>OX376374.1:3296554-3936554 GCA_947369275.1 Nemotelus nigrinus
CCAGACATCTCCAATGAAGCCTCAATAGTGCCTCCAGTGCTGGACTACATTGAGTGGGCCATGATAAGCCAGAAGATGAAAACACTCTCAGGTAGAAAATATCCTTAACGAATAACAATAATTAACGCTTTTTACTATGTTTACACAACTCTCAGCATCTTAAACTTAAAGAATTTCCCATATGAAACAAAAATTAAGATACCTCAAGCTCCAGCTTCCGAGTCTTCCTCGTCTTCTTCATCTTCTCTCTTCGACAGTAAATCAAACAAAAAAATATTCAATATTGGAATTCTGCCATTCATTATCGCCAAATGTTTCCGATTCGAATTCCGATCAGATTCTGAGCATCACATAACAACAAATCCCCTGGTTTGAATGAAAATTACAAAATATCCCCGCCGGCCGTCAGCAGTCCGTTACAAAAACAATATTAACCAATAACAACGCGAACAACAACCTCCAACAAAATCCGACCCCATCACTTTAATGAGTACTTTCATCCTGATTTAGCTTCGGCTGAAGGTATGCTCGCTCCCATCGTCTAATGTCCTTTTTACGACTTTTTACTCCATACCGGGAAGGACTACTGCCGTTGTGAGTATACCAAACACTGCATCCTTCCACGACGCAGACGACAAATTCCAATATTTATCGTTAGAAATTGGTTCCTGAGCTCACTCCTTGCGAAAACATTCCGAGAAAGTTATTAAAATCAGGAGTAACGGTACTGCATCATATATCAGTAGTGTAGATAAGGTAGATAAGTATGAAGGGAAAGAAAGTTCTTTGACTTCGACCATCCCCATCTTGCGGAAATGACGATGTTGGCATCACTTCATTCCAGTACTCGAATACATATATAGTAGTATTCATTTCAAAATGGCGTGAAAATAATTAGTCACGCAGCTAAATAGGATTTCAGTTCGAAAATTAATTCTCGCATGGAGGCCTGAGCGATTTAGAAGGGCTGGTTGACTGGCTATTTTTTGTTTTGGAGGTCATAGACTTTTTAGGCCGCCGGCAATGAAAAACGTATACCGGCAGGATAGTCGTTTTAGGGCTTTAGGACTAGCAGTTGCTACAGCATTATTTACTGTAGTGTTTGGGGAAGGAAGAGAAGATGAGATTGATAAAATTAATTAGTGTAATTGATAAGAAGTGCATTTTGTGATAAAGGGAATTTAAATCAGGGTCTAGTTGAGGAAGATGTTGAAATGTGCTTGTGTTTGTTTTGTACGCACTCGGGTTTGAATATTGTTTGAATATTTTGAATTATACAGGATATTTAAAAATTCAAAGTGCTAGTCGATATTTAGTTTTGATGGGCATTTGTAACCTACTTCAGTATGGATACCTTAATTCTGCAAATATTTTTAGGGAAACCAAAATTGAATCAAAGTATGTCCTGCGTGAATTCTTGGAGTTCCTTCTATTTGCAACAAATGCTTTTGAACCTAATTGCTTCCACACCCAATAAACATTCAATTCTAAAAGGTAATATCTATCCAACCTGGCTCGAATTTGGTATGCATATGAGCCTCTACGAGTGGCGAATAAATGAACAAATTACCCAAATGTTCGTTTGTCCTCTATAAAAGCAATAGCACAGGGCAACACTTTCGTTGAAACATTTCGGTTGATTATGAAGAAGCTTTGCAGCATCACTGTCGTGTCCAAAGACCTGTACGAAATTAACGCAGTGCTTCTATTCATATGAGAATAGTCTGGGTGAGTATACGGTCGCTCGGAAACAATATGGAACGTAGTAGCGATTCAACGTTTCCAACGATTTAGAGATACTACTTGGATAATTAAGTGAAGAAAGTTAGATAGTTTAGTCTGGACAAAGTTGGTTAATTTATTAAGGTAAATGCTATTATCGTTTGTTTGTGAAGTTGTGCCATCTGCTACGTTTGAATAGGACAAGAATGGCAAATTGATTTTTATTGAGTTACGCTTAATCAGTCTGGCTGGGAATAGTTAGTAGTTTTCTATGCTATTAATTAGATTTGGTAATGAAATTTACACTGTGTGAAGAATAATTTTGATAATAGCTGAAAGTAGAAAGACTATTGTTAAGTTTGCTCGTTTTATATAAATTTTTTTAGAGAAATATTTTTTTTTAGAGAAACATCTATCTATTTGCTCTCTCTAAAACCAGTGATCTGTAACTGAGCAAACTATAACATACCAATAAACACTGTTTCTTTAGTACTTTTGAAATTTCGAGGATTGGAATTTTTGGAATTAATATTTTAAATTGAGAATAGTCAGATATTTTATACTGTTTTGTTTGTCACTGTTTTAGTTTTGAAAACCCCGATTTTCAAGATGATTACATTGAATCACTTAAAATAACACTGCCAATCGTGTTGGTTGGTTGATCAATTTATACTCAAATATAAAAAAATCTGTTGGTGATCAACGCTGCCAATTTATTTTTTTCGGAATATTCGAGATGTGATGTGAGCAAAGTTCATTTGAACCAATATTTTTTTTATTTTGACATTGATCGGTCAACAGCGGTTTCGTTTGCAGCGAGTTGGCTTACAGTTGAATTTTTCAAAATGCTCTAGTCTAAAGTTCACATTTTTTTGGAATGAGGCAGCATTTCATCATTTTATTGAGTATTTTTGAGAATAATTTGATGATTGATTCTAAAATCAAAATTTACATGTTCATAATTATGCTAGATACTAACTCCAAATTCTGAATACCATTTTGGAAAAAATAATGCCAGATCTAGCATTCAAAATGCTAAAAATTGATGATATTAATTGAAATCAACCAGTAATTTTTTTAAAGATTTTTTCATGCACCTTTTTTATCATAATTTAAACTGACAATGAGAATTTTCGTTTCAATTACCCCACATAAGAAATAAGATGCCGCATAAACTAGGTGAATAGCACAGCTGCTTAATCAGATTTATATTTTTTATTAGGAAATTCGACAAAACACTGTTTCAACTTTCGGTGAGAAAATAAAGAACATTTTAAAATTGGTAATATATTGCGTGACATAAAAAATCCAGTAATAGTATAACCCAAAATACCAGGTACACTCTCATGAAATATTGACATCTCAAAAGCATATACAGTAGAACGCCGATTATCCAATAATTGGGACCGGGGTCGATTCGGATAATCGAAAATTCGGATAATCGGACATAGACTGGTAATAAAGAAAAACGAACTGTCACACATAGAATAAACTTTATTAAGTTTAACAAACAGAGTTCTACAATATCTTGTCACTTGAACATCTCGATCAGAGTAAGTTGCCTCGACGTTGGAGCTCGTTTCCGTGCGGCAAGGTCACGCAGGCGCCGGACTCTAGCGAGTTCCAACTTGTTACAACAAAACAAAAGAAAAATTACTTGGTTTTATACGCTTAGGACCGATTCGGATAATTGGCGATTCGGTTAGTCGGCGTTCGGATAATCGGCGTTCTACTGTACTATTAAAACTGATAGACTTTTCACAGCCGATTAATTTCGAAAAATTTTTTTACTCAAAATTATTCCAGATTCTTTATATAAAATTATAAATATAGAAAAATCATCAAATGATCTACGTTTATAATTTTTTTACTTAATTATAATTGTTTTTTTTACGAATAGATGATACCTAAAGCCTTTATAATATTACACCTACATATACCTTCTTTGCCCACGTTGGGCGCATACACTTTTTCAAACATATTTATTTACACGGGTGAAAGGAGTAATATTCTTGTACAATAACTATAAATTTTGGCTTACACTTTTGATGAAATTGTATTCTTGCACATAAATTACAAATTTCGATTTTTAATTTATTTTATAACATAATTTTTGATATACCTAGATAATATTAAATAAAGTACAATAAGTTTATTGGTTTCATTTGTACAAATCAAAGTTGACATGACATATGTTGTAGTTTATTACTATCGAATGAAATATATCGGCTTTTGATTAGAAATCTAGCTTTCCTTGAAAGATCTTGGTGATACTCAGGTTTTATTATTCGAAAATTTTTTTTAATTACAAAACTTGGTAGTCTAAGCACTTGCTTTGTAACATAATTGATATGGTTGGAAAATGAAGAAAAAATATAAATTATTACCAGAAAATTGTTTAAACTTGAGTTACTTGCATCCCTTGTATTGTTCTTGAACCATATATCTATTGGTAAGGATACAGGTCTTTACAGGTCTTTTTTTGTACAAACCAACCTTATCACCTTCAAAGTACTCTCCCTTCATACATTTGACCAATACAGATTGGAAATCACAGAAGAATCACAGAATTCTATCCTTGAAAGAATTTTGTAAATGCATCTGTTTTGATGGCTGACAGTAACTCCCTCGTTTTTCCTCATCTTTTCTACGTTGCCGAATCGCTGCCCTTTTATATTTCTCGTCATTCATAAAATCAAAAAGAAATCGTATGGAGCAAAGTAAAGTGAGTAAGAAGCTGGGAGTTTGTGATGTTATTTGTCAAAAACCGGTGCCCTTATGTAGCAAATAGATATTGGCCGAGGCCAGGCGAGCCGAAGTCGGACGAGGCCGCCAACATGTGGACGGCATTTGACAGCTCGTCACGAATCGCCTTGGCTCGTGCTCAACATCCATTCCGATCGGATGTGGCACGAGCGCCTGTAACACCTGTCAAAGTCGCTCGTCTGGACCGTCCACACACTCGGCTCGCCTGGGCTCGGCCAATATCTATTTGGCACATTAGATGGTTGCGCGAGCCGGAGCATTGTTGTGGTGGAAAAATTCCTCATTATTACGCAATCGTCTATGGCCACCAGAGCTCAGCGGTTGGCGGCTCTCTACACTACAAGTGCCTTAACCTCGACTCCTGCGTCTGCTCTTCATCTCTCTCCACTTGATCGTTTGTGGGAGTGCCTTCTTAGAGGCACTGCCGCAAAAGCTTTTGTCAGGTTTAGGGAATCGAGACGTCAAGATCCTTCAGCCACAGCAGTATTGAGCGGGGATAGGCAGGTAACATTGACTACTTGGTCCCCACTTTGTGCTTCGAGCGAGGATTTCAAACGACTGTGGGTGTTGGGCAAGAATAGAATCAGCAAATGGGCGCAGCAGCTCTTATCATCTACACTGACGGCTCTAAAACAGCTGCAGGAGTGGTATTTTCCAGGTGGAGGTTTTTGTGGTACGCAAAGCCGCAGATCTAGTATATGCCAGAGTCACTACAAGTGAGGAACTTAACATATTTTCAAACAGTCAAGCGGCGGCAAAAGCTCTGATGTCCTACACATACAAATCGAAGATTGTACTCGACTGCATTCAGGCCCTAAATAGACTGGGCAACAACAGAAAAGTCAGCATTTTCTAGGTTCCCGGTCACAAGGGCAGTGATGGAAATGAGAGGGCGGACGCGTTTGCCAAGCACGGGGCTAGTCTTTCCCTGTCAAGATCGGTAGACGTCCCAATTTCTATCCAAATAATCAAGAACTCGATCGACTCCAAAATGATGCAAGGTGCGATGTGCAGATGATGAGCAACTCAGACCAAAATCATGCGGGGGTCATACAATCTCGCATCGACTAAATACCTCCTCGAGTTAACGCGGACTGGCTGCAAAAGGCTGGAAATGGGAGTCCTAGCCAGCGGCCTCTGTAGGAAGTGTCAAGAGCCGGGGGTCTCAAAACAATCCGGCATCTTCGGGTCTTCGATGGCCGCTTGGACTGAACTATCTTTCTCCCGGCCCAATTATCTGGTTTCACTGTGGACCAAATTGGTCTATGTTTGGTCTTGTGTCAGCCAGTATGACCTAACCTAACCTACGCAATTCCTTGAAGCCTATAAATAGAAATAGTCTGATCTATTGGAAGAAACTTTAAATGCGCATCTGCTACCACACAATAAAATTAGTATGGTGTTGATATTTTACCTCATATCAGGCGTTATTTTTGAATGAGGTGATAGTCGCGTCATCCACTGGCTCAATTGGCATTTGGTTTTGAAATCGTAAGAATACTAATAGCCCAGTGAAATCCGACACAAAAAAGGCGAAACTTCGGAAAAATTAGGGGAAAGCTGAATTTTGGTGTGAACCTTGGTACTGACGTGTTTAACAAAATGTCAAAAGTCCCCATCGATCCGAGTGCTGCGTCACTTTTTATACGGGGTCAAAGGTCACCAAAAGTGACCTTTCCTATATATCTTAGTAACAGTTACGTCTTTAGAAAAACAATGTATGACGAATTTGTAGCTTAGCAAGTTTCCAACAAAAAAAATTATATAGCTTTTTCCTGTAACCATAACCGTTTTTGAGATATATTGATCTAAACATTTGTTGCTAACAGTATCCTCTTTCTCACGGCATGTTGATATTATCCGATTTTGATTACGACTTGGCATGTTTGTGAGTTTGTTTTTCTATGTTTCAGAGGCGCATGAAAAAAACATGTACACAAACTTATCTACCAGACTCCAGGGTAGGTGGAAAAGTGTACTCCGAAAAGTTACCACCACCCCCCGCCCCCCTTTGCCATAAAACTTGTAGGGACATCTGTTCGCTACTCTCTTCTCCGAAAAAAACTGTATTGCGGCATCATTTATGGGATATCCCTCGAAAGAGCAGGACAAAACAACAAAATTGCAGGTGAAAATAGGTTTTGTAACATATCATGGGCCTAGGAGCATGAAAAAGCAAGATAATATCATGGCATAATTCTGTAAATGCTCATTCTTGACATTATAGGAGCTCAATCCGATGCGGATTATCCCCGAATAATCAGTTTTTTTACCAATCCTGTGATGACTGCATAGCGCCAAAGGGACATGACACGTCTCGAAACCAATTTGCACCTGAAATTACGTGACCTTGCCCTGATATTTCATGGGATAATACGGTATGAAAAAAAAACTAAAAAACCGGGTATTTCGGGGTGGTTTGTTTGCGGGGGTGGGTAGGGAGTGGGAAGGGTGTGGATGCAGGGCTGGTCGTGCGATGTCAAGAATAGGCAATTAACAGGATAAAAAGTGATCCTATCTTGTTTAACAGTGGGCAAAGAGTAGGCAACGAGCTCATTTCTGAAGATTTGGGATGGATGCTCAGGGATACCATTTTATGGCAAAGGGGGAGGGGGGAACTTTTCGGAGCACACATTTCCACCTACCCTGGAGTCTGGTAGATAAGTTTATTTATATGTTTTTTCTATGCGCCTCTTAAATATAGAAAAACAAACTCACAAACATGCCAAGTCGTAATCAAAATCGGATAATATTAACATGCCGTGAGAAAGAGGATGCTGTTAGTAACAAATGTTTAGATCAATATATCTCAAAAACGGTTATGGTTACAGGAAAAAGCTATATAATTTTTTTTTTGTAAATTTGCTAAGCTACAAATTCGTCACACATTGTTTTTCTAAAAACGTAACCGTTACTGAGATATTTAGGAAAGGTCACTTTTGGTGACCTTTGACCCCGTATAAAAAGCGACGCAGCACTCGGATCGATGGGGACTTTTGACATTTTGTTCAACACGCCAGTACCAAGGTTCACACCAAAATTCAGCTTTCCCCTAATTTTTCCGAAGCACCATGTTAGATTTCCCCGGACTATAATGTCTCTCGTTGCCAATAATGTACTATTCCTTTAAAGTACATCATGTTTTCGCCCAATGCTCTTTTCGCTTTAATCAGTCTAAACTGAGGAATCGGAAAACTGAGGAAATATTAAGCTCCAAAATACTTTGGATATCCTCTCTATTTGTTAAAGAGATAAGTCTTCTTCGGTCTTCAAAAACATGGACAAACATTTTTCTAATTTTGCCCTTTCTTGAAATAGAAGGACACCCTGACAGAGGTTTACCATCAATCTACATTTCAACTTAAACAAACTACATTTCAATCTACATTTCAACTTCAACAAACCACTCACACATTTGAGATCTCAGTCCCCTTGTGAGCTGTGCGAAAAATTACAACAGTTTCTATAATATTTTTTTCCAAGCTGGAAACAATGTTAATTAGCTGATAAAAACGACTGTCGAATAAACTCACTGCGAGCAAAAATAAACGGCAACAAATGATAAACAGAGACTGTTGCTTTTCACTCACCTAACGATTGGCAGACTCTTATTGCGAAGTTGCTTGTGTCAAATCGTTTTACCGGCTTCATAGTTGGAAAGTTCACCGATCATGGAAACATCTAAAAATCTACAATAGCAAATTCAAAGTTAACTATTTTCTCGGCTTCGAACCTTTCGAGATCTCCTCGACTTCAAGCAAACAATGGCCCCCAGTCTTCCACGTCTTCTATGGTGTATAAATTCGTGTTCCGATATTAACAACATGTCATATTCATACCGTTGCGTAGTTGCCTTGAAGGGACTGCCGACAATATTTCAAACATCAGCCACACGAAAAGTAATTTTAAAGATGTATAAAGTTTATGTTGGTTTTCGCATCAAATACATAAAATGTTGGCTGGCGAAGAAATAATGTTGATTGTGAGGTTGACGGCTGCCGGATGACGGACGAACATGTACAAAGCGGTTTTGATTCATCACTTAGAACGATGCTAGGGCAAGGACGAGTTCATTAAGCAAACCTAGCAAGCTGAAGATGAACTTCGTTCGGGTGGTGGAGTGAAAGTATCCGGAACGGGATTTACAAGTTCCGGCTAAGCTGTAAAGTGTTGTTTCCCAACAGTTTTCGATTGAAGTTCGACGAGGAGCTGATGGATTTTCATGGAACTCATGGAAAATTTAGAGTAGTGTTCAAGAATTCAATTGTAATTATCGTGAGTGGTTTTTTGTTTTAATTACTCTCCAGTGGAGTAACTCAAGAACACCTGATATTCACGAATATGTTTTATAGTGTAGAACGTAGTTGGACCCTTTGATCAAGAGTTTTTACTACTTGCCTGACTAGGCCACCATAATCAATTTTGACCAAAGCATTTCCACGAATACAATCTTTCAGCAAAGAAAAGTAATCCCACGACCACCCTTGTCAGGTCTACGGGTTGAAGAAGCTGGTAGAAAGCTTCATTCACAAATTTAAAATCAATGTCAATGCGAGTGTGGATTGAATAGTTCCACAACTAATCTTACCACTGATGAATTCAAGCTATCTGAACTCAAATCTGATTTTGCGGTCCCTCGTGCAAATCCGGAGTCGAACAAGGGATCCCACATACTAGGAGCCAGTGCTTTGCCCACTAGACTACACGAGCTTCACCTTGTTTCAGGATTTTATTTAATTGACAGGATTAGTATTCAGATTCAATAAATTCCAAATAATACCAACGTAAAAATAGAACGTATGTTGTGAAGAATTTCCAAATATCGTTCCATAAATTTCCGTGAAAATCATTTTTCCTGCTCTCTTCAATCCGTACTTCAGTCAATTCTTTTGAAATAAATTCAAATCACGTTGTAATTGATTGCCGTTAACTATTCATCCGACTCTAGTGGATAAAACCATCTAAAATACCTAGGATATAAGTGTTCCGCTATAATACCTTCATAATTGATACTTCACGGTTACGTCACATGTGTCCCGTAAAGCAAGCAGAAGCGTAACAGTCGAGAATGAAATCCTCTCGGTCCGAAATAAGAACGGTAAAGTTTTCAAGCTAACAGTAAATCCTTGAAAATCCTTTTGTTACGCTGCGCAAATAGAAACAATCCTTGTTGAATGTTTTCCTATATTCTACGTATGCACAACGGTCTCGTCCTGTCGCTTCGTTTATCATTCTCAAGCTACCTAGCTGAATACGGTGTCCCTTGCATAAGATTTAGCATTTTACTGGGGAGTCGCCAAAGACCTTTCGAAGCAAACAAAGTAAGTACGTTCGAAAGGAATCGATAGAAGGATGGTATGGGAATTGCTAGACTTAGTTGTAAAATTGAAATATTTCAAGTTAATATACAACGGAGCACAGCGATAGGGACCAGCAGTCCCGACGGTAAGAATAGTGAAAGTATGATAAGTGTAGTCAATTGAAAAGATGAACGAGAAGGAAAAGAGTATCCTAATTGGAAGTCAATCTTGGAACGTCTTTGAGATGCTGCTCTCGAACTTATAGTTGTGTGGGAGTATGTGTTGGGTGGGTAGGAAGTGAGCTGGGACGTAGCAGCGCAGTCACATATCCTTGGTTGCCCTCATTCATATTTAATGAGAAGAGTAAACTACGAATAAATTAACAGGATTAGTGTTTGCTGATAAACGGAGTCCTGAATAAGTAATTAGAAATTATTAACGTGAATATGGCGCTGAGCTGATTATATTCTGATGCAAAGATACTTCTATGGAGCTGTAGATATGCTTTTCAATATTATCAAATGAAACGAAATTCCCGAAGGGAGATATATGTAGATTCGACCCTATTCTGTTGCATATGGTTGTAGTCAGAGTAGTGATAAGAACTGATTTATAATTCTGTAAAGCTGGAATTATGTGTGCGTGTTTGTTCGAGAATATGAATGCTTGAAGAAAATCGTATTAAAGATGTTTGAGGTTATCTAAATAAACTCAAGACAGCTTATCGTTTTTGTTTGTCTTGAACAAAGTGAAAAGTGAATATAAAAATGGAGAGAAAACTAGAGCGAGAACTAGTATAGAGTGAGGTCTGTAGATAACGAACTGCAAAAACGTGGAATTTTGTGTACCCTGGTAACAGAATCTTAATACTTACTTCTTCGAAGCTCAATCGTAAGGAGTTAGGTTGTAACCGTTTCAATTTCATAAAAAAAAATCTGAATAAGTTTGGACAAACTGTTAATATTCAAATATTTAAGAACTTAGTTTGAAAGCCGGAAACAAAAAGGATGAGTCTTCTCTATTGGACCTCCTAAGTTCTATTTCAATTAGGCTTCCTTCTAACATTTTAGGCATAGTAATCTACAAAGTTTCAAAAGGAAATTAGAAGACAAATATTTGAGATTTACAAAATCCAGTAAAAAAAACTGTTATTTTGCATCAACTCGAAATTTATATGATATGAGTTTTAAAATGGAAGTTTGAAGACTTTTAGAGGTTTATCAATAGTTAAAAGTTTAATTGAATAGTTAAAAGTTTAATTAAATAATAAATTTTTTATAATTTTGGTGATGAAAGCCAACGCTGGTACTCAGTTCTTTGAAAATAAAAGAGGGTTTACAACACAAAACCTGATATATAATTAATCAAAATTTGCTATATAAAAGAGGGTTTACAACACAAAATAAGCAACGAGAATTTCCCAGCTATGATTTATGCACGCTATAAGCAGATATTGTCTCTCACTTCTCATATAAAACTATATGGGTCAAAACTGGATTGCGAAAATTCGCTAAAATCAGAAAAGTAAAGAAAAAAGAAACAAGAAAAAGAGTCAAAAGTGACGTTTAACTATCAATCAATTTCACACAAATAACGTCAAATATGATCAGTTGTGGGACTACTTATCGCTTGAAAATAATATGTTAGAGTTATTTTAAACTATTGAAATATCAAAAGTCATGACGTCAGTGATAAGTACGCCATTTTCCAAGACGAAAAGTTATGGAATGGGAAACGTGGAAAAAGGTAACGTCAGTACAAGAGCATAAAGCTATAGCTCGTGCGTTTTTAAGAGGCTATTGCAAATTGAATGGACACTTTCTTCTACACCAGTAAGAAAAAGACAAGCAGCAAAGAGCTTCAAAGACAGCAAAGCTAAAAGAAGAAATGCTTGTCAGAGAAAATAAACATCCGATATGGGAATGAGCGCTAAAATATAGCGTCTTCACCAAAGAAGATTGGTCGAACATCATTTGGTCAGGCGAATCGAACCAAACATAAACCACTGATTCACAATTCACAATTTTCTGCAGTTGTGAGACGGTAGTGTTGTCGGTAATTACAGTTATTGACGAAAAGTCCGTCGTTACCGATGGGTGAGTCAGCACGACCGGGTCGAAGCAGTGCTTAGGCGAGTCCCGACTCGGAATTTCGTGGGCTTGTAGAGAGTCCTTTTTTTAGTGAGTCAAACCTCACATACCCCGTAGTGATAGGTCACCCGGGGATCTGGTAAGCAGATTTTTTTTTGCCATCTACACTAGGGGGAAAAAAGTTATTGACGAAAAACGAAATCTCAATAATCGTGTTTTAGAAATTATGTCGGCCTACAATTCAAATAATTTTAAACTTGATTGGTCTTTCATTACGGTTCGAAAAACAACAAAAAAATGACCTGATACTGTCTTTCTTATAGCTCTTAAGATATGTATAAAGGGTCCTCGATTTTTGTGGTAGTAGCAGTTCGTCTAACGTACCAAATGTTTCCGTAAAACCTTCTTCCTCTTCTTTATTCTGTTCATATTTAATTTATTTATGCTTTTTAGAAGTAATCCTTTTCGAACAATGTTTTCTCAATGACGACTAATGCCCCTATTTTTTCTGCTTCCTTCTTGTTGTAGAAAAAATCACCCATTATTGCGTTTACTGTGTTTTCGAAAAAAATTCAAGGGGCAGCACATTTTTACATGGTTCGCTCCATTGCGACTAATTTAATGGAGTTTTTGGACTTTGTAGACAAAACAAGGGAGATCAATTTGGTGCAATCTTAAATGACTTTTCCACAACTTTCGACCAGCTTAGCCATATTGTGTTGCTTGAAAAATTCGACTGTTCTGGCTAATCTGGTAGATTTGTCTCCTGGGGGCCTATTACGATTTGAAATCCGATACCGTATTATATGTATTCGATTATACATACGTATGATTATACTAGTGTTACTAAATTTTAATTAACTATGATTCGCTATTTTTACGAGAATCCGCCAACTTTGGAATTTTAACGAATGTCGCGTCGTCTAATTCACAACTCACATTTGTCGTCGGATTTTTCAGCAGATTCTGACGGATTTTTAAGTTTGGTCATGGGCACCGTGTGTCATAAATTATAGCTTTGCCGCTAATATTAAAATTTGTGACATATTCTTATAAGATTGGACTTATTTGAACTTCATGAAAAATTTGGTCAAAGGTCATGGAAATCAATTGTTCCCAGCTATATCAACTTTTTTTTCAACACAAAACTCTGCAAAAAAGTTTCATATACAACATTTAAGTGAAGTGAAGTCACTAAAGATAGTCTCCTAAAGATATCATGGTCACTTG
Source organism: Nemotelus nigrinus (assembly GCA_947369275.1). Classification (NCBI taxonomy): domain Eukaryota; kingdom Metazoa; phylum Arthropoda; class Insecta; order Diptera; family Stratiomyidae; genus Nemotelus; species Nemotelus nigrinus. The sequence continues at coordinate 3,309,663 of OX376374.1, forward strand.
GGTTGGCTTAGAGATTTTATTTTTGTCAAAAAATGCTGAAACTGTTGGGTTCGATAATCAAATTTTCTCCAGTGACAGAGGTAACATCTTTACCTTGTTTTTCATAAAGACAATGCCTCGAAGCTTGCGATCTTCTTGCTTCCTCTACCCTTGACCTACATTCATGAAAATTTCATAGCATCGCCACAACATTACCTTTGACGTTTTGAATAATCGCATTACAATCACCATAATGTCCTGCATCCAATTACTCCCACCTTTCACCATCAACTATCTGATCCGAATAAATGCTAATACCGTACAATATCATTCCAGCTCCTCCATGTCCTTTCGTACTCTTCAACTTTCCTGCATCCACATCATGCTCCATCCAACACTGTTCCTAGATGGTACGACTAAAATGTTATCTGACGTTAGACCACATCATGTCACGTCGGTTTTTCTGTCGAAGTTGGTGAATGTGAGTAGGAGTCAGGTCTAATAAAAATTCTTATGCCATTCTCGGTAAATTCAATTTGGTAATTTTTGAAACGTAAAGACATCAATTTATTACAGTGGTGTTGTTGATTTCGTTCGTTATCGGTATGTAAACTTTTTTCTTGCATCAATAGAGATATTCACTATATTTCGGTGCAAAAATTGGAAACAGGAAAATTTGTTCGTAATTTGGAATGGGAGCTAATGGTGGTGGTGAAAAATTGTTACTGGTTGGATACTGGTAATTGTTTTGGTACTATGAATGGCAATGTATTGGTATCTTGATTCAACAAATATTGCCCGGAACTCCCAATTGCAATAATTTACAGGATTAAATCAAAAGAAACTGACGAGTTTTCTTAAATAGTTGTTGTAGTAGATGGTCGATGTAGGTTTTTGTGAAGAGTTCAATATCAGAATTTGTGTGAAGCAGAATGGTTGAGGTTTGTTTCTCATAAGAATAAATAGTTTTATTTTGAGCTTGATTAAATTTCCCACATTCTACCTTCACAAAAGAGGCAGAAAATCAATGTCCATCCCCTTTCTCATCTCTGAAACCCGCATTTCGATGCTTTCGATGAAATACTTTATCATTGTGTTTCCACATAAAAAAACTGTATACAGCTGTGGACATATAAGTGTAACTTACTTAGATAACCTCGATTTGTCAATGAATCCTTCCATATAATTCATTCACTTTACACTTTTCACATCGAAACGGAGAAATACACCACCGACTGCTTATATATGAGTTGCTTTTTTTCATAAAAAGCGACAATTTTTTGAGAGAGTCGATGATTTGAAGGTTTTCACTTTCAGTGCCTGCTGTAGCTGCAGGGTTGCCAACATGGTCATAAAAAATAACAAAAATTTACAACTTAGTAATATCAAAACGTCCTGTAAGTGTCATAAAGATCTGATAATTTGGTCAAAAGTTATCGCAATTCAAAAATTGTTAAATCACACCTAGGGTTAAAAACTTCCAAAACATTGTTATATTCACATTTAAAACACGTTAGAAATTTTTGCAAAAATTATTTGTTTTCAGAATAATAGGTATATTTAAAATATCACTAAAATGGCCGCCAGCGCCAAAAGGTTAAAGAATATTAACATTTGGTGAAACCTGAAACTATTCTGCATATACACCAATGAATCCTCAAAATTTCAGCTCGATCGGATAGCACATTTTCGAGCAATAGTCACTGAATTTCTTTGATGATGATATATATATATATATATATATATATATATATATATATATATATATATATATATATATATATATATATATATATATATATATATATATATATATATATATATTTATATATATATGGTAATAAGAATTTTTGGCCAAACCGATTTTAATTCTAATGTTCTTCGAACTTTAGTAAAAGTAAATGCTAATTAATCATGATCTATTGGAAACCCACCGAAAAAAACAAAAACTAATTATGAAAAAAAACTCTGCAACTGAAAGTAACCCAAAAATTAGAACAATGGTTTAAACAAAAAATGTAAATGCGAAAAAACTAACCAACCTCAAAAAAGTTCAACCCTGACAACGTGCGTTGTACTTTCGAAATTTCGCGTTTCTCCCTAGTTAAAGGTAGATTTACCTAGATTGATGAAAACCTACCTTTCAGCTTGGTTAATTTGACAATATACTATCTCAACATTAGCACTCAAAATATTTTTTGAAAATGTTAGTCCTCTATTCATCACATACCAGAGGCAGCATATCACTTTTGAATCGCTTTGATCTATACGCTGAAAATAGTGGTGTTTATTTCCGTGCCACATCATGCAAAGTCCGGCCCAAATTTTTTTTGGAAAATATTTTGCTGGCATCTGTTTGGAAAAGAAGTGCAAATACTTTGAAACAGTGCATTCAGGTTTAAGGTTTTCGCTAAATCAACAGTTCTCGCAATGGCAAAACGATGTTCGATAAGACCTTACAGTCGACCCTGTGCTTCTCAATCCCGGGAAAAGAATCAGGTGTGGAGACCTGATTCTTGCGCCGGATACTTAAGCCAATCGAAATTAATCAAAACTAATAAAACTTGATCATTCTTCATTTATATGATGTTTGTTTTTATTCTCATTTAGTTTTTCATCGATCTTGTTACATTCAGATTATTTCACTTTTATAACCACGCTACATTCTAAAAATTATTCGAAATTTCAAAATATGATATTTATATATATACTTATATTAATACATTATTATTATCATTTATTTGTTTTCATCATCATTATCATCGTCGCAATGTTTTCTTTTCCTTTCGTTTGTTGTTTGTATTTAATACTGTACAGTGAAGTTTTCTCATTTTGTTGTTTGTTTGTGAACTATATATAAATAAGATTTTGTATAAGTGTATGGTTATATTTTAAACAACATAAACTAGAAAGAAAATATGATATGATGACGTTACAGGTTATTTTCAACCTTTTTTCTGATATATCTACGTTTATTTACGTTTAGACGATTATTGCGCATTTGATTTAGCTTGTTTGCAGCGGTTAAGATAATTATTTCTTCACTAAATTTACAGAATTTCAAAATGATATATTATACTTACGAGCTCAGAAATGTGGGTTGAGATGATTCAGTTTGTTTTGTTTTTGATAGTGAATAAAATTGCTGGCATGAGTCGGGCGAAACGGGTAAATATCGAATGGCTCTTATTTTCTTTTATACAGTTGCATGTATTTAATTCTAAGAGCTAATTATTAATTTAAATATTCTGTTTCGTATTCGCTGGTTTTGTTGTTTCTGTTTATTTATCTTTGCTATTTGTTTGCTATTTGTTACTGCTTCGAATATTCCTTTTTCGTTAGATCGGTTATAAATCTTATTTATTAGTGTTTTGCTACAATGAACAGACTTCTACTACGCATTATTTACATAGAAACTATTAAGTGTTAAATGGCATTTTGCAAATTGCAATAATTTGTATTTTTTTCGGGCATAATCGTTAGACTTATAATCGTCTTTACAAAAAAATGGTTGTTGTTCCTTCGATAATGATCGTCAAGTGGGAATAGAAATTGAAATTACAATTACAAATGTAGCTATCCGATGATCAAAGATTTCACATGTTTTCTAAAAATTCTCTTCCAAACTGTTAATATTCGTATTGTTTTAAGCATATCGCTTTTATTTCGTCACATACATCTAATTCGTACTTTCAAAAATCTATTTTTTTTTTGTCGAATATGTTTTCTTCTCTAACATTGCAATTTATTCCATTGCAACTTACTATTATCTAGCATAACTATGTCTATGGTATGGTTATATTATTCTTTTTATTTATATAAAACATAAATAAAATAAAAAATACGAAGAAAATTAAAAAGGAAATAAAACAGAGCGAAAGAAGCTTTTATCATACATTAAAACATATTAATATAAACTCTACAGATATGATTTGTATAAATAAATGCAAGCATTCTATGATATAGTTTTTGGGATATTCATTATTTTTTTCATAAAAACTCATATGAGTTTTTTTTTGATTTCGTATTTAGGATTATTACCGGGATTTGTTTCAAAGTGGATTTTATCAATTAACACAAAAATCAAATGGAGAATGATTTTCTTTTATGATTTAAATTATACATAAATATAAATATATATATGGACTGTAATAAAATTTTTGTGTTTTTATTTGTATTTTAATCCTTTTATATTTTAATAAAACATTGTAATAATATAGTGTGTATAATATTTAAGATAAGATTTAACCGCAACTGCGTGCACGTCGTTGGAATCGTTTCATTCGTCGATACCAATCATCTTTCCATTCAATGACAATCGATCGTTGACCCAGACCAATTGATCCAGGTGGTGCTTCTGTGTCTTTGCCCAGTATCAAGTAGGATCTGTATGGTGGATATAGAATGAAATTAATTGAATTTATCAAATAGGCTGGATTAAGTGTATATGCTCCGATAGTTTATACGTACTTGTTCATTTTAATTCTGGGACATCGACATTCGAGATCTTTTAGGGGTATTTCCCATGTCAGAGGTCCGCGTGTTAGCATAGCGCTCGTTGTACCCTTCATAATCGAACTCTTCTTGAATATGGCCAGAACGTTGATAGTGAACCGTACTGTCTCTTCTTGGCTGCCGCTTTTCATGTAATTTTCGCTGCTTACTTCGGAGCTTATATCGCGTCCGATTACTTTTGCCATGATCGCTGTAGGACATAAATGAGAACGTAGATGATATAGAGTAATTATTTTGTGCAGATAAAAGACATCGATAAGGACATATTGATATATGTTGGTAGTTCACTAAATTTTTTTTTTACTTTATTTAGCAAGCAAGCAGCTTATTTATTGAATTTATTAAGTAACATCTTTTTTTATAGGTTAGATTACCCTAACAACAGAATAAATTTTTAATACGGAAAATCTAAAGCAAGTAAACTCAATTTGACAGTTAGATAAAAGGAAGGGTAATTTATTCACTTTTCTACTGTACTAAAATAAAATAAATTTAAATATAAACAAGACTTGTCTCAATGAAGGATATTAGAAAGTAGAAGCTTTATATTATTTGAATGGATGGTTTTACAAAATTGGAAATTGAACCGAGTATCTAATGTCATTGTGATTATCATTTTGGCTTTGTAAAGACTACATATATAAACAAAGTGGAATAATTTGCCAAATAAAACAAGTTGTTTGATGAATTTATTTGAATTTAATTGGCTTTTCAATACACACAAATTAATATTAAAGGGTTTGATAAAAGATGGAGATTCAAGTAAGCACAATTAAACGAAGAAATATGCGAATAAGACAACGATAATATAATTATTTGTGACTATACAGTCTTCATTAACAATTAATTACTGTCTTAGTACAGTAAAATATAAAATTTCAAACTAAATAATAAATATTAAAAGCTGCAACTCTTTTAGCGCCCAATGTGGTAAATCGGATTTCCTATTGGCACCAAGAATGGAACTCGTAGGGATCAAGTTCATTGATTTCCCATGTTTTTTGAAAAATTAGTGTAAATTTTACTCATTTATCATGCAACATTGTCAAATCATTGGTGTGTACCTGGCTCCAAAGCGATTCTGAACTGAATCGATATGAATTTCATGACGAACTTTCGTCTCAATACTTTCTCCCGTACAAACTTGCGTCTTAGTACTTTCATTAAATCACTAATGAAGTGAAGCTGTAAATTTAATGCACCCGTTTCAAATTTTCACCAATCGATTATGAACTGCAACTTTCAAATTGGAAGCGACAGACCACATTTATTCTTGTATTAAAAGTTCACTTTAAATTAGTAAGACTATTCTCACTAAATCACACATATGGGGCGAGAATTAATCAACGCGTTGCCAATGTAAGGATTTTAAATTCACATCGTAGTATGTATACTAGTATATACGAGTATAGTCTATTAGGTTTGGACATAAAAAAATATTATCGAAGCAATTGGGGTGATTGCCTAACTTGTTCTTCTTTGTTATGTTTTCTTTCGCTTCCCTCATATCTTTCGAAGCAGGCAATGAAAGCATATTGGGATGGTTTTCTTTAAATTTTGCAATACAGATTCTTCGTAATAAATTAGGCAAACCAAATTTAGCCAGTTAAATTTTGCAACAGATGTTTGTTTTTAATTTAAAATTAAAGAAATATCCGTATCAATATTTAAAGTCTGAATTTTACAGCACATATTTTAGCTCCAATATCATAAAAAATTAAACTCACCGTAATCCCGTTTGCAGAACTTGTTTAGGTTTAGTCTTTTTGTGCCGGCCTTGCATTTTCCGCACTCTGAAAATTATGAAACAGACAGAAAGAAAATGTTTAAAAATTCATAAGAAATTAGTAGTAATAGCTACTGGGAAAGCAGGCATTTAAGTTAATGGAAGCATGAAATTAATTTCATTTTTTTAGTCATTTAATTGTAAATCAAATTTTTCTTTTTGAGATATTTCAATTATTATTAGTTTACATTTAATACATAATTAATATACATTTCATAAACTTGTATAATTTTCGTAAATTATTTGTTTTGGATTCAATCACGAACTCGAAACTATGCTTAATGGAATCAAAATACTCAATTTGACTGTGTTTGCTGAAAGCTAATTATTTATTATCAATTGAAAATCGATTAATATTCACTTGAAATGAAGCAATTATAAACGGTATGATATGCAAATAAGTAATTTGTAAGCTAATAATTTATTTTGTCGGATATAGTTGAATGCTAGTGAAATTCGATTGAAAATCAAAGACCTATAATTACTTTGAAAACTTCAACTACGATTAGCATGTAGGAATATTTTCATGCACTCATGCATTTTTGTATGGATATTCAAGTGCAACACGAAAATTAAGTTTTTTTTTCTTATTCATATAAATCAAATAATTTTGTTGAGTATCTGATGCATTTTGAAAATATCTTTTAAAATAAGCTCATAAAATGTTCAACAATGCGTTTTCAATACAATGCGTGTTGGATCCAAACTTTTGTTATATCTGTTGCATCGACTAAGGGATGTAAATAGATCGCGTAGTGCGTTCCGGGTAGTGCTAAATGATCTTATCTTGGCGCAACTTAGCTTTCGACTGTGTCTATTCTCTGTTTTAACTTGATGATGATTTGGACTGATGATTTTCGCATTCTGGACCTAGTCGTCGTCTGGTCAGGTAGCAACAGAGTTAAATCTGCTCGTGAATGGCTTCGGGTTAACACAATCATCTCCGTCCTAATAAAACCTTGGCCCTCTTAGTTTCGTAGCCATTAAGTTAACTGTGTAACTTCAATTGAAATAAGCTACTGATTAGCACCGGTTCGGCTCTGAATGTTTGTTCTCATAAGGTGTTGTGCCAACCTCTATATGGCCTCCCTGCTTTGCACAGATACGTATAGGATCGCTTTGGTGACTACACATTCAAGCTACGATAACTATCTGAGTTTGGGCCCAGCCGATTTATGTGTCCCAAACACAAAACACCAAAACCTGTCAGAAAGAAGTGTGACTCCCTCAATCCAACCACTGTTTCTAAAGTCAAGGAGTAGATTGCTTCCATCGCCAAGTGCCCTAGGGATGGTAGACAAATGCCTCGATGGCTTGCTCCATTGTCATCTGGAGGAGTAGTAGCCAGAAGCCAGAAAGCCTGCTTCACATTCCACGGGCACCTTGTCCGTAACTCTGTCCAAGTATTTTGAAGAAGTGGCTTCCAAACCTGCCTCAGGGACCTGCGGCAACAACATCTTTCTCTCTGGTGTGGTCGCTCACAGTGCCAAGGAGAAAAAGCTGAGTACTGATGACAGAAAGAAGCCAGATTACACCATGCGGAATTAAGGTCGAACGGCAACTGAGCTAACTTGGGTACAGCAGGTACTTTAGGTGCCACTTCCGCTACAGGCACCCACACCTTTATAAGCCCTGCATGCGAATATAGAATACGAAGCAGCACCTCCAGGATTCTAGAGAGCCCTTAAGTATGCAGAACTTAATAAAAGAAATCATCCCTCAACTCAGGATCATAAAATATTGACTGCATAGAAATGGCAAAGGTCGACTGAACAGCCGAGTCAGAGGGAGCTGAAGAAATGCAAGATTGCTTCAACTGGAATAACTCGGCCGTTTAGCAAAATTGCTAAGGAGTGTCTGGTTACAGCAGAGATCGATAATAGTGCGTCGGCGTCATCTCACCGGATAGCTGAAAGTTGGTGTAGAAAGCACTTTTAGTTGGCTTTAAGGGTTTACTCAAAGAATATTCTAGGCCATTACCGAGAGGCCTCAAAGCCGAAGGCAATCAAGGCCATGTTAAACTGTCAGGATAACAACTATGCGGACTTTTATTCGCTAGTGGTAAGTAAACGGGGTGAGATCTGGCCAAGTGTAAAATTGGAAATGGTGTTATGTCACAAGAATTCGAGTGAGCCGATATCCAAAGCATGGATCTCCGCCGACCCTTCCATAGCTGAGGATGTTCTGAAGGTCATAAAGTTGAAATGATAACCTACCTGTAGATGAAAGGTGGCCAAGGTCAACGACGCCAAGCTCCCATTGCCATCAACGAGGAATTCTTTCCAAAGTTGTAGGCCCGTGAGAGCAAAATTGGTTACGGGTTTGATGAATCTTTAGGTAAACCAAGAGCCTGCATCCTCATCAAGAAGTTCATAAATGTCCTTGCCCTTCCAAACTTCAATGGCTAGGACAATGTTGCAATTTTAGTTGATGCATAGTTTAAATAATTCTGAATCGCTTCATGCTTCATGCCACACGAAGAAGGCTTACTACTCCACAAGGACACTGTTAGGAAGTTAAAAACAGCAAATACTCAGCGGAATGCTCATAGCGAATTGTGGCACAGTTCAAATACCAACGATAGAGTTGAATCATTATATGAATTCATTCTGCCCAGTAATCTTGTCATATCAAATATTGGCAATGAGCCTACGTTTAGGACCGTAAACAGAAGTGAGGTTTTAGATACAATACAGGGTTTTCCAATAAGAGGTAGATGTCACTTTTGAAGCTGTCATTTTTTGACATTTGACAAGTAGAAACTACGCCATTAATAAAAATGGAACGATACACGCTTCAACAACGCATTGAAATTATTAAAATTTACTATAAAAATGGCGAAAATTTGGCAGAGACGGTTCGTAAAACTCGAACATTTTTGGGTCGTCGTAAAGCACCTTGTCGGACCGCAATACAGAAATTTGTGGGGAAATTCGAGCAGGCGGGACAACTTAGTGATGTGAAGAATAAAACCCGTGCACGTCACTCAAGAACAGCCGAGAATATTGCTACTGTAGCCGAAAGTGTTGAAGAAAACCCAGGTTTGTCCATTCCTCGTCGTTCTCTGGAATTAGGCATTCCACAAACGTCATTACACCGTTTTTTGCATAAAGATTTGGGTCTTAAGGCTTATAAAGTTCAGTTAACACAAGAACTCAAGCCGATCGATCATCAACAACGTCGTGTCTTTGCTGATTGGGTCCTTGAAATGCATGAGAAATCATCTTGAGTGATGAGGCCCATTTCCACCTCGGTGGCTTCGTCGAATCTGGGGCTTGGAAAACCCAAGAGTTATTGTTAAAAAGCCTCTCTATCCTCAACATGTGACTGTTTGGTGCGGTTTATGGTCCGGCGGAGTCATTGGACCTTATTTTTTCGAAAATGAGGCTGGGGCAACAGTTACGGTGAATGGATTGCGCTATCGAGAGATGATTCATGTTTTTTTATGGCCGGAATTGGATGGTATTGATCTGTTTAAATTCAACAAGACGGCGCTACGTGCCACACAAGAAACGAAACCATTGATCTTTTACGGGAAAAGTTTCCGGACCGTGTTATCTCTCGAAGAGATGATCACAATCGGTCACCGAGATCTTGTGATTTAACACCTTGCGACTTCTTCCTTTGGGGCCACGTGAAAGAGAAGGTCTACGCCAACAGCCCAGCGTCGATTCAAGACCTCAAAGATGGAATTCGTAAGGCTATCGAGGATATAGGGCAACAACTTTGCGATTTGGTTTGGGAAAATTTCATGAAAAGGATATGGTCCTGTAAGCGTGGTCGTGGTGGTCATTTGCCTGATGTTATTTTCCACTATTAACGGCATACCTTCCTCTTTATAATGAAATAAACATCCGATCATTTATATAAAAAAATAGCATTTTTCTTTGAATATCACAATAATACCTCTTATTGGAAAACCCTGTATTGATAAGCGAGCACTTCGCGCACTTTTTCATGTAGACTTTTACAGGAGTATTCCTCAGGAGGAGAAAAAAAAGGTTGAAAGAGTTTCTGATCAGCTTTCTACGCTGAGTTGGACCATATTTCTGAAGATCTGAATAAGGTACCTCAGCAAATTGTTAGATTCATGGGCAGTATGCCACGTATAAATATCTTGCATGAACTACATACCGTCCAGATGAATTAATATTATATTATATAATTAATATCTACGGCTCATTGTCCGTTAACTAATTGTTATGCGAGTTCTGGACTCATTTTTGAAAAAAAAAATAACAAACCAGCAATTTCGCTTGATCACAAGCGTATTTAGCAAAAATTGAATTTCGTCACAAAACATGATTTGTCGATTTTCCTAGCGTAGCTCTATTTATAAGTCAGTCTTATCAGTCTGCAAAAACCTTCTATGTTTTCATTGTTGCTGCAACTTTTAATGTATTGAATCTATTAGCTAGTTTGAGAAATTGGAGTTTATGATTAAAGTGAATTCTTTGAACGTAAAAATTTGTGTTTTAGTAATTATTGCAAATTATTTAATTGGTATTAACATCAGCTTGCATGATTAAAAGTTATTTTATGTACATAGTATTTAATTTGAAAATTAAAGTCATTTGTACTTGGATTGAATTCGATAAAAATTGACTGAAAGCCTTCAAAAATGCGAAAGACAGCATTTGAAATATTGCAGAACCAAGATATAACAGTTCTTCAAAACTAATATCTATGTTACAAATTATCCACATATGAAACTACACCAACAAAAAAGCATATTTGACGCTCCAATTAAGTCCATCATACTTCTCGCCAATGTCAAATAGACACCCTTCAAGTTAATTAGACGCAAATTATCTAAATAAACAAACGAACGATCACATGCAGTTTATCAAACTGTTCGCTCCATATCACTGTCAATTCAATCTAAATCGAGGTGAGTCAGTTCGGTCTCTGGATCGACTAATTAAAACAAACGAACCATAAACTCGATTCGTTCCACGTAAACCGCCCAAACAAACCTGGAACGCATCAAATCGATCAATCGTCTTATTCCAGCCGCATCATCAGCATCATTCTACTGACGCTTCCTTCACATTCCTTCAACCGCTTTGCGTCCATGATCCGTTTCTCATTTAGTTCCGTCTTGTGAAAATAAGTTAGCCATCAACAACAAACATTTCTGGTTGTATGACAGATTTGTTTAGACTTTAGACGAGCTGATCTGCATTCGAGCCTCTTACGAGTCTCAATTATGTCGAAAAACAAAAATGCCAGACAAACTTCTCAGTCCTCACTACTCATCCTCAACGCAAGCTAGCAGATACTTAAGATTCTGCTTAGGACGACTGACTGTTGACAGATACTTTGTAGTATCTTTTCTTCATGCCACTCGAACGATCGATCTTGTGATCGTTCAGCACAATCACTCATCGCGATATGAGAGTGCTGATGATGATGATGCTAGCTACTCCTGGACTGGACTATACCATGACCCCGGAAAGCCGTGAATATTTGAGATATCAAAGATTCCAGTGCGAACTGAAATAGATGCTTTGCACTTTGTTCGCAAATACTGAACATTTTGAGTTTGTTCACATACACTAGTTATTATTGTCGATCATCGATGGATCGATCCTGGGAAATGCTTTGATCACGAAAATCCCGAAATTATAGTTTACAGTATGTGAATATGATTGGTGGGCATCTGCTAGGAGTGTGGGTGAAGAAGTTATGGGATGAGATGCTACAACTAAGCTGCTGAATGCGTATGATCATGCGGACCCCGTTTTAGATTATTGTCGATTTTCGATATCTTATGTAAATATTTGGCTAGTCGTGAACTTTTTATTTAGATTATAAGCTGTGCAGCCGTTTTAGGCGTTTTGGTTTCGTTTTTTTTTTTTTAACGATTATTGTTAATTAAGTTCCCATTCCCACCATATTGCGGAGACGGTAGGCACTTTGAAGATGTGTGGTTCAGACGGTCGAAGTATTATAACTGAAACGAATTAGATGGTCGGTTGCGCAAAAAAAAAAACAACAACCCGAAACAGATAATGTTGATTTTTCGAGCGGATCTTTGATAAAAACGACGAACAGTTAAGTGGTTGGTTTATTTTTGTAAGATTAACATCGGTCTGATGATTTCGTATGTATTTCATAAATAGCTTCTTGACGAAGTAGGAACCATATGTGAAAATTTTATCTTGTAGCAAACTTATTTTAGAACAGTCTATGTTTATTGAATGACAGGTATCGGATGTTGAAATTATCGCTGCGTTACTAAGATATCATATTTTTTATTGGCTTGGAAATTGGGATGTAGTTTGAATATATTTTTTTTGGAAATTCGGTTGATCGGTATGTCGGAAATGGGACCGAAGTTCTATTTAAGATAGACTTTGGATTAACTAATTTAAGATTAGAAAAGAACGATTAATGTTGTATCGAAAAAATTATTGTAAGACAAACCAGTGAAATATTTTATAATTAGTTTGCAAATTGTAATAGCTCCAAGATGCAAGTGTTTTACAGGTACCAATCATTCTGATGTACTATATTCGTCACGGCTTTCAAAGTGGTACATTTTTAATATTTCTGAACGTTATATTGTTTTTGTTTCTAAGTATACTCTTGTCTAGGTTTTTCGCTCACTAAAAGATAACTATTGGAGCAATTGCCGTAACTGCCAACACATTCGACACTCAGGTAACTAAAATAAAAGCGCCGGAACCATAATGCACTGAGCCTTATACAAATACTATCGTCAACTTTGGCACTTTGTAGGCTAAAGACGAATGTCCTTGCCGTATTGACAAAATCTAATAATCAAAAGCAGCTCAAATCAGTACAAATAACATGAAAATTAAAAAACAGTCATGGGAATGACAAGGAGCCAATTGACAGATGCTGCGAAATATTTTGCAGTATTGGAAAATATTGTTTGCAGATCTAAGTTTAAGACAAATCTGACCGAGTTGCTCACGTCATAGACTGCATAAACCAATGCTTAGGCTCCCAGAAATTGGATTCAACAGTCGATGTTATCTCAGAGGTTGTTAGAGCAGTGTCGAGAGCGAAGAAGTATGCAATTGCACTAGACCGTTCGTCCTGTTGGTAACACTGGATGTTCAAACGTCTTCAACTCGGCAAGGTGGACAGACATCTTTCGTGCCCTTGAGCAGAGGTTCTGTATCCCTGATTACTAACTTAGCCATGGTGCGAGATTACCTCAGGGACCAATAGTTGCTCTATGACATCGAGAATGGAATCAGAAGGAGGCATGTCACTTCAGATGTGGCGCAGTGGTTGATGTTAATACATAGCCTCTGGAGCATCATGTACGATGTTTTGTTGCACCTGGAAATGCCTGCCGATCTGTCTCGGGTAGATCACGCTGATAACGTCACAGCGGTAATCAATGCCAGATCTGCTGATTTCACCCAACTTAGACTTAATTTAATCATGAGGTGGGAGAAGCGGTGACCGAGCATGGCCACCAGCTGGCGGTCTCAAAAACAAAGATTGTCATTCTGACGAAGCGGAGGATACCAACTGTCATACCCGTAACAGTTGGTTATGTCGAAGTCCAGACTAGGCAGTCGGTAAGATATCTGGAAATGACCCGGGACATCAAGCTGACTTATTAGGATCATTTCCGCAGGGCATATAATAAGGCTCTAGTAGTCATCACTTGGCTGAGTAGATAATATACGTTGAGAAAGTACTGCACATAAAGCGGGAGGAGTGTTGCTTTATCGACCCATGAGGTGTGGTTGTTTTTAAAATCCGTGGGCTCCGATAGATGAGACAGCACTTCCAAGTTGAAACGGCGCTTAGGCAGGTCCTGTCTCGGAACTTCGTGGGCTTGTAGATGGTCTTCTGTTGTGAGTCAAATCTCATATACCCCGCGCAGTCTGGTAAGTCATCCGAAGATCTGAGAAATATATTTCTTTTTGGTCATCTTCACTAAGGAGAAGAGGGAAGTTTTGTACCTCGAGGATCAGTTTCAGGCTTCATCTTCTTTAACATTTCCACTGCAGATCAGTGATCATCTTCTTCAGTGCAGATCATCTCCTTTGCTCTGACGAGTCAATTACTTTCGCCTCAGAGCATGATCCTAAGTACACCACAATTTTTTTTTGTTTGTTCACTCTGTAATTATTATTATTAGTGGGGAATCAGGCTCAACTTCAGAAGTCCTTCTGGTAAGGCAAATAAATCGATGCCCCACAAATAATCGAATATGAATGAGCAATTCTTCGACTACATCTAGTTTATAGCTCAATAGGTATTACATAAATTACTCATATATATTACATAAATTTCATCCAAACAAAGTCAAAGATTCTCGTTGTGTTTCCTCCCCGCAACTAAAACAACAAAATTAGACATTACAATGCAGAATAGCTAGTCGTACCCATTTGAATCTTATTTAATTTAAAAGGTTGTTTTCGTGACAATATAAAAACATTGTCGACATAAATTATGAGAGCGATGCAAAACAATCACGAAACACACTATATATCCTTCGACTTTCATTATATTCATAAATCATCTCGAAAATGTCTCGAGTCATTTAAAAATTAATGCCCACAAATCAATTGTTGACTGGTCGTATCTGTTCATTCGCTTGCCGAAAAGACGGCAAATCTATTCGAAAAAACGACATAACAGAAAAAGACCAAAACATTCAGTTGAATAAGAAGCTTGAGCTTAATCTGGCGACAAATAGCTCTTGACAGCAATGAATAATAATAATCTGCAGACGCTCTCCGCCAGATGACCATGCGACTCGAACACTAGACTAGTACAACCGGAAAGATAAAATAAACTACACAAAAACTATCTCTGGAGAATTCCCAATGGTTTTTTGCCTTGCAACCTTTTGTGTCCTGATGAACTCATAAAAAAGCTTCAGCAGTGCCGGTCGTCGTCGAGTCATGAAAAGGTAAGATGAGTTACGTTACCTTTTGAAGTAAATTAAATGAAAATCAGGGAGAGAGCACAAGTGAAGGAAGAAAACGTATCTACGAGGTATGATAAAGATGCGAAAAAATACAAGAGAATATGGCTGATGCTTTTAGTTGAATGACTTCGAGCAAGTTTTTATAGACTACTTAGCCCCTGTGTTTGTTGAAACTGATAAAGGCGCGACAAAAAGGTTGAAAAACTGAGCGAACGAAAGTGTGAGACGAATGATGATGCGCTGAAAGGACTTACTAAAAGTGTACCCTATCATTTGCATAATGGCAATTAAATTGTCTTTCATTAAAGAGACGTAATTGGTATCGTTTTACGCGAAGGTTTTTTTCGTCCTGTAAGAGGATTTTTTTTTGTGTTCGCATTGGGTGAAATTGAAGATGATTGTCCTTATGAACGAGTATTTCTTCTTGGATTTAAGTCACGATAGCAGCGAGCCAATTCTTTACTAGAGAATAGTTGGAAGACAGGGAGCTATCGTAATCATGTCGGTATTATTTGAAACAAATAATGATCGTTGATCTTCGAAAGATATAATATAAGTGACCCATAATACAGACATAACTTTACAAGTATCTAGTATTGATTAGATGCATATTTGATTTCTTAAAATACTCCTAAAAACTTTCCTAATTTGTTTAGTTGAAATAAATAAGCAAACTAAAAACTTGCGACATTTATAGCATTTTGCATATTTGCCGAAACGACAATTCGCCCCAGGGCATCGATTTTTTTTGCTGTTGATGTAATCCATTCATCGATAAAATCATCTTCCACTGACCGATTATTCATGTCTGATCTTTTCACTTTTTCAGGGATATTCATTCCAATAAAATTTTAATAGCTCATTTAGTAGTACTTTAATGCTTTAATGTTTCGAGTCAATTATTTTCTTATTGGTCTGCCAATGCAAAAGAAATGTTGACTATTCATCTTTTTCAATTTTCCGAAAGAGTACATGGCTATGTGAAGATACGTTTAAACTTGGCCCGAAAAAAAGCACGAATCTGTTCACATTAAAGTAAATTTATTGTAAACAAGATATGAATGTGCAAATCTTATGTTCACCGACAGTAGTAAAACATTTTTTAATGGCACATGAATAAAATTAGTGGTTTTTGGGGAATTTTAAATTTAAGTAGATTTGTGTTATAGGTTTGAAGGTAAAAATGACTCGCTATGAAAAATTTAGGGGGATAAGATACTGCAGTAAATTTTTATTCAAATTAGACTTCTGTGTAATTTTTTTTAACCAAAAAAAAATCTTCATTTTGAGTGTAGAACGCTTTATCAACGTTTTAAATAGCAGACGAAAAAGGGCAGTATCATATTTGCACAATCAATATCAATTCGACTTAATAAAAAATCTAAAAATTAATTTTAATCACAGTCAAAATTCTTAATAGGTAAAGTGCCTATGTTTGTTCAGCGGGCAGCTAATCCACCGAAAATCCCCCAAATAAATGATGTCGTCCCCCAGGCCTCGAATCGCATCCAAATCCAGTAATTAAAGCTTCTAAGACAAGATCTGCGTGTACTGTGCAGCAGTTGGTAAACGTTTTTATTTTCCCCATTCGTTTTTTTGCTGATGAACTCCGTGATAGTCTTTAAATTTGTATACTGTATTTACTAGATAAGAGTGCCTTCTTGAGTGATATTGAATTGAATTATGAGGTATAAATTGGTGAGGCTTTTGAATTAATTAGAAATATTATTTTTGATAGCTGCAAGAGACAATTATTTTCGAAGATAAGAAATATAAAACAATGTACATGGTTAAAGACTGACTTAGTGTTTAGGAATAAGATGTGGTCCAAAGGTTTAGATTTAGAAGTTAGATCTACAAATATTATCTACAAACTTTTGGCAAACAATGTACTAAATAATGTTAACAAGGTTAGAATGAAGGCTAGTACGGAAATGATTTGTGAGAATTGTGGTGAAGAAGAGGTTCTAGATCATAACATTTTCAGATTCTCTCAGAGAAATATTATTTCTTTAATAGATCAATAATAGATCAGTTGAGTAACTACTACTTAAATATAACAATAAGCATCTGAAGCAACTAAGTCAGTTTATTATGGCAAATAATGTTAAAACTATGTATCAAATTCTTTTTACAGTTTTGTTTACGGAAACGATTCAAGCAGGAAAAATTTTTTGTGTTATAAATGAACCAGCTTCCATTTTCCTTTTACCTAAAGTTTTCCTTAGCAAAACCTGTTGTTCTGCTCCTTTGGATACATACGCTAGTCTCCCATGAATAAGTTTTAGCAAATGATTTATGTTAAAAAAAGAATAGATACATAAATAAAGTTTCAAAACGGAGAAATCGCTTAATCGTGCAAACGTTGGCTGATGCCTGCGCGTCAGGAAGTAAAAGGTTGCATTTTCTAAGCGTTTATTAAAATTTTTGGAATCTTTGGTCTGAATCTTGTACTTGGAACATTATAATCATTATCTATTGCAGCGGAACAGCTGTAAGTAGCCACAGCCACAACGAAATTCTAAAAATTCTCTCACAATTGTTCCGCAACAAATAGCGCCCAACGTGGGCTCGAATCCACAACCCTGAGATGAAAAGTCTCATGCTCCACCGACTAAGCTGGTTGGGAACCTAAACTTCACGCGAGAGTAACGAGTTAAGTTGGAAAAACCTATTATGATACCGGCTGCTCACAGCTGTCCCGCAATACTACTCTCACAGTAGCAAGTCTATAGATTGCTCCACTCCATTGTTACTGATTCCGTACTATTGAATGACTGCGAATCACAACGTCAATTAAAATTTTGAACAACTTACTCTTTCAATTTTTCAACTAGGCGAAGGACTGTATTCTATATCAAATTTATTACTGATTAGCCACAGTACAGTTTCTGTTGGAAAAATCTACGTAAGTTCTGTGGAGCTGAAAGGGAAAAAACTTCAACAAAAACTTTTAAATACCGAGGCCTTATTAGTGACGCCACCACGCGTTATAGAAGGATGTACCACTCTGGAAGATGCACATTCAACAAAAGAATTTATCGCGTGGGAGATATTAAAGGTGGAAAAGCAACTTTTGAAGGTGATTTAGATTTGCGAATCAAAAAAGTTTACATAATTTCAATCGAGAAAAAAACGTTAGAGTAAATAGTCCATCTATACCGTCACCAAACAAAATCGAAGTTCATATCAAAATAGTGCAGCCATACTAAAAAAAGAAGATATTCAAAAATTGTTTTCGTTATATAACAGGGACAACAAGGATACAGTTGAACGTGAATAGCTACGATGATTTTTTACGGATCCCATCAAATTCAATGAAACAATCTTGTGTGGTGTCGCTCATGATCAGGAAGGTAAAACTTCACAAATAGAAGTTAACATAATTTTGCCAGCGTTATCTAAGACGCTGACACACAAAGACAACTAAATGTTTCCCTGTTAATTCCATGGCAACATTTTTGAATAATTGAGAACTAGAGAACAAAAAAAGGTAGAGGAAAGAAATTTAAAAAATAATAAAGACACATTAGACCATCTAATGAAAAAACTATTACCAATGAACAATTGCAAAAATCTAAGACAGAAAAAATGATCTTTTTGAGTGACGACTATACAAGTTTACAAGAATATTTCTATGTTGAATTGTACCATTTATTCGTGTGAATTGTTTCACCATTTTGTATTTTTCAACTGAATAAATTAGTATTTGATTTTGAGGAAGTCTATCAGAGAATGATTTCCTTGATTTTTCCACCTTGAACATTTTATAATGTTGTCTCTACAGTCGTTCATAGCTATCATTTCTGTAACTTAGGAGTATCTTTTTTGCGTTGCAAACATCAGTAAAAATGAAAACGTTTTTCTTATAAATCGTTTGAACAAGCCATTAAGAATAAAAAGCTACGAACAATTTCTTTTTAAAAGAAAGTCATGCAATTAAGGTAGATTAATTTTTTTTCTGAGCTATTAACTCTAATTTTTCTCTGAGCATTTTAATTTTTTTCTATTACATTTCAACGGAATTTGATATTAAAGAAAAACATTGTATGGTATATATGTTTACCTTTATCTTTCAAGTCTTCTTCAATTTCATTGCAAATCATAATCATAAAACTTATAGGAACCTTGAACAAAAAGCCACATGCTAATGTGAATTTCGGCCAAGAACTATTTAAAGACATTTATAAAGTTGTTTAAATCAAATTGTTTGAACCATCTCCTGAGTTTTCTGTTACTTGGAATAAAGTATCATATTTTACTTCGTTAGGCATATCGCAAATCTGCACTGCAAGCCCTCAGTTGATCCATTAAAGAATTACAACTTGATCGCCTTTGAATATGTTTCAGTTTGTTTTACTCCTTACTAACCGACTATATTTGATCAGCACCCCATTATGTTTCTGCTATATTGACAATTAGGTGTGAATTTATAAGTGGAATTAAGATATTTGATTGGCTATCTGTGAATTTTTGTGATTTATTGATTTTGTGGTCAATTGTGATTTTGCTATCAATTTGATTACAAAATGTTCTATTTATTAAACGTTTCAAAGACGTCTTATATTTTAATGAGAAATTTAAATAGCGTGTCACAAAACCACAAAACGCCCATCACATATGTATAAGCAATATTTGAGCTTCTTCAGCTGTTTTATCTAACTTATTCCGATTTTCTCCATTGAAATGCTGTAAACTATCTATAACAGACCGAAAATCAATCGAAAATAACACTACTCTGACTTGATCATCAAAATGAAAATACCTGAAAACTGATTCACATCAATTAGCTTCTGAACAACAGTAGCTGATTTCAATCAACACCCATAAAACCCGATCGGTTTCCGTATTCACGCAACAGATCTCGAAAAATACCACTAGCAATTATAACAATCAATTCACCTTTCTTTATGAATTCATAAATCGATTAAACGCGGTGAAAACATTGATTTGGCGCCGGTACCATCAGTAGCGTCTCCCATATTCTTGGCCACTATTCCCACTAACCTTGCTCTTCACTCTCTTCAACCAGGCAGAACGACCCGGGCACAGTTTAATCAATTTATATATGAAAACCTAAAAGGCAGACGTGTTGAAATTTCTCGTTTCTATAATAGTCAGCATCATCATCAGCAACAACATCAGTACAATAGCAACAACAACAACAACAGCAAAAACGTCCGCTTTACCTCAGAGCTCGATGCCCGTCATACTCTCATTGTGGATTTCTGCTCAGCGGAAAGATTGCCTCTACTCTATGAACACAATATCGTTCGGTCTAATTAAATCCGAATGAAAAAATTAATATAACGACATTAATAATGTCCCGCTGTTCGAAATTTGTTCAGCTAATTAATGATTGTATTAACAAAACGAGCGAGCACGGACAAGGCGGTGTGCATTGACTGGATGGTTGAAGAAAAAATTAGTTGAAAATCGAAATGAGGAAATCGAAGAGGAATGTGTTTCATGTAAATCCAAATTGAATATGTGTGCTGCCCAACTAAACATAAATGCTCTATCTAATTTTTTTTCATTTTTGAATTAACACTGGATTCGAAAACTACATTCTCTGTTACATCATTCTACAAACTATGAAAAACCTATCTTTTGTGGAAGTAGGTTAAAATCAATAATAAAAAATCCCCCCATCTACAAAAAAACGTTGCACTACTAAGCATAAACGTTCTATCTACTGTAGATAGAAGGTTTATGCTTAGTAATGCTGGCATGATTTAGTTGCATGTTACTACAAAAAAGTCCTATCTTCTTAAAATCTATCTTCCACAACTATTTTCAACGTGAATGCTTTTACTTCAGATGTATCTCAAGCAAACGTATTTGTATCCATGTTTAAACTTTCATCCCTTTTGAAGGTGTCTGCAGCATTTAGAAAAACACAAATCATTGAATATCTCGAAAGTGCTAAAATGTAGATAAAACGTTTATGCTTAGTAGGGCAGTGTGGTACTGACGCTGAGTTGGCAATGGGACTTTGAAATATCGTTGAGATGTTGAAAAATGATGCAGACAAATAGGTGGAACAGGTAAACGAGTCGCCTTTGCTGTAACTGAACTATTCCTTACTCAAAGAAAAATTTACAGAGATTTTTTTTTCATTAAGGTCAAATTGTACATCTAAAATAACTTTCGTTCCAATTACGTAATTCCATCATTCTTTCCTACAGCATTGAAACAAAACATAATTTCTACATCAAGAAATACCACTCGTACTCATCAAACACTCGCAACAATATCGATGAGAATATTCAAATGTTCCTAAACGGTGTTGGGTACACGTTTCCATGCTTGTTCACTAAGTGGCCAATATGTTTTTACAGATGTAACACGTTTACTTTCTAAAAATGAAATTTTTTTCCTAAACATTTTCATCTTTAGCTCATCAATGAGATGAAAACAGTCCGATGTGAATGCATAAGTAAATTAACACGCGGACAAACTCGGGGGTTTTTTTTGGAGATGTGAATATGTATCAGGTACGTGTATTCATATAACTGAAACATGTATCTGAAAATGTGAAACGGAAACAAAGCTCATAATTTTTGGTGTGTTCACGAAGTTTACATAGATTTCAATTGTGTGAATAAACAATTGAAAGAAAATGTACTAACCTTAAAGAGCGGAATGTGCTTAGACCAAGGTAATAGTGTGAGAAAAGTATGCGCATTTGTATGTTCACATATAAGGATGAGTAAAAATTTAAATTTAGGTTCCATCTGTTAGGAGTAGGGAAACAAATTGCACTGGCCGAAAGGATCTCATTAAAGATTCCGTAAATAGGCTTTATAAGAGATTAGGGGAAATCACACTCAAAGTGTATTCTTTGCATTTAAAAATGGTGAGTGATACTTTAGATAGAAAAAGGGATATTTTAGACATTGTAGGAAAAGAAATAGAAAGAGGAAAATTCTCACAAGGAAACTGAAGGAGCTGACAAGAGGTAAGGACACCATGGAAAAGGAAAAGAATGCCGTAGAGACTATCTCCAACAATGTGGTGAACAAGTCCACTGTCCAATTCACAGAAGAGCAAATGAAGCTGCTTAGCCAAGGTCTGAATTTTGCTGTCACATTTCCAACAGAAGACTTGGTAGTAGACATCGAAGCATTGGTTGAAAACCTTCCCGAAAAGGAGAAGGCACAGATCAGACTCTATCAAACGAATCTAAAGAATCTTGAAACCCGGCGTTGCCAAGAATTAGGTGCCTTCCAAATATACACAAGGAAGGAAATGAGCTAAGGGAAATTGTTACCGCTGCAAACGCTCCGACAAGGAGAATTGCAAAGTGGATTGTAGACGAGTGTAGGACTTTAGGGACGATTAGTGATAGAATGGTTAAAAATCGAGACGAGGTAATAGAACGGCTTTGAAGAGTGGTAGCAATGAGACACTACCCTTGTTGGATTTAATGGTCATAAGGAAAGAAGGTCTTCTTAGATTTAATATTGGCCGGAAGCCCACACACACCCAGAGAACAACACAATTCACGTCTGATCATTGGCATTCCCAAAAAATAGCACCCAGCTATTAACAGTGCCCATGGATCAGGAAAGTTTTGACACAGAAATTAAATATATGAAAGATAACGCGAGAAAAAATGGATTTGGCGAGAAAGTGATTGGAAACCTCGTAAAAAAGAAAAAGGATAAAATACAGCGTGATCGGTTAACGATGACCTTTACACAAGAAAAACAAAAAAATATCATAAGAGTTCCAATTATTTTTTCGTCAATATTCAAAAAAGTTCGGGAACTTCTTGAACGCTTTGGTGTAAAAGCAGTTCCAACCAGTAGGGTTAAAAAATTCGATACTAAATTATGTCACGTGGAGGACTAAAAGGATAAAAAGGAAAAATGTGGAATATATAAAACTACTTGCCCAGAATGCGACAATATATACATCGGTCAAATGAAACGGTTAGTAGGTGTTAGACTAACCGAACATTAGCGGGAAGTAGCTTCGGCGAGGAAAAAGAATACAACATTAGTACGATCAGCAGTAGCAAAACACATCCTGGAGGAGGAGCACTACATAACATGGGACAACGTGGAGGTGATTAAGGAGGTACAGCAAGTACGAAAGCTGGACGCAGGGGCGGATTTGACCAATTCGCCGCCCTAGGCCTCAGAAATATTTGCCGCCCTTTTCGTGAATTATATTATGTGTAACAATGCGCGATTTTTTCGATTCCCTAGAATACTTCGCTGTTTTTCGTTGCGTCCGAGCTCACAAAAAAGGAATATCAGAGCAAAACTGGCACCGTTATGTTCGTGAAAATTCCCTATTATTGCGCTCTTGTCACACAAATAATTATTAAAATACAAACACGGAAAAGAACCTAAAAGTACCTAAAAAAAAAAGAATCCAAAAATACCAATTTTTAACAGTCCAAAACCATATACACTTTTGGATCGCATATAATTCCAACGTCTTCGCTAAAATTTTTATAAGTAAGTTTACTATTCCGTTCAAAGTTTGCTTCCGCACTTGACTGGAGATCAACTATGAACTCGACTATTGTAAATTAATGTTCGATATGTTATTAGTTAAAGATGAACCCGAAATATTTTGACCTATGTTCTAGATTTCATTTTATAGAATTTTTTTTATAGATATTAATTTCAGTAATGAAGTACAATTTAAAAACCACGTCAAAAATAAAGAGATTCGCATGTAGTTGATATACCTTGTACCATAATAATAAATAAAAAATTCTCTGAAAAATCAATGCACGCAAATATTTACCTCTGATAAGCTTTTCCTAAATTGAAGAGGCATTATTTGGGTTCTTTCTGGCAGGGCTGTGGAGTCGGAGTCGTGCCCCCTGTATATTTAAAGCGGAGTCGGAGTCGAATGCGACTCCGACTCCGCTTTAAATGTACAGAGCCACGACTCCGACTCCACAGCCCTGCTTTTTAGGATCTTTTTAGGTCTTTTTAGGCTCTTTTTAGGCTCTTTTTAGGTATTTTCAGATACTTTCTAGGTACTTATTAGGTATTTTTGAGTTTCTTTTGTCCTTTACCTTGATCGCATTTCGATATTTATTATAAGTCAAACTTTTTAATGTCCGAATAAAATCATTAGAGGTGAATTTTCGCGTGCATTGATTTTTTTGGAGAATTCGGTTGGCTTGAGGTGTTAAGCTCATTTGACTCAGATATATGTACATATACGACAGAAGAAAAACTGCCGCCCAAAAAGAAAATCGAAAAGGGGTCGCCCCAAAAAAAAATCGAAAATTTGCCGCCCCCGAAATTTGCCGTCCTAAGCCCGGGCCTACCGGGCCTAGTGGTAAATCCGCCCCTGGCTGGACGCGTACGAAAGACTGAACATATGGAAAGTCCCGATGAATAGACGACTAAACACAGACCTGATCTAATTAATATAGAGAGTTAAATGTATTTAAGTAAGTTATTATTAGACAATTAGCTGGTAATTTGTATAAGTCAATACTTTAAAAGTAAGTTCTATAAATGACATACCTAAGTTAGATTAAAATCAGACCGATAGACACTGGGACATTACTTTCGAAAAATCGGTATTTGTCAGAAATTAAAATATATCTAGCTTCAAAAGGAAAAAATCGTTTTTTAATAAAATATTTTTTAACAAGCTGGAAAAAACTGGTACACACTGAAAACAAGTAAAAAGAAGGTGTTTGAATTTGTTTCTTTTCAGATGTGGAAAACTGGATTTTCACGTGTAATTGATGAAATGTACTAGCATGAAGATCGTCCTATTTGATTTATGATGAGGCAGGTGTGTACATTTATATGTTCCTATTTCGAATTTCCCTGAAAGCAAGTGTGAATAACCCGATTTGAGTTACTTTGCATGAAAAAAAAATATTTTCAAACGTTTTTTATTTCTCGATTGATTTCAAATAATAGATTTAGTTAAAAACTATTTAATAGTATTTTTTTTTTGCAAAAATAATAAATAGCGCGGATCAGACTTTCTAAAAACACGTAGAAAGGAGAAGATCAGGTCCAGGACCTTTGTTGCAGTCGAGTTTTGAGTGATTGACTCGATAAAAATTGTTGCAGCTGAATCAGAGGGAGAAACCTAGCGCATTAACAACTTTCTGGAAACTATCTGCGAATAGATTGCATAATTCTTAAGGAGATGAAGTGATCAGCATTAAGGAAGTCAAATACAAATGAGTTATTGTAAGTTTTTATGTAAATGAAATCAGCAGTCGTAAGTTCAACTTAGAGTGCTGTATGATGTAAAATAATGGAAAAAAAAGATTTTTTGCGTCCTTAGTTTAACTTACCATTATTGCGTTCTAACCAGATTTACCCAATTACTATTTTGGTTAGGGGTGTGAGAAACTTACTGCAAATAGTCACAATCAAAGGTACCAGCAATATTAAAACGTTGGTGGCTAAAAGGTTTACAGGCAGAAGGTAAGAGTCTTTTTTGTTGGAAACAAAAAATAGTATTGGAAAAAATAGTATTTTGTCTTGTTCGTTGAGAGATGTTGTCGCATAATTGGGCAACATGTGGACAACACCGATGCAGACCAAGCTGTTATTAAAGAAGATCCGAACAATATAATATAAACAATATAAACAAGAAAATATGTGGGGTGGTATCTACATTTGAAAGTGTATTGCTAACAGTAAATAAAACACAGCCAGCTCGCAACTGATCCGCAGAACAATAATGTCATTCCCTTCTGTGAATCGGGCAAGGATTTCCTTATAATTATGAGAGGCACTAAGCCAAGTTTCGGTTCAGGCGAGGAAATCAAAATAACATTTTTGGCAACAAGGTATACATAATTGGCTTAATATGCTTCTTACACCAACACAATTGTGGTAAAAAAGCTTTAGACTTTTTGTGTTTGGTTGGTGCTTAACAGTGTTGTCTGATCATCAAAGAGGTGTAGATGCTTTGGAGTTTATTGTTTATATACGAGGGGTGATCAAAAAATAGTGATAATCGGTTATCGCAGAGCGCATAAAAAACATTTTTACTACGTCATACTACTATATATAGATCTCAATTCCAGGGAGGTACATTCATTCGAATACGAGAACATCAAAATGGAGAAAAACGAAATTAGAGCTGTAATTAAGTATCTGTGTTTGAAAAAAAATGTCTACCAAAGACATAGACGGTAACTTGGTGGAAACATTAGGAGACTCTGCTCCTCCATATTCCACGGTTGCACGCTTGGCCAAGGAATGTAAGCAGGGAAGAATATCCACTGGCGATGAACACCGCGAACGACGTCCATCCACGTCCCTCACTGAAGACAACGTGAAAAAAGTCGAAGATTTCGTGTTGGCAGATCGAAGAGTGACCATCAGGCATGCAGCTGAGGCCACAGATATCTCGTGTGGCAATGTGGAAAGCATCATTACTAACGAATTACATATGAAGAAGGTCTCTGCGCGTTGGATGCCGAGAATTTCAGCCGACGAGCAAAAGAAGAAACGAGTCAACATTTCGAGGCTGAATCTCGAAAAGTTTCAGGCAGATCAGGAGAAATTTTTGACACGTTTCGTGACCATGCACGAGACCTGGGTCCACAATTTTGATCCAGAAACCAAGCGGCAATAGATAAATCGGAGGCGAGCCTCTTCACCGACGCCGAAGAAATTTCAAGTGTCAAGTTCGGCAGGGAAGGTTATGATATCAGTTTTTTGGGACGCTAAAGGAATTATTATGGTGGAATATTTGGAAAACGGAGCGTCTATATCAGGCTTATTTCAAGAAGATTCTCAGAGACTATTAATTAAAAAAGACGCGGCAAACTGGGAGCTGGAGTGCTGTTTTATCAAGACAACGCACCGGTTTACAAGGCTGCAATTCAAGAAACAGGATTCGAGCTGCTTGAACATATACCCTATTCACCAGATCTAGCTCCCTGTGACTTCAACCTCTTTCCTCGGCTCAAGGAGCACCTTGGATGCAAGCAATTTGAGGATGGCCGCTTTTGAGACACTTTGGGAGAGTAAAGATAAATAACTTTTTTCTAAGAGTATCCTGGCTTTGGAAAAAAGATGGACTAAATTTATTAGCTTGTTAATAGACTATGTTGAAAAATAAATATTTTTTTTTAAGTTTAATCACCTTGGTTTATATTTATTTCATTACTTTTGGATTACTCCTTGAATGTCATAGTAGAAATATTTGTGGAAGTCTGACTGAAAACCTTGGAGGAGTTCTTAGATGACGTATTAAATGCTGGAGGTATCAGTGTATTATCATTATTATAACGACTAAAAGCGATGAAACAGCCACTTAAGGAAAAATTACCTGTTCTGACGGGAGGCTAAAACATAACCATTAACAAAATTAGTATTCAAAGTGGGTGATGAGTGGGTCTTATGGTTCGACCATAATTATTGATCGTTCCACCAAGCCCTTACATTTGGCGTTTTTGTTCGTATTGTTATATTTTATCCATAAAACACCTTTCGTGGATTCGATATTCTCCGCGTTTGCGAATTAAAACAGCTTTATACGAATGATTCTGGTCACTAAATCGCGTACGCTTTACTTATAGCACTATTAAGAGTCCTGTTACAATTTTATACTTTATCGCTTTTTATAATAACCGCGCCCGGATACAATTAATTCGCACACAATTCTCTGTATCAGACTATCGCTGGTTACCAAATAACTTCTAAGACCTCCCGCGGCGATATTTATACTCCTGAGGTGAATTGTTATTGCATGTGTCTAGGCTATTCTGGATTTGTGTCTTGGGTTCGCGAAGGCTCTTGATCTGGCTTCTAGAAGGCTATTTTGAATTTTCGTTGCCATATGAGATCTGATTGTGTCTTGGCTTCTAGAATGTTCTGATTTTGCTTCTAGAGGGCTCTAGCCTGCGTTTTATCTAAAGATTGTTTTCGTTCTTTGAAATACGCGTATGAGACAGATATTTCTTGACGTTTCTAGCTATTTCTTGCACTGCTACGGAGAAATATGTTTTATTTGGTGTGCATGCAACAGTATTTTAGAAATTCCTTCAATGAAGCCAATTACATGTATTGGTATCTCAAAGGCAGACGATGTGCTTCAAAACAATTTTCGAATTGAAAAGTATTTAAATAGAACTGCAGAAAAATAAGCAAGAAATACAATGGACAAAGAATTCAAATGACTGACAAAGCGCCTTTTATCACTGGCCCATATTTTTGCATATAACGAAGAAATAATAAACAATTATTTTTCAAAATAGCATCAAATAAAGACAAGTAAAGGTGAATCTATGCAAAGCATTCGTTTGCAAAGCAATAATTTTTCCCAAAAACAAAAGTATAGGTCGGCATTGAGGAAAAAATTAATGTTCAAGCCGAACTGAAATAGAAAAACTCATTTATGCTTAACAAAAGATTGAAAGAAAAAAAATGTCAAAATAGAAAAAGAAACTAAATGCAAAACAAGCTGAACTAAAATTTTGACTTTTCACATACATACTTTGTTCATGCATTCGATTTGAATATTCATATGAAATTTTTCATTTTCATTGACGGAAATGTTTAATGGCAAACATTGATTCATAATTCAAATCATCTGTTTAAATATTCATTTTGAAATATTGAAATACAAAATTCGTTTAATTTATCCGTTCCCTAGCGATATGCATATCCTGAATCACTTATCCAATCTCCAAAAATCTGCCATGAAACACATATGCCATCCAAATGCAACGATTTTGTCGTCTGCAAACTATGAATCATTCCATACTAGACTAAACTTCACCACTTCTCTGCCTTCGATGACAAATTGTTATGAATTTCGCGAAATCGAACTCGCAAAAAAATTGTAAAAGTCTTATGAAAAATTGACGAACAATGTACACACTGCCTGCAATCAACGCGACACTCAAAAATCATGTTCGCATGTAACAGACGAGTGCAAATTCTTGAAGAGCTTTTCAATGGTGCCCGGGACCCATTAGATGGACTATTGACCGGGCATTAAATGCCAAGCATGGATTTTCATTGGGCATCTTAATCGCCCATAAAAAACTTTATTAAGTCGTATATCAACTGGAGAACATTTTTGCATCGAAAACTTCTGCTACATGGCACTCGAAAAATATTATTTCGAATGTGAAAAGTTCTTGCTGATGTTTTGCATTGCGAATCGTAGTAGACAATTTAGTACCGGGGCCGGGTGTAGTGAGTGTGAAAAATATAAAAGCGACATTAGTAAGTCGATTGATTTATGATATCAAGATGGTTCGCAGCGAACGTGGGCGGAATCGTGCCATGTCGCAATCCAATGCGATCCGGCATCTTGACATTTTCTTGGGGAATTTCGATTAAATGCACTCGGGATGCCATTGTGTCCATACCATTTTTCATCTGCAGGTCGGTATCGAATCCAATTGTTAAAAGTTTTTATATTGCATCAAGCTTCGGCAGTACTATTGTCGGAGCGAGTTGCGTGGAAGAGAGTGTATGAAAGAATTGACTTTGGCATTTCGATATATGTATGGATTGAACGCATTTAATTCAATAAATTTTATTGAAAAATATTTGAGATAAGTCTTCCGGTATTTGAAGTAAATACCAAACAGTTTTGGCTTAGTTTTATAGTGTTATTGGCACACGCTTTCTAATGTGTATTAAGAAAAATAAAATGACAATCAAAAGCCATTTTTCGAGTAATTTGCTTGTTCTTTTTCCTTCTCGATTTGAAGTGAGTGCATTCTCAACCAAATGCCAATCATTCAACCCCAGCAGCTTTAAGTTTAGTAGCCCAACGATGACATAAAAGATTTTTAGTTCAAAATAATTGTCTCAAAAGTAAATTCTGTTCAATAATATCACGTCTATGAACCTGTCAGCCTGTTCAAATCAATCCCCTCGAACCACATAATTCGATGAGCCAAATAACTCGCCAAATTCCACGAAAGCAATGAATTCCTGAATTCGTCAATCTGTATGTGGAATTGCTTGTAATTGTATGGTAATTTGTAAAATACATATCTTTCTGGCATCCGTACAGAAAAATGTCGAGGATACACCATGTGCTTGAAAAAGTATCGGAAAATGCGTTGACATCGCCAAAACGATGACAATCTAACATTTATCGCTCTTTCACACTGTCTCAATCCTCATACGTACAAAGATCACCCAGTCAACAGGACCATCCCGTTCGTAGTTTTTCACACTTTACACTTTTCGCCCCAAGACTTTCCGCATGTCCCCAATGGCGTACCCAAAAGACAGGAAAATGTCTCTGAAACATGTTTCCTGTGCACATCCGATAGATGCAAATTTATTTATAGAAAAGAAAATTCGTACTCAAGTGTGTTTTGCTACGTTTTGTTAGCGTGCCATCGTCGTTTTTGTCGCATTATCTCGCAAAACGTCGTTGTTGCCCTCGTATTCAACGAATAACATAAAAATATAAAGCTGCTTTAGCTGTGAATTTCGACAGAGGAGTTGATTTTTGTGTTTTGTAAATAGAAACAGTGATAAAATTCGAACGTTTATTTCAGGCAGTTGCGAGACACAGTGGTAGACAAGAAATAAAAATAGATTTTCGCATGACACGTTTTTTTCGTCAAGTCTGAAGGTATTTTTTTGCTTTTAGAGTGGAAAAAAATAAGCAAAAGAGCCAGTCAAAATAGAAAATGATGAATTGATTGTGTTGTAGAAAAATGAATCGATTCAGTCTTGTAAGCAATGAATAATATGATGAAAAAATACTTTCTTATTAATGTAAACAGATAAAAAAGTGAATGAGAACGAATGGAAATTTGTGAAAATATTGACAAAAGTCAAAAAACAAAACAATGAGCTACATAGAATAATAATTTTTCGTCTGAAACGTCAATAAAGAGGATGAAATTCGAGAATCTATATTTAAATTTGAGGTCAAAATTACTGAGCTGAGGAAAATTGTTTGGCAAATTGAGGCTTTTGGCGTATTCATGAGACTTTTGGTTTTTCAAGGTGCGATATAAATTTTCCATTGCCTTGAAGGAGAGATCGATTGGGCTTTAAATGCGTGGGAGAAGGCAGTTTTTATCATTTTTCTGTCGATTATGTTTTGAAAAATGATGAATCTTTCGTAATGACACAACAATCATTGTGACAGTGCAGCGGAAAGAAAGACAATTCGTCGCCGGGTTTATAGCTTCAAATGATAATTTTCGAGCTTAAACAGATAGAATGGTGTTTGACCTAGGACTGCTGTTTGGAGAGAAAATTTCTCAACAGTATGGGCTTTAATAGAGCAGTTTCCCAGATAATAAGTACATGAACAATTTTCTGCCTTACACATGTCTGGTCGAAGTGTCTATCGAATTTTACACATGCATCGCTGTTAGATGCTAGTTGTAGAGGAGTTCGGCGAAAGAGGCTATGCCTGGAAGTCCTTCAAAGCATTCCTTCGATGGTCATAGTCAGCTAAAAAAAACTATCAATAGTATATTTTGGACAATTTATGCCGGATGATGTATTGTTTGTTCAGATGAATTTGCCGTAGCTTAATCTTTTCTACTTAGCGAAAAATTGGCAAAGTAACGTTACTTCATATTGTGCTTGTATAGAAGCCGTGGAATCGAGGCAGTAGGACCTATGGACGCCGATCAGTCAAAGGATATTATTTATTAAAAGGATATTATTTATGATGAAAGATCAACAAAGCTGAGGATCTGCGCCCAGGTTTCCAATCCGATTGATGCCATCACTTTTAGGAATTTTTCAAATTGCTGGGTGAAAACGAGCAATTGTCTGTTCAGCCTACTTTTGGTTTGATTCCTTGCTTAAACAGGTAACACAAGAGTTGAACGATCTGGATCAGAACGCAAAATCGGAGAGACTGGTAATTCTGGTGGGTTACAATGCTAAGTTCCAGCAGACCAGTTGAGGCAGCACCAAATGCAACCCCAGACAAATCAGAGGGTTTGACTTAATAAATCCCACAGTGATAATGCCTCTTTAAAATTGGTATTTCTCCCGCTTTTGCTATCCCAAAACAGAAGTGCGATTATTGATTTACCACTATGTTCACATGAAATAGTTGAATCCATAGCTTGATGGTGCATATCAGATGAGATCTGACTCTTTGATTGCCGATATGGGGTGCCATTTTTAGCTATGGATACAATACCCTTGAAACCCAAGCAATACTGATTGAGCTAAGTCTAGTCGACTTCTTGTTGATGAAGCTCATTTTCATTTACTATCGGGCTATCAGGAATCAAAAAAATTAAAAATATTTGTTTGACAGTAATGCTCGTGAGCTTCATCAGGGACCACACTAACGTTCGAAATTTCCCGTCTGATTTTGCTTTGGCAGAAGAAATCCCTATTTTTGGAAAATTATGGTGTTACAGTAGCTGTTCTGTAGGACCATTATTGTGAAGTGCTTGAAGACTTTCTTCATCTACAGGTTCTTAAGTGATCATGGTCCAGGAAGTACTATTGTTCTAAAAAAATGGGTTTGAACTTATTAGCCTTTGAAAATAGAGCAATCTTTTTGTTGTTCCCTGAATAGACTGTGTCTTGAATATCTCATATTCAAGTTTTCAAGTCGAATAAATTTTCTGCTGTTGTTCAGTTTGAATATAACTACTTCCCCACGTTGGGCGCTAGCCTGATTGCACTCTTTACTTGAATATTAACAATCAAAGTACCGATTTTTTCATATATTATTTTGAATTGGATGCAAATTTTTCTGTCGTAGGACGATTGTTTTTATTTTTTGTGTATTTAGAGTCTTAGCGTTGATCTTTAGGATGCTTCATTTCGGGACCTATTCGATCGTTGTTTATGATTTGTCAGTTTAAGCTGTGATGGTGTTTTTTTATGCCGTTATACTTCTCTTACTTAGGAATAGATCAGGGATAGGATGATCTAGTAGATAATGTGACAAAACCAATTGCTCTTGAAATATCGAGATTCATCGAATTGTATGGGACTTGAAACTGTTGTTTCTCCGATATTCGTGTTAAGGTTTTTAAGGATTTAGTAGTGGACTGTATTTGGAGACATTTGATTTTTAACTGACTTTTAATCTTAAAGGTTATTGATTTGTGATCATGGTTCCCTTCTCGTCTATAAATCAGCATAGACAACGTATATCGCCTCTAAAGCTTATCAAAGCAGAGAATAATTGATACGGGAAACTCGATCGTTTTGCGGAATAAGCCTCCGAAAGCAGAATCAAATTGGAATTGTTTTTGCGTGATGATTAAAATTGAAAATTTTTACTGAAAATTTTTTTTTTGACAAAGTGGTTTCGAAAGTGTGCACTGATTCTCATCAGACAAGTATGCACTGTGAGCTAGTGTCTGATGAGAATCAGTGCATACTTTCGAAACCACTTTGTCAAAAAATAATTTTTAAGTCAAAATTTTCAATTTTAACCATCACGCAAAAACAATTCCAATTTGACTTTTAATATTTGTGAGTAACTTCTCAGTTATTATTTCAGCTGCGGTGGATTTTATTCACACGATTTTTCTTAAAATATTTCTTATTCTTTGAACTTATATCCATAACCGAAGTTGTTGCTGATTTTATGGCTTCTGTAGGACAATTTTTTCACAGTTTTATTGTGAGTATATTCTCAACGTGCTATGAGTTCTTTCTTTTACAGTTGACTAGTGTCAAACTAATACTTTGTTTTGTTCCTCGTTTGAACTCAGAATTTTGGCGAACGTGCTCAAACTTGGATCGTTCTGAAGGCATACACCTAGCGCTGGTATATAACTTGAATACATTTTGTAATTTAAAGGTTTTTTTTACTGAACAATCCCTAGATATGATATCTAATCTGTAAAACGAGTAAATTTCATTTTATTTCTAAACAGTAAGTTTTTTTTTCAAAATATGATTATCGGATTCTAAATACTTATAATAACTATATACAATACCACACCACGCCCAAAACATACTACAATAAAATTTTGATCAATTCTAATAAGGACACCACAGGGAGCATACGAGGACATTCTACGAAATGCCAAACATTGTTTTTTGTTATACTCTCGACGATCTACTGGATGATGAAAGTGAAAGGTCACTTACTTACCCCTGCCGCCGTCCGGTCGATACACTGAGCTAGGCTCATTTTGATTCGGTTCTGGTGCTGTATTTTGCGGTTGGAGTGCACTTATGACACGTGGTATTTCTGAAAAAAAGGAAAAGGAAGTGTAAGTGTTGCATTTAGTGATTTGATTTTTAAATATAATATAAATAAAGAAAATATAAATACTTAATCAACAGGGAAATTAATTGAGAAGGCATTGATGTATCACATTTTAGCTATGTGGTCCTGATAAATATGTTCGCTAAAGAATCAGTCGAATGTAGTATTTATCAACAGCCTGCGGGTTCGAGTTTTCACGTAATTTCAAAGTTGTTTAGGGTTACTTTAAGAGCTAACGATCACATTATAAAACCACCGCTCCATATGTTAAGTCCTATACAGTGTCTTTCGTAGCTCATATAAAATATTAAAATCACGATATTATGAAAATTTCTTACAAAAACAAAAGGCAAAGGGGAAGAGAGGTGATGTCTAGAATAGGTCTGATTCATAAGATTGTTGATCGAATCTAAGTAAACATCTATATAACACAGTAAAATGCATAATAAAAAGCTTCTTGAAGATACATACTTATGCACGGTGCGATATGCGATCGGCTCTGTTGATATCCACGAGCGCATCTGTTGCACGTTAATCCGGTGACGCCATCTTTACATGGACATTGACCTGATGTGTGATTGCATGTTTTTCCAGATGATCCAACAGGATGACATTCACACGCTGAAAGAACATGAAAATTTTTTATTGAATTATTATTATTACAAAAAGGTATCATAAAAGGTAAAATATAAAAATTACATTAATAAATTAAATAGGTTTATTTTAATAAAAACTTCATCGGGTTTCAATTCAATTTCAAATATCAATGCAGCTTCAATTTAAAGTCATAATAATTTTTAATTTCGATTTATTATTTTTGACCACAACAATGTTGAATAGGTATGTATTTGAAAATTAATAGCAAATGATTCATATGAATTACGGAACATTTTATGCATCGAATGATTAAAGGATGATGCTAAATGTCTGAAGACGATTCGTCAACTGAATCTATGTATTTAAAACCTGCTGTTTTTTAATTAATTTTCACTAGACATAATATTGTTTCTCTTCAATCAGGAACAGATTTAAATACCTACTCACGTCTCTTATAGTTTTCTTCGACATTAAATACGTATCATATTTTAATATTCAATTAATTTCGCATAGCTATCGAGAGTCATACTTGCTTTTCACACTCGAATAAGGTATGGACTCTTACACTAAACATCCAAACAAACAGATAAAATTTACTATTGACGATTCTCCTGGAAGAAAACAACATAAAATCACTCGGATCGGTCTAATGATATTTTATTGGTCTGCTAATTGTTACTCTTAGCGTACAATGTAGATTTTAAGTGGCTTTCGTCCAAAACGAGGCTATAAAACGCTTTAGCACTTTTAAGGAACGGGAACGCTCAAGACCACGCCAGATCAGATCAAGGCAACTTGGCGGAGCTCAGACTGATTGTTCTTTGCTTTCTAAACAAATCTAACCGCACGTTGGTAAATCGTGCGTGTGCATGTATATGTGTCGTTTTTGTTTTGACTTTTACGAATGTAAAATAAGCCCTGAAAACATAAACGTTGCTGGTCCGAGAACCTGAATATTCTGTTGATACTTTGGCCGATCGTCGTTTGGTAGACGTTACGAGACGGGACATAAAATGAATGAAAAACTGCAGTCCATTGAGCATGCGGATGGTAATGATGATGTGGAGGAAGAAGTCGTTTGATTTGGTATGGATGTCTATTTAAAGACACTGGGACCAATCAGTCAACCTAGTGGGTAGCCAATTTGCTCGAGAATGTCAGTGGTTGCGTGGCTTGAGGACTTTTGGTTTGAAATAAAGTTTTGGCGATTTGATGAAAAAAATCAATTTTTATGAAG
This sequence comes from Nemotelus nigrinus, assembly GCA_947369275.1. Classification (NCBI taxonomy): domain Eukaryota; kingdom Metazoa; phylum Arthropoda; class Insecta; order Diptera; family Stratiomyidae; genus Nemotelus; species Nemotelus nigrinus. The sequence goes on from OX376374.1 coordinate 3,345,858, forward strand.
AAAAGGAGAAAGTGTAACTTCAACAAAGGCGCAATTAGGAAATTGTTAAAAGAAAATTGCAACTTACCCGGCAACTCCACTTCTATTGCAGATCTCCTTCCCACTTTTTCAGCTCAGCTTTAATCGCATACGCTGCCTAACCACAATATGAACATACCACTCTCGATTGCCTCAATGTTTACTCTCATCTATCTTCGATATTATGTGAGATGGTGCGCCAGTCGCGAATGGATTTAGATATTTCAGGCTATTTTGGGGATCATTTCCACAGGCATGCCAGCAATGACGGAGTCCAATTAACGCCAGGCAGGCCAAACCGAGATAGTTGATGCAGCCGGGCAATAATAGATTCGGTCGGAACACGTAGCGCACTATGCTTGCCGTAAAGGGCCAATGGCTAAAATATTTTAATTAAATTGTTCTACGAAAAATCCGCGCTCATCAGCCACACACACCCATACGGAAAAATCGTTTACAGGGTATTGGACTTATCAGACTAAAGTGCACACGCTGTGATGCTACATGTGTCCATATAATGTTTAAGAAGTAAATTCGAACTGGGGGTCTGAGTCCATCGATAATTATTTAGTCCATTTCTTAATTGAACTGATTAGGATGTAATTGATGAGACACATGAATGATATCACATCTGGTGGTCGATTTAGTGATGAGTTAATTGTTTGTTTGATGCAAAGGAATTGTTTGAATTTCGTTTTATCGAATATTTTAATTGAATGGAATCTCTTTGATTGGCTAGGCTCAATGATATTGGAAACATTTTAATTGAGATAAAGATTTTGTTTATTGTTATTTGTTGTTTTTTTTTTTGGATTTGAGAGAATTAAATATGTCTAGAACATATTAGGAAGAATTTAAAGAAATATGTATATTACTAGGACCACCAGTCGCTTTCGATTGATGAATCTGATTGTGAATGTTGTTTGTGGCTAATCCCTAGTTGAAGAGTAGGCTAGTCGTAATATGATCTAATGTACGTATTTGTCATTGTGTAAAACGCTGTTTTTCGTGAAAGCAAATACTGTCCTTGAACCAAAATTCTAACCTTTATCCACCATGTCAATTTAAAATTTTCAAAACTCCGAGTTGCACAAGAACGGCAACCCATAAGAAAATTACCTCTATTTTGAGTACTTGAAACTTCTGTTCACGGTAACTGACGACTGGACAATCAGATCATTACGAAATTTACAGGACATGTTGGTATTAACTAGGACCAGAAACTGATAGAAGTGATTTAGAAAGTGGCGCCATCTTGAAAAATCACTACGAAAAAACTGTTTTTTGGCCTATAACTTGCGATCCATTCAAAAATTTTTAACAAAATTCACACTGTAGTTGAACCTAACTTTAACCCACATTTGGTGGAAATTCGGTTGAAAAATTAGGATAGAGCTGCCAGCTTTCGAAGTTTTTGTTAGCTAAATCTTGTAAGTTTACTCATCAAAATAAAGCTTTTTCCCCTATAACTTCCGATGCAGTCATGAAATCAAAACGGAATTCATGTAGTAAATGGATATTATTGTATGCTAAATTTTTTCGGAATTTCTTAGAAAAATCATGGAAGGGCTGCCAGGTATGGTATTTTTTGTAGTTTTCTTTGGCATTTCTTTACTAAGCGATGTTGTCAATAAATTTGCAAATATGAACGAACCTGCAATGACAATTAAAAACAAATATTCAGATTTCTAAAATTTGAAAAAAAAAATTGCGGGTGGTAGCTCTAAAATTATTTTCACCCATATAACTGCCAGCGCAGTCATTCAATCGAAACGAAATTCACAGGGTTGGTTTAACTTAATGTGAGGCAGATTTGGTATATTTTTGGTTATGCTGCTAACACAGGGTTGCCAGCACCAGACATTTTCGTTAATATTGCACCAACAGATACTTCCATTATATATTTAAATGCATAGTATTTATATTAAAAATAAGGAACCCATGTTTAAATTTTCCAGGATTTGAAATTTTTCGGATGGCAGCCTCCAACATCGTTTAATCGCTGAAATTTTCGATGAAATACTCGGAAGAAAAGGAAATACAAAGGATAGGTTGGCAGACTTATTGCTCCTTCGCTGGAAAAGTGTTGCTGGCACTGAACATTTTCATCATTTAAGCATAGTACTGAGTTCGATTTCACGTGAAATTTTCATAGAAAATTTCACGTGAAATCTGTTTCGGCGAAAATTTAGCTTGAAAATAAACAAGAGTTGTACTTTGTTCTTAGCATGAAAAGTTGCTTCCAAGTTGCTTTCGCGTTGAAAACGTAGATGGCACTGAAACATGTCTCCAATCATTTCACGCCAATTTAGTTTGTGCAGCTCATTCTTTCGAGCTAAAAAGTGACATTTGGTGTTTCAATTTGAAAATGGAGCAGTGCAAATGTCTTTCCAATAAGAAAATCGACCGAAAAGTGAAATTCTTGACATTTTATCCCTCAGAAATGAGCAGTGTCTCTGCTTTTCTCCATTGCCAAAATTTTCGCTCGAAAGAATGACCAGATAATGGAGACATGTCAAAATTTAGCTTCACGATTAACTCAATACCAGCCTTTACGTTATAGGAGATGCAATCGAGAAAAGTTTTTGTTGCTTTTGGGTAAGAAATGGCTATGATACTACAAAAAACCGTATTACGTTTTCCCACATTTTTTGGTCTCTCAAGGACAATTTCTTCGAAAATCAGTTTTCAAGCGGTTCTGATGCGCTAGAGTTTTTTTTTAGTTTCAGTAGTTTCATCAAGCATTATACAGTCATACTGTGACAATGGCCACAATTAGGAAAATATTAATGTTATACCATATTCAGCCACAAACAAAAGTAAAATAAATGGTTGATGATACATTGTCAGCTTAACATAATTGCTGCTCTTGTAGAGAAATATTGTTTCGTTGAAAGGCACACTTGATTTGTTACTACCAGTTTTTACCCAGTAAACATATGCCTTAACGCTCTGGTTTAAAACATGTTACCTCCTTGACGTAGAGATTATACGTATCAGATCCGCTTTAAAGTTACATTCCAAGCAAAAACATCTTTTGCTCCCTATCTATCTTTAAACTCACACATTTACCGAAAGCAAGCGCATATTTGCAAATATAACTTGCAAAACTAGTCCCTATAAATATATCGACGATGAGTACTTTAAGGTGACATTAAGATAAATATACGATGATCAACGATTTAAGGTGGGTAAATGTTTAACAGTCATCGCTCAGTTCATTTTTCACAACGATTCTGGAAAAACAACCATTCTAATACCTACAAGAGCCAATGTGACATGAACGACCACCACCTTATCCTGCCCGGCTGTAATTTAATCCCGTGATCACTTCAATCTTCAACTTATCGCCAGATTTAACCTGCAGCGTTAATCTTATCTTGAATTATTGTCCAACTTATAGCGCACAAGTGTGGGGTCATTCGTACTCATTCATTTCGACGAGCATAATGAATTAATGCCCTTTCTGGTTCTGTGAATAGTCGCAATTTTTCGCAATTTCGCCGTGTATTATGTGGGCTCACGATGACGACAACAGCTACAGCAACAACAACATCCACCACAACGATGACAACGGCAGCATTGGCCTTTTTGATCCTTTTTTGCGTTCATTGCAAGTTTACTTTGCTTTGGAACATACTTGTGAGGGAATGGAGTGGACACAACCCAACCAGCGACCGAATATTTTATTCGAAACGTAACGTAAAGAAAATGTTCTTCGATGGCATTCAATAACGGCGACATGTTTATGGACAAATGCCGTAATAACGCGCAGGTTTACATGAGCCGAAGATTACCAGCCATGGGTGAGTCGTAAATCGAATGGAATTGTATCGACTTCTGGATTAGAAACGATTCGTAATAATTTGTCGGATATTGAGAATTGGATGAACTTGAATGGCACAAATTATATACATAAGTATATGTAGGTGTACCTATGAGCGATTTTACTGTACTGTGACGAAGGTTACTTCATCTAGAAAAAGCCGGAATGTGTTTGATTATTACTTCAAGCGAAACGAAAAATTATTCTTGCTTGGTGGCATATGTAATATTTTAATTAAATTTTGGAAATAGTTTGAACGATATCTGAATGGAGTACTTGTTACGTTTCCTCCATCTTCCTATTTCTGATTTATCACTACTTTAACGACATTACAAACTGTGTTTTCCTGTAAATTTTCTGCAATTCTCAACATCTAACTCCCAAGTCCAGATGTCCGTCGTCACGTATATTACGTACTGTCCGGTCCATTCTATGAGCCATAACTTCAGAAAATGCAAATTAAATGCAAATAAAACATGTTGAATTACATCTTTTATGAAGCGATAATTCAATAGAAGTTGTCCTGTTCGGGCAACTTGACTAATTTCGATTCGAGTCAGTTCCATTCTAAATTCTCTAGTGCCGTTTAGTAACGTTCGTTGGGAAAATGAAGACATAAATTACATCCATAATTCGGGCGATCAATAAAAAAAAATAATAAACACGCATACAAACATTCTGCGACATGAATGCAGTCAAGCAATTTCCTATGACATAAATACACACAAATATACATATGAATGCGATAGTGATATGATAACAGAACAGAGATGGACCAGATATTTACTTTTCGGACTTCTTTTTCATCTTCGTTTGTTTTGTTTCACTACAAAGTGACCAGTTGTTGTTCTTTTTTTGGGTTTTCTTTTTCGACTCGAAAGCATCTTGTAAATTTTTTGGAGTATTTCCCACGCGAAATGCATTCACGAAGAAGATACGTGGCCGGCTGGTAACTGAATGCATCTTAAAACGCATCGACACGAGAAATAAAGTGGAGAAATTTATGAGATGTGCAGAGTGTCAACAACAGCATCTTGAGCAGAATGGTATGAATATCGTTCTGCCGTGCTTAGCATAAACCTTCTATCCACATTTTACTAACTTTCGAGATATTCAATGATTTTTGTTTTGATTCGTACTGGAGATATATGTTGAGTTTATTTATATTATTGATTTTGATTTAAAAATTTTGTTGAATGCTGTAATAGAGTATGTAGTTTTCAAATCCGGTGTTAACTCAAAAATGCAAAAAAATGTCAGATAGAGTTTTTATCCTAAGAACGGCAGCGTTGTGTTCCCTTCCGTGGGTTAGAGCAGAGGTTGCATTTAGAGTGAACCGAGGCGATAAGAAGTCAGTGAAGATATTTCTAAAGGTAAATTAGCAGTAAGGGTCTGTGATGTTTATGTGATTTGAAATTTTCGGGAGAATGTAATTAAATCATTTTTTCTCACAAAACTTAGAGAGAGAAAGTTTTATAGGCAGACTCTCACAGTAGCAGTCTTCTCGAAAATTTGCAGGGATCTAACTTACTTTTGAGTAACACTTCCTAGTTGATTACTTACATGACAATTAAATCATAGAGAACAGAAAATTTATTGCTGAAGAGTGGGTAGCCCTATTCACTGAAGCCATTATCGGACGATGTTTGTGGGGCTTCTTCCATTGCAATTTAGCATTTGGTAAATTTTTCACACTTAGTTATGCCTGGAATTCAATAACCAAGTATACTATCTTCAAACCGCTTAAGATATTATTGGCAGGATAAAAATGTGCCAGTTCAAGGAAAAATTTATTATCCCAAATAAACTGACACAACTTTGTAGGTTATAAGTCAAGAAATTAAACCATAACTCCAAAGATGCTGCTTTACTAGATGATAAGGAGAACTAAAAGCTCTTAGTTTAACGTGAATGTTACCTGAAAACACAATTGTATTTTAGATGCTGCTCTTGGCATTTCCTTTGGTAGTTTTCAATTATTGGTGCATGTAGGTCTTTATTGCGGTATTATTTCTTGGAGAAGAGGACCCCAAACCTTACGTACAACTATGAAAAGGTGCCACTGTGCTCGTCTTTGCCACTTCATATTGATTCAGACTCCACCCAAGAATCAATATAGATTCGGTACTGTCAGTGCAAGTGTCGCCACTGTTTCACGTTGTGATGCAGATCTATTATTTGACCCGTTATGAGCATTCGCGATCCCCATTAGAGGTGGTTTTTGGCGCTTTAAAATTGCTAACTAAGTGAATTATAGAGAAAGAATAAGGGCATATTCTGGTTGTAGTGCCAATGATGACGATGATAAATATCAGCAAGATCTCTATAAGCCGCCTTGATTCAGGTAATCAAATTCAATCCGTATCTCCAAATTGTCATATTAGTTACTTCGACACTACTGAAATGTGTCCAAATCACATTGAAAATGGGAAGTTGGAGTTTTTTACGCATGAGAGAGGGGGAGTCTTTTGTGCTGTAGACGAGGTTAAAACGATCTATTTTACCGCGTCTCCAAATATTTGCAGTTATTCTTGTATGTTAGTAAAATGCTGCCAAGTAGGGTATGGATCATTTGAAGTGACATTGGATAATTTTTCATTTATATAATTCTTTGAATAGGTTTGAAGATGAATGTTAATTAAAAATGTTCACTTACGACCTGAGTAACACAAAAAAAAAACTCCATTCACAACCTGAGTCGCGCTTAAAAGAGGTCTTTGAATCGCGTAAACGGACTCTTTAGGTCACAGTGTGTTTAGCTTCACAGTTTGCACATTGTGACCTCTATGTTTGCAGATCTTTGCAATTTGAGAAATTGTGAAGACTTTTGTGCTGAGGATGGACATCCCTACATGAGACAATAAATGACTGAAGTTCTAAATTGCTGATACCTATGTATGTATTAGCATAAATTCACAAACCAGGGGACATAAAGCCTGTAGTTTTTAGATGGTCTGAAGAAAAACAATTAGGAAATCGGAAGAATCGATTTCAGACGAAATTGGATGTAAAATGACTTTCACTCATTCATTTATTCTTCAGTTCAGTGAAAATCTAGTTGATACTTTTATGGTCTGATGTAAACGATGGAGCTATTTTGATTTGAATTAAAAATATTGTCCAGACTGGCATAAAATAATTGACATCGATATAGTAATGCAATTATTTATAGCAATTATTCTGGAGTTGGTAGACCGAGTTCTCTTCGTTCTGTTTTGGTGTTTAGATAGACTTTTTTTCGTTTGTAGCTTTAAGATTTCGCAGCAAAAAAGGAAAGGAAGATGTGTAAGAAATAATTGACTTATTTCAAAAGCATTTCACAAATGGAGATAATCTACAAAAGTAAGTTGATTGTTTATAAGCGTAAAGTGTACGCTGGTGTCCAAACTATTGATGACCTGAGTAGTTTTGAATGTCATTGTGGACATTGTATTTGACCCATTTGATGTTTTCACTGTCGCTACTGAGAATAAAACTAAGTCAATATTCGAACAAGAAGGAGCGTACTTTTTCTTCCCTTTAAGTTAAGGTAAGTTTTTTATTCAACCAATGATTACAACGTATAATGATAACATAATCTAGAACTAAATAATATAGTGATACGAGCCTGGGCTCTTGCAGAATAAGCGATGAATTAGTGCCGATCAACAAAAACTTTTGTTTTTGAATAAAACGTGATGGTAAGTGAGAGGGAAATCGAAAAACCCTAACATTAAAAATTCTATTTAATCTTAAACTAACAAACTGGGGATTAAAACAACAACTAGTCTAGCAAAAAGGTACGAAAGATTAATAATAATAATTTTATGTTAACTAGGGGGCTTCGCCCCCTGCTCGCTTCGCTCACCAACCCCCAGACCATTTACGATTTTAAATTGTACATTTTACTGGACGTATGTACTAAAGCCGTGCGAAAATCAATAAAAGTTCACAGTCGCAGAGATCAATTTTTTTGTTTACTTAGATCTGTAGAAAATGTTTCATCCAAACCTCGACAAATATTTCAACGTCGTTTAACAAAAAAAATGGATGAACATGTTCTGCGGGTCTCATTTTCCTTTCCTTCTCATAACGCTTCCTCAAAAATGATGTTCTTTATAATTTTCTCTTCCGTACGACATTCTAAAATAAAAATATAATCCGACCAAATTTCCAAAACTTTTTTTATTAATAGAGAGAGAAAGAGATAATAGGACTTTACTTGAATAATACTTGAAATTTAGCTTAGAATTAATTATAATTAAAATAATGCCAAGAAAGCATAAAGACAAACAGCTATTATGTATCACAAAGAAGTGGAACAACTATGAATTAATGTCAGATTCTTAGACTTTGAACTAAAGGGTTCGTTAATAGGCGACAGGTGTTGGCAAAGCGATCTCTAATCCTACCTGATATTAGCGGAACTTGTGCTCTCAAGTGCACATCGGTGATGGAGTGGTAAAAGGGTAAGTTAAGGAGCATTTTAAGAACTTTGTTTTGATTAATTTGAATTTTTTTGATGTGCGATATTGTACATCGACTACAAACTTCTGCTCCATATAAAAGTCTCCGTTGGAAAATCCCTCGAAAAAGAAGAATTTTGTTAGAGAGGGAAAATTTGAATCTCCTACTTATCAGGGAATAGTGAGTCCTAATAATCATATCACATTTTTCCAAAGCATACATTGTATTACTCTTGAATGTGAGTTTTTTGTCCAAGAGGATCCCTCGATAGCGTATAGAGTCTGGATTCCAAATAACGGGAAAGTTATTTAAAGTAAGAGGCATATTAGGTAGAAGGCAAGATTTACAATATCTAGAGAAAGAAAGAGGGCTTCACTTTTATTGGCATTAATTTTCACTTTCCATTTGACTAAGTAGCTATATAATTCTGTGTATCCATTTTATAGGGTGGATTTAATAACATCTGGGTATACTGAAGAACAGAGCAATGCGGTGTCGTCAGCGAAAAGGCTGATTGAGCAACCAGAAGGTTAGGGAATATCACTTGCGAAAATATTAAAAAGGATCGGGCTGATCACCGATCCTTGGGGAACTCCAGCTAAAATGCTATACTTAGTGGAAGCAGTTCCATTTATTTTGACATAGAAGGTACGATCTTGTAGGAAGTTCATGACAAGTTTGGTAAGATATATTGGAAATCGAAATGAGTGCATTTTATTAACAAGTCCACCGTGCCAGACATAGTCAAAGGCCTTTTTTTAGATCTAATGTCAGAAAACCAGTAGATTTCATAGCGGCAAAGTTGTTGGGGACAACATTTTTGATCCGAAGGATTTGTTGGGTAGTACAATGTTTATTCCTGAATCCGAATTCATCAGCATAAGACTGAAGAAATTCTTTCAATATTCGTTCAAAAATCTTTCCTAATGAGCTAAGCAAACTTATGGGCCGGTAGCTGGCTATGTTGGCCTTTATTGGGTTTATTTCTGTTTTTTGTTGACTTTAATTTAGTATGAGCACGTCCGTTTCAAACTCATTGCTATATATGGTCCTTTTAATTTTTTGGGGGCTGTTTGATTCAGTCAGACAGTTTACCACATAGTTACCTATTTGATGCCTTTTCTATGCTTTATTTGTTGAGCTTATGGTTGAATGGTTTGATCACTCAGTCTTTGTCTGTCATATCGTCACACCCGCTCAAAGCTGAGTATAAAACCTTTTGTGGGTTATTTTCGGATGCATTTGAACATTTTTAAAGCTAAAACTAAGGGACTAAATTTCCTTGTCTTTTTTGTAAAATGAAGTGAAAGCTCTTACTATATTATGAATAACATTACTCTTAAGGTGAGATTTTGAAGGATACTTCCTATTTCGAACATTTTAACTAATAAATTGAAAGGGCTTACATTTTTCAGTAACATAGCAAGGCACTGGGCTGCTGGTTACTATTTCATCCAAGAAGAATATCTAGAGCCTCTGGGTTTTTTTTTGGCGAATTTTGAGGAAGGAAAAAATTCGAAAAGATGATATGCAACTGAACATGAAAGAGAGAATGAATGACCAAGAATCTTTTGTTTTTTGAAGCCACCCAATTGTGAGCGCGAGCATTATCTAACCAGTAACCAATGAACCTTACATCAGCGCGGTTTGATCAGTTTATGAAACATCCGGTTAAATACTCCTTTCCTCAAAATAATTCACAAGACCGTCTCTAAATAAAAATCTAATAAGGGACCCGAAAAAACGTAGACAACAGGTCCAAACAATGATACCTATCTCTAATAATAACAGTAATAATAAAAGTGTATTATTTTAATGAAGGCAACGGTTCAGTCGGTTATACATATCACGACAAGACAAGGTGTTGTAGTTCAGCAGAAATATTCGTTCTAATCTGAGCAATGCGATCTAACCATTTCAGAGCGACCATGATGACGGTAGTATCCTGGCACTTGAAGTGAACTGCAGTTTTTTGTTGGTTCTGTTGTTGTTGCTAGTTGTTTGTAGATCGCTGCACTATATTGCTCTATATTAAGGTACATAGCTGTGTGTTTGCATCGTTGCGATCGCTGATGCAATGCACTGGTTGAATCGTGCATATTTGCACTTCTCTTCACAGAACTCTTGACTTAATAATGTAGCATTTTGACGCTGGCTCGAGATTAACGTGTGACGATAAGATGAAGAAACTTGTCATCGAAAGTGTCACCATGTCCATTAAACTGCTTAAGGATTTTGCACATGCACGCGCTTCATGTTAGAAGAATGATATTTTATGGAATAATGTGTGCGATTTATTGTTGTGGTGAAGGATAATGCACTGATTTTGTATGACCTGCAGAGATAGTACGTAACAAGTTCGCTCAAATGGACTCTAGTTGGTGTAAGTATTTATGTTTTCCAAACTCAATCTGCTCTGAATTTAATGTTCATTCGAAATACTTAAAAATTTCCTAGAATTCTTTGCAAAGGAGGCTTATTAAATCTCCACGTGGCTTATTAAAAAATCTTCAACAAGTTTCAAAATCTCCTGCTAATCATTAGCATTTTGAATATAATATTCATTAAAAAGCGTTGAACATGTGATACTTTTCAATTTTCTACAAGACACGAAAGTATGTAGGTACAACACGTTTCAGCCTCCACTAATTGAATCCAATTTGAATAAATGCTCGCTGCCATCAACGAAAGTCTTTAACGCTGTCATATTGTTGTGTTTTGTAGAATAATCCAAGAGAAAACGACCCTACATAGATACATAATGCTCCCATGCATATCCAGATTCATACATACTTGTAAGCTGAACGAAAACGGCTCCGGGCTTTGGACTCATCTTCCAGAACAAAAAGAACCTCGTGTTGCAAAGCAATGTATCATCATCGTATCGTCTTGGAAACTCTTCAGCATCTCGCGCTTCGTATCGCTTACAAGTGGCACGGATTGCGTGCAGTCAATTTTTGATTTAATTGCGTTTTCTTAACAGAACACCAGACGCCATTATTCATCCCCATGATACCGCAGATTTCGTATAGCTGTGATGACTGTATGGATGAATGTTGCAAGAGCAACACCCGTAGCTACTTTTTCGCCAGAGCGTCAGCGGGAGAAATGGGATTTAAGGGCGGTAGACTGAATTGTGGTTTTTCGATAATTTCAAAATCTGACAAGTTTTACGGCTTAAAAAGCACGGTATTGGCATGGAAGTGTCATTTTTAAGGTTGCAGTGTTATTTTTGGGTGTAATAGAGCTGAGATTTTACTCTAGGACGGTATGTTCAGTAAGCAGAAAGGTACCAAGTAACATATCTAAGACCCAATCAACAACGCTGAAATTAAGATACAACGCAGTCTTCTCAACCTTCATGAAAAGATTACCGAAATTATGAGCTCTCCGATTGCAAATGAACACTTTTAAAGCGATAAGTACTGAGCCATAAGATTTCCGAAAACTGCTTCTCATCCCCACCAAATTTTCCTTTAAAAAATGAGCGCCACCTCCTTAAATCGACTCACATTACGATTTAGAGATTTTTTTTATTGTTCATCATCTCATTCCACCGCGTGGCATGTTTCTTGATATTTTTCGCATAAATAACGCGAAAATTCCGGTTCCTGCCTTAGAAAGTGCTTACCAACATTCTCTTCCCGATTTTTTTTACCGATTTCGCGCTGGTCAGCAGCATTCGAATCGTCGAACATAAAAGTTGCCTCGGCGATAATCCTTCAAAGAGCCGACGAAAGCGAAAAGCGAAGCAGATAATCTTCTCCGCGTTTGAATGCAAGCAAGAACGAACGCGAAAAAATCGAAAAATTAAATGAAAAGATTTTCAATTCGAATGAAAATGAAAATTTACGACTCGACAGAATTTCAATGTTGTACAGTAAGTTGCCGAGTACTTGGCTGAGGTCGATGGTGAGAGGTCGGATTCGGACGTTTTAATTGACTTGTTACGCGCCTTGGCCTGGTGTGGGCCCTTTATTACTTATTTTCTGCAACGTCATATCAACTTTAGCAAATTGTTCCATACTTGCCACTGAGTCTTCTTTCTGGGTCCGTCAGTTATCCGTTAATTTCGAATATGATCGTCCGGGGCGAACTGTAAAGTTTTTCTTTGCATTTGGCGTTCGAAGAAAAAAGCGAGGGCAGCATAAAGTGAAGTTATTGTAGTCGAAATTGGTCTTGGAATGTTTTAAATTGAATTGTTAAAATTTGGTTTTTCGTTTCTTTTCTCTCCTTTTTCTTTTGGTCTCGTTTTCAAGGAACAATCCTTGTTTGGTAGATTGCTGGCTTGTTGTGTTGCTGAACTTTCGAAGGATTTTTTTTTGCATCGAAAGAACAAAATTTTTGAATTTGCCTTGTAAATATGTATGAGGGATTTGCGGTTCAGAATTTGTACTGTGCTGTGTTTTCGTTCAGTATGAAAATGAGAAGATAAGAGTCGATAAAAAGAAAATTAGGTTTTTGCTTTATCAAGGCTTGTATTTCGTGGAGGAGGGAAATTTTCTTGTAATGTTTAAGGAATATAGCTGAATCTAATTTAAACTCACTCGTATTATAGAGGATCCGATAGATTAACGGTGGATTGCGAAATTGGGTCTCGTCGATTTGTGAGCAAATTTTCTTGTAGAAGTGTTAAATTGGTATCAATTTTTCCCCTTCTGTCTAGACAGCGATATACAGCGTTTATCTGCTCCAAAACTTGAATTCAAAGCGAAGAATATACTTTACTTATTTGCACTGATGCCGGAATTTAATTTATTTAAAGAATTTGTTCTTCTAAATTCTAATTATTCAGTAACTGAATGTTAATTTCAACTTGAAAACTAGCAGGTTCATGCAAAAGCTAGTTTTACGGTCAACTGGCTGTGAGTTGGTACCTGAATGAAATCTGAAGGTGTGTGAATAACTCACACAAAGTCAGTTCTTTTTCTTATCATCAATTCATTTAATATTGATTATGAAATGACATATCATCCAATTTCAGTGCTCAATTTTTAGAAACCAGACGCAGTATGATTATTTTTATGTTGCAAATACTCCAATTTCAAATGTGATGGTATAAGAAAAAACTGATCTCCCGCAGGAAATTTTCAAAATTTCAATGCAACTATTTTCCAAATTTTAATTTTTGTTCTGTTTAGTCTTTCATAGTTTTTGTAATTACAATTTCGCAAAGCATCTTTTCAACGCTCATCATCCACCAACAGCCAAATTAAATAAATAAATTTCTGAATGCAACAATCATTATCGATTCTCATTTTGAAAATAATATTTATTTTCAGTTTCAAAGCGTCTCCCTCACAACTGATTAATGACAATAATTTGCACTTCGTGTCCACGAGTCATTTCAAAAACAAATATTATATGGAGACAAAAAAAAAACCAAATTCTTGTCCATGACCGAAGTCCGGCCAGTCTGCCGATTCGGTCATCTTTCAGGATATGCTAATTAAGATGTACGTGTCACGTCATAAATATTGATTTAAAATGATTTAAATAAATTCACCGAAACACAGACAGCTCTCATTGACCGAAAGCTAAAAATATACGAATGCGAGGCACAATAACTTTACCACCCTCATACTTGCACTAATCTCCTCGAATGCTTGAATGATTGTCGTAAATATGGAATATTTAAATTTCATTAAGTCACATGATGACATGAAATGAATTTATCAGTATTAAGTGTATACGGTGGCTGGTCGAGTGCAATGAGAACAACGCGAGGGGGCTCAAATTGTTTTTGGACGGGCGGGAATGAGTTACGGCGGGGAATCATCAAGTACATTAAGGAACTTATTTTCGGTCAGTGAGTGGTGATGGGGGAGGTAGATGAGGTAAAAGACATTTGGAACGTCTGAGTGAAAAACGATTTACGATGACAAGTTAAATGGATAAATTTTATGAAATTTAGTAAAATATAACTGATTTTAGTCTTATCTCAGAAATATGACAGATTTCGATATACAATTTTATTTCATCTAAAAATTTAATCACATTCAATATTTTTTTTTTTAAAGAGACACATTTTAGAATACGTAGTGCATTTGAAACAATTGTGCAATGAATACAACTAGTCCTGATTTTGATGGCTATTGTGTCTTTGCTACTTTAGTGAAAGCCAATGTTTTTATAGATGCATCAATGATAGACTTTTACAGGAATAATAAGAGAACTAGCTCCCTACAACCCCTGTCGGGCTTTGGCGAAAAGAATTGGTCTGGTTTTGAATACGTGAGTTGCATAAGATTGCTAAATTTATAATTACTTACTCTTATTCATTATAATGTTTAGTTTCTTTTTTTCATTTGCGTGAGAGATACGTTTCGATACAGCAAGCAAAAAATAACGTTTGTCGTCGGTTTCGGTACCCGTCCGCACACGGGTCGTCAAGCTATCGTCAAGCAAGCGTCATTATTTTCTCAATTTTCAGTTGATTGATTCAAAATGTAAGGTTCTTTATCAAGTGATGATGATGAGGATATATTATTACATTACCATTACACCACACAGACAGGTATATCACAGAAACAACGGAGATCAAGGGTTCATCCCTACTTTAAACGTGCATTTGGTATGTTAGCGATTCTCGGTTAACCAAATTTGATGTAGTCATACAAATCCTGGTATGTCTCAACAGCTTCTCCAAATAACTAGCAAAACGACCAGTCGTTGGACTTGAGAACTGCACTGCGCAAAGCTTGCAACGAAACGACTACGTATCTCACTCCTGACGATAGCTCGAAGCTCCATTAGCGTCTCCCATGCATTTATTTAGGCTATAACGACCAAATATCGCATCCTTAACGATACCTTGACGAAACCTCAACGCCCCGTGTGCGGACTCGCATAGAGGTTTTCTTGCCTTAGAATAGACTTTAGACTAACATCGCGACCAGGCTGCCAGACTCAACCGTAATAGAGACATAGCTTTTCAATTGGTAGCCAACTCAGAAGAGAGATATAAAGAAATGAAGACAGCAGTGAGAAGTGAAGCAATTTGCCTGAATCTGAGTATTAGTGAAGGAAAACTATGGGCAAATTTGACAGACTTTTACTCCGCGATCAGATGGACATGTGTACGATAGAGATAAAGATAGTAGGCCATTTGTCACGTTATAGCTAAAAACTCGTATCTCTTAGGTATCGAAGACACCAAAGGGAATTTCTGAGGTAGTAATTCTCTCGATTTGTTCTAATTGTAGATTTTACCTGTGTAATAAAATTGCTTCGCTAAATTTCGTATATCTATACGTTTACTTGGTTTCCTTAAATCTCTCTGTTCTGCAGTAGTCAACCTTTGTGCATTCTGTGTTATTTGGGAGGAATGGGTAAACTGAATGCTTTCATAAGATTGAAAGACGTCCGACCGAAGACACTAATACTGGAGACAGACTTCAATCGAATCTCAATTCACGAATCTCTTTAAGCTTTTACCCTAGTATGTGAACCAATGAGGATTTAAAAGCTCAAAGTTTTTGGAGATTCGCGAAACCAGATTCGATAGTAGTCTTTTAAAGATTAAATCAAAACCAGTTGAGGCCAGGAGGTTGATGTCGTTTGTAGTGTATCCGTGTAAAAAACAATGGTCGTGCCGGTAAATCCTTTTATTCATTTAAAAACAAAAACAAAAGCAAATAGTATTATAAGGAATATTTGGCTAATATTTGGCATTATCGTTGTTTATTCCAGTCCCATTATTTTACCAATAGATGTTCGGCTGATGTTTTTGTGGCTGTGTGTTTGTTTTTGAGGGTGTTTTTTGTTTGTTTGCATGTTTATCATAATTGTTTTGTCTACTCTACTGTACTGTATTGTATGTTTTTTTAGAATCGTCCTTCAAATGTTTGCCCTTGTTACCACCAGAGGACGAACAGGAATCAAAAATTAAAGAATAACAAAAACGTGCAAAAAATACACGAGAAAACAACACACTGAAGATAAACAAACAAACAAACCTAACACTTGAGTACGTCATACGGAAGATTCCTGTCGACACAGGGGGTACGCTTCTGTATAAGTCAAACCAATTAGTGGCCTACGCGGATGACATTAACATATTGTCACGTTCCTTTAAATCGGCCAAAGAACTCCTGTTGAAACTTGACCAGGAAGCCAAAGAAGTAGGCCTGAAGATCAATCAGACAAAAACAAAAATCATGACGCAAACAAGAAAGAAGACCTCCATTAGACGAAATACAATTCTGGACGAATATAATTTAGAGAATGTGGACGAATTTATACACTTAGGCTCGAAATTGACAACGAAAGGCAGTGAAACTGATGAAATTAAACGGAGAATACAGCTCGCTAATAAAACTTTCTACTCCGTTCTGGCCCAACTGAAGACCAGCTGCATACACAGGAAGACGAAGCTCCAAGTTTACAAATCAATAATAAGGCCTGTGTTGTGCTACGGATGTGAAACTTGGACCCTTACCCAAGCATCCGCAAATATGTTGAACGCCTTCGAAAGACGGGTCCTCAGGCGTATAATTGGAGCTAAACTAGAGTGCGGACAATGGCGGATAAGGTACAACCACGAGTTGTATGAGGTTTTTGACGCACCAGAGGTTGCTATAATAATCAAACTGCGGAAGCTGCAATAGGCTGGTCACGTGCAACGAATGGACGAGCATCGAGTACCTAAGAAGGTATTCGACGGAAGGGCTGAGGGTCGAAGACCAGTGGGAAAACCCAGAAAACGCTGGTCTGACTCTGTCGACGAAGACTGCGCAAAGCTGCTCGGTTTTTGAAATTGGAGGACGCGGTCATTGGACCGAGACAACTAGAGGCGTCACCTGCGAGAAGCCAAGGCCCGAGAGGGGCTGTAGTGCTACGACAACGAAAAAGACTATGAAAAAGAATTTATAGTCCTTTTTTATCAAAGCGTTTTATATATTCTACGCAATAAATAGTTATATTCAGTGGATGGTATTTTAAGATCATAAGACAACAGGACATTTTCAAAAATTTCCACGTAAATTTTGGTATCCATCTTAGGTTTAGTCAGGAATATGGGGCCAGGATCGTAGAAGAAAAACGAACCACTAGCATTGACTTTTCATTGTTGTCTTTACTTGCAGCACGGGTAAGGTCAAGCATTTGACGGGTTCTTTATATATCGTCTTCTTCCCGAAGAGCCAAAACACACTACTTTTGCAAGCAGTGATTTGCATGAAATCGAATTTAATTCATTGAATTTTTTCTATGTTATATCTAACCTTGATTAACTCAAACCTCGGTGCGCAGCCCTTGTTTAAACCTGGATTCGAAACAGGGCCCCTTAAAGGTGCTCTAAACCCCAGTGCTCTACTCAATAGGCAACATGACCTTAGTTATTTATCTTAATGTTGAAAAATTCATATTGAAGAATAATTTGGAGTGTATCTGACGCGATATTATATCGTTTCTGAGTTTAAGATTGGTTTCCCCATAAATATAATATTTTTACAGGATAAGCTTCAAACTTTTACCAATATATTTCAAACAATGAATTATAATTGCTTGAACTTAAAAAAAGTGATATGCAAGGTTCTGTTCCGGTAAAAGAACTCTGAAAAAATTTCCTTCTTATAAATTCTCTCACCACAGGAAATCACATAGTCAAATCTGTGATTCTTATTAATTTCCACTCTTCTTACTTTAGTCACGAACTAAAGACTCTATGAATACTCTTAATGTCTTTTGATATTGAAATTAATCGGAATTAAGTGCGTATCTAAAACAGCTTGAGGCGACATTTTCTTACCACCAGGCAAGCTCAGAACAAACGCAGCAGCCTTGCCTTGACTGTATCGTCATCTTGATACGAAAAACAAATAAACCAAGAAAGGAAGGTAATATACTAACGCGCGGATTCTCAGATGCTTCGCCCCGAACACGGCTTGCATAAATAAGTCGGATTAACTCACATAATCCTGCATTAGAGCGATTTAATAGCAACGCATAGACTTACGGGCCGCTCCACAAACGATTCGAACTCGTAGCTTCCGCTGAGACATACATTTCAGTCTAGTCCCGCCACACACTTCGCCTGAAATTCAGTCTGAGAAAAGCTATCAAATAAACACAAAAATCTTCTGTGCTCAAATAACTCTTGAAGAACAACAACAACAACATCGAAAGTGAAATTTTTTTGGTGATATCAACTCAATCACTCGGCCCTCTTCCGTTCTATCTTTCAATTTTTATTTAGTCTCGGTCTCAAGCGTTTTGCACGGGTAATTGAAAAATTTTCTAAATGACTGAATCGAAAGTGAAGCGGTCATAAAAAAGATTTTCATCGAAATTGATATTGCCCAAATTTCGTCTTGACATATTGACTCCGCGAAGGATAAAAAACTTTTGAAATTGCCTTGAGCGCATTTAAGGCTTGAGCTGATAGTCCTAAATTTTCCGCAGCTTTTTGCACCCGTCGGAGTAATTTTCACTGGAAAACGTGTTCTTTCACAGCAGCTACATATAATATGCGAATGAACACACTTGCTCTTCTTTCTCGATAACTTCACAGCCAACGTCGCAGCCTTGCTTGCTATCGGCAGAATGTCGTCTTAAGGTAGATCATCATAAGTCAATTCGGTTATCCGAAAACAAATCGAAAAGTCTTTAAATTTTAATCGAGAACAGATAGATAGCATCTGACGAGGGTGGATTCGATGAACGGTGCTTTGCAGGCAGTCAGCCTGTTTTTGAGCCATTGCTCGTACCAAGGACAGTGGTGTAACAGGCGGAAAGTGTTCGAATCGTGTGGGACGGGCCGAGTTAATGTTTTATAAATGAGTTTCAAGGTAAATTATCTCACTAATGGCTTCTCGGTAAGCTTTCGATTTGATATTCGCATCAGGTTGCTGACAAACTCGACGAATACATATAGCCCGGTATCCGATTATCTAATTGAAAATGAAAGGTTATTTTATGGAAATTAGGATGGATTGTGGCAGTATCTGAGAGGATCTGTATGGCCCGATCTGCAAAGACATCCAATGAGTTGATTTACTAGGTCTCTCGTATATCTTTGTGGAATCAAATTCTAGTCATCAAATCAAACACACGAAATTCATAGAACCATTCTATACAGGTTATACCTTACGTGTCTAGCAACATGTCTTTAAAAGCCCTACATCCCCACCAAATCCCACGCAATCCCATTAAAAGCCAACTACATCTCAACTGCGAATGAAATAGGGCCCATCACATATTTTCTTCCCGGTGATGTTTATGAACCACTTGGCAGTGTTTCTTATCGAAGGTGCTAAGTAAGTTTTTCTTTTAAATTTTATAGCCTACCGAAAATTTACGATTTCAACCGGAAAATGCTGTTGTGTGAAGCTTCTCGTTCTAATGGTATGGACCCTTGCACGTATGGACCAGGCCCTTCATCATTGAGTGTGTTGTGTTGGCCAGGTCTGCAGCTCAGGAGGAAATTGTTAGTTATTGATGAAGTGGAAAACGTTTATAACTTACGTAGGCAGGTGGTATACGGGAAAGGCTGAGCATACGAGCTAACATTAGAGTACGAATGACCTAAATATTTACAAAATTATATTCAAGTGGATATTGACGATAGGAGGTAGATAGATAGTACCTGGTGGAAGTGGTGCAAGGAATTATAATTCAGAATGGTGTGATCAATGGAATCGTGTTTAATTTCGAATCGATTTCAGCTTGATGAAATATTCAGGAAGACATTAAGTGTAAGTAACGATCGATTTGAGGAAGATTTGTTTGATAATGTGATGAAATGTGGATCCTATTGATTTTTGATTATGTTGGGTACAAACAGATTATGAGATTAAGGAAGCTTCTAATGATTGTGATTGGAAGCTTCCAATGATTGATATGATTTGAGATAAGATTATAAACGGAAAAAAATTTTGGTACTTACGTTTGCAAACTTTCCGGTGATTGAGTGGTTTTGTTGGATCACGGTAGAATCCTTCTTTGCAGTAATGACAATGACGGCCAGTTGTTGCGTGTCGGCAATTGATGCATACTCCGCCCGATACACGACCGGAGAGCTTGTACAGTTCCATATTGAATCGACATTGACGTGCATGGCCGTTGCAATTACAAGCTAGAAATAGATAATAAGAGTGAAATAATAAATATGATATCTTAAGTAAAAAGGTTCATATTTTGCAATTTATATTTCTAGGAAACAAACAAATATTAGTAGGTAAAATTTTATCAAGTTCAAGTCAATTATAAGACCAAAATAAGAATTTTGAAATTAAGCGCCCAGCGTGGTACTGGTTTAAAGTATTTTGGATTTAATATTCAAAAATAGTTATTTCTTTGCTTATTTAATAGCCATAAAGTTACACAAGTTTTGATCACATTAGAATTAAATGCCATGTTTTTTTTTTAGCTCAGGGGATTGCCCTTTGAAGCGAATGCTTAGCGATGGCGGTAGGTAGACACATATGGGAGAAGCCGATATTAATTACTCCATTATTCTTTTAAGTGCCACATTTATTTCTTATTTATCATTTATTTATTTCAGCTACAAGATAAAAATGCAGCTTGTACTAAGCATGCAACTTCTGTATCTCTTAATGACTTTCTCGAGTCCTCAATGTTACCATCTGTTACCATCAGCTAAAATTTCCGTCAAATAAATTATGTATGATAACTTTTCTAGCGTCGTGTCTTGTATCAAACTATAGTAAATGCTTCCTATCTTATGCTCAACTCCTGAAATATTCAACCAGTTTTTCTAATCCTATGTTTCTCTATAGTACCACTGCTTACAAGATCACTTTACCTCTTTTTTCCCTCGGAAAATTCGATCCTTTTTACGACTCATCAAATATTCTATCATTGATTCAATTCGTGGTCACACATGCTACGTAAATAATATCCTGAGCTATAAAGTATAGCTAAAATAACAAATTCCCTCGCATTATTGGCTTTTCTATTATGTACATAGACTCAACTCCTATGTAACATAGCCCCAACTACTATGACCATGATCTTGGTACATCTCATTAAAGTAGGCTAAACCCTTCAAAAATATGGTCACGAGCTTAAATCCAGATTCAAGCAGGATTATTTGTTCTAGCTTAAAAGTTAAAATGTAAAATTTCAGGAAATTCAATAGAATTTTCTCTAGTAGCCGCCAAAATGAAAATGCGCCCAATCGGAAAATATAATTTTTGATCAAATTCGACGTTAGCCTTTAGCTGCACTTGGGCCAACACGGAGAATGTACTTGGATTTTTTGAACACGAAAAACCTGGGATCTTCGTTCAGTGATCTGCTAAAGCTAGTGTTTGCTAGTTGGTCTTCGGGGATTGGTTCGTACACTTTCGGCCACAGTAGCAATATTCTCGAGTGTGGCCACTCTATGATCACATAAATCATATCTGCTGTCCACTAGGAAAATCCCAGGCGGGATTGGCACTCAATTGTGATAAAATTTAGTTTTGGTTATTCGCACTCACAGGTTATTGGTTATTCGCACTTTCAGCACTTACTTCAGTTTCAATATTTTGAAACGCTGTTTAATAAAAATGATTTAAAAGTAGTAAAAACCATTAACCGACCGACTGTGACACAAATGACCCTTGTGGTTCCCAGTTACTTTTTTTGTTTTCACTACTTTTGTAGAGTTTCCGAGTTACGTAGCCCTTTTTCCTTTTTGAACACACTGACCGATAATGTTTCAGCAAAGGTCAGGGCATTGATTAGGTTGTTCTGGGTCTCCTGACCAAATTCATGTCATGAAAAACAATTTAAGCTGGTCTATTTTTGACTCTGAATTTTTTTGGTCTTTAAGGAAACTGTTACTTAACCGTCTTAGCTTCATTTTCTGCAATTCTTGGTAAGTAGGGAAATATTGAAGCTTGTATTTTACAGCTTTAATAAGAATTAGGCAAAACAGGATAGTGAAAATACATGTATATAATTCATAAAATACATGATATCAAAGTCTTTAGTGATCCATTAAGACAATACCAACCAACACAACAAGTGAAAGCGATGGTTTAAGTTGCATTCTCAAAATGTATGAAGGTTTGTTCTACAAGCTGAGTTTTTCAAGTGATTCAAACAGAACAATAGTCAAAATTGTTCAAAAGAACTACTTCTCAATCTTAAGCATGTAAATCTATTCATTCGTTTTTTTTACAAACCAGCTCCTGAAATTTACTACCTAACAACATTTCAACTTCTCAGCTATTATGATTTTTTTTTATTACATTCATGAAGCAGGTTGCATCCAAAATATCTTTAAATGGGCAAGTCATACAAATCGGAATATCTAAGTCCAAACGAAACCAAGATAATCAAAGTTAATTTACGAAAAGTACTTTACATAATCTCATTAAAGATTTAAACGTACATAATTTACTAGGCTTCATATTTGAATTTGCATCTACTAAATATCACAACTACGCATGAATGTACGTATGTAGGCAAGCAACCGAAGTACATGCATCACAAAATAATTCCAATTGTACAAACAAGCAGATTAACAGAGCCTTCGATGCGTGTCGTAAGAAGAGTGGGCCCTTCGACTCGGAATAAAAAACTAAATGAAACTTTAAGGTGTGTTCTGTCGAACGGTATTGAAATATGGAACTGCTCGGAGATTAGCTGATCTAATCTGTTGTAGAGGCACCTGTTTTGTTAGTTAAGTTAATTGGTTATTTTTGCTAACTATTTATGTTATGAAGAGGGATAGTATGAGCAAAATGTACCAAATATACGAGTAAGCCTGAGATAAAAGTGGACCAGCAAAATCAACCAATGACACCCTGTATTGTCATTTAAATCTGTATCTGGTCAAATTATTGCAAGAGGGAGCCCTTATCACAAGAAACTTTCATTGGAAACTTCCTACAGAATACTAAAATCTCCATCAGAAACGCACTTTCTGCACTGCCACTATTCAAAATGCCATCAAATCCATCAATGTCTTCTACGATTCCACGAGTACACATTGTATATCTTCCGCCAGTTGGATGCTACTACGCGTACACAACAATCGTTGCTCTCGCACTTCTGTTATGCCAACAAATGAAAACTTCTTTTGAATAGGCGAACAACAGTCGTTATTATCCACCTTCGCTGAACAAGTACGCGACCGAGTAGTATCGTAGTTCATGCAGGTTTCAAGTACCTTGGGCCAAAATAATAGAACACATCTTCCCTGTAACAATTGGGTGCTGCAATTTGACTTCATTGAATGAAACCATCCTCTGGACTCGTGGTAGCAGTAGAAGAAGAAGAACAACAGCAACTGAAGAATGGCCTCGCATTAATATCACATGTCAAGCCTTGGCCATTTTTTTCCCAGCCGTCCATCCATTCCGACGTGCCATTCATCTTCGGTTCGTTAGATCAAGCTGCTTTGGCTTCGAAACCCAAAGCCCATCGGGCCATTAAATAAATCCAACTGGGACTTATTTGTCATGATGGTATTTGGCTTGTAGCAAGAAAAAAGATACGATGATAATAAGAGTATGAATGTTGATTGGTGAGTAGTAGTCAGAATGCGATTTCGAGGGCGATGTTGTCATATGGAAGCTCGCGAAGGGAGTCGGATTGGAATAGTGGACTTGTGGACATGTTCTTTGCTGAAATTTGGTGTACGATTATATTTCAGTGTATTAAATATGAAATTCAAGGAAGAAATATTTTTAGATATGGTTGAAAATGTCCTGAAAAATTATAACACAAGTTTCCTGGGTTTTCAACGACAACTTTTCAATAACTTAGATGGAAGACTACGGATGTAACATATGCGTCATGCTTACTATAAGTAAATTCTTTACATCGTTCAGTGAGTCTGAGTTTGCTGGGACCTAGCTACAGATAACAGATAAGTTGGATTTTTAAGATATAACTTCCGCGCTATACCGTTATTTGCCAAATTCTTGGGAACTTATTTTTAGGCCTCAGATGTTCCAGGGCACTATTCGAATTTCCGTTAGTCTGCCGAACTGTTGCAGTATCATGTTTAGTGTAAATTTGTTTAATTCGTTACTCTTTGAGCATTTTTGTATGTTTCTGTTCTCAGCGTACCATAGAATTTGGAAAATTATACTGAGATTTTCGACGAATTCCCTTATTGACATTCGATAGGTTTAGGTCAATAGATTCAATGCATCTACCAATAAGTATACTTTTATTGCCGTATTGGGAAGATTTCGAACACATAATTGATACAGTATTGGAAAGATTTGTCAAACTTGTGGAAATTGAGTACTTTTGAAGCGGACTCTGGGGGAATGCTTGTCAATTTCTACAATAAAAACTTGATTTTAGGAAACTATCCAATGGGTTAGACTAACGGTGAGGTTATTTAAAATTTATTCGATTTTAGAATCACTCTTCCATGAAATATCTTACCGGATTTTCTTGGAAGATCTTAAAAACTCTTCATAATTGTTAAGGTTGTTCTCTACATAATAGTTATCCTGGAGTTGTAGGTCCAGAAAAGTCTTCGATTTCACTAGATTCCTTAATGAAGTAACTATTTGATGTTAAAGACTATACTTTACCGTAGTCTCTATGATAGGGTTGAAAGATGAAAGTCGCCAACTTATTAACTTCTTTTCCAGAGTGAACTGTTGGAAAACGCCTTACGGTTTAAATTTCATCTCTAACTTGCTTTTCGAGTTTAGCAAGGACATCTTCTTCATGGTTCCTTTTAGTAGAACTGTTGTCTTATTACACTGTTCTCAGTAACCCAATGTTTTTTTTTTGAAAGTAGGATTTCTTTATTAGACTTATTAGCTCTTACATCCAATTCCAGGGCTTTTTGGTTCTCCTAGTTTTGGTGAATGCAGCAAACATAGTAAAGTGCTATAATTCTAGTTTTCTGCAGACAATCGACGGGATCCGGCCAATATTCCCGTTCGGTTCTTGGTATTGCGGGACAGGAAACTTTGTTCCCACCGGTTTTAAGGGTAGGAAGTGTGGTGCTAGGCTGAAATGTTGAGAGGCTGTGGCATTATTCTTCGGTACTTACGCAGTGAACCCAGGAAAGTTTCAAAGCGGCATTTTGGTTTTTTCAATTTTTGGGCCATGTTCGACGAAACAGGGTCGGTTCTTTCATGCAACCAGGCTTCGCTGATAAAAATGGAAAATTGAGTGATTCGTCACTAACGGTGCATGCCTCTTTTTCAGTATTAGTCACCACTAAGCTACTATTGGAAATGACCCTCGTGTTCAGTAGCAGCATTTATGTTGTTTTTTCTAATTGAATTTCGATTGCATAGACGTCAGTCTTTTCTTTTCACAAATATAATTTTTCCACCTTTATTTTATATAATTTATATGATTTTTCCACCTTTCCACCATTTTTTTGCCACACCTTGTTACGTTATTTTTAATCTTTCAATCAGAATACCAGAATAGCTGCCAGAGGACGTCTGTACTTTTCAAAAGAGCGGTCGAACTCTCTGAAATTAATCCTTGGTTGTCTGAAGGATCAGTTAGTTTGAGGAGTGCTTCTTTGATGAGCAGGGTTTAGTAATTGTAACAAGCATCGAGGTGGATCCTCACATAATGGTAATAGAATTTGAGCTTCTGCTAAGAGTAGCTAAGGTCCTTAATAAAAGTCAAGATAGAACTGCTATAACAACCTTCTCAGCAATAGAGTCAAGCTGAATTATCGCAATGAATCTCCTTCTTTTGGTAGATAAGCAGCTTATTTGCCTGATGTTAGACATTCTAACTCGCTTACCACTTACTGAACGTAAAATTTGGATTTGATTAAAAATATATGTGATTTTACTTAATGAATACTATGACTGAGTGTCAAGAAAATCCAATCCATTTCAGAACTAAACTTTCACATTGAATCTCATTCAACCTACATCCAAAAGACCATTTTTTATCATTTGAAATATCACTATCCACTCTACAGCATGCAATACAATACTTAAAACCTCCAAGTCCAATTCTTTGCAAGCAGAACTACTGTCAAGAGCCCAATTTCCACTCATTTAGCCAATTCATTCATTGATCCATTCATGATCGCTCCGCTCATTTCTATCTATTTCCATGATCTAAGATCAGAGATCGTGAGTTATAGCGTTCGAAACAAAGACAACGGTAGTTGGAAACGATCAAAAGAAGTGTGATTCGAAGAACATTTTGTTGGCGGATGAATCGAGCCATGACTGAATTCCCTGAGGATTTTGTACGAACCGTTTCAGATTGTTGTCTGTTCGTGGTCGCTGATATTCCCAATTGTTGAAGCTATTTGAATAGTTGCTTGGGTGTGATTGATGCGTGTGGGCAGAAAGATCGATTTTATAGCCAACGGCTAAGAGCTTGATATGTTGTATAGATATAATAAAACTAAGATCGGTGTTATTGGTGGAAATGACGTACATTAAGGGCAAATTTGGTATCATTTACTATGGAGAAACGGAAATTAGATGTCCATTAAAATAATTTAAGATAATTATTTTAATGTGAAAGAGCAAAAAATATCTTAGTAATTTGATATGAAAGGCAATAGCATTCCGGATAATCAAAGGTTAGTGCTTTAATGAAATTCGCGATTCTAAACAACTTCTTCTCTGACTTTAATTAGATATCCAGCTGGTCTGGGTAATTGGTTTTACAAAGACATTTTTAATTTAAATTAATTTGTCTCCGAACACGAATTGCTTCGGGCGAAAAGAATCATTCATAATTTCCATAACCAATTCAATTGACCTTCAGAGTTAACCTGAACCGGACACCAACCGACATTACATCTTTCACAAATTAATGACCTTAACAAGGTGTATCGTTAAATTTACAGAACGCGATAATTAACAGTATCTCCTGTCGGGGGGTCTCGTGAAACGAGCATTGTGCCATATCCTCTCGCTTCTCGGATCCTACAAATGACATGCAAGCACGCGATCATTAAGGATCAGAGGTCTGAAAACATGAATTGCTCGCACGTACAACGTGGTAAGACGTTTTATTTGGCAATTTAAATGGATTTATGTTTCCACACCGTTTCGTTTCGTCGGTTCGTCGACACACAGCCAAAAGGCTGCAAAAACAACAAAAACAACAACTACTACTGCTCGTCGCCGGTTGTTGTATCTTCTTTATTTCGCCCTGCCCTTAAACCAACAACAATAAGATGCCGCCCTGTATCAGGAACATATCTTTTCAATAAAGTCGAGCATGTTTAGATCGCGTTCAATAACAAGAAGACCAGGATGTCTACTGGCGGTCGGTTCGGTACGTTCATTTCAAGGAGCACCTCTTTGCCATCAAGTGAAAAAATGTCGAAAAATAAAAAGGAAAATTTCACGCAAATCCTTTCAATTTGTTTCGTGGTGGTTTAAACATTTATCGCTCCGTTGCTTTTTCATTCTTATTTCTTATCTGTATGGTTGGCTGTAGCCGGGCTGCTGAGATATTTTTAACGTACATCTTCTACCTTTGCCACATGCATTTTCGCATGAATCCACAACTGTAGAGTGAGAAAAAACTTGCAAATTTACTTACAATATGCATACGATTCGCAGATGCGAATATATGATGCATAAAACGGTGAACTGGAGACTGAGAGCAGATTTGAATGGCTGGCTGGTTGGCTGTTTGGCAAGTTTACGAGTCCTGAGATACAAACATGCATGCTTACTTGTACCTGGGAAGTATCTTTATAAAAATGGGTGAGGACGGTATTTACGAGATGGATTTATGATCCGTTTGGAGTTTTACTGTTTGCAAGTTATATTCGAATAGAACCGAATGGAAATAAGGGAATAAAAAATTGAAGATGTTTGGGAAACACTTTATTGAAAATTGTTGTAGGGATTAAAGATTTGGAGTTGGTTTTATTTCGTTTTTGTTGAGATAGCTGTGCAGGTTGCCTTCGGCGCTAGTCGAATGAAATTGGTATTGCGGATAATCAGATGTTAGATTTTATTAGGAGAGTTTTTCGAATGCCAAGAGTTTGATTTATATAGGATGTATTTGGTTATAAAAAAAACGTTATAAGCTAGACGAAAATACTGGAATTGAAAATCTGGTAATCCTATTACACTGAAGTAAGAGACTATTGTGAAAATTTGTAAGAATTTATTGAAATACTGTGCAGAATTGTATTGTATTGTATTGCACAACTGAATGCGTGTAGGCAGGGTACGGAAGCACACCAAGCAAACCAGAGTAGCCCCGCTACCACCCATTTGGTGTATTGAAGAGTGGAGGTAGAAAAAAATAATTTTCATAATCAAAATTTTCACGAGTGTCAAATGACTAGTTTCAGATTCCATTTCACTCCTGATTTGACTCAGATACCTTGTAAGAACTAGGTTAACTCAATGCTGGATGCGCGACTCCCACTCTATCCACTAGGCAACACGTGCTTGCCAAAAATCAGGATAACAATATGAACAGAAGAGCTAGCTTTATTAATGAGGTTAGTCCTTAAAGCTACTTAAAATGGGCTCCAAGACACTGGACCTCTTTTTTGTGACCTCTTTTTTTGTTCCATCAAATATATCACCAAACTTGGAATACTAAAATCAAAGTAGCTGCAAAACAGGTGCGAACCTGAATAACTGTAGAGCTGATATCTTTTAAGTTTATTTCATTTCAATCCAATTAATCAATTCTTCGCTGAATATTTCACGCGAGAACTCAGTAAATATCAATGTTACAATGATTACAAGGTCCATCAATTAACAGCCTCACATATTCACCATAATCACATTAACTCGTTTCTCGCTGCGGTAAGCCAAAATGTCGACATCGAAATCCATGTAGTCGAGCTACAACACTATAATCAAATTAAATAGTTAACATCGTCAGATATAATTGCGTGATAAAACCATATTAATTTTCATCGTGCAACAGCAGCCAACTTGTCGCATTTTTTCGTTAATTTAACGAAAAATTTTTGGAAAATTTTTCATTGCAATTAGCGTTTCCGTTTCAAGTGTGCAGCAGTCTGAGTGTGGAAATATGTATGTATGAATGAATAGTGATTTTGTCGCAATAAAGTTTTACCATGAAGTTGACTATAAATGAAACCGCGAACATTTCGATTTGCTAGCTACTCGTATGTAATGTTCGAAAAACTGACGAAATAAATTAAAAGTAATACGAACAATTGTAATTGTGTGCTCACACCGGTATGCTACGTGATACGATTCAATTTTTAATGATAATTAATTGCACTTGTAGCGTATGCTGTAAAATACGTAATAAATTATATTGTCAATGAGAATATAGTAAATCGTGAGGAGTGCAAATTTATTTACGACCATATGACTGGAGTTTGTCTGAATGAAGGGTTCAAGTTTAATAGTTACCAAAAATGATGAGAAACAAATTGCGATTTGCTAGTGTGAGCAATATTTATCCGATGATAAAAAATTACTGAAGCTGTCCCATATTGGGCGCCAAATTTTAATGACTGGTATACGAAAGAATTAAAGCTATTTCAAGTACGAATGTGGTCATTTTGAAAAAGAGAATTTAATTATGATTTAATTATTGTATACGAAACATAGCGACACATTTTTTACACTATTACTTGAAAATCTTAATAAACTGGAAGATGGTGAGGCAAATTAAAGTTAATTTTCGCTTCAATTTTCTCAAAATTAAATTGGCTTAAACGTAAGTATTAAAGTCAATTTCCACCCAAGCGACAAAAAATGCATAACATATGTACCAAACAGTATTCTCCTCTAACTCATGCAGTCAAAAATTTCATTTTTCAGACCTCTGTCGATCATTCAAATTTTCACCTGTAAAATTGTAATGAAATTCGAAACGTGTACTTGAGTTCGTATTACAATTCGTAGATAAAGTGAACATTTGAGGTCATTGAATCGGCAGCTGACTAACGACTAGGTGTACAATGCATACACTGCACCTGACGACTTTTTATTTCTAATGCATACAATTCAACCGATTCGACAGTGAAAGAAATTGTTTATGAATAGAGAAGTTAATGTTCAGTAATGACAGTGGTGCCAATGTGATAATGATGAATTGTGAAACGTGTAAAAACGTATGCAGTTTTAAACGATTGTATAAATATTCAAACCTGTATAAAAATGATGTAGACACCTGTATGTTTACGCAAGTAAACGGTGTGTATTAATAACGCCTATTGTCACTATTATTGCTAAATTTTGAAACAAAGGCAACAAGTGCAGTGGTAGCTGTCACTATTCAGCTATAGGTTTTGTAAGAATGAAATAAAAATATAATATTTAAATTTGTCCCAATTAATAGGCATTTGAGAAATTCTTTGTCATTGTGAAATTATTACAAACCATAGCTCATTTATAAGTCTACTTTTTTGATTTTTACAGAGTCGATACCATTTGCCTCTAATTTCCATTTTTTTTTTCAAATTCAATAAAAACTTTAGCAAATTTGTCACAAATTGATATAATTATTCAAATTACAATTATAATAGCTAAAATTGTATCAAAAGCGGAAAAGAAATACCATTTTATTTATTTTATATCATTTAAAATTTGAGGTTAGCTGATAAAAAAATTGTACTACATACTCCCCGTCTCCTATGATGCCCACCTTATGAGCTATAGCCCTTGAAAGATTTGATTTTGAGCAACTCTCTGCATTATAAATATTTTTATCCCGTTTCATCTGGTTTGAAAGGTTTTTAAAATGTGTCAAATGAGACCTCACTTGTTATTATTTGCAAATAATTCTTGGAAAAATTAATAACGAATATTCCAAAAATTCCTCCAGAGGTATTCTCTCGAGTTCACAACAGAACTGTAGACCGATACTCCATAAACAAAAATCTAACGGATTAATTAATTTATTCATTTATTATTGTTAAAATCAGCAGATACAAATCCAATGAAAGACTAGACAAAGAATAAACTTATATGCATGGAAGAAAAATTAAATGATATATATATATATATATATATATATATATATATATATATATATATATATATATATATATATATATATATATACAAAAGAAAGGAATGAAAATAAGATAAGATACACAGCTTCAAAAACAGAAGAATAAAGATAAACAAAGAAAAAAAGACAATAAATTCAAACTAAACAGAGCATATAAAATGCGATAAATAATATCTAATCATAAATTCAATGCAGAAATTAAATTTGAATTTCAGCAACTTAATTAATTTATTTCGTAAGAAAAACGCTTGTTCTTAACTTTTCTTTAAAAGTGCGTATCGAAGGCGGAAGAGGATCCATATTATGTTGGATAGGCAAATGCAAATTTTCTGAATTGATTAATGAACGACAGGTGGTTGTTGAAAAATAAAGAAGATAAAGAGACTGGAGAGAATATGAGAGAAAATATTATTTGTTTACATTTGCGAACATTGAAGGACAAGGAAGAATATTTTGAAAAAGATTACAATCGTAGGCTGGCCTGATGTTTTGCACAGTTTTAAATCGCCATAAACAAGGAGTAGTGATAACGAAAAGGAGATCATTGATGAAAATTCAAAACACAAAAGGATCAAGGATAGACCCTTGCAGAACACGAGGTAAAGAATGAAAGGGAGAAGAGGGCAGATTGTTAATAGCAACTTTACACAGTGAGGTAAAGCGACAACCAAGAAATGAGTGAACTGTAACAATTAAACTGTTTGAATTTATCCAGGAACAATCCGTGTTTGACAGTTTCAAAGGTTTTCTGAAAAATCTGTGTAAGTCTACTTGCTCTTGAAGATTTAAGGCCGGAAAAATTTAGTTTGAGAAGAGGATGAGGATGATCACACTGTTTGGGAGGGACCATCAGACACAGTTTAGAGATGAAATTTTTTTCGAGAAACATGCTGAAGCAAGGGAGAAGGGAAATAAGATGACAACTAGAGATAGAGCGAGCATCGCTCGCTTCAAAAATTCGATGAATAGTAGAAACCTTCCAGAATTAAAGAGGATAGAGATCCAGTAAGGAATGCAGCTCAAGACTGAGTAATAAGTTCTCAACTTGAATCGGATTTCGAGATTTAGAGGTTTAGTAAAGGAGGAACGCGTAGAAAATTAGAGTGATGTACAAGGAGAGAAAACTATCAAGTGAAGAAGTAAAGAATTTTGTGAAAAATTCACATACATGCTGCGAAGTTGAGGATGTAGAATCATTGAAAGTTACATGGTGTAGAATGGGAGTATTTTTTTTTTCAGAGAATAAATGTATGATGTAAACGGTTTATTGTTACAAGAAAAGATATATTTGATGGAAGAATAGATAGCCACATTTTTAAATTGGATCGATCAGTAGATTTAGGCGGGTAAAAAGAAGGGGTAGGGAAAGTAATATGGTCATGTAGGTAGGAATAAAATTTAATACTTAATATTAAAGAAACCGAAGAATGAAAACCAGTTAATTTTTTCAAGTTTAGGTGCTATTTCTTACGGAAATTGGAATGAAGAGCACCTGGAGTTCTTTTTTCGAAGGGTACATAATTTTTAGTGGGTGAAAAAGAAAAACTATGATAGAAAAAAGATAGCTTTCCATAAACACCTCTAGAACTGCTACAAGGCTCATATGCAGAGAGGACTATTCGGTGAAGGTTGTCTACATATACGAACCATCACATATGCAACAGGAAGGGAAGGATGAAAATCACGACGGAGTGCAACATGAAGTGGTTTGCGTAAGGCAACGAATAAACCTTCACCATGTGATTTGTCGTAACTAGAACAATGATTATATACTCGAAATACCTGATGCATAAGAAGAGCTTTACTGCTGTTAATATTGTCTGAAAATCAAGTTTCCGTGAGGCAGATTATGTCATCTAGGGAAAAGGAAGTATTAAAGGCCAGAGATTGGAGAAAAAATTTTTTTTTACAATTTTTAGAATTGAAAGAACTAATCATTCTTTGAGAGAGGTTGTCAGGTCAGAAGTGAGTTTTCAAATTTTTCGATTTCATTTTTTTAAATTAAAGTTTTTCATATTTTCAAATTCTGAAGCAGTGATGGTTGATGATTCTTAGCTTCAATAAAATCTTTGACAGTGGCACGATTTTCATGAGCGTAAATTCTAGAGGTTCGGTATTTTCAAAACTCAGTTAAATCGGTTAAGTTCTTATCATGAAAATCGAACACAGAATGTATCATTTCAATCAAAAATTTCAAAAATTTCATCGAAAAAAATTTCATTTCTCTTGGTGTACTGCAAGACAATTATCAGAATCTTTTATTACACTAAGATTTTTTTCTGACGTTTTCAGCTTCTTAACGAAAGACTGTGTAAAAATTTGTCAACACATATAATCGAAATCAAACTCAATGTTCGTCTGAGCCAAATTGCTATCATTTGGGCAGTTGTGTGACTGAAACAAACCCGATTTGAACGTTACAAAATGCTATGATACAAACTTTCCTCCCAATACCATTAGTTTATATTAAAAGCTGCATTTAAATTAACAATATGACAGAGTCCTTGATAACTAAGTAACTGGGATTCATAAAAATACTCCCAAGTAATTCAACGAAATTAAAATTGAATTTCGTAACCAGAATTGAGAATTTTCCTGCAACTTTTACAGAATAACAATCCTTAAAGAAAATCAACAACTTAAACTCATAATTTTATAACTTCTCAAATATTTAAAATTAAGTGAGGAATAGTAATTATATTCGACATATTCCCGTCACAATGACTCTCAATACGGCCCTAAGATTGTAAAGCAAAATGAAAAATAGCATTAAAGATATACACCATTTTTTTGATTATAGCCTGCTAAAGCATTTTCTTGGCAATGTAATGCATAAACAGCAAGTCTGCAACAATATATTATACTATGATAAAAATAAACTGATACTAAATGAACTAAAGATGGAATAGCCTGAGCGCCATTGAGCAACAATTAATATTTTCGATAGATATTAAGTAAATATGCAGATACTTTATTCTTTCAATAAACTAGATAATATTCTGCATATTCATCTTCCATTGCATCAACCATAAAGATTCATGTGGTAATCCTTTTCGGCTCCAGTCAAACCATGATTTTGCATTGCTGCCGGCGAACGCATGCTATACTCAAAATCCACTGACTAATGAGCCGAGACAAAGATGAATTCAACGACGTGATAAATGGCCAACATCAGGTCTAAAGCTGTCTGCACCCAGGAATGTCAAATTAGTTGAGCACGCAAATTACAAAATAAACGCTTCGACGGCTCCAAACAACAGCAGAAAAGATGTTCCCAACACAGATAAAAACAGCGGTAGCAACAGTAACAAAATCGAAAAGAACAACAACAACAACAAGAGCGCCAAGCCGGGAACAGTGAAATCAACCCGAAACGTGAAGCTGAGCTAAGAATCTCGTACATGAAATAGTGCATTCGATAAATAACACGAGGATTATACCTAGTCAAAAAGAAAAAAGACAAAAAAAAGTTTTTGTCGCTGTACGAACAAGAATTTCTCACTATTCCTTGTTGCTTCCAACGCGTGTTGTTGCACTACATGGCGGCCACTGTTTCGCGTGCTTGTTGTTCTGTTTTGCATATGTTGTTGTTCACAAAGCTAAGAACATATAACAGCGGCAACGACACAACATCAACCTAAACAAATTGCATAAGATTAGTTTTAGATTTGCTGATGATACTCGCGAAGATATCACTATGGTGTCGAGGGTCTACTTTGTAAGACAGAAAAATCCCTTGGTGCCTTCGTTTTTGAAAGTGTTGAGGAAGTAGACAATTTTTCATAATGGTGTCATGAAAGCTTTGTGAGCATATTCAATTGCTCTGTGTATTTAACTAATTTAAAAGGAAATTCAACTCGGTTTTGTAAATATTATACGCATTCCTTTAGCTTGTTGGATACGAAATGGGTTTGAATTTTTTTGACGTTCTATACACAGTCAGGTGTGTAAGCTATCTGTTCATTGATGTCTTTGCATCTTTTCGCTTCAGCTGATTTAACCATATTTATTTGAAAATATTTTTAAAAGATTTTCAATGAGTTCATAGAAAGATTTTTCCATGAAAATCACCCACACTGGGCGCGAAAAACTTTCCACATTTCATACCAAAAAGCTAATAAAAAACCATTTACCTATTCCATTGAAAGATTCCCACTATTGTAACAGTTTTCAAACGTTGAAAAAACCATTCGTTCCTTCTAGTTGAAAGTAAAACTTGCACTGGAGTTTTCAATATAGACATAGCCTGAAGGTTTTTCATTGAAATGCACACGTTGCCGGTCGTACACAGGCATGTGGTAGACACAGAAAAAAACCGTCTGTCTAGCACCAAAGATCCTGTCGGTTGTGACCAGAAAGCAAAATGAATGAAAATACCGTGAAAATGTTGTGAAAATTGTTCTTTTCCATTTTCATTTCTTGTTGTGTAGAATTTAGTTGAGTCACGCTCGAAAACGAAAAGGTCGTTTCTATGCGTACTTGTGTGAATTAACACGGATTCAGTCACTAGTATCGTCAAAGCACGGCAAAACTCGTAAAAGGACAGCAAAAAACGTCGAAGCAGGAACAAATATACCCGTTAAAATGTCGTCGACGTCTCAGCTTTAAGTGTTTTCATTTATGTATACAAATAATTTTCTGGTTTTTTTTGGAATTGTATGGAGACAAATTTACGCAAGTGTTTATGAAGCCTTTTGTGAAAGCTATATAAAGTTGTGTCAATAGAAAATGTCATGTGAGAGTACAGACTAGTTTAGACATTTGTACATATAATCAAAATTGTTGAAATTACTGATAACGGTTACCAAGGATAGAGAATAGACGAATTTTTCTTAATATTTCAGTGAATTAAACGCCTGCAACCGAAAAGTTCACGGTCAATATTATGCTCTATAAATGAGTAAAACATTGTTATTTTTACTCCCGTGTAAAGCACCCTTAGCATCTACCTCATTAGCACTTTCCAAATAAACCGAAACAGCATAGTGTACACAAATATATTAACTCAAGTATCCTCCTCATTCGTACGTAATTCTCTTTCGTCTTCTGCTGCCACTGATTATGAACTCTACACCGACTTCATTGTCGTCGCTTTGCATCATGAAAGCTAGCGGCTAAATACGATTTAAGCAATAGAAACAACGTTCCTGGCTGTCAAGTGTCCTTAGACTGCATTGTTCAGGTCTGCAGCAAGAAGTATAGGAACGCATATTGAAAAAAAGCCAAGTCTGAGAAGGATTTTAGAATGTACGGTTCGCAGATTTAAGGACATATCCTCTCGCTTCTTCTCGTGAGGACATAAACACACGTGAATCGTTTGAAAGTGCACATTGGTTCTTGTGATGACTTTACGTTTGCTGTATGTAATTGAGCCGTTCAGTCTACTACCCTAGACTAGAGATATTTACGAAAAAAATAGCTTGTATGGGTTTTCATTTGAGTAAAGTTGGTGCACAAGTCACCGCAATGGTAGAGGATACTGGCTTGTTTTTGATGTAGTTTGTGGAGAGATCAGCTGTAAATATTCATAAAGCAGCGGTCCTATTACATTTGTTTGGCACGCCTAACTCGACTGGATATTAGCTAGTTAATAAATGTTTAAACTTTTATTGAGATTTCGACTCCGTACAATAGGATGAAAATAAGTTGTGGAAAAAGCACAGTGCTATTGTTTTAAGATCTTGCCCTTTTGTGACGCCATACTTCGTAGAATACTTCAAAAATAGCCAGGATGACTGTCGAGTAATTTTTCCAATTTAATTTATAATCCAATTTATTCCGCTAATCTATTTACAACAGCCAAACTGTTATCAGAAAAACTGCATAAATAGCAGTCCGTAAGTCTTTATTTGTGTTGGGCATTTCCCAAGTTTCTTCACGATCTTACAACAGTAAACTAACTAGATTTGAAGAAGTTATGAAATAAGTATCAGAGGATTTTGAGTCCTTTCTATGGTGAGATGTGCTTCTGTTTTGAATGATTTGATGGCTTTTCCCAGATTGACTACAAAAATAGGAGCATTTTTTTGTTGCTTTCGAACTAGGTTTCAGACATCGTTATGAGTAATGAACGATCTTTTCGCCTTTTCCCATAGTGAAATCCAACCATCTATTGGAAGTCAAGCTCTTAGTTTAAGCTAGAAATTCCAACTCTTGTTCACATGCAGCAGTACGCTCAAACTATTTCCACGCTTGGTCAAAAATCGGTTTACTTTTTCACAGAAAGGTGTTTAATGTGTAGGATAAGAAGTATCTTCGACGTCGTTGGCGTCATTAGGATCAAATGTGGTTTCCATTTTTTTTCTGGGAAGTTTAAGGGAAATGTTGTTAGATAAGTACCTCTGAAGATACGCTAGCTTGTAATCTACCAGTAAAAAAAAGAAATATTTTTGCTGTGGGCATCATCGATGTCTTTAGAGTATAGTGTATACAACAGTGGAGAGAGTGGGGAACCTTGTGGGACTCAGACTTCTATTGTATTCTAGTATATTCTACACTGGTGCGGTGGCTGATTATTCAGACAGGAAAAGTTCCGGCATCAAAAAATGATCCAATCAGCTGCATTAAGGGTTTCGAAATATGAAAATAAATCATTTTCCGATAAGGTCTGCATCACACACTTTGTCGGATGCTTTGGCAACGTTGAACGTGGCAGGGTTCATCGACATTTTGATTGTATCCGGTTTTAATGTGTTGAGCCATCCTAGCTAGCTGCAGCTCGGTGGACTGGCGGGCTTTGCAGCCGAATTGTTATTCTGAATTTTGTATTTGTGGGCGAAAGTATAATGCGAAAGTAATAAAAATAATGTGTATTATACTTTCGAAAGTTCCCCAGGGGGGGAAATCAAGCGCTGGTTGAATTATATATGTTCTTCTGGTCAACCCTCCCTGGAACAGTAGTATCGGGGAAGTTCAATTTGGTTGCATTCATAATAATGTAATTAAGAACTATCCACGGCACATTAGGTAGCACAATGTATCGTCTTCGAATTAGAGACGTATGGTTATGGGTGGCCCTGTCAGGAACTTGTTGCCAAGCTTCGGACATGGATTCCACGAGCCTAGTCACTGAATTTGGTAAATGAACTGAAAATACGATCAGAAAAGTCTCTTGCAATTAAAATTGGTGGTGCATAGAAAGAATTTGTCGAAAATCATAGCGAATGTAATCAGAAGTAAGGAAGTTTTGATGCAAGGTTTGTCAGTTAGGCAGTTCGCCGATAATATTGACAATATAACCAAGCCAATAGAAATGGAGTACGTACTGTTGCAATTGTACATGTTTTAGGCAAAGGTGGAGGTCTTTAAGATGGCATGAAGCTTTACGCACTCAGAGTAATATCTAACGTTGAAAATTATTGGCTCAAATTAGTAAACTATATGGTAGAGAAATGCGTTGCAATGTAAACTAGTAATAAAGTCGAAACGTGGTCAAGACTGGGTGGGGTGAAACGCCTAGCTCTTGACGTGAAGTATTGATGAAGTTGTTGTTGGGGACCGAAGTTAAAGGACCGTAGTTAAAGGACCGGAGGTTGAAGGAAAAGGATAAGGACTGAATGTACAAGTTGTCATTCTGTTGAATTTTAATTGCAAAGAGAACTAGTATGTCATGGAAGGTTTAGATACCAATGAAGGTGGCGAAGCAAATGAAAGAAGTGTCTGGGATGAGGTGGCAAGGGAAGACAGATCCCCACATATAACCATAGGATCTGGCCTTAAAGCACAACTATAGACAAGTGCTCCAGAGCACATCTGTATGAAAAAGGCTTTTCATGCCTCCATACATAAAGATGTCTGCTTCACCCGAAAGAGAAAAGTCACTTGGTCTGCACGACCTATGTGACTAAGTATCGGTACTGTGGGGGCAGGTGTAACCCATGCCTACTTTGTAGGTATATCCTGCCGATGGGAGAGGCTCCCTTACTGGGAGCTCCGCAGTGGCTGTGGTTTATAGGCTACCGGTATAGAGTTGTTATCTTATCTGGCAAGAAATCAATCTCTGGATCCGGCGCTTGCTTAGGAGTAGTGTGAAGAAGGCGCACACTCCGCCTGGACCCGGGTCAATGGGCTACACAAAAAGTCATACAAAGATAGGTATGCTATCTTACCATTGATAAATTAGTCTCCATAGGTCTAAGTAAGAATGGTAGTATTGTGGTGCACAATACGATACTATCCTATGCACAATACTATCCTAATGTTGGATCGCAGGATTAAGGCTTCGTGTCAGGTGCCAACGTAAAATATTTCGATACTAATACTTTCGAAAGTATATGGGAAGTATAATGCGTTCGACTAATTTTCCGACAGAAAATAGGAAGCTGATCAGTCTTTAGTTTTGAGGAAACGTGAGACCCTTGTGTGGTTTCAGAACTAAAATAATAAATAAAATAAAGTTTTTTTTCAGGGTTCGTTGTGGCTTAGTCTGTTATTTCTTGAATTTTATTGTCTGATCAGTGTCTGAGGCAGGTGTTCATTACCAAGTTGTCAAGTTTATTGAGCCTATTTATCAGTTGTTTGGTCTCTTCCATTTCTGTGGGGCAAATCTTTTCATTTCTTTTGAGTCGTTGCAGCTAGACGATTGATAGCTCTTTCCTCCACTTCTTTCACTTGATCATAATCCTTTGTGACTTTTGAGTTTTCTTCGAATTGCAGCTCTAATGTGTCTGCAAAAGCTTCGGCCTTCTACAAGTTGTCATATTTGAGACAGTTGGAGCCGTGGATTGCTGGTTTAGCAGATTTAATTATGAATGCTGATGTACTTAATTATTAATGCTACTTACAACAGATCTAATCTGGCGATCCTGTTTAACACACACATGAATTTCAGACATCGTTGATTGTTTCAGCCCTTAAGACATGTTTTGTCTTTAGTATTACTCATCATGCTCATATCTAGTAGTACCTGCTCTCAACCATAATTTAGTACATGTTAAATAATTTTGGATATTAGCTAGAACTATTGGGTTTTATGATACTCTCCATTTTATGTTTTGTACAATTAACTATATTCAAAATTGTTGAAAGAGGATTGCATCGGATACATTGTCGCGCATCACCCTTTTTCATATAGCCATTATTTTCAGCCTGCACACGCCAAATTAGAGAAATTTACTAAACATCTAGCAGAATAATCAGGAATTGTTTTCTTAACGTATCTTTTATCAATGGCAATAAATACACGGATTCTTTGAAATAAAGACAAACTTTTGTTTTGAATGAATTTACTTAATTCGATTTGTTGAGCATTCATAACCAAAGTTATAAGTTGAAAGGTAATTTTTCTTCTTCGAATGTTTGGTACGTTTCAAATTCTTGACCGATGCCAAAACTGCGAGTGTAATTTGAACTCTTTTTCAAAGTTTTTTTGGCATAGTTTTTATTATATTGCTAATAATGAATGATTGAAACTTACAGACCATCAAGCTCTTTAGATTCATCATTTCTGATTTCAAACTTACCTAGAAGAAAGAGAGAGAAAAAAAATTATTCATCGTAATAATGATACTAAAATACATCTGTTTGAAACAATCATCTTTCGATTACATTTTTTTTATACAATAAAATTATCTACCGTTGATTATTCAATGGGTGCTTAACTTAAATGCAAAACATGTTTAAAACAGTAATTTTTGATCAGGTAAACGATATATTCAGTACCTGCTTGTCTATTTCTTCATTATTTGGCTAAAAACATTTTATTTATATTGCTAAACGGTGAGGGCGTCGATTATCTTCTTGTTATTTTGTCATATTTGACGAATTCTATGACAACATTTAGACGATTCTGTATTCAAAACACCGTCAACATTTCAACATTTTTCTCAAGCGTCGAACATTAATTTGTATGTACTTATTTGTCAACACCCATGTTCACAAAGCGGCCTACGTCTAATGCGCGAACAACAAGTTTTCCGCTTCCAATAATAACCCGCTATTTAGTCGCATAAATCATAGGCTCTTATCCCCAATCGTCCAATCCGGCCCGTTAATTATTAAAATAAGATAATAATTTGCCATAAATGCAGATAGATCGACTCCGGGCAGAGTGACAGTGCTTCGTCCGACAAAAAGTCGAAATCCGAGCGTGTTCAACCTTAATCATCCGTCTGTCTCGGCAATCATGTTAACATACACTTTAATTGCCATCGAAATGCCGTCGAAAATAAAACAACGTTGTGAAAAAATATTATGAACAGCAAACATAAGAAGTCAATTAAGAGCCTAATGACGATGACAACTAACTAAACTAGGAACGGTCCATGCCCCTATGGGCTATGCAGGCGGGTGGATGGATAGATGGCTGACGGAATCTATCTATGAACTATCCAGATTCCAGGCTGAGTCGAGAGCTCCAGGACCAGATAGAATTCACATCAGAATGTTGCTCGGTTTCGTCGATTAGTGTCGCGCGGCTCAAGTCAATTGCTGAGCATGTTCGGGCGGCAGTTTTGTAATCGCACAGCCCCTGAGCGAAGGTAGACAAGAAAATAATGTAGTCTTGGGCTAGTTCCGTAATCGTTAGCTGGGTGGGTAAAGTGACAGATAGAATTATGAGGCTTCAGTCACGCAAAAGATAGAATCTGAAGTAAAGTTTGCTGAGCTGGATTCAAAAGCAGTGATCGACGCTAACCTGTTTTTTTCAGGCATATCCATTGACGGCATTTTGTAGGAGACTGCGTTCATCAGCAATCATGGTAACAGCTAGGTAACAGAATTCCAGGAAAACTGGCAAAATATGTAATATATCAAAGTTAGAGCTAACTCTCAGAAGTAACATATGTATGAACATTCTCGCAGCATTTCATTGAATCTTGACCATCCAAAAACTTCCAACACACACTACTTTCTGTTGATTTTCCTGTAACTTATCTATAACGCTATGTTAGCAAATCAAACGAAGACGACGGAAACTCTCAGCTCTAAGCGTACACTTGTATGAAAAACATATGCCTCCCACACAGAAGCGCTGTGTAAGTTTCGTGTTTTTCTTTGAAGCAACAAGCAATCGAAAAAGTGTTGCTGATGCTGCTCTCGTCGTCGTTGTCTCATCATCGCTAGTCAGCAGCATCCGAAAGAGGTGTTTCGATGTGTCATCATGACCGTAAATCTTGTCGAAGAGGATTTGCAGCGATTCCGGAAGTCTTTACTTGGGTTTACGGTAAAAGTGTCTAATGTTCACTTCTTCAGATTGTTTCTGGTCTTCCACATCGTGTTCTATTTCGGTAGGCCAAGGGTAAGTCTTTTGAGTGAAAATATTTATTCATGCATGCATCCAGCTGGAAAATGAGTATGGATTTTAAAAGGAATCCATTAAATTTTATTCATATGAATGTTGCTGAGTTTGGTTATTCGAAATTCACATGAAACATTTGTTGTCATCGTGTGCTGGCTTGGATCAATATTAGAAAAATAGATCAATAAAAATATGTAAATCCATAAGTTTTTTTGAATATACCACGTTGTTACTTTAAAAAGCCAAATTTTCTGGTTTTAAGAATCAATTTAAAACTTTTGCAAATGAAATCAACTATTTCACTAGAATAATCAATGCTTTTCAAAGGAC
Organism: Nemotelus nigrinus; assembly: GCA_947369275.1. Lineage (NCBI taxonomy): Eukaryota > Metazoa > Arthropoda > Insecta > Diptera > Stratiomyidae > Nemotelus > Nemotelus nigrinus. The sequence goes on from OX376374.1 coordinate 3,388,607, forward strand.
GTTAATGAATGAGGAACGATACTTTTTATTTCTCCTAATTGTAATGAGTTTATGTTTTAACAAAAGCGTTAGTTTTAACTGTACACTAAGCGTAAACACCGGATTCAAAGTTATATACCCTATTACATAATTCTACAAAATTTGAAAAACCTGTCTTTTGTGGAAGTATGTTAAAATCAATATTGAAAAACGCACTCTCAATATATCTCCAGTACAAATCAAAACACAAATCGTTGTCTCGAAAGTACTAAAATGTAGATACAACGTTTATGCTCAGTAGGGCAGTGTATATGTTATGTTCTGATATGCAAAAACAAAAAACACTCCAAAATACAAATAGATGTATTTGACTTGAAATTCCACTATTTCACTTATAGGTATAAAATCATTTTTTCCTTTCCTTTCTTACTTAGAAAAAGACTCTGCAAAGTATCGTCTCAATTCCAACGAGAATATTCAATCATTTCCCGATATTTTCACGATGCCTTCATTACTAATTACTGCTAATTATGAGCATCGGGATGAAAAATTGTGTCGTCTTCCCACAAACATTTCCGTTAGTAAACAACTTTTCTTCGTAGGATGAATGCCGGTTGGGCACTCTGTTGCCTTCTGTGTATTTATCGTCCTAATTAGCGTTCCAGCAAATTTCTCTAATTTTCTTGAGTTGCCATGAAAACGAAGGGAAATTCTTCTTATTGCTTGACAGCAACAGTACATCTTTGATTGTAGTTTTTCGTTGATTTGATTCATTTATCTATTCATTAATAATTCCATCAATTTAGAAATGATTTTCGTGCACTAGAGCAAAGCGGAACCAATGGAGGGGGATTTTAATGAAAGTAAATTATAGGGGATTTTCAAAGAAAGTTTTGGAGGATATAGCGTAGGCGTTAATTGAAAGATTGATTGATGAGATTCGTCAAAATTTTGCAGGAACTAATGAGGGCGAAAAAAATTGAATAATATATGCTGTGTTTGCCTTACAATTTATTATGAAACCTGCATCCTGCTTAGTTATTCATTTGATTATGTAGATGAAAATCCAATTCCTTTTGAAACAAAAATAATTTTTGGGTAAGTTTTAAGCAAATGTCAATTATATTTATGGGGTAGGTAAGAGTTTCAGCGCGAGATAAACGTTTTTTTTTACGTTTTTTTTTTTTTAGAAATATAGACAGAGCAAATTTATTTAAATCTTTTGTACATTATTAAGTATCATTTGTATCCTGTAATTTTTTTATGCGAAAATATCAACAAGCAAACCGATGACAAAGGATTTTTAAGAACGTCTTTGGAAAAATACGATTTTCGGTGTTCACTAGCATCTCAGTTCACTAGCATCTCAGCTGGAAATAATCTCAAATCAAAGAACATCAAAATTTAGTCATAGTATCATCAAATCCTCCTCTTAAAGTCTCTGATATCACTTTTTTCATATTTAAATTTTCGTGGTAATTTGAAGTAAAAATTGCTATTTTTCACGAAAAATTTGGCCTTTATGTAAGTGGAAAACCCCCTTATTATAAAAAAAATCTAAAACTTATCGTTAGAGGCAAGTATTTTATATGTAGAAAGCGTGTGCGAAGTTTGAAATGAATCGGTAATGTGGTTTTAAAATGGCAGTGAACACGGTCTTTTTAAAATTGGTTTTGAGAAAATGATCTACTATACTCTGAGCTGTTGAAGCTACAATAAAATGATCAAGGAGATGGGACTAAGTAGTCAATAGCTTTGAGAGTTTTGCTCTGATTGGCTTCAAACTTTGGGAATATATTTTCGAGATGTTCAACTATAAGAAATTGTCAATTTTAAAATAATTTTAAATACATAATCTGATCATGCTGAAATTACCAGGAGTTGTTGGTGTACATGAGTTGAAAAACGTTTTTGATTTACAGTAAAAGTTCTTTAGCTCTTTGGCGGCAGTGGTGTTGTTTAAGTAAATTTTTAGGAACCCCTATATTTCTATAGAAACAATATATTTAGAAAAGCCAAGAACAGAAAGTAAAATTTAGTTATTTTTCTATTTTGACTATGACAATATCTGAATTTTGTTTAACCTAAGGGCCTAAAAATAGGCAAATTCGAATTCTGATAACTTTTCACAGAGTCATCAGATCATCACAAAACTTACAAGTTACATTTATGAGCACATAAAATAGGTTTTTGGTATTTTTTTATGAATGTGCACGCAACCTTGTCGCTACAACTGGCTTTTGAATAGACAACTTTCAAATCAATGACTCTTCTGAAAAATATTGGCTTTAAAAAAAATGCATATTTTCGATACGTTGCATACTTTGTTAACACAGTCGGATTCAAATTTTCAAAATGTTTCTTCGCACAGGAAAGATTCAGCAGATCACCTCTATTTTAAGCACTTGGTGTTTGCGGGATCTGACAACCTGATAATCAGGCCCGATTGGTATTCCGAGGATGTATTAATCTTAAGTTAAACCAGGTCTGATAGAAGCTGGCAGTGGTGCCAAAACTTACTGAGGAAAATAAAGGCTTTTTGCACTATAGCTTTCGATACAGTTAATTTTTTTATTAAATAAATTATAATGAACGGGCAGATAGCTATAAGGATCTTGTATGGATCACTAAGCACAAATTGTTCCAATTCGAAACATTTCGGAATTTTCTCGAGTGGTAGCCTTAAAATTTTTTCTACTTCTATCACTTCTAACGCAGTCATCGGATCAATACCAAAGTGGATTATCCTTGATATGAAGCAGATTTGGTATGCTTTTGGCTGTGCTGTCAGCAAAGAGTTGGCAGCACTAGACATTTTTGTTATTTTGTTTAAATTGTTTAAATTTTCCAACAGCCCCCAAAATCTTTCTATCCGTATAACTTCCGATGCAGTCATTGAATACAAACCAAATTCAAAGGGTGTGTTGTTCGTGGCGTAGAGCAGCTGTGATAGCTGCTTAGAGTGTTATGGTAGGTAGCTGTGATAGTGCTTAGAGCTATGGTTTTAGTTGAAATGCTAAGAAAGTATTACCAGCATTTAACAATTTCATCATTTTTGCACTAGTAGGTACTGCCATCAAATTTTTATAGGTAAGTGGCAGCTTCTTTACACTATAGATTCCTATGACCTTCGATACAGGATAGTTGTAATAAGGAGCTCGTTTAGTAGAACATACATTTAAAATCCATACGATTCCTCTACTTTGCTCCGAAATTCAGTCTTCCTAGTGGTTCCTTTTTTTAGTATATATTCCGTCACTTTATTACAAGTCTTTCAGCTTATTTTTTTTTTTGGCAGATGCTGCAGCTACGAGTATTTCAGTGACTGAAATACTTGTAGCTTATTCTCAGATAACAAATTTATGTCATCAGCTTAAGTGAAATATTTGTGAAAAATATATAAATGAGAAACTGCTCCAAACGAGTGACAAAAGAGCGCATGACTTATCGCGCCTTTTCTCTTCCGAGCTAAAACCCCAAGCCGGTGCGGAATATACTATCTCCAGAAAATGTTACACAGCTGCACCATAAACGTTAGTAAGCTATGCAATTACCACCTTACAACCAGTGAGCAACGGTGACAAACCTAAATTGCACACTAACGCTTACCCCACTGCCGTCCGAGCCGATAAGAACTTCCTAACTAATATATCTACATTGCAGTTATCACATAGTGTGACGAAAAATCTCGTCACAACTAACTAAATGCTATCACTGTCAAGAGAACTTATAACTAAACTATCTTCTTGCAACACGCGTGAGGATCAGTTCATGGTAGTGGTAGAACTAGCTTTTAAGTTTATCTATGATTAAACAATATATTAAATACGCTATGTGGAATGCGCAAAGTTTACGGAACAAAATCAACGAAACTTTCAAATTTTTTGTTTTCACCGTTAGAAGAAGATCATTGTAGGACCGTATTAAATGATAAGGAAGCCATACCATGTCATTTTCTATTCTCACCCAACAAATTTCTAACGAATTGCGGAAATTTACGAGCTCGTAACAATATTTTGCTTAATTTCGATTAATGTCCTTCGTTTAATGAAAATACCTTGGAATCCTAGCATAGACATAAATCGTTCCATTACCGTAAAATATCATCATACATACCAACATATTTCATTTAATTTGCTATGATAGCACTCGCATTTAGTCATTTCATAGGCACGTCTCCTCATCTCAAAAAGCATTTTGTATCAATTATTTTCTCATAAATTATTCCTCCGATGAAACAAAACAAGACTCCATTAATTCCCATTAGGTTTGTACCTTCATAATTCATAAGCTGACTCAGAAACAAAATCTCTACAGTTTCCCTAGCCTCTAAAATCATCTATCGTCGAGGTTATGTCATATTCAGAAGTATTACACACATTTGCGTATAATTTCCAAAAAAAACGATCTCTCTGACTATTACGCACACATCATCATTATTAAGTTATTACTCAAATTTCACTGCCGTAATGGAAATATAATTGGGCTTCATCAACTGAATTTCGTCGCTCGGTTCATGTGCGGTTCGGATCTTAGCATTTCGATTTTCAGCTGGTATCTACGTATTTCCTCCTTGAAGTCATCACCATCGCGATTTCCATACATCAGGAGCACACACATATTGAAAAACACACGTCTTGCAACATTTCCCAGCCAGGCCAGCATCACCTTGTGGACCGAAAGCTAATTAGGCGTACGAAGGAATGTGTCAGATTCATGAAAAATGTAATTATCTTCGTACTGAAATTAGTCGCGTAGCGAAAACGACGAGGGCTTCGAAGGTTGACTTTAGTGTGCCGACTGATGCGGGCATTGTTTTTATTTCAATTACACATTGCTTCAAGACGACAACGTGTGAATAATTTAACAATCATCATCAATCAGACGCTGTTTTTTTTATTTGTCAAATTTACAGCATGTAATTTTGCCGACGATTTAATTGCATATAATTTGTCGTCGAATTACCACATTGCGAGAGATAATTTACGGTCGATTTTGGGAGTGTTTGGTCATTGTTTTGGGGTTTTTCGAGGCGGTGAGTAATTTTGGTGTTTCAATGAAGCAGCTGTTCAGTAATTAAAATCACGGACATCGCCAATTTTTTGTGAGTTTGATGACCATTAATTTAAGTTCTGTCTGGCTAGCTTAAATTCAAAACTAATTAAAGTGTGTCATTGCTGTATCCTATTTCGTCGCCACTTCTGAAAGAATATTTTTTTTCAGAGTTAAAGAGATGATTAGAAAGGTCAGAGTGATCTACTTGATTGCTTGAACTCAAATGATAAATTTTATTAAGACATACATTTAAAAATTAAGATATGCATTTAATTTTAATTCAAAAACCATTTTCCAGTATTAGTTTTGAACGCACTCAGTCGGCTGACAATCAAAGGAAATATTATTGACAATGTATCTGATGACTGCAGATTGTAAATCACTTTTAAGCAAAAATTTCAAAACTTATTATTAACGCATGGATTCTTAATTTAAATTAATTGCGAGACTTTTATTACAGTTGAGAGAGTCCGCGATTTATCAAAATCTTGTGTTACGCCCTCTGAAGAGAGAGATATAAGGAAATGAAAATGGCAGTGAGAAGTGAAGCAATTTGCCTAGGCAAATTGTTAGTAGTAGTAAGCGAATTTGACATTCACTTACTGTGCCGAACAGAAAGATAGAGTGAGATAGATGGAGAAAAATAGTTGGCCATGTGCACGCGAATTTGACAATTACTAACTCAGCAACAACAAAAGCTCAGGTATCGGGGAAACCAAGGGGAATATCTGAGGTAGCAATTCTCTCGATTTGTTCTATTTATAGATTTTACCTTTGTAGTAAAAATGCTTCACTAAATTTCGTATATGTATACGCTTGTTTCATTTCCTTATATCTCTATGTTCTAAGGTTACGCCTCATACACACTTATATACTCATGTGAGTAAATCAGAATTTGACAATAAACTTCTCTAATCGACATAATCAAAATATTCATCGGTAAATTCAATACGTTGTTGGGACAAAAAAATAAACGAACACTACACCAATATTCGTCATTGTGATAAATGTACGAGTATTATTTTATTTATCGCGAAGCAAATTGAAAACGACTGCCAGTGCTTTATTTTCAATCAATATAAATCAGTTAGTGGCATAAAACACAAGTGCCCTAAACAATTCAATCTTCGCAAAACGTCCTGGCCTCATCCCGGAATGCAATTCGTTGGACCGATGCCCTTAGTAGAGTAACCGTGCGCTGAAATGTATTCGCAATACTATGGGCTTGTTATTTTCTACATATTTCCAGTGAGGGTCAATCTGATTGATGATCATAACGGATGGGATAAAAAACAAAACGTGAAAACTGGGAATGAAGGCGTTGCCAAGGCATGGATAGTTACAAAAGGGCATGGTGGCGGTTTGCAGACCATAATTTTCTCCCTCGTTCACGATTAAATTGAAGCATAGGCTGTGGAAAATTTATTATCGGCAGAAAAACTCTTGGATATTGCATAGAAATTCAAGGACATGAAGGTTCTGAGTAGGGCTGGGAATATGGAGAACATTTTTGAAAGCGATGGCTTCTAGTTTGTTTTTTTAGTGTACCTTCGAAAAAAAGTGGATTGTAGTCTGATTAGCAGATGAGACTATTGCAGTCAAATATTAGCATAAGCGAAGCAGGATGCAAGGTTTATTTAGAAGGCGGTCAGTCGTCAGCCGAATACGGAAAATAACATGTAAATATGGACGCGCCGTAACTATGTGGACGCGCCGTAACTAACTATGTGAAAGTGCGATCAGAACCTCTTCACGGTGTCTCCTGGTAGCAATCCTAGCTCTCAGGAGGATTGGCTAATATGGTCAGGCTAGTCCCTTCCAAGCAATATTGGTGGGGGCTCTTTAATCTCTCCCACAAAAAGTAATGGCTCTGAGGCATGTCTGTACAGCCACCAGTGCTATGGGTTGCTGGAATGGGGTATTGGATCCAACACTTCATTTTGCCCGGAAGCGGACCCTTGCGAGCTGTGTTCTATAGGGCAGCTAGTTGTTAGAGAAGGAGAGACATCTTGAATGGCGTGGCAGCAAAGTTAGCAGGTTTAGCGTACTCTAAAAGTCTATGGAACCATCGGCCGCAATGGAGTCTGATTGACGATTTCAGGGGAGGGAAATATCAACAGATTAGTACGCTATTCTCACGGGGGGCGGGGTGGTAGCGGGAGGCGAATTATCGGTGGTTGTGTCCGCTGTGGTCCGAGAACACGAAACCCAAACCTTAAATTCAAAAAGAATTTCTGTGAAATTAAATATAGAGAAAGACAAAACCAATCTTTCCGACAGTGCTTTTGGAGGGAAGTCACTAACAAAGAATCGCTTTCAAATGAACTCAAAGGTGATGCGATCACCAACAAAGGGAAGCAATACATGTGATCGACAGATTACAGGCCTAGAAGCTGGTTGAGGAACCTGCTCCTGGAGCTACCGCGAATCCGATAGATTTGGCGGTATTACTCATCAGAACAGCTGTCCAGAAGGCTGGCAATGCATCTAAGATAGTCCTAGACATTTCAACGGAAGCAGCAGTAGAGTCGACAGTTGGCAAAGTAGCAGCCTAGAGGTGGAGGCTGCAAACTGAAAGGTTCACAGGCCACCGGAGAGGATGCGTTGGTTAAGCCACTAAGCACAGTACCAACCATAAATGGAGGCGACAGCCGGAAGGATTTACAAGCCACTGCAAGTGTAGCGACGGGTGGGTTTGTTTAAGAAAGGAAGTGGAACTGTCAGCGCTTCAGAAAGAGAGAACCAAAGCGAGTGGCCATGCTGTTCAGGGGAAATTAGCACTTGTGGCTCCGAGCAAGCGTCAGCAGTCAGAAGAGAAAGCTTCCCCAAGAGACAAGTTGATGAAGGCTCCATGACAGGATATGGCAGCTCGGCTCTTTAGATGCATGGCCGTCGTCAACAAAGAGTCGCACCTGGAGACTCGTGCATGACGTGGCTAAGGTTATTCTCAAGCAAATCACCGCAGCACTCCTCAAGTTTGTCATGTCAACACAGGAGGAGTCACCTCGCATTACAGACTGCAACACTATTCGCGGTCACATTGCGGTGATTTGCATTGTCAAAGGAAGAATAGGATCAATGTTTGCAAATACATTTTTTCAAACCTTGTTCCCATTGGAAATTTATTTAAATATTCATAAGTTCAAAGAGAGGAAAAGAGTACACTAGTCTGTGGACTACTGAAAACCTTCATGAGCGACAGTACTTTTTATGCATCACAGACTGTGTACTTGAACTAGAAAGCACTTTAAATAGCATCGTTAAAGAATAATTTAAAAAGGAGCTCATTTAATTGGGGATTGATTGAGAATTTCAGCCTGTTCATTATCAAAGATTTCTAAAAAAAATAATTAGAAAATATTGAGAAAAAGAAAAACAAATAAGAACTTGAAAAACAAGGGAAATTATAAATAGTATGTATGACAAGGTTCAATGGGAGTGTTGATGAATTGAGAGACGGAGCAAAAAATGAAAATAGGTCATGAAATTTGTGGATTAATGATAATAATTAAATGGGCACCAGCCAATTCTACAACAAGAAGGTTATAATCACCACAGTGACAAAAAAGACAGAACAAAATTAAATACAAAATTTTAAGAAAGACTCGAAAAAAATTGTCGTAATGCTAGCATAAAAAGTCTAAAGTTACTCAGGCCACGACTAAGATTTTAGGAGGAACGTCGTAAGATGTGGGCTAAAAAAATTGTACGGTGAGATACCATCTGAATATTATTGAAATAAAATTTTTTTATTCAAAATGGTGCCATTTGATGACACTGTAACTTAACGGATTTATTTGTTGCTTAAATAGTGGCTAATCAGACTCAAATTACCTGTATTAAATTGTTCAGGTCTCAAGCTTTGGGACGTTGGATCAATTATTTCTTGGACTTAAAGACTTGAACTCGAACCTCACATCTGTAGTTTTGCTGTTTTTGGCTATTATTAAGGCTACTGTGCTAATAACATCTTTGGTCTGATTCCCTCAATATCAGACAACCAAATTCCGTTGAAACTCATTTGGAATAGTCATCACATGTGAACATTCATAGAAAATACTAGTCTATTCTGTCACAATCAGGAATTATAACAAATTGTATTTGACTTCGATTTAAAATCAGTAGAATAAGCTTAAGGACTCTATAACCTCTGCAACAACGAAGTGTCAAAGAGGCTAGGATTCTGCTCATTCGGCTAGACTCATGTCCAGGTAAATTCGATGTATTCAAAACCATTTATTTATTTAACTTTCGACGAATGATTATAAATTCATCGTATTTGTGCTGCTGACTAATAATTTTTTAAGATTTTCCTTTAGAATCTAAGACGCCACGAAAGTCGAAATTGATAGTATTTGCTTTTTTATCGCAGAAAAAATATGTTTATTCAGTTCAAATTTTTAAAATTTAGTTGTCTTTTTTTTAAGGCTTTGCTGATTCAATAGCCAAATGATGCTTCTAGGGGGTTTCATCTTTGAGCTAAACTCTGAAACCCTTTCAATTTATGCTATGACCGCTGATTTTTGGATACGATTTGAAAACCTTAGCCATACGTTCTATTTTGGCGTTGTTAAGCTAAACTATTGAATCCTAAGTTTCTCATAGTTGGTTGGTGAAAGACTTTCATTTATTATATCCAACCATGATTTTCTATATCGATGCTAGCGTCTATTATCCCAACCCTAGCAACGATTCCGATAATCAAACTGAATCTACCCGATGGGAATTGATACACTACTCGTTTTCACAAAATGATAAATTGCAACGGCAACGAAATCCACCACCATGCAGCCACTCCACTTCCACTACAAAACGCATTCTCGCAAAGAAAGAAGGAAGGGCCAAAACAGGCAGGTAAGGACTAACGTATAAACGAAAAGAATGTATTGCGTGACATCATTATTGCCTTGACGATCGGTCTGATAGGATAATTGCAGCGGCCACTGTCGAATTATACGCTCGCTTTGCCGCGACCAATTCGAAACTCGATATTTCTTTATTTATTTATGATTGTCTATAAATTCAGTAGCGTGAATTGTTATCGTTCTTGTTTTGATTTATGCAACCGGGAATTATGGGTAATATTTTTTTCACTGCTCTCGCGAATTTCTCATCGAACCAGTGCCATAATCGACCGGAACGGAGGCGATACGCTTTGAATCTGGAACAGGTAGAGGTAATCGAGCGAGACAGTTGAGTTATGGCGATAATTCAAAAGATTTGTGGTAGGTGTGTGCTTGGACGAGATACTGATGGAAATAATTGAATTGGGAGTTTGAGAGATTTTTTTTTGTGTATTTACTTTTTTTTGCATGTTTGGGAAAAAAGCTGATACGAATTTTGGTTATTCAAGATTTCAATAAATATTTCGATTGAAAACGAAAACATTAAATAAATTTACGATGAAATTAAGTCTCTAGGTGAAAATAGGACGCCGTTGCGCTCTTCGTGGTGAATTTGCTCATTTTACTTGAACCTTTAAGTCACTTTATGTCAAGCGTTCAAGCAAAGTATAATGTGCTTGTATAACAAAGATAGGAAAATAATTTAGTTACACCTAATTCGATGTCAGGTTGCATCTGTAACTTGCTAGGTCACATTAGAAGATGAGAGTAGTGAAAAGTTGAAATTGAAATTTCCATAGTCATGGATGTCAATTATTTTCTACCTCCGTTTCAAGGTTTGCACAAAAACCGATCATTGATCAGCAACTTTACTAGTTTCCGGCTAACACTCATCAAACTACCATTTCACTGTCGGAAAAGCTTAAAAAACGAAAGATCTCATTCATTCTGCAATTTCATCTCCAAAGGCAAGGAGAAGAGGCCAGCACAAGAAAAACCGATAGACTTTCACTTCCGATAGAAAAGGTGAAACCTTGAAAAAGCAATAAAAACTCTTTTTCGACTTTACAGTGCCCGAAGGTATATTGTGTTCACGTGTTCTTCTCTAACCAATCATACATGAATGCTGCCGTCAATTCAAGTCCCTTGGGATTTGAAGTTTATAGCTTCTAGATTCGCAAAAATTCATTCTGCCAGTCCATATAAATATATCTACCTTCCCGTTCGTTCGTACGCTCCCACACTGTGACTTTATCTCGTCGCATCAGAAGGGTTCTCATATGTCATATCTTATTCGTATTTTGCCAGGACCGGCAAAAGTAGTATCGGCATTTTTAATGGCATTGCATGCGTGTTTTTATATTTTTGTTACGTTTGACGTATCATCGCTGCTCTTTTTCAGGCTCCTTCAACTTGGCGCAGCACAAAGGTCGGAAGGTAAGTTAGAAATGAATATTTAACAAGTGCAAATTGACACAAGACTGACAAAAAATGCTCTTATTTGTTGTTGATGACCAAATTAAATCGCATTGGGAGAAATTGTAAAACAATGAATGTGATGAAATTTTTATAACTTATTATAAATACCCTGATTCGAAAATACCTATTGCTAGAGGCTGATACGACAGAAAAGGGGAGTTAAATTTAGTGAAAATTTTACTCAATCATATTTCCTGTAAAAGAAGTAACAAAATTATTACATATCGATAAATTAATCTGCCGAAAATGAGAGCGCCCAATGTGGGTATGAAAACATTTTTTGGAGAAAGTCGTATGAGAACTTATTCATGTACATACGTAAATTTGGTACCGTAAACGAATTTGGTTCTAATGAATATACCTTCTCTGTGTTCACGAAGTAGTGCAGTGTAGGTTTGGTATTTCGTTAAGCCAACATACACATATTATTTGGTTACTTCTATGCGGTTTGCGGATTTCAATATCTGGTTTGGGCTGAACAGATAGTTTTCAGTTTATCTATGTTTCTGAATGTTTGAAAGCCATGCTCGACCTTATAGTCAAATTAGAATACCATGTAATTTGATGACCATATTAGCTAACGTACATATATTGTATTTTCATAAATTTTAGCCAATCATTTTCGATGAGAATATTTCCATAACTAAAATAATCATCTTATAGTCATAAACATCACATCACGTGTAAGCCAACTGCATATACAAATCCGCTTATCAATACCAGGAAGCACAGGCATTCAATAAGGACCGTTTTTGAAATGGGTCACAAAATCAACATAAAATCCCGGTCCGTTTCATATGACCGTCATAAAACCAAAAAGATCTCACACTTTATTCTCTAAATGCGATTACGTTCCTCTTGACCATAACTTCCATCATCGTCTTATCACGGCGACGGTCACGGGAAAAACAATATCTCGAAATACCAACCGCCCATAGTATCCATCGATTGAGTCAATTTATCCAGTTCGAAATGCAATTGAAAGATCGCCAAGACGCCAGGTCGGTCCAGACCAACCGCGCCGGACCGGCCATTTACCGTGACGATCCTTTCCTCGGATCAGTCTTCTTCATCTCCTTTTCTCTAATTCCGTATTTATTTGATTATTAAGATGCAAATAAAGAAAATTGCAAATCCACGTACGCAGCACACCTCGCCGAGTGCATTTCAATCCGGTTCTCTGCCTCACCACAACGTGCCCGCTATGCAGGCCAGATCAGACTAGGTTGGGGCAATCGCAATCGCAAAAAACTAATGTGACAGTGTCACATTTTGCGGACAATTTGTTTGGCGATTTGTTCAGATAATAAACTCGTATCTGTCTCCATTGGCCTTAAAAACGGTCGTCTTATCTAATTGTTCATCGCACGTTACAGTACCGCTTTTAGATAAAGGCATCTGGTAAATTGAATGTGCAGATACGCGAGTAGATACGCTGTATTTGAACTTGTACGTGCGGTGCATTCGTGAGTTGAATGCGCTTGCTGCAATTGAGTGTGCTTTGAATGGTATGCGTCCGGGTTAGTGTTAAACGATCGAATGTTACCATTTTGATTTGATTCATATTGCATTTCCGGTCGCATGAAAGGTTGTTTTTTTTTCAATTGACAGAGGTTGTTGTGTTTTCTTCGAATTGTAAGAAATTGGTGCCATTTGTATCTTCAATGCTGGCTAATTTTCGGATTCTTAATGAATTGTCGTCATGAGTAGATTCTCCGAAAGTTCTGTACTGTACAGCTTTTCTGTACACTTCAGATTAGAATAGTGTTCAGTGTGGGGAATAGATCGACTCGGTAGCAGTGGTAAGAAGACCTAGCAATTCATACAAACTAACTGTCAATTGAGTGTTTTTCGCGAACATAAAGATGGCGATTCTATCTAGAATCAGTTTTTGAGTGATTCAAACTGTTGGTACTTTTTATACCCGTGAGGCCCAGTTTTTGTGAACTAGAATAGTGAATAAGATACTTAACGTTCCTAGAAACACTTCAGGTTAAAAATTACACTGAGCAACAAAATAATTCTTATTTTCTGTGGTACTCATTTTGTTAATGGTTTTGATAAGCACTAATATAATACATAAACGAAATGTAATTACTTTATTTGGGCTAGTTGACTCTGGTTCTTCAGATAAACGACATGTAAGCAATTACCTACCTGCTCTAATTTGAGTTAAATGTTGTTTTTTATTAACATAGTTAGTTGTAACAGTTTCCCTTTATTAGAACTTAAAAATATCAGTTTGTAACCTATTTGAAGTACAATCGTCCTTTTTTCTTGAAAAATATGAGTTAGTCGCGTAAATCTTGTGTTAATGGTGTGCTAAGTTTAGTCTTGTGTTAAATTTAGTCAACGAAAACAAAGAAAAGAGATCTTCGATTTTATGGAAAAAACCTACCAAGCATACTTTGAGATACCTAATGCCCAAAGGAATACATATTGGGTGGTCAACATTGTGTGTAAGTCTTGTGTGGAATTTCTACGATGCTGGAGCCAAGGAGGATGTAAAGGGCTTATATTTGGATTGCAACTTATATGGACAATCATGTTAATGAATGTTACTTCTGTGTTGTTAATGCGAAAGGTATGTACCGATACAACCAACCTAATGTGGAATCAGCTAAACCCCAATATTACATAGAGAAGATTTACAAATTCCAGTGTTTTCCGGAACATCGACTGCAAACTGTGATGAAGCTTAAATGTTGGACGGATTAAACAGTCTGCAGAACAGCAGTGAAAGTGAGTTCGGAGAATGTAGTTTTACAAAACAGTGATTTTCTCAAGAGGAGCTCAATGACTTTATTCGCGATTTAAATTTGTCAAAGAAATCAGCTGAAATGTTTGTTGCAAGACTAAAGGAAAAACATTTAGCCTGGCATGAGTTTAACATCATATCGAACCAGAGAGTAAGCCAGTCTTACCGAAGATGACGAACTGGTGTTTTGTAACAAAGTTTCCGGTCTTTTAGGTTTTACGGATCTTCCCGAATATAAGCCAGAACATTGGCGCCTTGTTGAAGACAGTTCAAAAAGAAGTTTGAAACGTGTATTATTGCACAATGCTAATAAATTTAGTTGGGCCCTAATTGGTCACACTACGAAACTAAAGGAAGAACACCAAAATGTTAAAATGATTTTAGAGAAGATTTTCAGTGGTTAGCGTGCGTGAACCTCAAGATGGTAAAATTTTTATAGGCTAGCAAGGTGGCTATACTAAATATCCCTGTTTCCCTTGTCTATATGATAGTTGCGCAAAAAATGAACTTTGGAGAACAAATGAACGAGGAGAATCAAATATCTATAATGAGCCACTGAAAAGTCGAGGGAAAATCATTCTCCTTCCATTTCACATCAAGCTTGCTGTAATGAAACAGTTTATCGAAGCCCTGGATAAGACTGATGAATTAAATATGCATGACAAACATTTTCAGCCTTGAGTATGGAAAAAATAAAAGCAGGTATCTTTGATGGACCGCAAATCCGTGCCTTTATAAAAGACACCAAATTCACAGGTCATATGAAACAGATCGGATCAGAAGTATGGTTAAGCTTTGTTTAGTAGTCAAATATTTTTCAGCAATCACAAATCACCAGAATATCCAGTACTCATTGCTAAAATAAATTTTGAGCCGCTTAGGAGCATTAAATTGCATTTTTTCGCATAGTTATTTGGACAGATTGAAGCTTGAATAGCCTTGTGAGGATTGACTTCTTGAGTGTGGAGTCTCTGGTTCACCTAGGTCTGATTAGATATCTGATTTAAGTCAGGGGTAAAGTGAATTGTGGAACTAGCCACTACAACCTCGAGTTCACATTGATTGTAAATTTGTGAATCAAGCTCTCTATCAGTTTCAACCCTTTGTCCTGTCAAAAGCTTGTCGTAGGATTACTTTAATTTTATTTGAACAGATTCCCGGAAAGCCTAGGCGATTAAAGTGAGGATCAAGGAAACTGGTTCCACCAGGACAAGGAGCAATGGACGAAAGATATCAAATGCTGATGGGACACCCATAAGGTGGCAGACTAGTGCTAGACTTTTAATAAGGGATTGTCCCAACCAAAAACACGGTAGAAAAGTTAACAGAAAAAGTCTTAGGTAATTTTTTTTTCAATTATTTGTGTTAATAACATGAGTTTATAATTTTGTAATCATTATTATATAGCCGGTAGTAAAAATAGATATTTTAAAACGTATATCGATATCTTTCAGTAAACTAGTTAATAGCCTTTTTTTCATAAACTAGAGTCAATTTGACAAATCTGATATTTTTCTTGTATTCAGCATACCGATATTATACTAAATTGGCTGCAATTTACGTTGCCGCAAAGTGTCTGTTCCCCAGTGTAATCAATTTAGAATAAAATTTGCATGTTCAAGGAGAAAAGTTTTGGTTTATTTGAGATATTTTCACTAGTGAAAACGTAAAGACAAAAAGTTAGGCAAGGGCGTATTGATATCGAAATAAATAACAGATTATTTACTTTGATATCAATAGTATATTTTTTTTTATATTCTCAATTATTCTTTTTTTTTTTTGTTAAATGGCTTGTTTTTGAAAGAACTAGCTCGATTTATCCAATATATCTGTTTCAATTTCTGAATCAGAAGATCATTTATGTGAACCAGAAATGTGTTTAATGAGCAATTCGGCTAATTTGCCCAAAGTTGTTATGATTTTTGTTTCATGGCTCTCCTCTAAGTTGATCTGCTCTGCTCTGCAATTTCTGCTCTACCTATTTTGGTAGAGTAAGTTTGGGCAACAAACAAAAAATTGTGACTAAAATAAAGTTTTTTATCAATGGATTGACAGGTTGAACTTCTGAAAAGTAACTAATTTTGAGAATTGCCTCTCAATTGTTCTAACTTGTTCGAATTTTTTTGCCTCTCAATTACTCTAACTTGATCGACTTTTTTTGACAGCTGCTCTATTCTAACTCTCCTTGAGATGCTCTGGTCTTTTTTCAGTATCATTATACACAGTTCTTACCGAATATAAGCGTAAGATATAACGTTTTTTCTATGAATTTTGAATTTGCAAGCATTCTTAATTCAGACTATTAGTAACTTAAATTCTTTGATTTTATGATCCAGGTAAATTTGGCAGGCTATTTATGGCAGTGGCATTTAAATATTTTAACTGAAAGCAGAAAGAATGATATTGTCTGGTAAAATTCCAATAAAATTATCAGGAAGCTTCATTGAATTTTGTCAAATTTTAATCTTTGCCTTCTTATTTTCCAACATTTATAGCTTAATGAATGCGGGAAAGGATTTGATTTTCGAAAATAATCTCCAACGACGATTCCTAGCGGATTCAAGTGAGGCTTACAGGTAATTTTATTCCCTGGAAGGACTAGTTGCGAAATGACTGACATTGACTATAATCGGGAAATTTAAACAAAACTGACAAATTCCCTTTGCTTAAATTAATTTTTCAAAGGAAGCATGCATATAGCGTCGATATCTTTCATATATTCAACTCTTGAGTGACCATAAGCAAATTATTTTTGGATTTAAGAGGAAGCGACAAGCGCTCAGCGTCTTACATTTCTAACAGCTATTCTTAACACTAAATTTATTGAGCCTATATCAGTAATTTTGTTTCTCATGCCATATGCCGAAGGGGGCCATATTAGAACAGATATAATCGAAAATGCGGATCGATCTCATATTTTCAACTCTACTATCTAAATTTAATTCATGTCCAGTTGCTTGGTAATATTTTGTTTGCTTATTAGCACTATTGCAATTTAAACAAAAAAAATCATTTCTCTTTAAATTATCTGTATTTGTACACATTGAGTGTATATATTCGAGCCTCTATTAAAACAACAGAAGAACGCATATCACATAGGAAAAAGATGGTTTAAACACCAACTTTCAGCTCACATAAAACATCTGGAGGTAAACTGGTGCAAGGGAGTGATCTAATAGCAATTTATTAATTTTTATTTAATTATTAATTTAGTTTAGTTCTATTGAATTTATCGCTCGGATTACTAAATTCAAACGGTTCAGCACTACTTCGTCAGATACCAGATTTTTTCCCTCGATGTATACTAACATACGCTTAAGATATTAAAACCGGCATATACTATTTAGTAAAACGTAGATATTTAGTAATCAAAAATTTAATTTTAATTTAAATCAACCTTTTCAAACGCTCTCTGCTGGTAACTCTATCCCCTTTAAAACGTGCACACTTATGTGTATACATATTGGTATAAATAAGAGAAAATCAAATTTTCATTGCATTCATTCAGATCCTACGGCTATGTCACAGCTTTCACAACATTTACTGCCTAATCGATATTGTTGTTGATATGCAAATGGGCACCGAGTTAAAGTATGCAAACGTTGTAATTTGAGCCGCCGATACATGATTTTGATTGCTGCATTCCTTACTATGCTCAATTGCTCACTTCATTCCAATTGATCTGGATACCGTAAGGATTAAAATGTATCATGTAGCAGATAGAAATATGTGTATGTACAAATTCTGTCCCATGACGATGGTCACAAATCAAATGAAATCAAAATGATTAAATTTCGTAAACTTTGAGTGTGTGGCCTATCAAAGGGAGCATTTGATTTCAATTTACTTTTGGGAGTAATTGGAAATTGATATGATTTTTGTTTTTGTCTCTGTTTTTCATTTCAGTTGCAGATTTTAAAATGCAATTTTGAACAGTTGGTTAACAGGAAAGGATTTTACTGCATGATTTTTTTTCCAAACCTTTCTTCTTCAAATGTTCATGTTTGCTCCGGACATTGACTCTGACTTAAGACACTCTGCTCTAATTGATTCCAGGTTGACCAAGACCCAAATGAAGTGAAATTCCTTGGTGCACACTTCCAATGACACCTATTGAAGTGAATTTTCTTTTGTATTCTTATGCTTGCAATTCACGTACATCTGTGAAACATTTGTTATCAAATTCTTGCATCAGCTTCCTCAATTAGATTCTTATGTCCGAAATTATTCCAAACTTCGTATGCAGACCATATGCCTAGCACCAGTCCAAACATATATTTTTTCCCAAATCTACAGTCAAATCGAAGCAAGCGCCTTGAAACTCACGCCGTATGCACAATCACGATGAAGTTGTCAAATATCCATAAAATACTAATAAAATATTGTAACTCGTCCATGTTATGGTATGACATTCAGTGTTTTCCACGAGCAAATTTATGGTCGTGTCTGTTGTAATTGCCCGGGACCATCATAATGACCTCGTCTTTGGACGTTGTCTATTCAATGACGCCCACCCAGCTCGTTATACGGAAAAATCTTTTGCCGGGTTTACACACATGGCAAATGTTGGCGAGCCGAGTGTGTAAATGGTCCCCTTGTTTACTTTCGGCTGTTTTTTTTACATGTGAAGATATGGAGGGAAGTAATTTCACAAGTTCCTCGACGAAACGTTTGCCATATGTGTAAAACCGCCATTTGAAAAAATCCATGATCGTGGTGAAAACCCCGCGCCCGGGATCCGATCCAGTCCGTCCAGCGTCCGTAACTTTCATACAGACTTACGTACGAACATATGTACATACATGTGTAGGTACGTGGTGGTGCGTGGAAATAAAAGAAGACACATTTCTTTAGTAAATGATCGGAGATACGAGTACGGATGAAATGCGTCCACCATTAAACAACATTAACATGATTAACAGCTCATTTAGCTATCAACCGCGATAATCTGGGCGCGCCATCGCCATCAGATGGACTTGATGATCCACGATTGTGATGATGCTGCCAGTTGCTTTTTCAGGTTAATTGACGAAGATTCGTTGCTGCTCCGGACTTAACTGCTGGTGTTGTGTAAGTTGTAACAATTGCCACTAGGCGCTCTACTAGGCGGGCGGACGGGTTTTAGAGCGGCCTATAAATCGATAAATCCCAAAAGAAGACAGGATCAAACGCAAAGAATTCGATTCAACGGAACTTTCCTCGGATTCTCGAGCTCCACTGTGTTTATTATTTCGGAAGTTTTATAGGCTACCACCTCTGGATCTCGAAATCATCTCGCTCATCAAGTGCTGGAAGATGCTTCGGTCACCCCGCTTTCGACTACAGCCCGTTGCGTTGTTGGCAAAACATAAAATCAAAGAACACAATGCAACGGTGATCGTAAAACGCTTCGGTTTTTATTTTATGGCTTTACGTCCTCTTGGGTTTTTCTTCGAGCCATCATTCTTTTGTATGGTGCTTTTGTGGTCTCGTACATGTCACACAATCGAACATACCTAGTCTACACACTCCAGCCAGATGCCAGATGTATTTCTGGAAAATTATCTTTCAATAGAAGGAGGAAGATAGAAATCTATTTGGTCTTTTGTGTTTCGTGTGATGTTTGCCTGGCGTTTTTGCCAATGCGATGAGATTGCGTTTGGTTACCAACAATACCTATCGGCTGGTGAATAAACTAACTCTGTACTAAGTGGTAGGTATCAAGGTATATGATAAAACGATTAATGAGCGTTTTCACCGCTTTTAAATACAGTCCCGGATATGAGGTGGGATCGCATTACAAGTTAGTGGTGTATGGGTGTTGTAAATACGGTGGAACAATAATTGGTATAATTAGATATAAATTTCAAATCAGTCAATACGGAATGAACTCTAGTTGCCTATGGAATTGGATTTCGCATGCAAGCTTCATATATCCAATAATCGATAAGTGATGAAGTGTGCGAGGTTATTACAGTTAACTAGTACGATTTATTGGCCGGTATGGTTGTAATTTGAGTGCATAGTCGTGTTTATGGTGGACATGCATGAAACTGAAATCGATACACAACATGACTAAAAAGCTTCGTGTGGTGTGGCGCTGTTGTGGTGAGTCTTGTCACCTGGATTATTCATAAGAATCAAGGTCCTGAGAGTCGTGAGCGTGGTTTACTGATGGTTTTTGGGGAATAAATGTACAATACTAGGGTGGGTCATTAACCATCGGCATACAATGTGGGGTTATTTTAACCCCATGACTTTCAAAATGCATTTGATATTATGTATAAGACCACCAAGGGCCTTTCCGAATTCGTGTCTCCGACTTGGTCTTGATCTCCGTATAACAGATTATGACGTCAGCGTTTTAGCTGACCTATTATAACAGTTATAGGAGATCAAGATAGACTGTCCGGATTCTCTGTCTTGCCTTGTTATCACATGTAAGCAAAGATGGCGAATGAAAGACTGTGCTCTTGTACCTGGCAGCATGAAACTGATTGAGGGTGAAAGACTACCCCAATGTAAATTAGCTTTGAGACATATTGCACGCATAACGAAAAGAATGAATGCCAACGGTCAGCTACGAATCTGCTTCACAGAACATACGAATTAAATTACCGAAGCTCGTCGGCAATGGGAACGTTGTACGACAAATGCAATAATCGATTGCATTATCGTTCCTGCTTTACCACGCGAAGCGCTTGTCGAATGGCAAGTCTGGGCTCACATGCCCAATAACCGTTTTGATTGTAAGTTTAGATTTTCTTGCATAATTGTAATTTGTAAATATATAAATCAAACATGGTATCATGACGTCTAAACAACGAGATGAGACTATCATGAACTGTTATACAGGGGAGAAATATCAAGCCGAAGATAAACTATTCGGACAAGCTAAACTTGATGGGACGTCACATTCTGTTATAACAAGCTCAAGACCAAGGTGAAGACGACAATTCGGAAAGGCCCCAAGTAAGTTGACATTCAACACAGTACCTTGCGGTTGAATATAGGCTCGAAAATTGACAGTGCTGAAAAAGCACTGCGCAAAGTTTGTTTTTGTGTGTTATTTTTAATCAAAAAAATATGCTTTATTTTAATATAAAAATATGCTTTATGTTGAGGGTTAAGTTCGCGAAATCAGTAGGCAGGTCTATAGTAGGGGTAGTTTAATGAAATGTGATGAGTTCTGAGACTCATTGATGTTAAGTATAAATAGCAAGTTTTATTTCAATTGAGCCATTAGTCTTTGAACTATCGTCGGCCAAGCAAATCAATCCGGAAGAAAGTGTAAAATATGGAGAAAATCGAATACCGCGCTGTTATAAAGTTCCTTACACCAAACAAGGAAAGTCGACTCAAGGCACAATGAACCAGATGGGTTCCGTTTACGGGGACTCTTGTGCGGGTAGATACAGTCATTTTAAACAATGAAGGGACTCACTTGAAGACGACCCACGACCAGGGCGGTCAATCGAAGTGGCCACTCCAGAAATTGATCAAAAAGTCGAAAAAGTTATATTGAAAGATGCTAGACTAAATCACAAACAGCTCGTAAATATTGTTAGAGTATCAGATACAAACATTTTAAATATTCTTGAGGAGCATCTTGGCATGACTAAGGTCAGCGCAAGGTGGGTGCTGACAATACTAACGCCACCTCAAAAACAACAGAGCGTGGAGTGCTGTTGCGCGTTTTTTTTACCACTGTCGTGAACACGAGGATGGAGTATTGAGTTAAACCGTTACTGGAGACGGAGTTTGGCCCTGAGTCGAAACAAGACTCTCTATGGGCACACCACCACCCAAGAAGTTCACAGTCTGCTGAAAAAGTCATGGCAACTATTTTTGGGAATCACCTGTTGATCGGTTTCAAAAACAAAAGCGTCTCCACAACCGGAGCATACAGCGCTTCAATTTTAGAGCGGTTTGAAAAAAAAAAGAAAAAAAGAAGAGGAATATTAACCAAAGGTATCTTCCTTCTGCACGACCACGCACCTTTTTGACACAGTTCTAACCTGGCTCTCAGCAATTATTATCTTCTCCCAAAATTGAAAAAGGAACTTCGTGGGAAGAAGTTTACAAACGATGAAGGAGTGGAAGATGCAGTTTTGGCTTACTTTTCCGATAAAGATAAAACAATTTTTTTATTCGAGGGGTGGCTGATAAGTTATATATACGAGGGGTGGCTGATAAGTTCGCGGCCTAAGGCACTTAGCGATGACTCATCATCTCGTTACTGATAACAGAAATTGTGTGATTCATTGTTAGTATAAATAATACGTCTGTTTTTATTTTGTTCATTAACACTTCATTCCTGGAACAAACAACAGCACCATATCAAGGGAAACTGGAAATTTTTGCAATTTAAAATGAATTTATTAAAAAAACAAACGCTTTAAAAATTGTTTAAAGAGATGTCATCGGTTCTTTGGATTGTGTAAAAAAATTAACTCCACTATTTCAACAATTAAGAGAGACCAGTGAAAACGACCCCCACTCAACACCTAGTGACGGTTGTAAGTCCAAGGAAAATGTCCAAAAAGGTGGAAAAATTAGTACTGACTAGTCAAATAATTAAATTATGGCAGATAGCAGAAAAACTACAAACTGGCAAAAAATGAGTTGAATAGATTTTACATGAATATTTGCACATGAAAAAATGTAGTGCGCGTTGGGTACCGCGAATACTTACATCGCTCGACAAGCAGCGACGATTCTAGAGTTTCGGCTCGGGTTGCGATCGATGCATTCAATGCTAAAGGATTTACAAAAATCGACCACCCACCCTATGATCTGGACATGGCTCTTTGTGACTTTTTCCTTTTTTCAAATTTACAAAAGGAGTTACAGGGGGGAAGATTTTTAGACGACAGTGAGATGAAGGCGGCCGTTGAGAACCATTTTGTCCCTCATACTAATTGAAAGATCCAAACTATTCGCCTAGCAGGCAAAGATGTTGAAAAAGGAAAATGAATTTGCATTTTTAATTGCACTATCGACCCGTACTCCGCGAACTCAATGAACCAATTTTGCAAGAATAAATTTTTTTTGGTGATATGTTTTTCATTATGTTATGCATATAGCGTGGGACATATAATTAGAAACACTTGTAGCTTACTAAGAAAAAATCCAATTTTTCAGTGTATTTTTCGGTATAACTCATTCTCATCAACATCACGTTTGAACTGCAACGAATGCTACCCAAGATCTTGGGGTTTCCAGGACTTTATTGAGATGTAGCATCGAATATCCTTTTGTCTCCCTCAATTGCCATTGAATCAGGTAAAAAACTAATCTAAAGGGAAAGAGTTATATCGAAGGCTTCATTGACAAATTGGGTTTTTCTTAGTAAGCTAAAATTGTTTCTAATAAGTGTTTGCAGCCACATATTTTAGTGACTTTTTGCTCTTAATTAATGTTCAAATTTATTCCATCCAGATCTCACTTAATAACAAGATCCACCTATTATTAACGTGTAATTCACCATGATGTTGTAGCAGGTAAAATATACATGTATCAATATAAATTATCCACAACTGACTTCCAGTTGCACACATTTCCAATTGGCTGCATCGAAATTCCAATATCCTGCTGCAATCATAATCGATGCACATAGTCCCCGAGGACATTGATTCGCATTTCGCATATTAATCAACGCCGCGGCCGCTGCTAAGGGAATCTAAGTAAATCATGCAGGTATGACAGTCGAAGTACTTTTGCCCGACAAATGATTTTATTTTCATTGCTCGATTTTCATTTCATTCAAATTTCTCTCGATCCCGCAAGAGAATTTAATCAGCTAACGGGAACATTTGTTTCGGAACGGATCTGTTTTCCCAGCACAGCTATTTCGGTGTGCATGTATCTATTGAGTAGCTGCATATCCGAACGTCAGTTCCACACACGTCTGCATTATATCTGCTGGTACATAACACTTTTTATGAAACAGACTAGATATTATGATCTTGGAGATTTATGAGCTTCACTATATTTACACCAAAACATCTTGAAACTAAATTGCCGGTAATAAATATGAAATTCTAAACACGACGGGAAACCACCATGCTGTGCCGTCATCACCGCACAGAAGTGCCGTTTCTAAAGTGCATTGAGGCAGGCAAGCACTGGCAGGGCGAAGACCCCAAGTTGGGCCCTTGAAAAGGATTTGTCAATAAACGTAAAATGTCGCGTACCGTGAAAATAAACATTAGTTTTATGTCAAGGTAAAAGTGGAGCGCGCTGTTCGGAAAGTTAGGAAGTAATAAAGACATTAGCTGAGTGAATGATTAACCCTTGACGGAAAATGATATGGAACGCCATCCATTGGTGGTTGGAAAGCCATCCATTGGACGCCTGAAAATAATGTTGTTGTTTAGGCGTATTAGGTGTTGCTCTAGTGTAATCTTAATAAACATGGAGTAGTTCTGTAAAACAGGTTAAAAAGTTTACTACATATAGATACTGAGTTGGCTTTTTTCTTAATTGGAGTAATTTATTCATAAAAATTAAATTTTGATTTTTCAATATTTTATTGAATTTTAGCATTAATTTAAAACAAAAAGAAGGCAACATTTCATTTTCATCAAAATCATCGAAGGGTTAAATAGGCCCCGCAACAAACTGATCCTCTCGACTAGCTTCATGCTGCATCCACCTAATATGTATTTACATATGTATATATGTGTGCATTATTCTGCTTGGTGAAGAGTGCATAATCAGCGGCACGACACGATTCTAAGAACATTTCACGTACTAATTGCGTTCAGCATTAATTTCACTGCACTACAATAGATTTTCGAAAATGAGGTACGATTATGTTGGCGTTGGTGGCGGTGGTGCAGCGATGACGCAACGTAGCATAGACAGGCATCGCGATGACGCAACGTATCATAGAAAGCCATCAAAAAATGCACCGTGAAAGCATTGCAAACATATTTCAGTTTAATGTTTCACGTGTGATTTGTGACAGTAAATTGAAAATTTAAATTTTGAGGCAACAATGCAGCGAGAAGCTGTCAACTTTAACGAAAATATGCATGTCGGTATCAGCGTATGTGAGTTTTGGTTGACGTGTCGGAGAGTAAATTTTTGAAATTGTTTAATCTACAAACCAATTTTTTGGCATTTAGGAGGGTAGATAGATTTTTATTGTTAGGCTAATAATTATCGAAACTGTCTGATAACTTCCAAAAGTCGAACTTCTAAAAGTAAAATCAAAATTATTAAGCAAGCAAATCAAATCGTTTAATCATTAATTGTGAGCCGCATTTTGAGTTAACGTAAATGAAATTAGGTTTATTTATTTGGTTGAAAATATTTTGAAAAAAAATTACTGAAAAATATTTCGCATAAAAGATTTAAAAGAATTTCGATGGAAGCATCTCTTTGTACAATAACGACAAAATCGCCAGTGCTGGTAACCTTTCGCTAGCACCGACACCAAGAGCTTCACGTTGAAATCAAATCGGAAGGTATTATACACGAAAATATTTTGGGGGTTGCCGCCCGAAAAAGTTTCAAGTTTTAGGAAAAATGGACTTTTGCTCCATATTTCTACCGTAAGGTGCTTATCATATGAAGATTAATTGGTAACATACCTTGGTACAAAAATAATAAAAATGCCTCGCACTCACAACACTTTACCAGTGCCACAACATTTAGGAAACTCGGTTCATGTTGAGATCAAATCACTCTATGAATTTCGTTTTAACTCGATGACTACATTGGAAGTAATAGGGCTGGAAAGATATTCAGGATTGCCACCGGCACAGTATTCTACATTCTCAAAATTTCAACATATTTTACTTATGTTCATTGCAGCGTGAATACAATTCAAAAATATATTGAAAGTATCTTAAAGTGCAAAAATGATCAAAAATATCGTGGCTGGCAACCCTATCCAAATTTCGCAGCCAAAAATATGTCAGGCTTTGTATTAATATCAACCTATTGTATGAATTTCGTTTAAATCTGATGTCTCCATCGGAAGTAGTTGAGGAAGAAAGCGTCATTCATGACAGGGCTGCCGACATTGTCTACTAACTTCTATCAAACCTGATTTTACGTAAAACCAATACATCCTGTAAATTTCAGCTTGATAAGATGCTTCCGGCGTGCGTTGTTACGAACTAAAATTTCGTGTGCTCAAAAAAATAGGTAATTTGGCGAAGGACTACCGTTCTTGGGGACCGCGGAATTTCTTAAAATTTAAACATGGATAAATACAAAAACTTTTCAGGAGAATCGATGCTTGAAAGGATTCTTCACACGTCTACCGCAGCTTCAGGGTTACTCGCACATTCATCAAAAACCAAGTATATCAATTTTCAGCAAATAGTAATACCTCATGTGAGTTTCATAATTAGCTGATGTAATGCTTTAAAAAAATCTTTGTCGGCATTTAGGCAGTCAGTGCCCAGATAGGGTTTCTTGCCCCAATAGAGCAGTAAGTCTTTGCCAAAAGAATCAAATTTTAGCAGTATTAGATCAAAATGAAATCTAAGAGATGAGTTGGTCTGAACTTGAATTAAGTCTGGTACGCTTTTGGATGCGGTAAAATTTCGGAAGAAAGCTGTACTGTTTAGTTTGAACGATTCATGCATCTGTACTTAAATGCATACTAGCCTATTTTCTAAATGCTACTATTATAGTATTGAGACAATGCGAATTATGTTTCTTCTTTAGTTTTTCTGTAAATTGAAATTATAGAATCAAATAAATAAATAAAAATTAATTATTGATGTACATTCTGGGACATTTATTAAATTTGCCACCAATATACAATTTCCCACGCTGGGCGCTATAATATTTCACAAGATCGTTTGAATGTTGACTGTCAAAATCAAAGAGCTATATGCCAAAACACAAAACATATAAATTTTGTGCGCTGATGTTGGTCATTTTCGACTTAAAACCTGGACTGCTAACTTCTATTTAAACATTTCACATCCATTTCTCAGTTCCTGTAATAGTAAACTTCTAATTTACATTTCCTTCGATTAATTGCCAGTTGTAAATTACTCCAAATCCAATAATTTACCAAATTTTTTCCACAAGTGTTTCAGAAAGTCTCAGTCTTATTGAAGATAGCACTTGGTAAATCCTGGAGCCGCTTCAGCTTCGTTGCATAGTACTGGGAAAAAAGCAGGAGCCAATATCCTACCGCGAGACAATATTCTGTTTTTGTGTTTTTCCATGTTCCTCGACTGTTTTTAATCACGTTGGCTCTAAACCAATAAACCTGCGAGCCCAGTCGAAATCGAGAAAAAGCCAACAAGTCTCGGAAGCACAGCTGAGCCCGTGCTGCAGTAACCAACGGCTAGATCGTGATAGGTACTCTGGTACTTTCGAACTGCCCTGTATTAGGTTGTCGGTCCGGCAAAGTCAATGTGCAATGCATCTGTCGTCGTGAGATAGAGTTAAAGAAGTCTCCGCGATTCGAATCGGGATCGGCTTATAAATATGATAGGGCCAGACCGGCTGAATCCGCAGCAACAGGGCAGGGTAGTGCAGGCAGCGGTCCAAGCAGACTTTTGTAGCGG
Source organism: Nemotelus nigrinus (assembly GCA_947369275.1). NCBI lineage: Eukaryota > Metazoa > Arthropoda > Insecta > Diptera > Stratiomyidae > Nemotelus > Nemotelus nigrinus. The sequence continues at coordinate 3,416,245 of OX376374.1, forward strand.
CCGATGAAACAGACCAGAAAACTAATAACATCCATCTTAAAGCCATTCATCCGATAAGAATCTTTGAAATCGGCTCTTGTTCGAATAGTTTCCTACAAATATATGACCTTGCCGTAAGCCCAACGTGTTTTTTGAATGCCAGGAAGATGTGAAACCATATGCTATGTACGTATGTAGAAATGTATGCTTTTCACTTAATATGCATGCATCGGGTTTACGCTTTTGGATATCGGAATGGATATCATATTTATATGATGCCAAAATCGATTTTATGTGCTCTTCTGCTATTCTTAGGTTCTTCTTTGATTCAGTTTTCGTGTTCTCGTTCGTATTCGGGGTTTGAGAAGAAACAAGAACTAGATCGTTATGTATGTATGTATGTATGTCCGTCACGTCAATGAAGATGGTGAATAGGTAGCATTAGTTGGAAACATAATATTCTTAGAAAAGTCAACATTAGCTTACCTTGTTGTGTGTTTGAAAGACTTGTTCGGCAAAAAACAATTCACTGACTTGTGTATTCTTGTAAATTTGCTGATGGGAAGTCATGGTTTCGGATCAAAAAGATGCATGTGAATTAAGGGTACACATACAGCATGAATGTTAAATTGGATTTACTTCAATGGTATAGCGAAGACTCTGAATTATTGATTTTTTTAAATATACCATTTTTGAGTCAAATTCATAGATTTATAGCATAAATTCATAATATTTTCGAGTCTGATTAATACTTTTTCAATTCAAATTCATAAATTTTCGGTACCTATTCATAATTTTTCGAGTGAAATTCATAATTTTTGTGAGCCGAATTCATATTTTTTTGATTCAAATTCATAATTTTTGTAGGACAAATTCATAGTTTTCGTAGGTGAAATTTATATTTTTTCGAATTTAATTCATGCGTCCTAAAGATAAGTTCATATTTTGTACATCAATTTAATAAATTATGGATACTTGTCGTGCTCAAATAAGAATTCTCTTCGAAAAAACTACGAATTTGACTCGAAAAAATGACGAATTATATTTGTGAAAACTATGAATTTGGGTAAAGAAAATTATGAATTTGATTAAAAAAAATGATGAATTTGACTCAAAAAAATTATGATATCGACTCGAAAGCTTATGAATTAGTGTCGAAAATCTACGAATTTGATTTGAAAAAATCTGAATTAGGCTCAAAAATATTATGAATTTGTACCAAAAATCTATGAATTTGATTCGAAAATGGTACATATACTAAATCGAATAACACACTAAGAACAGTTTTCATAGATAATTTTTAATCAAAAACAGAGAACATCGAAAATGTGGCCATTTGCTGATAAATAAAGTTAAAGTCGACTACAGGAAATCAAAGCACTTGGAGGACCCGGATGTGACGAGCTTATGACGAAATAACGAGCCAGCGAACCTTTTAACAGGAATCTTAGTGTCAGTTTTCAAAAACCTGTGCCCGGAATAGCCCGTAAGGATAAATGCTGCCCTATGGTGGAATGGCGAACTTACGGAGACTAGACTTACGGAACTTACGAAGACTAGGACCGATAGAAACAGGAGCTGTCACTCTTCAAAAAGAAAATCCGACGGGTCAAATGTGACTTGTGGAGAGAATTCTGTGTGAACATGGCAGGAAGCATAGAAGCTGCAAGTGTATCTCAAAGCGTAACTAGGTTTCTACGTAAGGAAAACGAGAATTGGGCAGTGAACCCGAAGAAGTGTTCGGATATGCTACTGGAAACTCACTTGAATTGTGGTCAATCCACCGGCCGTCTGAGCAGCTGATTGAGGAAGTAACAGATGACATTACAAAGCCACATGGATGGATGAGATATCGCCTATCATGTTCCAAAAAGAAATAGCGGACCATTGTCTCCATATTGCAGCGTATTTTTACCGCATGTCTCCGCCTAACGACAGTACCCGAGCAATTTACAAAAACTAAAGTGATCTTTATTCCAAAACCTAATAGGTTTAATCACCATAATGTGAGGGATTTTAGACCATTTAGAACAAAGAGGAGATATTAACCGAGGAATAAATTATGTGATTCAAAGAAAAGGATTTTTGGAATGGAGATGCTGTGGTTGCGTTGGAGAATGTTGAATTTATAGAGTTGGGTATGGACTACTTTACATTTGTAAAATACCTACTATACATTTATCCTTAAAAAAATCTAGCGTGTAGTACTATTTCTACTGCATTAATTCTATTGTCTCTTTTACATATTATAAAGCAATTTATGTCATTTTTAACTCTACCGTCAAGTTTGAATAGGTTCGGTATAGAAATGCAATATTATTTTCAATATTTAGTGAATAAAATAAGGTAAAAGTATTATTTAGCTAGTTTTCCTGTATATATTTTCAGTATACAGATTACTGATTTTAGAGGCAGACTAGCCGTTTTTGCGACTGGCAACACCATGTTAGAGTGCGACTTGATATGTTCAGAAGTAGTAAGTAAGTAGTAAAAAATTGACTTCATTTTTGTTTGATTACAAAAAACGGTTGTAGGTTTACATATGGTTCCCATTTATCTCTTGAGCTCGGCGTCTATGCAAAGAAAACTATAGTTAAGACAATCAAGTTAACATTTCCTCAAATCAAGAAGCGACCAACACGGAGTACTTATCTTGATTAAATTCATTGTTTAACTCAAATTCACTACAAACTCAAATCTAACAAATATTTGCATACACATATTTCCCATTACAGACGACAACATCAACCATACGTTCCCTTCACACCCATCGAAACCAGTAAAATATTTGCCTACAACAGCATTCAAAGCAACTCCTGGCTCGAAGGACTCGCAGGCACTTAAACCGTCGTGTATTTGTTCAGTTCAGTTGTCAGTCGGTTTGTTTTAAAAATTCAGAAGGCAAATAAGTGAACAGATTGCCGTAGTGATTGATTTAAGCGCTAAACTGACGCCGCCACACGTCCAATTGCCTTCAAACAGGCTCACCTGAACATATCTGAAGTGATTTAGTCGTGCTATCTCAATGCACCAGCAGATATTTGATGGATATCCTCAGGTGTTTGTAAACATGAATATTTCATATGCCAGAGGAGCTGATTCGAGTGAATCGACAGGAGGTAGCCTGGATTGAGTGTCAGCTTAGGAAGTAGTCTGCATCGTTCAAGAAGAAGCAACTTAGCGATGCAATCGACTTTTATCGATTTTTTGATTGATGGGTCTGACCAGAGAGCGAAAGAGCAGCCGCTACAACACTTTCACAATTTGCAGGCACGACGCCGATAATTTAATGTGTTGGCTGTTATGCTGAGGTCAGCGAGTGATGATTTGTGAAAATCCTGGACGTGAAACATTCAGTAGTGGACCAGTCAACTTAACGCCCAAGCTTTCGAACGTACGATTAATTTGCATGCCATTCTCCAGATACATGCACTTAGTCATTGCCAAGAGTTCTCGGTGAATAAATTAAGTCCAGACTACTAGAAACGAATTAGATACTTTCTTTTTTTGCATATGGTTTAACATTTACATAATGTTTCATTTCTCATGTTGCCGATAGGAAAAAAAGCACAATAGTCTTTTGTATTGACACAACAAGATTCGACTCGACTTTCGGCTTCCTTTCGAATGCAACCTACTTGCAATACCAGGCTCCATATCGGTGCAAAACCAAAGTCATCTTTACTTTCGCTGCTAATGTGCACGCCAAAGCATTTCCCGATGACTCGCTAAAATCAGAGCTGCGCTAATAGACAACCACAGCCACTTACACGATAATAAATAAAGATTATTTGTTAATCATGTTCAACTAAGAAATCGACATCTGGAGGTAGTTGAAATAGTTAATGAGAATCTTAATCAGATCGAGTGCGCCAGTAAACATTATTTATCTGTTTTAGCTGAAATAGCAAACAGATTGAATTTTCAGAGTATTTTGAGACGTTACTCATAGAAATTGTGGAGAATGTATCAGAGCATGTGTATGTTTTCGAAAGTTGAGTAAATATGAAAGGAAATGAATGATTGGCTGGGGTTCCATGATAAATTGAGGTACTACACTAACTCAAACAAATTCAGATGTTTCATATATATCTTAAATAGGTACTGAAGTCTATTTTCCTTAACATCCTCTTATTTCGATATAACGACGGGTTGCATCTTTTCCTTCAAGACCTCCCTGAAAATCAGGCACCCAATTATTTAATTGGTCTCTAAACGAGGGGCATTTGTTTTCCCAGTCCAAGTATGAGAGTATTCATAAAATAAACACAAAAGCCAAGAAGCCTAATTTTCTACGTCGGAACCGCAGTCGGCAATAATAAGAAACCACTCTTCGAAATACCTCTCTGCTGGGCTCCTACGATCAGACAAATGAGCACAAAGCCGAAGATAAATTTTCCCCCATGGTGCTGAATTATACGACCACTCTCAGGTCAAATGACCCTTGTAGGCTCGGCTGGCGAACGAAATGTGAAGAATCCTTTCTTAATCGTGCAGTTCATAGTTGCTGGTGGTTTTGTACACACAGGCCGCAAGAATAGCCATTGCAGCTTGTGTTCGGCTGCAGAACAAGGAAGCCTACACACTCGAAATTTCCGCTTGTTTTCTCCGGGGGATATTTTACCGGTCGCTACAGCAAAGTTTAATTAAACCAAAGACTAGTGACCGCTGGCGGTTGGTTGTTCAGGTAACTCTGGCCAACATCACTACGTATTTCGGAAGGATTCTTCGTACGAGCAGTCGTCGTTCTGGCGACCGGAAGGGTTGATGGAGAATCGGAGGTCAGCCGGCAACAACGTATAACCACCAGCACCACAAATACCAAAAATAGGAAAGATGATGACATCGACTGACCGATGTTCGACCACCGTGTTTGCCGACAGCCATTTTCCGTTGCGAACTTTGCTCTAATGAACTTCTTCCTTGATGTCAGGACAAAGCCATGAAATGGTTTCGGGACGCATTGTGCACATACTGAGAGATTTTGTTTACGATACGTTTCATTTTAAAGAATTTTCTTCCGGAGGAAAGAGAGTCAATGATGTGGAATCGTATAAAAATCAAAGGTATGGATTTGATGGGGTTTCAAGGCAAATCAATCAAAAACGTCGAGCAGGATATGTTGCGATGCGAGGAGGTCAAAATAAATTTATTTAATGAAAATTATAACAGTATATTTGTATTTTGTGTGGTTTGTGTTAAGTCTTTTATAGCGTCTTCATTTCAAAGATTTTGTTATGCCAACTATCGTGAGTGTTATACAAATATATGCTAGCCAGGATCCAGGCGAAAAATATTCGTCGAGGTGAGGCCAGGAAGGATCGTCAGCAGTTTGTAGCACAGATCGTTGAAATTACAAAAGAAGTGGTTTTTCCTGCGCACAGGCAGTAAGATGGACTAGTCCTTGTGGCTATGCTGTTCCGCATGATTCTTCATCTTCGGTGTCAGCGCTGACCAATGCCAATCTTGGGCTTACAAATGATTTTATCAGTCAAGTATTCGTGACTGGAACTAATGCTCAGAGACTATTAGTCACATTTAAGCTACTGGGAACCCTTTTCAAGTACGATGGTTGAAGTGACCTTTGGTCATCTTGATAGCTCAAAGAGCGTTTGCTCAACCATCTAATTGATGTCTTGACGGTAGATACAGTACTTATAACGGAGATGAAACTGACAAATTATCATAGAGTAAATTGGAATTGTTTTTGCGGGATGATTAAAATGGAAATTTTTTTTTATTTACATAGAAAATTTTATTTGACAAAGTGGTTTCGAAAGTATGCACTGATTCTCATCAGACACCAGCATACATTGCATACTTGACTGATGTGACCACTTGCAGTTGGAAATCATTCACACTTCCAAGAAAACAAAGCAGTACTAGGCATTAAAAAGGTTACTAGGTAGGAGTAACTTGGACATGAAAACCCTAGTAGTGCCCGGTCTGAGATGCTGTTCCTTTACTGTTGCTGTGGTAAACAGCTCGGACCATAGACGCATCTTAAATGCTTCTCTATATGTTCGGTGCAGTTCATTAAAATCAAATGTTTCAGATAGTTGCGAAGCAATCAGCTCACTAGTTTCTTTATTTACGAGGGCTGTATGAAAATTTCTCGACTTAACCTAGATTTAAGGGCAGTATGATATCAATTTATGTTTTATCGATAGCTTGACTTTTAAGCTAGTTGTGTGTCACGCTTCGCTACAATTGGTCGAATAATATTTTTTTATAGCCACTGACAAAACCTAGTTTCACTATTATAGCTCTGAAACAAAAGAACAATCAAAACAATGGAAACATAGCGATTGGAAAGCCAGGTCACGTGCGGCGGCCAAACAAGTGATGGCCTTATTGTTCTAAGATTTTTATTGATTACCTCCCGAATAACAAACTATAACAGGTCAATCAATATTGGCTCTGATTTCTTAGGTAATTAAGCTGGAAAAAATCGCGATAGAAGACCTGGATTGCTCAAAAACAAAATCATTTTTCATTATGCCCGATTTATACATTGGAACGAGCGTCTCGGGTACAAGAGTAAACAAGACTCAACAAGACATTGGACGAGACTCAACAAGACATAGGGTGTATTGTTTACTTAGGATATTGCACCGTACAACACGGACCATACACCATGCACCTTTCATAGGGTGAATTGTTTACTTAGGATATTGCACTTTGCATCTTTCGACAGTTGTGAGCTGTTTTGTTCAGTTCAGTGAACGATGACTGAGGTACGGGCTGTGGCTATTGCAACTGCCTGGTGTGCGTTGAGTTATTTCAATCTGGGACACGCAAACACATGTTTGAAGTCCCGGCGAAAAATTCGAAAATTTAAATGAGCACATGCTACCCTCTCGAATCCCTTTGACTTGATGCATAAAACCGACTTCGCTTCCAGCGGCTTCGAACTCGGACGAGACGGTCATAAACACTCAGGCACAGCAGTAAAAGGATCATTATCCCTTCGTAAAACAAACAAGAGCCGACGAGCAAACCATTTACACACGCGTGCTTGCCATGAAAAACACAGCCGAGACTAGACAAGGAGACCGTTTACACACTCACCTTGTCTTTATTTGGCATTACTCGGCGAGCATGTAATTCCGGCTTTAGAATGATGCACCGACGCACAAGTCAGTTGTTTCCATGGCTAAGCTCCATTAACTCCAATTTGAAATACAGAGCAACGTAACATATTCGCCTGATTTTGCACCATCCCTGATCCCTAATTAAAAAAAAAACACTTGACAGGACGAGAATTTTCAACCAAGGTGATAACTGAGACGAATCGGTTTTTCGAAGAGTTGGAGGAATCGGTTTATGAGAAAGGTGAAGATAACAGGAGAGTAAATGGCAAAAAATAGAAAAAATTATCAAAATTCAGGGAGTGCCTTACTCAGTGGCGACCAGGTCCCAACATGTATGAGGAAATTAATCGGCTTTCTGATAAAAGTATCAAGCGATATATAGCGGTAACGACTGACAATTTTTCGTATTCTAGATACTTAGTGCGCATTGTCCGCTTGGCAAAGAGCATCTTGACGCAATAGTACATTTCAAATTTTAAAAAAGAGTTTGAATTTTCTTTTCATTTATAAGCTTATAGATAGAGAAACATATTTAACAAAAAGTTCATCAAAAGCCGACCACAACTGCTCCTATAAAACTGCAATCTTTTAAGTGACTTTTTCGCAGAAATTTTGGAAACTCTCCGTGTCATACACATCAAATTTTCAAAAACGCATAAGAAAGATGATAAATCACAAAGACTTTCTGATCAAATGATAGCAGTATACCAGGATAAGATAAATACTCTGATTATTTAATGCAATAGTTCCGTTATTAGTGGAGTAAGTTTCGATATCCGCCGGGAATTCGTGAAATTCCAACTGCATGATGTATCATTTAAAATTAAATTCTGAATGGGTACACAAAATTAAGATAATATTTCCCATCCAACCACTGCAGTCGAAACTCAATAAAGACAAGTCACCAAAACTGTATACAAAGATCTTCGAATCCAACTAGATGTTGATATCTCAAAATTAATTTACTTGTTCAAAGACATCATTAAACAGCACAACAAAAACAAAAGACTTAAAAAAAGACATAGCTTGATCCCATTGATTCTGTTCAATGAACTACTGATTAAATAAGCAGCTTCGATTTTGCAATTTCACAAAGACATTAAATTTCATGTTATTGTTTATCTTTCGAACTGACGAAAAGCCTTAATTAAATTCAATCGACTGTTTATTCGGTATTATTTGTGTCTTTTCTTCGAAGAAATTTTCGGCATAAGTTTAGGTAACATCTGTTCATTTGCATATGAATGGAAATAGAAATGAATGATTGAAAGTAAATTTAGAAATATTTCAGAAGCTATTTCAATTTTGATGATGTGAGGAATTATGTTGAAGCAAGGTTGGTCTGATGTGTTTGTAATTTTATGATTTTTTCAATATTTGATGCTAGGAAGAATTTTAAATTGAGCTTTACTGTAATTTCTCTTATAAAAAAAAAATTAATGATAGATACATTTACATTTCATTCACATTATTTCCTTCAGTCATAACATTTAATTTACTCTTTCTCGTTTATTCATAGTTGCACATTCAGTGTGTTTGAGTGCACTTAGTCGATATCAAATTCATCCATATGCTTGCCTCAATAGCATGTAGCTTTGACAACAGTAGGAATCAATAAACATATTGTCTGCACAGTGGCAAGAGTCGTCAACAAGACAATGTAAAGTGGTCGTGAAAAGTAGGCAAATGAGTGTAAAGTGAAATATTCCTATTCATATTCAATAAGTATCTACTACGGTGCATTGTCTTGTCCTTTGTTGTTGTCTCTTCCGTTGACTTTTGACCCCATTGTGTTGCCTGCCGTGAGTTGATATCCTTCCATTTCGCTGTGCTTCAGTATCAACAACAATTTGTTTCGTTAGATGTTCAGCGAACTGGGCACTTGAGTATGAGAGAGTTGATATCGCATTATGGAAGGTATCTACCGATGATGCATAAACTCAAGCATCGATGCAGCAGCATATTCATATGTATAGAGAGAATGGATCAAGTTATCGCAACAAATATCGTAACAAGAATAGATCGGCTTCGGCCTCGACAGCATTATCCAGAATGGCTTTTAGATATTGCAAAAATGATGCAAAAGTCAAGATGGAGACGAAGAGCCGGGACAGGAGCGCGAATGCTATTATTAAATGCAAGAATACACTCCCAGAATGGGATGGATAGATTAAACGAAGCGATTGAATCGAAGCGATAACGCACGACTCTGCAACGCTTGCTCAGCATGTTTAGCTTTTCTAGTCCTAGAAGGACTTGCACCACAAAGCTAAACACAGCCGCACGAAACTGTGCCGGTGAACAATAGTTTCGATGAAGTATTGATTGTGATTAATTCTGTGATAGTTAAGCAGTAAAGCTGGTGGCATAAGTAATTGAACATGTGCTGTGCTATTAAAAGAATAAGGTTCAATTTTCATTTAGAATGTGTGTCAGTAATTAGAAACCTAGCGATATAATGACATAGTAATGTCATTTCTATGTAATAACTGCAGAACAAAGATACGCAGATTTTTCGTATAAAGTCTTATAGACTAGTAAGATCCCTTTTCTTTAAATTGTGTGGTAAATCATACAATTAATTAATCCAAATGTTAGTCCCCATATTGTCCCCATTGACAGTGTTAAATTTAGTGATGATTTTTTTACATTTACACTCATATACCATTTGCCTAATTTTTAACTTCCGAAAATTTACAGATACAAAAAATATTGAGCAAATCAAATTAAAGTTTAAAAATTCGATGATTATGTTTTTAATTCTTTGCAAATTTTCCGCACTAATAGGCATTTGCAGTGTAACTATGAAAAACATTACTGGTACTTACAATGCTGGAAAACTGAATTTAAGGCTGTGTTGCTTTGATAACTTACCTGAAAAAGAAGGAGAAATGCCAAGTTAATAATTTTAATAACGAATTTTAATATTGTATATAAAATTCAATAGATATTTATTTTATGACGCGGAACCAGATTATGTTAAGCCCCGTCGAAATGTTTTGGACTTGCTTAATATTCGCAAAAATTTGGTGGGTGAATCAGAAGTATGCTTTCTACTAAACACCTGCATACAAAAAGTCATAATATGCCATTATCGAACTCAATTTATGGATTTTTGGTAGAAATCCACAATTTTCCGAGTCAAATTCAACGTTTGTCCAATTTTAATTCACACATATTTTTTTTGAAGTTTATCCGTTTCTGGGACGAATTTATCTCTGGATTCACTTGATAATGTTATGAATGCTATCGGGCAAAGGAGCAAAGAATGAGGTTGCCTTGAGCAGCAACGGTAAGATATCAAGTATGGATGAGCTTCAATCTGGAATTTATGAATTTGGCACAAGCGAAATTGTGAATTTGATCCAAAAATTCTATGAAATCAGCTTGAGAAAGATATATAAAACGTATTAATACTCGCTAATTTGAACCAATTTCTTTATATGCAAACCAATTTACCTGGTCTAACAGGACAACGAAGACAACCTTGTAGACAATACTGAGTAGTGTGGTAATTGCTGCAGTCAAAATTTAAATCGTCGCGCATTTTTGGCAGTACCATGCCTCCAATACAAGTTGATGAACCGCATGATTCAGCCTTTCGCCTCCATATTTCACTAGTTTGACGTCTTTTCCATCGGCTCTTGGTGAATTGTTGCTTTTGAGCCCTATGACTACACGGGCGGTTTTGTGGATGGCTGGTAGTTACAGCTTTTGTGCGTTATCAGTCTGGTGTTCTCTTTGTTATTCAGCCGTTCACCATGTATTGAATCCATCAAATTCCAATATCTTTATCTTAGCCGGTCGGACAGCGAAGTGTAGTGCCTTATCTTTTTCACTCATTGTCTAAACTTTTCTTAGCATGACGAACTCGTTACGCAGCTCGTGGAGATCACTATAAGCTTCTCACGTGTCCTCATTCTTGGGGTTGACTGCATGACTTGGCACGCAGCATTTTACGTTCAAACATCGTCACCTGCAGTCATCTTCAAATTCAGACATAATAGTTTTTAACCTTAGCATCTCAACCGGTATCTTTCTATCCTTTTGGAAATCCGCCAACATATTTCCCTTCTATAAAGCTGGTGATATTTCTTCCATCTCTAACTACCGTCCCACATATTTTTTGGCATGTTTCAGCAAACTCCTCGAAAAAATCTTTTGCAATAGAGTGTACTCTTTCCTGACCAGTGAACAGTATGAATTCATCAAAGGTAAGTCAACGGTTACAAACTTATTGTATTTTACAAATAACGTTGCTTCCGCAATCGACCAAGTAGATGTCCTCTATACAGGTTTTGCCAATTCTTTCGAATCAATTAACCATGGTATTCTGCTGTCAAAGTTAGCAGGGTTTGTTTCTCTTCCTACGTTTGTGATCGCTCTTGTGCTGTTTCTAAACCCTTTTCTTCCCACCTCAGGAGTTCCGCAAGGATACTTGATCGATGCGGTTAAATCCGTGCAACGCCGAGTAACCCGCTCGTTGTTCTATAAGTATAGTATTCTGTATTGTGATTACAGTATGCGCCTCTCCATCCTTCAAATTCCTTCCCTTGAGTCAAGTAGAGTGTTCCTCCCGAGTGTCTCCTTTTTAAATTTTTTAACGGCTGTTAGAGAATGCAGAACATTATTCAACCTTAATGTTACTTTTGCGCGCACCGATACCTTTGTCTTCCCCCTTTAGCGTTTGCCTCGTCAGCACAATAGCCTTAACCTTGGTCTTCTGGCTCGAACGTTATCTGTGTTTAAAAATACTTTATATATATATATATATATATATATATATATATATATATATATATATATATATATATATATATATATATATATATATATATATATATATATATATATATATATATATATATATATATATGTATTTTTTTTTCTTCTTGTCTAATCTATAATTGGATTTGTTTTGTGGATTTGGACAATAAATAAATAAATAAATAATTTTGGAACTTTAACTTAAGTCTTACTCTGAACATCTGTAATTGGCTTCCCGAGATATTTTGTTTTATTAATTTTGTTAGTTTTCTGGTTATGGCAGGTTGTGCTTCGAAAAATTCCTCAACAAGATAGTGGTTTGATTCGATCTGGGCAGCCCGCTATGTTATTCAGCACATTTAGCAGGTTACGAAAATGGCAAAATTCTATTCACGAAAGAAATATTTCGATAAAAGTGGTCACCTCCGGTGATTTTCAGTTGACTTCGTGGATATTTTTTGTGCAAACCAGGTACTCTAAATGCCCGTTCATTGAGCTACTGTTAAATGAATGGTCCGCAATGCACGATTATCAGTCTTCTGGCGCAACCTAATAGAGCCACTGCCTGTATACATCTTTTCTACTTTGCTTTCGAAGCATCAAATCTGGGGCAGAGATCGAAGATTCGTTCAACTTCTTGGAAAAAGGTGTCCTTTTCCACAGTGCCATACTTCTTATTAGCGCCACAGAAAAACGGAAAACTTGTTCCATTAAAATAACCTTTTCAAACTACAAGCATATAGTAAAAATAGATGAAAATGTAAAGTCAAACTGTTTTACAAAAGTTTAACTTTCTGATATATATTTAATTTATTAATAGATATTGCCGAAATTTAAATAATTTACAACATACTTCAATATGTATTTACCTAACCCAAAAGCAGTATGTACTATCATTTTTCATTCTACCTTCTGTACGCTAGTATTCATCTTTTATCAAAACATATATGTAGCCGGGCACTTAAATTTATTCACCTCTCAAGACTCTCATCATCCAAATCCAAATCGAAAACAAACCCAGCGACATTAGCCAGCCATTCGCAAACATATCATTGCTCATTAAGTAGTTCACTTAGCACTCCTGGCTTGCCTTTAATGTTAAGAATGTTAAGCGCAAACATGCTCGAAGAATGCCAGGTCAACTTACACGTTCCAACTCATTAAATCTTTGGCGGGTGCCCGAAAATACACGCAGCAATTCACTTTCTGTCCAAGGATGATACGAAAATTAGAGATACAAAAATATCTCTCATCTGACGCAATACTATTACGACAAATGGGCGACTTGTTGCTGCTGGAGACGCTTAAGTGGTCATGCCACCTACACTCTGGTCACTTTTTCGAGTGATTTAATGGTTTCGACCTGCCGCGAGTGAGTAAATTCGATGGGAAACTCAAGTTCATCTTGTCCATGCATTTTAAGAATTCAAGTGAACATTTCACCTGTAACCATCTTCCAATGCCAATTCGGACCAGGGAGTTGCCCTACTCGAAGATATTTAGCTTTATTGCGAACCCAGTGTTAGATACGCAATCGTATTTAGTAAAATGTGTCGCTTAGCATAGACCCGAGTTCCAATTCTGCTCAAAAGATAAAAAGATATCGTCAGACATAAATTAATCTTTATGAATTTAAATCAAAGAAACCTCATAAATCAATCGACACTCGACTGAAATCAGCAGAAGTCACTTCAAAAGCCTCGCCCGGCAGCTCTATCAAAGCATTCGTGTTCGTTTATCCACTTGAGGTTGCATTGCATCTCGTGTCCATTAACAAATAGCCCAACAAGCAGTTACAGGTACTCGCGATATGACGTCCGCCCATCAAGTAGTTAATATTAGACGAAGCAAATATTGGGACTTGGCAAGGTGAGTCTTGGCTGGACATGGGCAGCCCACAGAGAAGTGGCTGCATCTGAGTCCAAGACATTCGTCGTCTTGCTTGCTAGCCAAGTACCCCGTATTGTTTGCATAGATTCAGTCACTTTGCTTCTCAGCCTGACGACGCACGATGGTTCTTTTGAAGATTCGCATGAATGACCGCATGAGGAATGGCCGTGTCGTTCTGCGACGAGTGTGTCATGCCGCCTTGCCTCGGGCTGCGACCAGCTTCTGTATGCAAATAGAAGTCGATTATGCCGCCAAATACACGCGATATGCAAATACTTAGCGGTCTGCCGCGTCCGTGTCGAGCGATCGTGTTTCTTTGCCTGGCACAACAGGTAAGTTTGCCAAAACGTTGTAAGTAGAAGAAGTTTCGAGCGGATAGCAGGAAACCTAGAAATCTACTGTATACAGTAGTCGCCGCCGTATTTATTATTGTTGACTGGTGAGTCGAGATAAGGGGGCTATGTGGACATCGCGGACGCACTTGTTGGGCGCTGAGTGCAAGCCTTTCCACAGATCCGCTTCGAGATGCAAGTGCCAGTTGCATTGGCGGAAGGTAGTCTGACCGCAATCATTTACGCGGTGTGACATTGAATTGTGTGAAAGAAGTGTGGTCCATTGAGATATGAATGAACGGTGCACCAGCGTTTACGACGTTGGTTATTGAACTTAGTTAAGTGCGGCGCCCGCGAAACACCATTGAAAAGCCACAGCTGCCAAGCGCCGTAATTGTTTGGTACAATGTTTATTGAAAGACTCTTCCGATTCCATTATTCTCCGAAACTATCGGCACTTTTTCTACCACCTGCAAGACCTCAACAGCAAATCAACTCTTCCGAACCGGCCCTGGCCTCTTGACAGTCTCTACTTTCTACCGTTTGACGTTGCCATCGAGGGTCCTCGCCGTACTTGGACAACACCTTTCCGAGCGCATCTCCACTACTTAATGCCTAAATACTCGAATCGAACAATGCGCTCAACAATTGCTAAATCGACGTGGAAATCGTGTATTCATTGTTTTCGGAAAACCCATTATCCATTCAACATCTATTCCATACCGATGCAACTGGCCTCAGTATTTCCCAGCAGAAGCAGCCAGTTACGATTTCTTCGTTTCTTGCAGAGTGCTTGGCGGGATGTCGTGATTTTGCAAAGTTGGGTTTTGGATTGAATTGGAGGAGCGCTTGAGATGGGGATGAGCGGCAGCAGTAGCTGGAGCGGTTCACCGGTTCGCCGGGGACATGACGACCTACAAGTACCCTAGCATATCTGCATGCATTATCCCGTCCCGATCTTTATGACGACAACGATGATGACATTCTTCGAGCTCCAGAGGACAGGACGGAGCGAGGCGATGACGATGGCAAAGATGATGGGTGACTTGTGCGGTGTCGTTGCAACTGCAGAATAGATACTTCTGTTGCACCCAAGATTGCACAATAACGTATGTATACTGTTCGGTTCCACTACATTAGTTTTCGTGCATGGGCATTTATTTGTCTTGTTTCGAGGAGAGAGTTGCTGTGCAACAATGTGGATTAGATGTTTTTGGATATTAGCTTAAGATTACGAGTTTTGGTTTGTATAGATTCGTAGAGAAGGTTGAACGAAAATTTTACTTTGCTTTGAATAGATTTTGCAACATCAGGGCTTGTATCTAAATGAGCGTACCAATATATTGTTTGGAAACAGGAGAAATATCTAGTCTAGATTATACAGTCTGAGGTTATATTTTCCAAAGATATTTTAAATCTACGTAAAAATTATGTGTGACAATCAAAATTATTATTACAGGTGTAAATATGAATTTATTTGCTGAAATAATCATGAACTCAAAGCGATTAGTCCACCAAAATTATTAGATTTCGTGTATTTGGGCCATAAGAGGGATGAATTGAAATTAAGTCAACACACCTTTAATCAACATTGGTGCTCCATTAAGTTTTAAGCTATAAAAAGTGTTTGATGCATAAATAGATTGCAGAGTTACTTCATAGTTTCATAGATTCGGGCAAACACAGATGCTAGAATGTACTCTAGCATCTGTGTTTGCCCGAATGTGCAACTAAAGTGTAAATTTGCCTTTATTAATGTGTAAATCTTTTTCGTACGTCTATATGTGTCTTGTGTATTTGAAATGAAAAGTAGGTTAGATATATGACTTGTTCAAAATTTATATCGCGTCATGATTGACATTCTTATTGTTTCGTAGAGCGACGATTAGTGTTCACTTCGTATGAGAAGAAGACGAAATTTGTTTAGGGGAAGCGAATTTATTCCATCCGGAATGCAACTGATGGATAGCTTGAGCTTAGCGCAGGTCGATGTTGGACCGTAAAAGAAAAGATTGAAAGTTGAAAAGATACTTAAAATAAAAGTTGAACGAGTTATTGTGAATTGTTGTTAATATTTAATTTAATCGTTTATTGCAGTATTTTTTGTACAACTTAACAAAAGGACACAGGGCAAAAAATAAAGTGATTTCAATGGAAACCATATTGAATATAAAATCTGTACTTTCTTTTCCACATAATAAAAAAATAAACACTCGGCTATTGGTTCAAAAACAGCAATTCTTAATTGACGAAACAATGGCATATAATTAACCCTTTGTTTAAAAAAAATTATCGACACGTTTTATTTAACACTTTCAGAAGCAATATATGTTGGTATAAAAGCATTAGCTGCAAACCTTTACAGTTAACTCTCGCGTATAACGAATAAACATGCGAACTGAAATGCGTCTGAATAAATGAGAGACGATGCGTATCGGTTGACGGTTGATTCAAGACTAAACCTTTATTCACAATGCTACACAAATGTCAGTGTCTGTACATGAATTTGAGAATGCAAACAATATAAAGCCTGCTCACATTCCAAAACTAAATGAGAATGATTACTGCTATTGCTACAACTATTATTGGGAATATCAGATCAATTTCAAGATTGTATTCCAACAATATATACACTGCAGGCAAAAAGTTTAAGACCACATCGCAGAAATGAAGCACACTTAGATTTATAAAACTGCAAGTACCTTTTTTTACAGTAATTGCCTGTTTTAAGGAGGGTTGCTATGAAGGGATTTAAAATGTACATGGGATTTCCAAATTCTCAGTCAGGGTAATAAAACACGTTGTGTTTTTCCCACTTTAAAGACTTTAGGTGTCTACAATTTTTTCAAGTAATTAAAATAAACCTTTGAAATTTCTGGGAATATGGATTTGAAATGTTGTGAAATTCCTATTGTGAAAATGGGAAAAACGCGCAGTATTAAGCCGGAAGTTAGAAGTGTGATTAAGGCGCTTCATAAACAAGGAAAGTTAGAAAGAGAGATCAGTAATGAAGTAAACATTTCAAAGACTGCTGTACATAATGCTATCGTTAAATTCAAGGACAGTGAAAGTTATTGTGATGCTGTAAGAAGCAGACGACCCAGAGTGACAACAGAAGCAGAAGATAAGACTCTAGTGCTTATGAGCAAAAGGGATCGAAAGTTAACTGCACCGGGAATTCGAGCAGAGTTCAACGCGGGACATTCGAAGTCCATAAGCTTGTCAACTCTAAAAAATCGTCTAAGGGAGGCTGGACTCGTGGGGCGTGTAGCAGCCAGAAAAAGTGGGCACGAACTCATAGTCAGTGGTCACAGGTGCTTTGGACAGATGAATCAAAGTTTGAAATTTTTGGCTCCAAACGGAGGGTTTATGTCAGGCGATCTGCTGGAGAAAGAATGGCCGCGAACTGTGTAGTACCAACAGTAAAGCATGAAGGTGGTTCTGTTATGGTTTGGGGGTGCTTTTCGCTTGCTGGAGTGGGTGAATTAGTTCGAATTGATGGCACGTTAACTAAAGAACGTTACAAGGAAATCTTGCAGAACACGGCCATACCATCAGGTTTGCGGTTGATTGGGCGAAATTTCACCCTTCAACAGGATAATGACCCCAAACACAGTTCCAAATTATGCAGAGGATATTAAGTTGAAATGGAGAATGATGGAATACTATTGAATATGACCTGGCCCCCCACAATCACCTGATTGTAGCCCAATTGAATTGTTATGGGAGGAATTAGATAGAAGGGTACGTGAACGCTGTCCGACGTCAAAGCAACACTTGTGGGAGCTTCTTCAAGAAGGGTGGAACAATATCTCCCAAGATAGTGTAAGAAAATTAGTTGAAAGACTGCCAAGGATTACTAAAGCAGTAAAAAAATGCCAAAGGAGGAAATTTTGATGAATGTAGAATTTAAAATAGAAAACGATTCTTTTTGTTTATTATAAATTTTGACTGTACTGTATACATATATATACATATATATATATATATATATATATATATATATATATATATATATATATATATATATATATATATATATATATATATATATATATATATATATATATATATATATATATATATATATATATATATATATATATATATATATATATATATATATATATATATATATATATATATATATGTATAAAATATTTTCAACCCTTTGGCGGCAGCGGGCATTTTAGTGAAATTTCAGGTACCCCTATATTTCTGTGCAGAGTACATTTTTGTTAAAAGTAAGTAATGGGAATGAAAACGTATTATGATTTATGCTGGCTCATGGGAAAGAATTGGAAATTTTTAGTCTTGTGTGGATACGTAGGCAAGGATATTTTTTCAAATTTCGATTTGGATCATCATGAAATTTGCAAGCGTATTCATGTTGAACTAGCCACACAGGCAACCTTTGTCAACCATGTCAATTTGAAATTTTTGTCAAGAAGGGCAACTCATCACCAAATAACCTCTATTTTCAGCACTCGAAACTTCTGTTCACGAGAACTGATGTTGTTATTAACTAGAGCCGGGTCTCATAAAACTGATGTTGAAATGCAAGCAATCCTCTGGCAGTGGTGAAATCTTGAAAATTCACTACGAAAAAAGAACTGCCTTCCGATTCAGCCAACATATTGTAACGAGATTCACACAGTACTTACGCCTTACTCTAAACCATTTTTGGTAGAAATTTGGTTGAAAAATTTGAATAGAGTTGCCAGCTAGGGTAGATTTTGTCACCTAAATCTTGTAAAGTTGCTCAGCAAAATAAAGGTTTTTTTCCCTATAGCTTCCGATCCGGTCATTAAATCAACACGAAATACATGTAGTAAATGAACATTTTTATAAATCAAATGTCGTAGGAATTTCATACCAAAATCATATAAGGGCTGCCAGTTGTAACCATTTTTATAAACATTTTGCATTTCTTTACTAAGCGTGTTTGTAATTAAATTTTCAAATGGGAATGATCCTGCAATGATAACAACAAATTAGCAACAAATATGAACGTTTCGAAATTTCAAAAAGTTTTGAGGGTGGTAACCCGAAAACTCTTATAATCTCTATAACTTCCAGCGCAGTCATTCAATCGAAACGAAATTTACAGGGTGGATTTAACTTAACGTGAAGCAGATTTGGTATATTTTTGTTACGCGTCTAGCACCGGGTTTCCAGCCCCAGATATTTTCGCACATATTGCATCAACAGATGCTTCCGTTGTATCAGGTAGTTTCATACCAAATGTCGGATTTCCTGACAGTCTTAAAAGTGATCCCATGGTGAACAGAGTTGTTTGGTATAATTCAAAATAAGTTTTGTGTTTGAAAATAGAGGTAAATACCTTTCTTTTAGTGCCTAATTTATTACCCGTGTGGTTTCTTATATCTGTCCTATTCGCTCTTATAGACATGTTTACAGTAAGAGATATTCGGGTCCTTTACCTGTTTTTGTTTAAAAAAGGACAAAATGCAGCTGCAGCGACGAAAGAAATTAATCAGGTGTTAGGACCAGATACCTGCAACGAACGCACAGTGCAACGATGGTTTGCCTATTTCCTAGAAGGAAATTTTGGCTTGGACAACCAACCACGTGGTCAACAAGGTAGCAGTGTTAATGATGACGAACTGCGAGCAGAAGTTGAGAGGAATGCATCGACAACTTTACAGTGCCTTGCTGATACCTTCAATGTATCGAAATCAACCATTAGTCGCTGTTTCAAAAATATTGGAGAAGTGAAAAAACTCAATCAATGGGTCCCACACGAATTGTCTGAAAGGAACAAAATGCTGAGAGTTGAAATAGCCTCTGCACTGCTGATGCGACATAAAAAAGGACCATTTTTGAAGAGGATTGTGACTTGCGATGAAAAATGGATTCTCTATGATAATAGGAAGCGTTCAGGGCAATGGTTGGATCGCGAAGAAGCACCTAGCCACCAAGCAAGAGCGGGGCTTCACCCTAAGAAGGTCATGGTTACTGTTTGGTGGACTTCAGAAAGCGTCGTTTACTATTCGTTCTTGAATCCTGGTGAAACGATAACTGCAGAGACCTACTGTGCACAATTGGACGAAATGCACGCAAAATTGCGTTTAAAACAGCCTTCTCTGGTGAATAGGCATGGACCAATTCTGTTGCACGATAACGCACGTTCGCATGTATCCCGTTTGACCATGCAAAAACTACAGGAGTTGCAGTACGAAGTTTAAGCTCACCCTCCATATTTTCCAGACCTGTCACCAACAGACTATCATCTTTTCCGGAGCCTGGGAAACTATTTACAAGAATAGCGCTACTCACACCAAAACGATGTAATTGCGTCCTTTGGAGAGTTTTTGGGGCAAAAAAATATTAATTTTTTCAAAAAAGGAATTTTTCATTTGCCAACACGTTGGCAACAAACTATAGACTCCAACGGTGAATATTTTGAGGAATAAAACCATTTCATTTGAAAATAATCGAGTTTTTCTTAACCCTTCAAAATCCGACATTTGGTATGAAACTACCTGATATATTCATATGCAAAGCATTTACAATAAAAATAAGGATATAAATTTTTCGACTTTTGAAAATTGTTCGGCTTGTAGCCTCAAACAACGTTTAATCGCTGAAACTTTCGATGAAATCCTTGCATGAGAACGAAATTCAAAGGATAGGTTGATTTAAGCATGAGCTTTTTATGGTAAGTTATTGCTGCTTCGTTGGAAAAATGTTGATCATCATTTATGTTATAGTTGGGGTTTGCTGCTTTTGAAAAGGAATGGTTGATATGATACTATAATACTTACCACATTATTTTGTCACTCAAAGACAATTTCTTCGAAAATCAGTTTTCTAGCGGTTCTGATGCGCTAGAATTTCTTTGTTTTCCTTTTAGTTTGACGTGACTTTAAATAAGACATTAAATATGAGAAAAACCAAGCTTGAGTACATGCTTATATTTTGAAAATATAGCATATAATTGAAATTTTGAACAATTTCCTTCATAACTCGGGAATGATAGTACATATGGTTGCATACACACTTACACCGAAACCATATTGTACCATGGCA
Organism: Nemotelus nigrinus; assembly: GCA_947369275.1. Lineage (NCBI taxonomy): Eukaryota > Metazoa > Arthropoda > Insecta > Diptera > Stratiomyidae > Nemotelus > Nemotelus nigrinus. The sequence goes on from OX376374.1 coordinate 3,437,360, forward strand.
GCAGACATAAATATTGAGAAATACAGCAAAGGAATGCAAAGATGTTTCGAGCAAACCAGAGGCAGAACATAGAAGGAAAATAAAATTTCAGAGGGGAGACAAAGGCCTGGATTAGATAAGAGTTCTTTTATCTTTTAATTGTTTACTTCAAAAAAGTGACTCGTTTATACTGAGTCGTTTAAATAACCGAAGCTTCTCAAAACTATGCATAAGGCCTATAAGCACTGTGCCTATAAGCACTGTGATAGCAGCTGGTCAAAAAACGTCTGTTTATTACGTCTGGTTAGACGGTTTTATATGCTTTAAAACAAAAGTACAAATGTATCACCTAATAATTATTTTTATTCGCTATTTATTTTATAAACTGCAAGCATTTTACTTCACTTTCTATTTAAATTTTTTAGAAATATGCAATGCAGACCAATTTGAAAGTTTATAAAATAAATAGCAAGTAAAAATTAAAATTAGTTATTCTTGCAGAAAATATTTATTATTTTTTTTATTTTTATTTATTAACGAAACAAGGTATAAATAATACAAGAAAATATTTGAAATAAATATGTGTAAACGAAAAATTAAATAAATTAAATAATTAATAAATAAATCAATAACAATTGATAAATAACAAACAAATAAAACATTGACATATAGCTTAAGATAAGGGGTTATAGATGGCTTGGAAAAGGGAGGATTTGAAGGAGAATTTGGAGATCGTTGGGGAATACAGAAAACTTATACTGTTAAATATTCTGCAGCATCTGTTTACCGGCTCATTAGCTGCGTAAGTAGTGGAATGTGGATATTCTTTAAGTAAACGAGAGGACCTGGTGTTCCTTACAGGGTTATTTAATACCATTTTACTATTCAGGAATTCAACTTTGATAATACCTCTAATGACGTCGAATGTGAAGCAGGCCGAAATCATCTTTCTTCTGGATGCAAGTGCCAATAAGTTTAGATGACCCAGTCGAAACTCATAAGGAGGAAGGGTATTAAAATCGTAAGGATTGTATAGTTCTCTTAATGCGAAAAGCAAGAACTGTTTTTGTATGGACTCGATTCTGTTACTGTGGGTTTCAAAAGCCGGATTCCAGCAGATAGAAGCATATTCGAGAATGGGGCGTACAAGTGAGATGTATAGCTGTATTGATAGCTGTATATATTGAACCTTTACTCTGAATATATTATTCTTGTCGATCTTTGTAAAAGATAAAAAAAAAATCCTTAACTCTCATGCTGCTTCATGAACTTAGATTACTTCACGAAAAATGCGATTTTCATAAATTTCAACTTTATTTGTGAGAATCGACAAAAAGTTAGTTTACTAATGAAAAATAATGGAAACACAAAAATAGTGATTGAAAAATATTCTACTCTTATTCATCCCGCGTCTTTTTTTTTATAGAAGTAACTGCGCTTAGCAACGACTGCTAACCCAGCATTTCTGTTACTGAATTGTAAATGATGATTGAAAATTGATTTCGACTAGCCACCATCGGTTCGAATCAAATAACAATTTATTTCGTATTTCAAGCACGTTTCACGAATAGCAGGAAAATCATCTTTTCCTCTTTCCGGGATCAGGAAGATAGAATTGATTTTGTCGGGATGAACGAAATGATATTTAAGCTACAAACCTCGTGGCTAGAAAATTGATTTTCAATATGTTTAGGTAGGTAATTTGTAAGAGTTGCCTAAGTTTTGAATTAATTTATGTATATTTCAGGAAATAAAAATCAAATGAGTATGCTAATTCGACCAAATTGCCAGAAAATTGATGAGCTGTTTAAATCAACGAACGAAACTGAAGGATGGAAAAGGAATGCATAATTTTGTGAGCTCCTGATATTTTTTTCAAAATCAGGACTGTTGAAACTTTGGATTAATTCCTGCCTCCTAGTTCTCATATCATCGTATCATTCCTCTACAATCGTTCAGAAACGTCACTGCTACACATGCATCAATGAAATGCATTACACCTGACTGGCCGTTCGATAATTCATCATAATCAATCATCACAACGAACTAGAGAGCTTTTTCCAATCGAATATTCCGGTGTGGTAAGTAAGGATTGTCTGCTCGAGCAGAGTGCTCTTATACTTATTGAGTACGACGAACCGTTGCCGTAATTCGAAACACGCTTGATCGAATTATTGTTGAAATTGATGAGGGCTACGGACCATTATCGATTGTTTTTTTAAGTTTTTGTCAGGGCTCTTCCATCACGATCATTCGCACAAACCATAATGTAGGTACTTAAGTGCTGCTCCAGTTTTCAGGCCTGTTTCGCCACTCGAATACACAGGTAAGTAAATCCAAGCGTATCGAATCGAAATAATGCTTTTTGGAAATTTCGAAAAAATATATCCTGCCCACACATTCGTTTGCTCAGACTGTGTTTCGTAGACTCGACTGTCAAGCTCACCCCATTTGTGGTGTTTTAATGCATTAGGTACTCTGGTTTGTGGTTGAGACTAAAGGGAAGCTGGGATTAAAGGCGTTTTTCAATGGAAAAGTTGAATGTCTTTTGGGTAGAAGATACTTTACTTTGAATGATTTTTTCCCTAGAAAGCTTGAATGTTCCGGAGTGGTCAGCATATGGGTTTAAAGAAATTGTTTGATTTGCGTTAAGTGAAAAGTAATATTGATTATGCGACAACTTTTCAGCGCGGTCAGACGTCATATCAAATGAGTCGCGAAACTTTAAACAAAGTATCACCTTAATTACAATTCCAACATTAACCCGCAACACCCAAACAGCTAAACCACGCTAGTAAGTTTTATCGACGGTACGATAGCAAGTCCTTCAAGAGAGAAAAAAAAAACCATCCGATAAACAGGCACGTAGACTACAGGATTCGTACAAACGAAAAGCAATAGAGTAGAGAGAATCAAAGTGTATGGGGCGAATTGAATCGAATCGAATCAACGTATCATACAAACGAACCCCTGAATAATCCCAGGAACGACAACTAACAGACTCTAGCAGCACAACAAGGACAACGAGACGACGACGCGCGACTATACTAATTCGTCATCTGGAAATTCATTCTTCACTCGAAATCCGAAAAATTCCGTTTGGTCCAGTGAATTTGTTCAATGCACGTGTTGCGCCTGGTCGCTTTACGTTTTCATTTTCAATCCAACTCCCTCGGTTATTTTGTTGTGGTACCCTTTCGTTTCCTCCCTGTGGCTTAATATGTTCTTAAACTGGTCGCCCGCATTGCTACGTGATAATGTTAATGTTGAATTGCTAGGAATCGAAAGTTTTATTTTCGTGCTGTTTTTTTTAATCGTTTTGACTCAAGGCAAAGCAGACAGGAATATCCTGATCGAATATCCGGTCGGGAGATTAAACTAAATGTCTGGATTTTTTTCGAAAATTTTGTGCGTGTGTTTTCAATATATTTGATCGATTTGTGCAAATGAAAGGGAGAGTTTTTTCTTTAAACTTACGTTGAATCAGCTTATTTGGATAAGATTGATTGCTTTCGTAAAGAGTAGGTACTGACAAAAACGGTTTGGTAGTATTCACGGAATGGAAGTAAGCTTAGATTGAAATTCATCCTAGGACTCCCTACACTCCCGAGATATTTTCTAGACTCTTTGAATTTTTTCTAAGCTTTGTTGTAGAGTACTCTGATAATTCTTAACCTTCCATGATTTTTTCTTAGACTTCTGAGACTTTTTTTTTTTCAGGGTTCCAAGGTTTTACCTAAGCCCCTGAATTTGTTCTTGTGTTCCCGTGGTTTTTCCTTGCACTCCTAGGATTTTGCCTAGTCTTTTGATTTTTTGTAAGCTTCCCTAATTTTTGATGATCCATGAGTTTGCGCCTAGACCTCCGAGACGTTTTTAGACCCCCTTAATTTTCTCTAATGCACTTATGATTTTTTATTCAGACTGCTTTGATTTTTTCTAAGCTTCAGAGCATTACAGAGCTTCCTGTTTCCTGGCAATGACTAGGATGCTTTTTAGGCCATGCAAAAAGGAATTCGATGCTTTTCTTTTGGATCTTGTATTCTCAAAGTTTCTTTTAAGAAGCCTCCCACTTTGATGTATTTTTGGCCATGTTAAACTCTGTTCTTGCGTTTATTCTAAGTTTTTCTGACGCTCTGTAGTACAATGGCACCCTCGTTTCGGGATCACTAGTTTTTTTCATGGCGGTTATCGTGGTAGGACTCAAAGACAATTCCGATGACTTTGCTCACAAAGCTCTTTAGTTCTGTCTAAGAAGCAAGGATTAGTTGCGGGACATGAAGCCCCGCGGAAAAGTCATTTTAACAGGCTTCCCAAAGCACAGACAACTGATGTGACTGTGCTTTGCCCTTTTCACGAAATCTTTCTCTACTTCGAAGCTAATATGCCTAAAATACAGTTCGGATATTCCACGTCTGCACTCTTTGACACTAACGTGAGGTCTAGTACATCTTAGTAGTTAGCTGTCAGGACCGTTGGTATCTATAACTTTTTTAAGGAACTTTAACAGCAACTTACCTCTAGCGTTGGCGTCACTATTCTTCCATGCTATGTGATGAATATTGAACTTTTTTGGTTTTTCGTTCTCTATTCCGCACTGGTTTATAAGTCCTTTAATGTTGTTATTAAGGACCTCGTTCTCAACTCGTAAGAAGTGAGCTGAGCCAGATATCGTCTCTATTGTTCCTCTTTCAATGGAAAACTGCACTTGAATTGTAACCGCTTCTCAATGGATGTGGTCTGGGATTAAAAGAAAGTTTTTTTCGCCTTCGGTTGACGTTAACTTGTTATTTTTTACACAAAGGTCTCATATTTCATCTTTGTTTACTTGGTTTATATTTGCCTCATGTTATAGGTGCCCGAAGCTAACTCGTAGCTTATTTCCGCTGAAGTGGCTTCGGCATGATCCAGCTTCGCCTGTTTTTTTTCTTTTGTGACCTCATTTCCGCTGTGACATGGCTTTGTCTTAATATTAGTTCCACTCCAAACTGCTGGCGGGAAAGACAACCGACGTTGCGAACGGAAAGGATCGTGACATTCATAGAACGAGAAGGTATACCGTCACCATGTAAAGATCCATAACTTTTTGATGACTTTAAGGTCTGAGCAGAATTACTTTGATGATAGCATAGTTTTACCAAATGTTTCATATTTTAAAAGGATTTGGGTATAAAACAGTTATGAAGTGAAACTAATGCTTGCTTATTCAAGGAGCTGTAATAATAGATCCCAATAAAGGTACCAGTTTATGAAGGTCTGATTAGGTCTGCCCTAGCGAAGATTGTTTCACTCACCAGCGAAGTTGATTTGGAGACTGCCCTTTGTCTGCTGATTCTGCAGCCAAGCATGCTAAAGTTTTGACCTACCTAGTACTCCTTTTGATCCTTAAGATTCGAATTTCTTTGACCAAATTTGGTTTTTCGTAGTTCAGCAAAATTTTGACAAAGAGCCGTAAACAATTTTCTTTGCAAACATATCCTTTAATAAACAAATAATTGCTATTTTGTGGTTAAGGAAGACTTTCTTTTAAAATTATCGGAATAATTTTACAGATGCAGTGTACCTGTAATCTAGTTTAGCCGTCAAATACCTAACTGCGAAGATTGTAGGGCTATAGTGAAATAGCCTACTTGGCGAAATTACTTTCGATGAATAATGAATTTCACCTCTTTTAAAGGAAAAAGTGCTGGCAATGATCTTGTTTACTGGACGAAGTAGCAATTGGTCCTTTTAAGTGACCGTTTTAGGTGCTGCCTCTACTCTAACCATGAACCGAATGTTCCTGAATGGGTAAATCAGTCATAAAACTCTTCCTTTTTTACATGGAGATTGGCAAAGAGGGTTCTTAAGACAAGAGTGTTGTCCATTCGATGATGAAAGGATTTCATACGAAATGCTCGGCACCCCTAAAATACTAATTTTTTTAAATTAAATGTTTGATTCTTTGCTTATCGTATATCATTTGTACGTCAACTGCAGAATCCTGCATTTTTAACGGTTTGAGGTCCTTGATTCCAAATCTAAACAGGAAATGAAAAAAATGCAGAATCGTTTATTGATTGCAGTCCTATAAAGACCATAATAATTAAAAGTAGCCTCATCAAAACATCCCCATCAAACCACACACAACAAACCAAAACCAAATTGCATCCAATAAATGTTTCCATTCAAGAAACCATTGTTTTTATTGCGATCAATGAACGTTGAGGTCGAAGGTGAATCAATCTGACGTCAAGCAGAGACCCATCGCAATTAAGATCGCATCAGATCGTATCTTTCCAATTCATTCGGATTAAACAATTTGCGTCTGGTTCGGCCCAGAAAAACGAGCAAACAAGAAAACAATCCTCCACCGAATTCCAAGCCACTCAAATTTAATAATAATTGAACAATTGGGTTTATTACTACGCCCGCCGAGATAGCCATCGTCAAAAGCGGCCCAGGTCTAAGAAAGCGCATCGGAAACTGCCAATGCACATGCAACACATCGCAATGCATTCTGTTGTCTTGGCCTCGGTTTGAGACGAGAAAAATAAATCTGTTCAATTGATCTGAACTGCGCGGTGTGCAGTGCACTGTAATTGACTCCGAACCCGGCCAAGTGAAGTTGCGTCGAGACTGAATCGAAACGAATCGTTCGGGAAATTTACGAATCGTTTGCTTAATTAAAGTTGTTTCTAATTAAGGTTTAGTAATTTTATTGTATTGGGTGATTGGGAATTCGTGGCAGTCAGATCGGCTTGGCTCAAGCCCAGCGCGGGATTGTTGTTTTGCTTGCTGCCATTTGTTTGGAATAATTAGTTTTATGGGTTTGTTCGCTGTTGTTCGATTTGGGAGCTCTGCGGCTGACTGGTGCACCATTTGCTTCAATTCCGATAATTTGAGCCGTGAAAGTGTTGGCTGTGGAAGTGTCGTCGTGACGGATCCGGGGATCGACGGGAATTGTGATTAATGAGCGCTCGAAGACAAATGGATTTTCAAATGCATGCAATTGAAGTGGCCGTGAGCGCTGATTTAGGGCAGAGATTGGCCGCAGCTTCGCTCTGCCTGCACTTTACACCGTTGACGTGTCCAATTTCAATCAATTGAAATGGCTCTAAATGCTTCCCTAAATGACCATGCTTGCTTAGCATTTAAACTTTCAGAGAGGTTCACGCTGTCCAAGCATCTCGACATGGCGGGGTCAATGCCAGAAGAAGCTCAAATCAGTCAACTTGTGGTAAGCAAATATCTTCATGTGTGAAAAGTCAACATATCATTCATCTTAAATACACAGCTGAGCAACGCAGCGAACCAACTGAGCCGGGGATAGTTGATAACAAAAGTACTCGAATGTTTTATTCATTACGGTAGGGCATAAATTTTCCGAGGCGTGCGTGGAGCGTGGAATTTCAAGTGAAGTAGCTACTAAATAAAACAAACTCAAACTCATTCCGGAGTTCGTGTTCTACAAATATCATGCAATGCAGCCGGATTATTTCTTGACAAGTTTCAAGACTTTCTTGGTATTTATCATAATGCGAGCTTATTAACAGCAATAAATGAAAAGGAAATTTTCGAAATCCAAACAATGTGGAAATCGTGGATATTTATTTTCACTGTGAGAATAACGATTAAAGGATTAAGAATATCACATGCATTGTGAAAGATTTAAGATATGTTGAAGAAATTTAAATACAAGAAATGTTATTTGGGCAAACACCAGCATTTCTTGTTTCATTTTAATCTTATTTTTTTCTTAACTCTAAAGCACAAGATTAGATTGGTGTGGATGAAATAGGCGCCAGATTTTAAAGTGTATTCTGTTGGGCGATTAGAACAAACACACGGTATAAAAAAAACCTGTTGAAATTTCATGCAGCATGATTTCCTGTGATAATATTTTGAAACCTTTGGACTAAAAGATTTATTTTTAGGACTAAATTTCATTTTGATGCCACCTAAACTTAGACTTGTTTTCATAGAGATACTTTTTTTTTATCAGTGGCTTAAAAAACACCAACGAGCCACCACACTTGTTTCTTTCCCCGAGATAATAATAAGTAATAACCAATTGAAATTCTCTAAAAGTATTTGTTCTCTTGCCCAGAAACATTGAACCCTCCTCAATTCATCATCCGGAAGATCCATTAATCCATGAACTTCTTCGCAAGTCCATTTTTCCGATATTCTAGGAATCACGAGAAGCAAAAGGAAAATCTTCAAGGGGATTAGACCAATGAACTATGTACATTGTCTCCCAAAGTTGCCTCCGATCCCAAGCGAAAACTTAGCCAATATGAAAATATTTGGACAAGTGAGATTCCCTCGCACCGGCCGGTTGCAGGCCACGAGCGGCCGGCCAATGATGGAAAAATATCCGGAATATTTGTCAGCATTCCACCCCAATTCCTGCCAATACTAGAGCGGGAAAGTTGAAGTAATTAAAATCCATAAAAAGTTCGAAGAGGAAGCTCGACCAGAAAGTACGACTGCAAGTGTGCTTCGGTTGGCGGGCGGAAGATTCGAGTAGGACGACAAACAGATATTGCATGATACAAAGCACTGTTACCGTGCTCTGGAATGCTTGCCAGTTTATATGCTGAGAAGATAAAAAGGTCACTTGTATCAATATTCGGATGGGATAAGATTGAAAAAGTATGCATGCCGGCCGGGGGTCGTGTGTACGCAACGTCAGCGGAGAACGATTCGCCGGGATTCACTGGGATTCTTAAGAGCGTCTACATTATGCTGGAGGCAACACTCCCTTTGCTCGTTCGCAGATAAGAATTCGTTCATTATTCTTCGTGTACAATTCCTAAGCATATTTACATTTCTATCTGGTTGTAGTCCCTTTTATAGTAGTGCAAATACGAAGCAGATATGACGAGTGTGATGGCGAACGTATTTTGAAGTTATGGGGTGCAAAGTCTTGAGGGTGGCGTGGAATCTCATATATTTGAAATGTTTTTTTTTTGGGGTACGTGAATGCAAATAGAAGAGAAAGTAAACACAATGTAGCGATAGTAAGAAAGTTTAAAAAGAGTTTTCTAGATATTTTAACGATTTGATTTTTTTGGTACTTGATGCTATGGGGATGGGGCAGAGTTTGTAACCTATTCGTTGGTTTCTTCATAGAAAACATGACGACAGTATAGAGGTAATTTGATTTCCGGCTTTTTTTAGGTAAGCTGCCGTATTATTTGGAACTTGTCGATTATAACTGTAGACGAAGTTTGTCATAAGGACCGCTAAGCTAGAAAGTTTTGAAATAGTCCGGATACTATTACCGTAAAGAGTTACATGTTGGCAGAACTTGTGAGTGTATTGACTGGAAGAGCTCTAGAAACATAATATCATCATCTTTTTTGGCAAATGCAGTATCGTGCCAAAGTTGAAAGACCAGCTGAAATAATTATCTAGCAGCAAATAACATAGCACTAAATAAAAAATTATACTGTAAAAGTTTCTATCGGTATTCATAAGACCTTTGACTGCGTCTGACATCACAGCTCCTACTAAATAGAGAGTACTATCTACTGATTAGAGCCTGTTGCGTTCTTCTGGCCAATGTAAAGTCTAAAGTGAAAGTTTTACGAGGATTTAAGTCGTGGTTTATGCTACATTATTTTCATTAAATATGTCCTCAAATGTTTTGATTGCGAATTGTCAATCTGTATTGTGTTGGTTGAATTATTTTGCAACACCAGTCACGATGCTTTGAATTATCGTACAAAAAAAAACGATCGCGGAAATAAAACCCCAAAACATAAAAGGTCTAGATTTTCGACGAAATACCTAACGTTCTTCTTTTCGGAAAGCATGACATTCATATCAAAGAATGGATATAAAATCGCGATTGCCAAAAACTGACTTTAATTATTTATTTGATGTACATACCGAACCACAATGAGATTGTTTAGCATCGGGTTTCATAAAATATATGCAAGCTACATAGAAGGTCGGTCAATAAGTCCCGTGGCTACCTACTTAAATCATAATATTTTGGCATATTTAAATACTAAATACTACTAAATCATAATATTTTGGCAAAATTCAAATTTATTTATCTACAAAGTCTCCTTCAAGAGTGATACAATCATTCCAACGTTTCTTTAACTTTTGAATACCTTTTTTATGGACAGATTTATCTGTTTGCCTCAAAATAGAATTCAGTTTTAACACACTCTTTCATTCGAGTCAAATTTTTTTCCCTGGACATGTTTTTTAGGTCTGCAAAGAGCAAATAATCGCAAATTTGGAAAAAATGTTGGATGTGGAAGCAATTCGAACTGCAATTTATGCGCTTTTGGCATTGTTGCCATAAATTTGTGACATATGGAGCCATTTTTTTGCAATTTCGTCCTTCAAACGCACCAATAGCATCCTATAATACAATATTTGTTATTGATGCTTCTTCCTTTTTCAAGGTGGATACTATTCCATGCAAATCGCAAAATATGCCATAACCGTGTCAACTGACTGTTGCGATTTTCGTCGCTTTGGATGGGGTTAATCGACTGCTGGCTACATAGATGATGATCGTTTTGACTCTAAATTGTAGTGGCATAATCATGTTTCATCCATCATAACATCCATTTGGCCCTTTTTATCGCGATTAAACAGCTTCACAGAACGCTCGGAATCGTCAACACCTTGTTGTTTTTGGTATACTATGAGTTAACGCGGCACCTGTTTCGAAAAACCCAAATATTCATGCAAAATAGTGTTGGCACTGCCTGTCAGATCAAAATTTCGGCACGTATAACGTGAAAATTTGGCACTTTTGAAAAATAATATGAATTTGTCAGTATTGGCGCCACCTAGCCTTAGAATCTATTGACTAATAAAAATGTATTACATGCTATTCAAGCAGATCAATAAAAGCGTGATGTATTTTAACATTAGAATACATGGAGACGAGATACAAAGAGTAGTCAGTAAATATTTAGGATTAATTATTGATGACCCCTCACATAATTAATATGAAACCTAAGTTAGTTTTCTGGGTTAGACTGCTTAGAACGAAATATCACTTAGATACAGCCTTGAAAAATATGACCTACAGCTCTTATGTACTGCCTAAAGTTCTTATGGTATTATTGAATTCGAGTCAAACTTCAGAGATGAATATTGACACAATTCATAGAATACTCAATAGGCAATGAATGGACTTGATAGAATAAAACTCAGTGAGACAAGCAGAAAAGTTCATTGTAAGAGATATCATATTTATTGAAAAGGCTAAGATCTCAAAAGCATCTTTTACCATATTCTCAAAGACGTAATATCTTCTATTGTTCCTTGTGTTACTCTGAGTGGTAAAACATTTCCTTTTTGGTTTTCTTTCGAAATAATATGTTTAATTTATGATAAAAAAAATTGCTTATTTGAATTTCAAATCTATCGGTGAACTTTATTGCTATAATTTATTTTCTAGTTCAAGATCGCAGTGTAAAAAGCAATCAAGCATTGACTTCCAGCGCTAAATTTATAAATTACAGCCCAAGACACCACAAAATACTAAGTACTTTTTAATAGCGCCGTCAGTATATTTGATCGCCCTATTCATTGCTCCTCATTAAATTTATCACAATGTACTACAGAAGCTTGGAAGCTCGGACATTGGATGCTACGTAAAGCTGTTGACCTGATGGTATTCCTTCTGTGTTCTTAAAAAATTGTGCCGAACGCATAGCTCTACCACTTCTAATTTTATAAAATAGGTCCCTGTTATCTGGAATTTTTCCAACTCAATGGAAAGTCAGCTTTGTGATACCTGTCTTCAAGTCAGGAGATAAAGCTGACGTTACGAACTACCGTTCCATAGATATTTTATCTGCTATAACTGAAATTTTCGAATACCTTGTCTGTGATTGCATTTCTCCTCTTGTTCGACCTACCTCTACTAATCCTTTTATGAATTCATCCTCTACTAATCTTTTATGAATTCATCGCAAATCCGTTCCATATACACGGATTTCTCAAAAGCTTTCGACAAACTCAATCTCAATCTTTTCTATAAGAAGCCTAGTAATTTTGATTTTCACGGCTCTTTGCTATGCTGGTTAAATGATTATGTAAGAAATAGATTTTTGGTTATAAGTATCAATAATAATTTCTCTAGGAATATTTTTCCTACATCAGGTATTCCACAAGGCTCACACTTGGGGCCATTTTTATTCTTGATTTTTCCAGGATATACAATTCTTACTTTTTGCTGATGACGGCAAAATATTTAGGGCTGTTTCTTCTTATGACAATATAACGATCCTGCAGTCTAATTTATATACACGGAGATAAAAGTGTAATGAAATTATACAAAATTTGCAATAAATTTTATTGCAATAGTAGTAATTTTTTACCCCATTACCTTTGTAATCAATTGCACTACACATTTTACTACTTTGTTGTGAACTATGTATATATGAATGTCTTTACTACAGCGCAATGAACATGAGTGACTTGTAGTATGTAATGGAATTGACTATTATTTGCAGGAAAATAGTAAATTTTCATCAAATTTTCATATGGAATTTTCGGAATAGTAAATTATATTATCCACTCTAGTAAAAACCACTGCCGAAATTTCTCTCCGTGAAGGAATGCGCACCATTTGAACAATATTCAAGCACTAAAATCTTTATTTTTTCGGTTGTTCGTAGTAATTTGGAGTACAATTCTGTCGTATGGAGTCCTTACTATAAAACGAATTCCCTGTCAATCGTAAAGAAATTGCAAATTTTTACGTTATATTGCGTATAAACTTAACACCTCCACTGACCCAATACGGTATAACAGCATCTTGTCTCTTTTAAAAATGGAAACAGTTGAGAGTCGTAGATGTTACTATGATTCGTCGTTTTCGGTGAACTTTGATGCTCCTGATATCTTACAAGAAATCTCACTTAGGGTAGCAGCAAGAAGTACAAGATCCAATGACCTCTTCTACGTTCAAATTTGTAGAACCAAGTATGCACAAAATTCACCAATTGATCATTTAAAAGCTATCGGAACGTTATTGCTTCTCATCTGGAGGAATTTAATGTAAATAAGAGTAAATTAAAAAGATTTATATTGGATTTGTTCTGATAAACGATTTTTTTCTATAGACCTAATGTAGTAAGTGTCTGTACTAGTATTAATTTAACTTTAATTTAATATAAATTTCAGCTACTACGTATTTATTTCTATGGACAGTTGTTCGTTTATAAATGAATAAATAAATAAATAAATAATATATGAAATACTCAATAATAATATAAATTCTTCGATATCTCCCATAAGGCACTGTGATTATCGCGTCTGTCACACAAGATATGAAAATAATCTCAGACTTTATGTCGCTAGAAAGAACAGAAAACATTAAGATCCTATTAGCATAGCTAAGGAAATCTTCAATAATTTATCTAACTCTTTGAAGGACGCTAGATCTTATTTCGTTTTTAAAAGGCTGCTGAAGAAATTAAATAACGTTTTATCAATTTGAAGTCATTAAAAATATATGCATTCCTCATACCAGAGCTCTGATGCAGTCTGTGAAGCAGTTTTCCTCATTTTTTTTTTTTAAATATGAAAGAGCTTCTTCTTCTTCTTTCTTGCATGCTTTTTTATGTTTTCTACTAACTTCTCATCAAGTAACTCTATTTTATTATTTTATTCTCCATTTATCCTATTGATGTTTTCTTTTTAGCATTGATATTTTTTTTTAGAAGAAATGTGTTGAAAGTGTGGTTTGGGATTCCCTTTCTATCCTATTTCCTTTCGGGGGATGACCGCAATGTTATTGTTATATGCTAGGTTTTTTTATCAATTGAACTTTGTAGTTTCCGAACCCATCGTATATAAAGACTTTTCCCATAAATATTTAACATATTAAATTGTACACCCAAGCTAATTTTTATTATCGTTTTCGAAAATTCGACGCTTAAATACTCAAATACTCGATCAAATGCTAATTACACCCACCAATTCCACCATCTAATCTTGACTATCTACCAAACGCTGCGGATTATTATAACTATCTCTTCCGCTATCATCTGCAACGAAATCATTTCCGTTGCCTTAAATTAAAATGCTATCCATGACCATAAAAAAATTGTCAAAGTAAAAATGAAAATAATTTCCTCTCATCGTCTTGTTTCAATCTTGCTTCCTATGTGTTTTTTCTCTGTGAAATTTTCTACAGGTATACACCCCCAGGTGTATCACATTGTCATCAGTCAAGCGTCGAGCACTCAGCCCTAGACCTACCTGAAATGGATACCCATATTCTAGCAACCGGAGATGGTCGTCGTACGGAAGAGGCTATCCACTTCAAGTCTACGGCTTAATCATTGTATTGCCTTTATCGTTGCTTTATTGTTTTCTCATTTTTCATTTTTCCCTGCGTTTATTTTTTGTGAAAAAAATTTCAAAAGCGACAAAGGATCATTCTATCATCGTACAAACATAGAATACCTCCATCGTCGTTGAAGTAATCACACGACAAATAACAATTAAATGAAGACAATGAGAAACAGAACGAAAGACACCATCAACAACATCATCAGCTTTCTCATCTCATCATCAACATCATTGTCGCCGATGTCGATGTTGTTTTTGTTGCCATTCTGCAAAATAGAATGTCATGTGTGAGCCGAGTCGCGACCCTGATTCAATGCTCGTGGGTTCCTTTCTCGTCAAATGGAGAAAAAAAATATTAAAAGGCGGGAGGCAACAAAGTGGCTAGAAGTGACTCCAACAATAAGGATTTTCTTAGGATTATAAAAACAGAGCGAGCAAAGGAAGGGTGAAATGTCTTAATACCGCCATATTAAGTTTAATTGTTCTTTAAATGATCGTTTAACTTGGCTTCATACAGAAACTCGTAAAATTTAATAGATCATCATTGTTCAGCGCAAGCTGTGCGATCAATTTAATTAAAAATGTCCTTATTTAAGGACCAACTTGGAGGTCAGGTTTAATGAAATAATGTGGTTGAGAGTATGTGTGAAATAACACGGCAAATATTTTATGACTTCAAGTACCACCTGTAGCGACCGAGAACGGAAATTGAACTAATAAGCTTTCAGCATAATGAGAGTGGTCGGATTTTAATTAGAAACTTTTTCACAGTCACAGAAAATCTAATGGACTCTTTCTGTTGGGTCATTCCGGGGAAGCCTATGCTGGGAAATTCATTAAAATATAAAATTAGAAAGTGTAAGTTGTTGACATTTGTTTGAAGCGTAATTACTATTTGTTGCTTATGGTTAGAAATCCTATATATGTTACTATAATAGCGTACTTGTGAAATAATTTATTTAAAATGAATCAAATTGGCTTCGTTCAATGTAGGAATACGTCTACGGAAAATTGAACAATCAGAAATATGTTTTATATTTCCTTCTAATTGTGTTTTAGCCCTCACGAAATGAAAACCACCAGATTGTCAGCAGTATCATAACTCAAATGAAACAAAACGAACAAAACAAAATCCAACAAAACATGATATCATTTCGCAGTACGTGAAAAGTACCATTCCCTTTCGTTGCCTATTAGTTTCGCCGCATTATCCATTGGCTCGAGGCTGTGTGGAAAAACATGGTCAGACCAAAGAATAATACGATCCGAAGCATTTGGGCTGCTTGGGAAAATTCCGTTTGATAACTCCATTTGCAGAATGACTTGGAGCGGCTCGAGAGCACCTCCTTTGTTGGTCTGTCATGTTCAGACTTTAGCGTGCCGGGGCTGAAGATGGCAGCCTCCTTACCTACCACGACCGGCAGTAGTCTAAGGCCGATGATTCTTGAAGGTGCCCTGTGGCTCTCTGGGTCATCACCACTGCAACGTCTTCCATCATCACATCGTATCTTATCTGGACCTCTCCTCTAGGCGCACTTGGATCGGATTTACTCGTATCTACGTACTCCCATGCAGAACTCCGCCGACATGAAATTAATCCAATTCAACAACTGACTTAATCCATTCGTCAGTAACATGGATGCGAGGGCATCTCTCGTGATATCGAGACTAGGATGGAATGTTGATGTTTCTATTAGTCTCGTTTGGTTGTTCGGTTCAATTTTATTTTACGCATTGCCTAGTCAAGGCAGCTCGAGATATGTAGACGTGTAAGCACTTGATAGTCTGACTGCAGAAGTAAGCGAGCATGTTGGTAAATGATTGGATGACATATGAATGCAAAAGGATTATCAAGAGTTCAATTTGTCATCGAAAGTTACTGACAGGAACCACATAAGCGAATGTGGGGGATTCTCAGGAAGTTGGTGTGGATTTCATTTGTGGGCTGAAATTAAGTTTGTGCGATCTTATTCTTGTTTGATATTTCACATGAAGAATTACGTTTCATGTTAACTGGGAGAAGAAGGTGAAATTTTAGGAATGAGTTTTGGAGGTATTGTTTGCCTGCCATATAAGACTCAGCAGCTTGCACAATTTTGACACAAGAATTTATTGTTTAGCTAAGATGAAATTATTTTGAAAACAAAGCTAAGATACCTGCATGAAAGTTGTTACTTTAATTGGCTGCAACAGAGAAATTTCAGCGGTCATTGGATAAATTACTAAAATCAGACTTGAAGTGTGTGGCAGTATTTATTTAATCACTATCTAATTAGTCACGTGAGATTTCGCAACCCATGTGTTACTTCTCACAAAAGTCTTTGGACACTTTTGGAAGGTTAAATGAAAAATGCAGCTCTTAAAGTTGCAATTTAGAGCCCAAGATGTGTCTTACATGAAAACTAATTGGATTTAAATGCTGCTAGCAACGATTTTCAGGAGGGATAATTGCTACACGAACGAGAATCCTCAGAATTGATTTCATTGAAGCTTATAGTTAGACGGTGTAAGAAAAAATGACACCCCTGAACCAAGTGTTGACCACGAGAGATACCTTTCGTAGCATTATTTTAGCAGCTCAGATGCGAATGGAAGGTTTGACCGTTAGAGTAAAAGAGAAGTTTTTTTTACATTGAAACGTTAACGATAATATTGATTTGAACTTCACAATACTCTGAGATCTGAAATAGATGTGCAACGATAAATTTCCTTCCAGCAGTGGAGTTTCTATAATCGTTGGTCTTGGCTGCTCCCGAAATCTTTGCACACAGGAAATGAACGAGGTCTTTGACAAGCTCAGCCAAATCACCTCCTCGGTCATTGATAGTTTATCTACGGCAAGATATCATTCAGCTTCATTATCGGCGGAAATATTGTGTCTT
Source organism: Nemotelus nigrinus (assembly GCA_947369275.1). Taxonomy (NCBI): domain Eukaryota; kingdom Metazoa; phylum Arthropoda; class Insecta; order Diptera; family Stratiomyidae; genus Nemotelus; species Nemotelus nigrinus. Next base: position 3,454,543 of record OX376374.1, read on the forward strand.
AATACGGAAAATAACCAATATAGGTGCGCTTCTGCTCTCATTAAAGGCTTAAACATTCTCATCATAGTCAAGACCAAAGCCTATCTCAACGAGAAATTTGAAGAACTTCTCCAAAAAATAGTACCTGGCAAGAAAATGTGTCAGGAACTTAATGAAACCACAGGTCAGAATAGACTTAAATGTAATTTTACTTCTAATGGTAACCCTTCCTGAACCCTTCTTCGACCCTCTCGTCTAAAAAATCTTCTGGAGAAGAAGAAATTTCCAACTTTATCTTAAAAAGGCTCCCTACCTGCTTCTTGGACCACCTATCTGTCCTATTCAACTCTTGTATAAATATTGGATATTTTCCACTGCTTGCAAGCGTGCGAAAATATTTTCTAACCCAGAAGCGTCAGGATCCTGCGATGTCCTCAACGCTCGCCCGAATTTTCTCCTTCAAACTTGGGAAAACTACTCGAAAGGATCATTGAAATTCATCTGAACCACTCCATAGAAGAGAACCAAATCATACCCGGTCGACAACACTCCACAGTGGACGCGCTAATTGTTCTCAAAAGCGCAGCTGAACGAAGCATCTAAAACAAAAAGGTTTTGGGTGCCTGTCTGATTGATCTACAGAAGGCTTTCGGCTCCGTTTGGATTCAAGGACTCCTGTACAAAATGATCAATTTTGGTTTCCCAACATGGTAAATTAAATTCATTGATAGCTTTCTATGTGGCACAAAGGCATCGTCACCTTCAATGAGGCTCTTTCTGACGAATTTTCAATTGACTCCGGTGTACCTCAAGGCTCCGTTCTCGGTCCTATTTTATTTAACATTTTGACAGCAGATATCCCAGGAATTTCAAATAATTCTCCCTTAGGTGTTTCTATGAATCTATACGCAGATGATCTCCCCTTTTGAATATCGCAGCATAACCCGCACTTTGTAATACCGGTGCTACAAAGGTCGTTGCATATTATGGAAAATGAGGCTTGCAGATGAATGGCAGCAAAAGTGAGCTAACATTCTTCAAAGGCAGCTATACAGATTTTAAGAGAAGAATTGATGCTCTTAAAAAATCTAGAACTATTATCAATGAGCAGTCAATTACCCCTTCGAAAACCGTTAAATACCTTGGCATAAAGCTCTATCCTCGCCGGAGCTGTAGTCAACATGTTCAGACAAGCCTCAACAAGGCAGCCAGCGCATTCCACAGAACTCCATTATCCCAGCTCGAGCTAAAATCAGCGCCTATAAACAATTGATTAGACCTATCCTCACTTATGGTACCCCTATCTGGTCTTCCGCTCCTCCTAGCACACTTGAGAAGTAGGCAAAATTCGAACGCCATATCTTCCGAAACATCACGTCACTCTACTTTAAGACCAATGGCCACTACTATAGGAATAGTGGAATCAAAAATAGCATTTCTTTCTATTTATTTAGTTCATCCAAAAGACAATTCCATTCGACGTGCCATAGAGCACCTAAACCTCATCATCCAATCTCTTCATCCAAGATCTGGATTTTAACGATCACACCTTCATCTTAGGAATAGCTCATAAGCAATGAGCTACTCACTCACCACAAATGAAGTTCCCAATGAACTTGTTTGTTTTTATTCACCTAATCCAAACAGCTATTTCCAATTGATTAAAGTTACTTTTTCTTAATTTATAAGTAAACTAACTTCTCTCAGCATACTTTAGATTTGTCATTTAGAGCGTAGATTGTTGTAAGCTTAGAGGATAGTTAATAAGTTTAAAAAAACCCTAAATTCAAAACAGGTAAGCTATCTAACAAAATTTTTAAATTAGGGTGAGCATCGAAATCAATAATAAGAGTAAAATCGAAGAAAATTGTAAGCTTAGAACGTACGTTGTCTAACTGGGTGATATTGGCATATGCTTGGAAAACACTTGCTCTGTGAAAACACTTGCTGGGAAAGAGCCAAAAAGACAGATGCTAAAATAGCTTTCACAGCTGTAAGCCAAAAAGAAGGCTTGATTGATAAATTTAAGCAAAGCCTGAGCGTGTACTTAACGATATCAGCACTAAAATAAAACTTTTTATGTATTACTAGCATGTTGGCGGGTTTAAGATCTGTTTGATCTTTAATTCACTAACTACATATAAGTGATCTGCCACTTTGGTCTGTTAGTGGCGCAAATATGGTTGCACAGAAAGATCTTGAGAAATACCATAGTTTACGCTCTAATACAAAAAGAGTAATCAAGTAGAAAATGTGCGATCATTTTTTGAGCATCGAAGCTTCAATCTGTTGCAATCAACAAAAAACCTTCAACTTCGTTATTTGTTCTATTAACCCTTATGTGCGTGAAGAGGCAACCGGGTACGTTTCACATCTCTCAATTGTTTGTTTTCAGTTCCTGAAAATTATTTGATTTCTTGTGAAAACCCTTGAAATAAAATTTCCTTAAACAAAATAATAGCATCAGCAGCAAGCCACCAATCGTTAACTTCAACTAGAACATTGCATTTAATATATTTGCACTTGAATGGCCTGTTAATTGAGCTTAACAACAGCAAACATATTGTTGCGAGAATTTGTTGATTTCTCGCAGGGCTAATGCTTTCTTTTTCACAGCGACACTCTCGACCCAGCGCTTTTAAACAACAATTCATTATCAATTCGGTTAGTTACTCCTTTCTTTCTATCTTGTTGCTATCATCCTTTCACCTCGGCTCTCATTTTTCTTCATTAAAATTTCATTTAATGTGTGCAATAGCAAACAGTCGTGACCGGCCGACGAGATCGGAGCCGTACCGTCTCCTTGCGATGTTCACTTTATAATAATTAAATGAACATTGACTTGGCATCGTCTGCATTCGCACTGTTGCCGGCCTATCTTATCACATCGGTAGAATCTAGCTTCGAAAGCACCAGGATGAAAGCACAACCGGGCAGATATTCCGCGAAAGATATTAAATTTCCATTATTATTATTGTGTACTGTAGACTTGGGATCGTATTGCGGGAAGTGATTTCGAGCGCGAGGGATGATGGCAGCGATGAAAATTAAGAGATTTTCTTAAATGCTTGAAATCATTATTTTTAATAAGTCGAAACAATGAACGGGGCGTGAGTATGTCATAAGTCTTCATCTAAGTTGACTTAATGTAATCGTTCGTTTTCGTTTAAGGATTGCTCATGTTGACGTTCACGTGCGCTCGCAGGGTGCGTGCATGTGATCGAACTTAATTAACTTTGCTTTGCCTCCAGCAATCCGTCTGATTGCGTACAGGAACGGAGTAGAAATATCAGACAAACAGACTGACGATGACAAGCGAACAGACAGACAAATATGCGAATTGGCATGCGAATAAACGATTGAGCTGTTACTTTAAAGAGCAAGTCGTGAACAAGTTCCGTTGGAGGGATGATATGTGCAAACTTGACGAGATATGGAGGTTTAATTGGAGTTGAAGTGATTCGATTGGCTTGATACTGAAAATTCAATTGTGGTTGTTTTTAGATCACGTGCTGTTTGACGTTGTAGAATGCAATTGCACTTACGAGGGTTGATCCAAAAGTAATGATAATCAGTAATTTCTAGTTCGCATAGAATTCAAAAAAATTTGTTACTACCTCATATAACCACTAAATCACCATAAAAAACATAAAGAGGCCACGATTTCAGAGAGATACATTCATTTGATTACGAAAAATCAAAGAGAGATAATCAAAATTCAGAAAAATGAAATCAGAGCTGTCATGAACTACCTGTGTTTGAAAAAAAATGTCTCCCAAAGACATACACAGCGACTTGGTGGGAACATAAGGGGAGTCTGCTCCTCTATATTCCACCGTTGCACGCTGGGTCAAGGAGTTTAATCTGGGAAGAACACCGCGAAGGAAGTCCAACCACATCCCTCACTGAAGACAACGTGAAAAGAATCGAAAATGTCGTGTTGGCAGATCAAAAAGTGACCAACAGGCATGTAGCTAAGGTCACAGGGATCTCATATGGCAATGTTCCAAGAATCATTGCTCACGAATTACGTATGAAAAAGGTCTCTGCGCGTTGGAGGCAGAGAATTTAAGCCGACGACCAAAAGAAGGAACGAGTCGACATTTCGAGGATGAATCTCGAAAAGTTCTAGGCAGATCAGAAGAAGTTTTTGTCACGTTTCGTGATTATGGTGGAAACCTGCATCCAAAATTTTGATCTGGAAACCAAAAAGCAATCGATAACGTGCAAAACGAGTCACCGACGCCGAACGAGTTCAAAGTTTTGAGCTTGGCGGAGAAGTCTATGTCATCAGTTTTTGGGGCGCAGAAGGAATTACTGTGGGGGAATATTTGGAAAAGGGAGTCACTTTATTAGGCTTTTACTATGCAGACCAAATGAGAAGATTACTGGAGGCTATTGAGGAATAAAGACGCGGCAAAGTGCAAGCAGGAGTGCTGTTTCATCAAGGCAACGCATCGGTTCACAAGGCTGCATTTCTGATGGCTGCAATTCCAAAAACAGGATTCGATCTGCTTGAACATTCGTCCTATTCGCCAGATCTAGCTCCCAGTGACTTCTACCTCTTTTCTCGGCTCATGGAACACTTTTGGGGCAAGAAATTTGAAGATGATGGCGAAGTGATGGCCACTGTTGAGGCGTTTTGGGAGAGTAGAGACAAATTATTTTTTTCTAAGGGTATCTTGGGTTTGGAAAAAAGATGGACTAAATGTATTAACTTGTTAGGAGACTATGTTGAAAAATAAATATTTATAAATATTTATATCATTACTTTTGGAACAGCTCTCGTATATTGCAAATTGTATAAAATGAAATAATATGTACTTAGAGCAGATGTGACGGATTCGTTGGAAACTAGGTTTGAAAAATGTGTCTACAAGTCATCGGGATGTTCAATTCCACAAGATTATAGATCAAGTATTAAATATATGGTTTCATTTTTTATTTATCACAGCCTTTATTCAGTTGTCAATTGATACAAAGTGGTCGAAATATATTTAATGTTGTAGCGATATGGCACGTCGTTAAATTCCCAAAAAGAAGGAAACGATCCGTATCTTTTTCTTAAGCACCCTTTTATTTCTCTAACAAATTTTTTTCACGTTATGACTGTTTTCCCTTCTTGTCGTAATTACATTCTGTGAGGATATAATGAAGAGATTCGTAAATTAATTTACTGTAAATTGAGTGCAAGGTTTTTTCGTGTTGCCTACTAGGTCATTTTCGGCGCTACAGTATCAATATAACCGCATTATTTTGTGCTTTCGTTATAGCATTTAGATCTTAATAATAAACGTACTGCGCACAAAAGCCGTAAAAACATGCTTTGAAAGCGTTGAAATTCGTGGAAACACAATTGAAGGTTATAAGTGGTTGCCCTTTGTATAGTCTTACCGAAAGATACACATAGGTGCATTAGATGTCCATTGCGATACAACGGTTATACTCTCCCTTAGCCACTGAACTCTGGCAACAATTTAGTTCCTTTGATGAACTGTACACTGCTCTTAAATTCGATAAAGGATAGACCAGTTTGATCTGATATGAAGCGCGTCCCAAAAAGTGCCATTTTCTTTCCTATGAGAACCGAGCACTGACACACGAGATAAAGAACCGACTCCTCCTCACTCCTCTTCGTAGAATCCTGCGCTCAACCGCTGTGTGTGCTACCTTATGAGGCACCTATAAGCGCACTACCGATTAAACTCAACAGCGACCTGGTGTGAGGTCCAGGACTGCTATGCGATTGTATAGGATGATTCTTCAGCCCAGAAGCTCTTAGCGTCATCATGATATTTCCTCAAAAGTGCAGCCAACATTTGCACTTTTTGAAGCACTTGGTAGGCAGGCTGCTAACCTTTTCCATGCCCTATGACTTTTTCCAGCAGTAAAGTGCAGCAAAAGCCTTCCGTACTTTTTCTGACACTGACGTGAGACTGATATGGCTATATTTTTGCAATCGATACAGCTCTGTCACCTCAGAAGAGTATTTACCGTAATATTCCTCCAGAAAGGAAAGAGAACTCTTACTGGAGGTGTGCTCGTGTTGATCCCTAGTCGACGATAGAATAACCTTTAGGGACTGTTGGGCCCGGAAATTGAGAGTTTATGGCCCACCTCAATTAGGAATTTGAGATCCTTAGAGGCAACGAAAAGATGTTGGCCTGTTCCATGCAATGCGCTGTGTATGCTATAGGACTGTAATTCCCAGGAAAATGAGAAACTGCTGAATTACAATACTACTGAATCCATTCAAATGCTGCAAATTGGATTTCCCGAACCTGCAATCGTTCATTGACGTGACAAGAATTTTCTAATTTTCAATCAGTTTTTTTGTTGCATTTTCCTCTTTGAACTGAATTATATTACTAATCATGCAAATATTGTGGAAAATTTAAAACAAATCGAAGCATAATGTTTTTTGTGAAGAAATACATATTTGAATACAGTCCTATTGCAATTTTTTACTAACTTAATTCATTTTTTTAAATATGTAACTAAAGAAATAAACAAACGTATTCTCGCAATATTTACTGGTTAAGAAGAAAAACTCGTTGTCATGGAACAATTGATTGGCCGAAAAAAGGTACTTAGCCCTAGAATGGTACCCATGAGTAATTTTTACTCACATGCGGTATATATTTCGTCGCGCATCAGCCAGTTGGCCACTCTGACTGCCATGAGGCTAGAAGCTATATAATCTTTTTATGTTTAATGATAAAATAGAAAATGTACATAATACTATTGTTGCCTTCTTTTTAGTAAAAACATGTACCTAAAATCATCCAAAAATTTACCGTACCATTCTAGGGCGAATGACAATTTTCATCGTAAGCGCAAGTGTAAATCATTTCAACTGCACTTGAATGAATGAAAAATATCTGAGATTAAAAAACCAAATTCCTAATTGTGTGAGCAATAACGTGCAATACATTTAGATTCATACTTCAGTGCAACGTTGGAGACTGTGCTTGCTGAGACAGTAATCAAATGTAGCTATCAAACATTGTTATCTTATCTTCTTATTACTAGAGCTAGCTGTCACAACTAATTCACGTATACATTCTCAATTTTCTCTGGCCTGATTCGTATCTACAAACAAGCAAACCCTCGCCACATTCTCGCTTTCTCATACTGCAACAGTCATTGTTGCCATCCTGCCACCCTCATGCTCATAAAATTTGCACGCAAATCAAAACAATTTCGTGTCCTACATCCAGACTATCATCCATTCAAAAACATATCGTACAAAGCAAACTACAAACGGAATGCCAATTCCACGTACGTTTACCGGCATGGAATCATCATCCCTCTTCGGGTTGTTAATTGATCAAAACAGCACTGACGAAGGGGAAATAAATCGTTTCGGTCGACCGACCGACCGAGCGGGTCGGCCGTCTGTCCGGCCGCAAAAGATATAAATCTGACAATATGAGTTATCATGAATTCCGTTCAGGAGTAGGACGGCGAAAGTAGAGGGTTGCTTTCTATTTCACTTTCATTATTCCATGCTATTATGCGAATCTATGAATGTTTACAGTGCAGAAAAATGTAAAGCAACACCACCGATAGATGCGAGCCATCATCCCTCGGAGAACACGGCAAACGGCCGAGAATGCGTTGCCTTGGAAAAACATTAATCTGGGTCCTTTGTCGGGATGATCCGATGCGGACCGCTGTGTGCCTAATGGTGCAAATTGAATTCCGGCTTTGTAAAATACAATAAAGTGCACTTTTTTCGGTACTACGGGCATAGTTTAATTTCAACAATTGGATTAAGAGGTGCTCGAATGTAGACGAGAGAGTCGAAGTGGTTGATGCAGTGATGTGGTGGGCTTGTAAATATGATTATTTTCGAGAATTAATTTCATTTACATTTGAGAAACAAGAGTACTCTGAATTTTTTGTAACCACTGCCACAACCTGAAAACAGACATCAATAGAGGATCGTGATTTGGGGCCCTCAAACATTTTTGTTTGAACGAATTACTAGTTTCCATCAAGTGGACCTACATGAAATTTACTAAAATTGTCTGTTTTTCATTCACACTTTATTTTAAAATTCATAGCAATTTATAATTTGGAGTCACGCGACATAATTTTATCCAAATTCTGTTTTGCTAATTCTTCAGAAAGTTTATAATTTTGTATGAGCAACCTCTGCGCTCTATTGTAAGGCGGTTCAGTCTCTTAAAACATCCTTCTTAAAAGAAATATCGGGTGGGGTGTGGTGTAAGAACGTCAAGTTTTTGTGCTTCTATGACGCGTGTTGATAGAAGTATCTAGTTCAATGAATTAGTTCGTTATTTTCATTTTTTAGCCATATTTTTTAGAATAAAAGATTGAATTTAACGACCGAATTTTAGATTTTAGATATGCAAAAGCATATCAGTCAGTCGATGCTTACTTTAATTTATGTTCTAATATCTTTGGTACATAGTAGATTTCATATAATTTTGTCGTGAACAAATTTTTCGTCCTTTCTTTGCCCTCCCTAATAGATCGGAACGCAGCAAAGTCAAATCCTCATAAATACTGCATTACTTTTCTCGAATCCCTTTCAAAATCCATGTCCGCTTTAAATTAACTTCTCGCCAGTCACTTTGCCTTTCCCATTCGACATCTCATTTAAGCCTCGCAGCACTGCATATTTGTCCTGGCCGATGGCTCCTTGGGACATCTGGCCTTAATCTCTCTCATGTTGCTAATCTCAACCTTGCACACTTTGACGGCCGCCCTTTCATTCTCGCACACAATGCTTCGCTCGCCGCTTTGGCTGGCATATCATTCTCACACCCGCCTGCAGCACTGGCTTGGCCGCTCGGCTCGAATGACATGCAGTTTTATTGCATTGCCAAATTATCCGGCATTTTATGATGCCTGTGCCTTCCTTGCCTTGTCGCTGCCTTATTCAACTTAACTGCCCAGGAGAGGCCGGTCGTCCCTCGTTGTTCTGAGAGGGTAATTAGGTGACTCCGGGTGTTCCATGCTGCAAAGCCCTTTTCCGAGCATGTCGTCTCCAGTGTCACATGTGCGAAGGCATATGTGCTGGATTACTGTCGTAGCCTTTGGCCTCAAAATTGCTTCGTTGTTTTTTTGCTGCTCTCCGTCTGGTGGAGTTCTTGGCGAGTTGACTGCGTCGTCGATAGGTGCACAATGTGGATGTAGGTGGCCGTATGCAGGGATCATTGCAGTTTTTGGTCGAGTGCATAAAATGCCGACGCACTGCTGGCACTTGGAATGGTTTCCGTTTGTTGATGTGGGAAGAGTTAAATGGCCGCAAGCAATAATTCTTGTCTAAACGAAATGCAAACAAGTTGGCTAATAGTTGCTAGAGTGAGTTGAGGCTGTCATCAAAGTTGTCTTGTGGTAAGAAAGGTGAGAAAAAGGATGGAAATGTGCTTTAAAGCTCAATATTTGTTGTACAATTAAAGTCGAAAACAGAAATGTTATATACTTTTTAGCATAATTTCTTTATAACCGTGCTTAAATTATGTAGATCTGTCTCGAATGATAGATAGTACTAGTTCCAATTTTTACTGGCTTTATGACACTGTCGAAATGGGAATGAAAACGAAAATGTCGGGATTTAAAAAAAATGGTAAATGTCTAGATGATGGGACCGTCGGTCGGAGGGGATTAAAAAAAATAGAGTTGATAGGGCTGACCTTGCTTAACAGTATAAAAGTGTTTCTGGGAGGGGGCGGTGAAGTGGAGGCGCAGGGTTGAAAAAAGTTGATTTTTTTCTTCATGTTTTTCAAATTTTAAAAGCAATTTCACCTCCTCGCTCTCATTTTCGAGCAATCAGCAGGAGATGTGTTGCACAGAGGTTTTAAAAATACATCGAAAATGTAAAAAAAAAAGTACATAATTAATCGTTACAATAATTTATTGGCAATCGCAGTAACAAATAAGGACAACAATTAGCTAGTTTCAAATAAAGCGATAAAAATTTAAGATGAACGTTAAAAGAAGAAAAAATTTACTTGGCTAGCTCTATTACATTGTACGAAATGGTGGATGATGAAGCAACGACCTCATCATCAGCGAGCTGGTACATGGCTGCCATGACCTTGAAAAAGCCTTCGATTACGTTGTTATAGTCAAAATGGCGCTTAGAAAACACAAATAATTGTATCTTGTTTAAATTCGAATCAATACTAAGCAAAGACAAATAATGCACAAAATTTGTAAATCGAAATATTCAATCCCGTTATGATCATTCGTCTGGTAACATCAAAACATTGCCTAGAATGTTTCTGTATGCATTATCATTTCAAGGAAACAGTTTCGCCTAGATTATGGGGCCATCGGTCGGAGGGCGAAGAAGAAGGCTGAATGACACCGTTTTGATCGTTTGAAAGTGGGGACAGGGAGGTAAAGGCGCAGGCGATGGACGATCGTCGGATTATTCCATTCTGAAGAACTACATTTTGATGGTTAAAAAGTGAATGTTATCATCCGACCTCGCTCCTCCACATGGAGGAAGGGTCGAGTGCTTGCACACAGGGCATGGAGAGGGTGGGTGGTGGTCAAATGACTCCATTCAGATTGTTTAAAAGTGGAGGCAGGGAGGTGAAGTCACAATTCATATTTGAAAAATATGAAAAAAATAGATTTTTTGCCCTCACTTCTTGCGCCTCCACCTCTCCACTCTCACCTAAAATCACTTTTGTACTATTAAGCAAGGCCAGCTCGGCCAGCTTCACCCTTTTTCATCCCTCTCCGGCCGACGGTTCTATCATCTAGACGTTTACTCAAACAAAATTAATGGTGAGAAGAAAAAAAGCGGAAAAAGAGATACGAGCAGGAGATTTCGTGCTATTTTGAATTAGTTTTGGATTATTTAGATTTTCGGCTGGGATCATATTTATGATAGTGTAAGAAGTTTGGTTCAGGTTCAGGTTAAGAACACGGAGAGAAATTTCGGCAATGATTTTTACTACAGTGGATAATAAAATTTACTATTCCGAAAATTCGATGTGAAAACATGAATGTTATTACAAATTTGATGAAAATTTACTATTTTCCTTCAAATAATAGTCAATTCCACTACATACTACAACTCACACATGTTCATTGCGCTGTAGTAGAGACATTCATGTATACATAATTCACAACGAAGTAGTAAAATGTGTAGTGCAATTGATTACAAAGGTAATGGGGCAAAAAATTACTACTATTGCAATAAAATTAATTGCAAATTTTGTATAATTTCATTACACTTTTCTCTCCGTGAAGGCACACTACAAAAATTTTATGGTGATTTTAATGTATCATGGAGGTAGCAGAGCTGAAGAGAAGTATCTTTGATTCTTTTCTGAGGCTGAAGCTGTAGAAGGAAATGTTCAGTAGTATCCGATAAAAAGTATTAGTCCATAATCATAATTTCTAAAAATGTCTGTCCACAATCAGTGCTGAAAAGGGCAACTGAGTATTGCGTAAATGTGGCAATGTTCGAATCTAGTAGGGATGACAGATGGTTCCTTCCGTCTGTAATTATTCTGAAGGGCTTCGAAAAAAGAATTTAGAGATGCCATTTTTTCTGATATGAGAGTTTTTATGAATTAAAAACTATTCCAAATATCATATGAACTTTTCGCTAGAACGCACTTTGAATAGCTTGAACTTAATCGGAAACAATAATAAAGAATATAAGTGTTTCGGAATCCGATTTCGGAACTTGTTAAGCAGATGGATTAATTGGAAAAAATTGAAGCCTTCCACTATCTGTTGAGCTTAAAAAAATTAGCCTTTAGAGTTGTTTGAGCTTTCCATTGAATGCAAAATAATATCAAAATAATTGACACAAATGACCAATTTAAATTAACATGGATATTTGTATCGAGATTTACGAATTGCTTGCCACTATACCGTGTTGGTAGTTAAAATAGATAAAAAAAATATATTTAAAATATATTAACAATTCACTCAAGTAATTCATACCAATGAAATGAACACTCCAAAACAGCTCGTTCGTCCATGACTGGAATCGAACCACAGACTCCACAAGCTAGGAGTCAGTCCTCTACCAACTAGCCCAAGAGCTTCTACCCTAACCTGCTTATCTGCATTTTATCAGCTAACTCAAGGTAGCGATATTGCTTACATATGCCCAATATCCTCTCGAACACGGATAGTTAGCAATTTCTAGTAAGACCATGGTCTTGTATAGCAGGAGCCTGGACTTCCAGAAAAAAACTTCAGGTGAATAGCTTGACAGGGCTTGATAGACTCAAGAAGGCTTTATAGGTTGACAGAAACCCTGTGTGAATTTTGCCAAAGCGTTTACCAGCTGTAATTTTTGACTCTGGATAGGTGATGGTTTTGACTTCCTACATATTTTATTTTATTCATCATAAGTACTTTTCGGTATTTGTTCTAATTGTTGCTTTTCGCCGTTTTCGACGCAGTGTTGCCTTATTTGATGACTTTTTTGTGCCGGTAATATCACCATATATAAAGCCTTTTCTTCTCAAATGTGTAGTTTTATGATTTCACTGCCAGATCAATTTTGATGAAAGATTTCAGCACAGACCGTTAGTTTCGATGTAAACGTCGTCAGCTTAAGCCAATAGCTGAGTGAACATTACAAAGATGGCAGCTCCTATGTTCACCACAGCATCATAGATTACATTTTTCAACGCCAGGTTTTAACGGACGCAAGTATGCAGTATGTTGACTGTAAAGATCTAGCTGTCTCAATCTAGCTTTGCCTATTCGTCATGGCTGGCCTTGTCAGCCTAATAAGTTTGTTTAGAGTACCGAACTCCTTTATGGATGACTAAAATTTTACACTGACTATACTATCATAGACGGCTTTGAAATCGGAAAAGATAGAACAACTTCGTGTTGTGTTTTAGCAGCTCCTCCATCGACTGCAACAGAGACAAAATATGATTTGCTGTTGTCTTGCTTGGAGTGGCTCTCCGTTGATCTGACCATTTACTTTCTGAGAAAATAGGACTATTCGAACTAGCATGATATTCGAACTATCGGAAAACACATAATAGGTGATACTCAGCAAAATGATATTTCTACGCTCTGTGAAATCTCCTTTCTTGTGTATGACACCAGTCTGGCATTCGGTGGTGGCCTTTTCTTTTCCTGATCCTTCCATTGAAATTGGCATCATACTCACTGAAAGTATCTGGCTCGTTTACATCACTTTCCTTCATAGAAAAATCATTCAAAATGTGACCAATACTAATAAATATGTAGGTCCACGTAGATACATCATTTGCACAAAATATTTCAGCTGCATAATTTGTTTTTTCTGTTGGCGATCACATAGCAAGAATACTTTTGAAGGTATTTAAATGTGTTGTACAAAAGGAAGCCAAGCGAAGCGATGAATCTGATTCGATCGAAGTGAAGACATTACAAATCAAAGACTTGGATAGTAGAGAGGTAAGGTAAATAAAAGGACAACTCGTGAACGTGAATGATAATTCGCTTGAACAGGACAACCAACATGCCTTTTCTAAAAATGCTTGTTAATTTCTTCTTGTTATTCAACTTATGATCCTGTTGCGCTAATTTACAGCAACGATAATACGCAAGACTATGAACAATTTTAAGATAGTGTCCCGAAAATTTAGCACTTCCAACCAAATCGATTATTAATATAATAGCCTTCCAGAATTCTGGGTGTTACTTTCAATAAAACTTCCCATCGTTATAGGCTAAACTTAAACAATAATTAAGATATCTGAGCGCCATTAAAATCATATTTCATCAAAACATGCGCGACATTTTGCCTCAATGTCTTAACATTACATGTTTGATGTTTTCTTTTCCTTGCAACATTCTATTTTTCTATTTAAATATTTTTATGTTGCGATTATTCGTCATGTTTCCTTTTTCTGTTTCCTCTAATATTTACCATTTATTTGCAATCGCCTTACTATCTATGTTCAATCTATGCACCCACTTTTAAAAAATTCTGCCGGTCACATGATTCACGTAAAAAATATGACTTGAATGAACATTTCACACAATGTTTGAATAGTGATTGATCAAATCATACTAAGAAAACGTTAAAATTGATAAGCATTATGTCCCCGATGTCAGATTGATTTATTCAAACGACACAATTCATCGAAATTTACTCATTTCCACAAGTTTGCATATCTGATGAATTATGTAGATAATCAACCGTTGCTTATATCGTGAGTCATTAGGCCGTTTGGTAAAAAAAATATAATAGTGTGGAAATATATCTAAGTACCTGACTAAACCACAAATAATTTTTAGCATTTTCGAATGGTTATGGAAGACAATAATAGTGTTTTGCTGCAATTCATATACAAATAAAATACACTCATAATTCGTATTGAGGAATTCGGTAACATTTATCATAGGTTTTTTTTCATTCAAAACTGTTTCTCTTCAAGACTTACATTTGCATTCGTTCGCCTCATGGTCCGTTGCTCGTCCCCACGGCCGATCAAAGAAGAACGGTTCGCATCGCTCACAATCCCGTCCCGCTGTGTGATGTTTACATTCGCACGTCAGGAGTCCATCCTTGCCACTAATGCACCGCGACGCGTGTCCATTGCACTTACATCGTCCGCCGACTGTAAAGTCCGAGACCGCATAGTGTTGACCGACGGCAGTGGTTGTGGCCGCCGACGTAGTAAACGTTTCGATCACGTTCGTGCCCAGCAAATTATCATGGTACTTACTGCTAGGGATGAATGCCTGTTGCGACGTGAGGTAGTGATCCTCCATGGACTCCTGTGGCATCTGAAGTCGATGGAAGATCACTCGAACGTCGGTTGCCGTAACCCAGTCCTGTAGGACAGGTGACGAGTCAAAATCGTGGGCAGAAGGACGACCTTCGAGTGTGCTGAAGGCGATTCGAGTACCTTGGGTCCCGTCGCCCAGATGACGGTGCGAGTCGGTACAGCGAGCTTCCTGTTCGTTCGATTTGCCAATCGTGGCACGGTTTGGCCGCCCATAGACCCTTCTACATTGCGAGCTGTAGAATTGGAATGGCTGCCAGGACTTGCCGTAGTCAGCGCTCTTGTAAATCGCAATCGAATCGGGCTTGATAGATCGCGGGCAGAATTGCAGATTCACATAAGTTAGCTCATACTTTTTTCCAAATGACAAAGTTAGAGTAACATTATCCGGCGGCGAGTTGATGCTGGTGGGCGGGACAATAGGTTCTGATCGCCAACAAGTCACGTTATTCGGATTGTTTAAATCAGTTAGTCCAGAAGCCGGAAATCGCCTCTTTGGGTTCGAATCATCGCAGAAGTGACACTGAGGTCCTGGCTCCTCTACGCTGTCTGCTGGCCCGTCGTTGTCGGGAAGCTCGCAGTACTTTTCGGGACCTTTCTGGCCACAAGTACTGGATACTTGGACGGGAGCTCCAAATGCGGCATTCACGAAATCTGGAATGCATTTTCGCGCCTTGTCATCATCGTAGCATGGATCGTACTGTGCCTGCGACGAGAACATCTTAAGGTACGGATCGGAAGCTTGACATTCGCGAACGATAGCGATTGCGATCGCAGACACGACAAACCAAACCGAGATACTCATTTTGATTTGCATTTTCGTTTCTGATATTTTAACACTCAAACTATACGCAATTTTTCGTTTCAAAGCACTTTCAATTTAATTTTCGATGAAAACTAAACAAGCACTACTCGGGTACACGGTTAGACTAGTAAATATCTTCTTATTTTTCACATGCACTTCTTAGCATCTAAAGAGCACATTTGAGTTCGAAGCCCGGTAAAGCATCCACTGGTGTAATCCCGAAATGACACTTTTGCGAACCCGACGACACTCGGTCGTTTCACGCGTTTCACCGACAGAATCTCACCATGCACTTGGTTTTCTTTTATCCGTTTCCTGTTGGAACGTTTTACATCGTGATAAAGCTCGTAAATCTCACCGTTAAAACTCCACGAAATATCAGATCCACGCACTCGATGTACTTCAAATTATTGAAATAATGATGCCTAGCATCTGTCACTATTACTCGAGTCGAACCAGCTCGGCGGCAAGAAGTCTACCACGCGATGGCCATGTAACCACGAAAACCCTTGAATACCGATCCGCGCTCGACGCTTATTCGACGAATACGCACGCACCTATAACGTTTTGATTCACATCCATTATCGGCGAAGTTCGGATTGCAACTGGCACCGTGTTTTCATTCTTCTTTGCTACATGACTCCCCGGCAACATCATTTACCGTCCGTCGTGTATCTGCATCTGAAATTCATCTGAATCGCCGAAAGAAGATACACACGGCGGCAGCAGCGTCGGCGACGACTGGGCTCAGGTGGCCCTGCAACATGTTTCTTGAAGAGCGCACGCAGCATCTGTGGAACGGAGTAGAATGCGGCTCTGGCATTCATTCATATTTGCCGATACTGCTTTCGAGTGAAGTTCGATGGGAATGTGGATGCTGCGAGTACACGGACCAAGAATTGAGTGAAATGTATCGAGTGGTTTTGACGAGAACATTTCAGAGCTGGTTTTGGCATGGTGAAGAGTGTTTATTGGAAGATGTTTTGTTGCATGATTTGTCATTTGTGAAATAGTTGAATTTCGCAAGAAATAAGCGAGAAGCTAATTTAAACTTTGGAATGGTGAAGGGCGCATATCATTTATAGTACGGCATATTTAGTAAAATGCACAATGAAATTATGAGCACATTTTAAACGAATAGGATGCAGCAATTTCACTTGAAATGTATGTTAATATGTACGGTAAGTAGATCATTTTTATCAATTTGGTTTACATCGCAGCCGCAGTTTAACTTAGGGAGTGATCAGCTTCTAGAAATCACCTTATATAGGTGGAAAACAAATATTTGCAAAATATAAGAAAAATAGATAAGTTTTTAGCTCGGCCATGATAATTCTTTGGAAATTTCCAATCCTATGCGGGCGCTAAGTGCTTAAAAGTTGGCAATGATATTTTGTAAAAATTCGAGTTGCGATATTTTCGAACAGAGTTATCGGATTATGATGAAATTTTCAGGACAAATTTTTTTTTTCGAATTCGCCGTCGACAATCAAACATATATATGGGTAAATATTTAGAAGTGGGGCTCCAGTCAAAACTCGCCCCAAAAATTTTTTCACCCCCTGGAGACTATTCTATAGGGTAGGAATAGATGTTCTAAGGTGGGGGAAGACATTTTCAATGATTGTTTATAATAAAAAAAATTATTATAAACAAAAAAAAGTTTTTTTTTTAATTACTTTAATTTTTATTAAATGACATATTTTGACCAATTTTTTGTTCTTTCGGAGAATTTTTTTACGGTTTCACGATAAATAACGATTTCCATTTTTTACTCTGATATTGAAATTCACTAATAATTTTGATCACAAACCATCAAAATAAATACCCTTATTTCTTTGAACTATGTGAAGTAAACGAAACTTTGCTTTGTTTTTTTTATTTTTTTTATTATAAACTATCATTGAAAATGTCTTCCCCCACTTTAAAACATCTATTTCTAACCTATAGAATACTCTCCAGAGGGTGGAAAATTTTTTGGGGCGAGTTTTGACTGGAGCCCCACTTCTAAATAATTACCACTGAAATGAAGAAAATTTCACCATTTCAACATGGGATAAAAAGTCACAACGTCTTTGAATATCAATTTTGTAATAGTAACAATCTCATGCATGAATGCTGAAAGAGGGCTCTGTTGAGGAAAGAATATATAAATATGCATGCACTTTTTATCCACCACCAACTGTAAGGTATTTCCTACTAACTATAGACAAAATGGGGTTAGTTTGAAATGCCGTTAAGTTAGTAATAAATTGACCATTCCCGAGTAGGGAATGAAAGATCTGTGGAAGGGTCCGAACCACACTCTCAGCACCATTTTTTCTTTCTTTAACAAAATGAGGGTACATTGGGAGTGACATAACTGGCTAATTAGTTGTGGTATGGTCGTTAGTTTCTCACTTGAATTCATCAGCACCCATAACAAAGTATTTTATTTTGCATGCAATTGAATAACTTCATTTGTCACAAACTTTCCCCTCAGGCAGTGTCGAACACTGGTATGAGAGAGTATCGGAAGTAATATGCTTCTGTCATTTATGATAAATGTGCAAACAGCTCTGTAGCTCTGTAGCAGGTACGTAAACAGAAAATTTTCAGATCAACGAATTTTCGAAATCCTTCTTTGCTCAAGAACGGTAGGCTCTTCGCCAAATTACTTCTTTTTTTATCACTTGATATTTGCGTTCACGGGAATTCACGACCCAATAATCAGACAAATATGAAAGTCACAAGATATATTACACTTAAAAAGGACCATGTATGTTAGAAGTGAAAAGCGGTCAATTTTCTGAAAAATCGCTTGGAAAAATTTTTAATTTCCGGTCCAGTCACCAGATTTTAACGAAATTCACAAAGTAGCGGTATCTTAATCTAAGCAGAGTTTGGTACGAATTTGTCTAAGAAGTTATGATAGTTCTGCCAGCAATAGTAAATTTTGGAAACATTCAACTTTTCAAATCGTAACGATCTCGTAGTGACAATAAAACAACAAATATTTTAATTTAAAAAATTTGAAAAGTTTTGCGAGTGTTAGAACTAAATTTTGTATACCCCTAAAGCTTCCAAAGCAGTCATCGGATCGAAACGAAATTCGTAGGGTGGGTTGACCTCAATGTGAAAAAGATCTGATATACTTTTCGCTATGGTGCTAGGAAAGGGTTGCCAGCACCAGGCAATTTCGTTATATTCGTCTCAATAGATGCTACCATTAAATGTTTATAGGGCCAGCATCTACAATGAAAATTAGTAATCAAAGTTTAAATTTTCCAAATTTGGAAAATTTTTCGGATGGCAACTCTAAATATCTTTCTGCCTCTGCAACATTTGATGTAACCATTGGATGAAAACGATATTTATAGGGTAGGGAATTTATTCTTCGTCGATGGTAGCCATTAATTGGACTATTTTCAAAATCGAGGCTTCTGTTCCTGTTCCTAACTATCTCCTGTGGACTTTCAAAGACTTCTTGGTCGAAGGCAATCCACTTGACTAATTTATAGAGGATGCCAAATTGAGGCATGGAGCGTGAAAAACGAACAGCCGTTGGCGCCTTATTTGTATTAAAATTGGATTCACAGACTCAGTATCTAATACTGTGAAGATTACTTTGCCAAATCAAGATAAAATGCTGCGAAAACTGGGTTTGACCAACAAAAAGTCAGTTTTTCAACCAGGTTTCTTGTGAGTGGGTTTTGTTACGGCGAAAACGTTCAATGATCTTTTGCTGAGCCCACACATCCTCCTAGGAAATAACTAATTATTTGGCGATGGTTTACTTTTCAACAATGAATTGAATCTTTCGCCAGGAAATATCAACAGTAATTCTAATGATGCAGCTAATGCTTAGTGCCCATATAAAATATTGAGCACACATAGCATTAGTCGATTTTGCCTAAGGGAATCATCTTGAACATATACTAATGTCTTCATATATTATAGAAGGACGTTCAACATCAATTCAAAAGCTCGTGATATGCTGAAAGACAAATATTTTTCCAATTATTTTTCTTCACGTAGGTACAAATAAGACAAATTAGTGCAATCAAATAACACTTACCAACAATTACCACACACAATCGAAAGTCATTAGTCTTCTGTTGTGCACACATACACAAAATAAACTCACCTCGTACAGCCTGCAATTTGTTACGAAAATCTTTTTCCCGCTTATGGTCCGCAGAAAAAAGATACCGCCTTTCCGTAGCGACGTTTGCATGGAAACAAAAACTTTTTTGCACACTCTCTACATCTTTCGCCCGCAAGCTGCAACGAATCGCACCAATGCAATATTTTTTCGCTAATCGTGTGGCTGCTGGCAATCTGTAAAAACACGCAGAAACCTTGTAAACAATCAATTGAGCTGCTGAAGCCGATTAATAGCTCCCGGATTTACTTTTTATCCCAGGGCCATGTTTTCCGTGGCTAATCCAGTCAATCGTATTAGGTGCGGCGGTAGCCGCGATGGAAGCCGCGGCGCAGCTATAGTCAGTCGGTCCAGCATTCGAAATGAGTTTTTCGTGTTGCCTGAGCTGGAATATTCATGTGGGAATTTGTGAATATTGGGGGTTTTATCTAGGATATCAAAAAGATCTGGAGATCTCTTTCATGACTCACAACGTCTTTGAATACCACCCCATCGACGACCAGAACGAATATTTCGTTCTGAAAATGCTGCAAATGAAATCTGAAAGTGACTGAAAACATTTCGGAAAATAATGGAAATGGCATCACATTCACATGTTGTGGTAGTCACTTCTGCTGCAGTTTCAAACTTCTGGAGCCTTTCCATGAAGATTACCGTGATCTTATCAGGTGGTACTATGCGACGCCTCGAGCTAATTAGGTGCTGTGTTTATTCAAGCGAACCTATCATTCAGTGGCCACCGTGCGGCCGCGCACTGAAAATTATTAGTTGCAAACTTCTAATTTCGACCGCAGGGGGCTGAACTATGAGAATACCGGAATTAACCGGGAAATACTTGGTCCGCGTTACGATCGATCCGACGTCAATGGGCATCTTTAACAACATCAAATTGGCTCATGAACAAGTGATCTCGTGATTGATATGACGGATCGATATTGTGGATTGCAATGTAAATATGCAGTTAATGTAGACATATTTGCGGCTCGCTAGCGGTTATCGGGCATAATTGCCTAAAAGACCTCCACAGTGATTTCACAGTAAAAAAAAAAGGCTGGCAACTTTCGAGACTGTCGTGGAAGTAAACGACTTGAAAGCGAATTCCGATGATGTCTTTAAATTTGAATTTCACTTTTTGCGGAAACGTCGAAGAAAATCACTAAATAATTGCCGATTACTTCACTTTGTGAAAGGCATGAAAATGTTTCTGGAGAAAATCGACTAGCTGCTGAATTTTTCATATCCCACGTGCGTAACCAATTTTTCCACAGTCTCTGACCCATCGACTCCAACGCAACTTTTCATATTTCCCGACATTCACGGCATTAGTTAATGAACGACCATCATCATATCCAGTTCGCGTCCCACATGCGTGGTCCACATCGGACCACTTCAACTACCTTCGCAACTCGCTCCCTTGGCAACTTTACAGATGTTATCTGTCGCATCAGGTCTTAGAATCGAGCGGCCGCCAATACTGGGAGCCAATTGGGAAATGGGTTAAGCATACCACACATCGGCTGGACAGCGTTCTAGGCAAATCTTTCGACCGGTCCGGCTCAGATTGTTTGCCCAGATTAGTTGGAGCAGTTGGTCATGTCCTGGTGCCACTGTGCCGGTGGGTTTCTGCGGGCTCGAGTACCCTGTTGACTACAAACTTTGAAAATGCGTACTTACCGGAAGCCATGCCGAGCAATGAGGTTCCATCGCACGGCGAAAAGATGAGAGGTTTTTGGCATTTCGACAAATATCTGACACTTAATTAAGATATTCGTTGGCTAACTCGGTAGGTGGTGGCGGTTCGCAATAGTGGTGGACCAATGACTTTTGAATGTGTTCGCGATCATGTTATTAGATAAAGTTGAACAGGTACGGGTCGTGTAATTGAAGTAATTTTCTATTTCTGAGCTTGTAGATGTTATCTTTAAAGTGTTCACAGTGCGGAGTGATTAGTTGTCTAGACGTTTCATTGGAGGAATGCATGGTTTTTTGAACTCCAACTTTTAGTGCTGTAACATTTTGTAAATGAAAATATTTTCGTGTAAATTGCAAATTTAATAGCTATTCCAAACAGTACGTTCGCCTTGGACGGATTCAATTGATTTACGATCATACCCATACTGTGAAAACATAAAAATTAATGCCTATTTCAGGATGGATTTGAAACAGAATTGTTAAGTAGCATAAATATATTACCTGTTTTTAAAGATATAGAAGCTTTAATGCTCAATACGAGCAGTTTAGAAGTAAGAAAGTTGCTTTCAAGCTTTAGAGAATCTTAAATGCACTTCAACGAATACAATGTTATACCTTCTTCAAGTAATCGAGTAAGTATTTTTTTTTCAAATAGTATGCAACCTAAAGTACTCTGCACCATCAACTAAACTGCCCAAAAACTAAACTACATATATCTGAGTTGAATGAGGTTAACACCTCATGCCAACCGAATTCTCCAAAAAATCAATGCACGCAAAAATTCACCTCTGATGATTTTTTTCGGACATTAAAAAGTTTGACTTATAATAAATATCGAAATGCGATCACGGTAAAGGACCAAAGAAACTCAAAGATACCTAAAAAGTACCTAGAAAGTATGTGAAAATATCTAAAAAGAGCCTAAAAAGACCTAAAGCGATCCTAAAAAGAACCCAAATAATACTTCTTCAATTTAGGAAAAGCTTATCAGAGGTAAATACTTGCGTGCATCGATTTTTCAGAGATTTGTTTTTTTATTATTATGATACAGGGTATATCAACTACATGCGAATCTCTTTATTTTTGACGTGTTTTTTAATTTGAAACTTCTATAAAATCAAATTTAGGACATCATGGGTCAAAATATTTCGGGTTCATCCTTAACTAATAGCATATCGAACATTAATTTACAGTAGTCGAGTTCAGAGCTGATCTCCAGTCAAGTGCGGAAGCAAACTTTGAACGGAATAGTAAACTTAATTATAAAAATATGAACGAAGACGTTGGAATCATATGCGATGTAAAGGTTTATACGGTTTTGGACTGTTAAAAATTGGTATTTTTGGATTCTTTTTTTCAAGGTACTTTTAGGTTCTTTACCGTGTGTGTATTTTAATAATTATTTATGTGGCAAGAGCGCAATAATAGGGAATTTTTACGAACGAATTGATATTCCTTTTTTGTGAGCTCGGGCGCAACGAAAAACAGCGAAGTATTCTAGGGAATCGAAAAAAAATCGCGCATTGTTACATACAATTTATTTATTTATTTACCAAATAAGGTATAATAATAATACATATAAATCAAATAAATATAAAACAAAAAAACTAGACAAATTTAAAAAAAAAACAGGTTCAAAATAGGAATAAAATACAAACAAATATAATATAAATAAAAAAAACATTCGATAAATAAATACATAAAGCTAATTTACATGTAGGTCACAATATTAAATACGCAAAACGCAAAACGAAATTGATTAATTATCTAATTAAACAATTATAAAAGTAGTCCTAAGTCAACGAAGATACTAGGCCGGTAGACTAGGGAGGGTAGGATAAGAGAGTCTTGGTAACTCTAATTTTAAAGGACACTTTGGATATCGTGGGGGAAAAGTGTTGGCTCATACTGTTGAATATTTTGCAGCATCTGTTAATTGGCTCATAATCAGCATATGCGGTGCTATGCTTATATTCAACTAGCATTCGTCAGGATCTAGTGACTCTCAAGGGCTGATTTATCACAAATCTTTCCTGTATATAGTCGACATTAACAGCGTCTCTAATGACATCGAAACTGAAGCAGGCAGATATCATTTATCTGCTGGATGCAAGAGGTTATAAGTTTAGAAGTCTAAGGCGAAATTCATACGACGGTAAATTGTTAAAATCACTTGGATAGTAAAGACCTCTAAGAGCGAATAGCAAGAATTGCTTCTGAATAGATTCAAATCTCTGGCTGTGAATTTCGAAAACTGGGTTCCAGATAATGCAAGCATACTCAAGAAGAGGGCGAACGAGCGCGGTGTAAAGTGATTTTGTAGCCCAAAGGTTCTGAAACTCCCTGGCCCGTCGCTTAATGAAGCCAAGTCATTTACTTGCTTGAGAAATCATTTTGTTGTAATGAAAATTAAAGCGGAGCTTTTCATCCAGCACCACACCGAGGTCTAAAATATTGTCCACTCTACTAAGTGCCGTATTGCTTAAAAGGTACGTATAATGTACTTTTTCTTTACTTTTTCTAGAAAAGCTAATCACATGACATTTTGCGATGTTGAGAGGTAAGTTATTCACGCTGCACCAATGTTCGAGGGAATTTAGTTTTAATTGAAAAAAGCTGGCATCTGAAGACGACTTTATAGTATAATAAATTTTCAAGTCGTCCGCATAGAGTAGATGAGGCACATCAGATAAAACCTCTGACAAGTCTGATATAAAAATATTAAAAAGTAAAGGGCCAAGATGGCTACCTTGAAGTACACCTGAATTGACATGAATTTTTTTAGAAATAAGCCCTTGGAATTTCACATGTTGTGAGCGGTTGTAGAGGTAAGAGCTAAGCCATTTTAGTAGAGATCCGGCAATTCCGAATTGCTGTAGCTTGGAAATCTAAATGGAGTGGTCAACACGGTAAAATGCTTTGCTAAAGTCAGTGTAGACTGCGTCAATTTGAACACCTTTCTCCATTTTACAAAGAACATGGGAAACCAACACCATTAGGTTGGTAGTGGTAGAACGTCCTTTCCTAAAACCATGCTGCTGTTCGTTAAGTCGAGAATCGACCAGAGGGGATAGTTTAGCACATATGATTTTTTCGAAGAGTTTAGGAATAGTTGATAAAATGGCAATACCTCTATAATTTTGAATTGATCTTCTGTCGCCATTTTTGAATATTGGTGTCACGTAGGAGGATTTCCAATACGACGGAAAGTACCCAGAAGAAAGAGATGTATTAAATATAATTTGAAGAGGAGTGATTAACTGTGCGGCACATTTAATAAGAAACATTGGAGGAAGAAGATCAGGTCCAGGGCCTTTTTTACTATCAAGCTCCAAGGTAGCTTTAGAAATATTCCAAGATAGCTTTAGAAATAATTCACGAAGAGGGCGGCAAATATGTCTGAGGCCTAGGACGGCGAAATGATGAAATCCGCCCCTACATACAAAACCTAAATTTTCAAATTTAAATTAATATAATAGAAGGAAATTATATAACTCAAAAAATAAGTAAATGATTTTTTTCAATATGTGTATACATACATGAATACAAAAATTTAGTGCATTTATTTCCAGATTGTGCTATCTGATGGAGCAGAAATGTTCAGGAAATTTCGATGAATATAAGTTAGAGAGGTTTTTTTGTATTTAAAATACAATATCTTTTACTATCCTGTGACAAAAACAAAAAAAAAAAAAACAACTGGAGAAAAGAGAAATTGATATTTGTATCTGATTTATGACTACAGTTTGGGCACATTTGACCACTTAAACCATCGTTTTTGCGTATCCCTTAAACCATCGGAAAGTATGTTGCTTTTTATTGAAAATGCAGACGAATGATAAATTGTATACCTAATTGACACTATCGAACTGACATTTTCAAAATTCCACGTCGCACAAGAACCTTCACCCTATCACAAATTACATGTACCTGTAGAATTTTCGTACCAATACTTGCTACCATTCATCATTTCATATGATAGCGACACTATAATGGAAAAGCAGCAAATGTCTCGATCTATACAATTTCGAAAATTCCAATTTCCTATCTCATACCGATTTTTCTAATGACCCATCCACTAATCTGTCAATAATTTTGACTGCTTAATTCTTTTCTGTAATTTTCTTTATCAATTTGTTGTTTTTTTCCCTGAAATAAAGCCGCATTTGTTCGAGACAAAAAAATTTGAATGGAAGTTAGTAATTTTATATGCCATTTATAAGGATTTGAGGATATTCTTAATCAAATAATATTTTTCGTGGAATTATGCAGCGTTGTTTACATTTTAATACTTGTCACTCTTATTTTTGATTCTTGACAAAAAAGCTCAATTTTACCCCATACTAGCTATGCATCACATGCAATATTATATGCAAAATTTTAAGCCGTTCGATACTTTTCTTTTTTATTTGCACTTTCTATTATACATTCAATGCCCTAGAATACAACGAAAACCTTAAATTATTATATAATTCAAATGAAACAATTCGAATCATATTTGAATGCTCAAAAACAATGGAAAACAACTAAGCACTGATTTGTCGGCATTGATTGATACTGCAAGCTTCATTTAAACGTTCAAGGGGCTTATTATTGTCATTTGCCTCTACTGAATGCATTATCCCATTTCACTGCAGGATATATAATTTTGCATTGCAATTTGAGTTACATTTGAGACAAAATAATGGTCCAGATTATGATGAATCATGCATTGATGTACTTGCTTTGTAATTTGGATATTATGATGGCATTTCTATATAGTCTGAGAGTAAGTAATTTACAACCGTCTTTAATTTAAAAAATTTCGAAAGTTGCATTTGTTTTTTAACCTAAGGAAATAATATTAACTCTGAGCCTACTACATTTATTAAAGCTTTGATTTGAAAAAAAAAACAGTAAAGCATAATAAAATGTCATTTGGAAGTTTCCTTCAAGTATAGGAATGCTATACACATTCAAGGTGGGGCAGATTCAAAAAGTTTCAGTTCACATTGAAGCAAAATTCGTAAAGGGTGTTCTAGAAAGACTATAACTTAAATTTTCCGCCAGTTTACTACAGTAAAATGATGTGTCATACGTTATCAAATATTCTTGAAAAAAATATAAAGTCATACTAAATCTCAAAGAGACAGTGAAAAACAATATCCTATTCATTCACTGCTTCCAACTATCATAGTTTAACTACATCGCCTGCTTGTTTAACATACTCAACATGAACAAAACACATTTCACCGAAATTAACGCTTCCAGCAATAAAGCTCATATCACACGAGTAGTAAACTAACTGTTCTATGATACGAATACAAATCAGGTCAATCTACCATTTCGAACCTAATCGATGTTCTCGCTTGTACTTAAATATACACATCCACATCTACAAGTATGTACATATTGCAATTTTGGGAAGTTGAGCAAAGGTTAGATATTGGAAAAGGCTCGGAGATACCATTTTCAGCAAAATTAAACCGAAAGTCAACATAAAAGGGTTTAATTAAGTCGATCTCTGCATTTGAAATGTTGAGTGATTTGTTGTGTTGATGTTTGAGTAGATTGCTGATAGTTTTTCACGTGGTTTTGTTTTTATTGTAATGGTTAGTTTTTGTGAGGAAAATGTCAGCATGGGGCATTCGTATTCGTTCATTTCTCATTCGCTGCAAATCTCTTTTTTTTATCTTAAACGATAGCCACCTTTTGCAAAACTTTCCGTTAAAACATTGAAATGATACAATATTTTTCGCAAATGCACCCTATTCATATTGTTCTGTAAGGTCTTATCTTGCAACATTGACCCCAGAAGAAAATTTACACCTGCTTTGTAGTTAAATGTTGATGCTTATCTGATACTCATCTGTTGGTATTTAGAGTCATAGCATATTTTCAATGCAAATGGATCTTATTAGTTTATTATATACAATGGTTTAAACCTGATTTCGTTACTTTCGCCTGACGATTTTCTATCTTTTCCCGGAGCGAAAGCTCGAAATCCACAAGGGTGTATACCGGGTCCTATTCTCTTCTTACTCTCTGTAAATAAATTTGTAGTGCTATACCGTCAACGAGCTTAACGGCTGGGTAAGCATAATTTTCCAGCCCTGTTGATTCAAAACGTCATCTGTGACGTTCCAGTTTTGCTTGTGAATCCCAAAAAATAGGAAATTTTCTAGTTCCGTCAAATTCGGTAATAAAATATAACGTGATGCGCAATTGGTAACGAATTATATATTACTAGCTTGATACTTTAAAATCATCAAAAACGGAGGATCGATTTTATCTTCGGTGTTTTTATTCAATAATAAAAAATCCTTTCGAACAAGACAAGCAACTACGACTGATCGTGAAAAAATGGATCAAGTAATGAGAGCGTTTGCAAGCAAATCTTTCTGAGGAATCAGATATTTAGAAGATGAATTAAAAACACTAAGAAAATCATTGATGAAATGGCTGAATAAAAACGGTCTCAGGGTGAACCTTTCAGCCATATCAGAAGAAAGGCGAAAGGTGAGAAAACCATATTAGAAAAGGAGGCAAACAAGTTCGATTAATTATGAAAGCAGAAATCCACGAAAGAAGGTGTTCACTGCTACTCTAAGAAATCAGTTTCCGCAGGAGTAGTTCGTGATCAACAGAGCTGAAAGACCTGGCGAAATCTGTATAAATGAGAATACTCAGATAGCAACTGAGGCGAAAGAACTTTTAGCGAGATCGTGCTGGTTAGCACTTTACAAAATTACCTTTAGTAGAAACATAGCTAAATTACTATATATTTAAATTTAAGTTAGTACAATATGTTCATAGGTTTTGCAATAATTGAGAAAGCTGAAAATGATGGGGAACCATTCAATAAGGTTGCATTCACTAGATTTGCAAATGGGAATCACCTTGAAAGTATTGACCGCGAAGATGATAATTGAACAAAAATAGCTGCTATTGATAATGGAGTGATGAAAACTGTAGAAGAAAGCGATACAAAGAGATCGCAAATATCCTAAGGATAAAAATCTACAAAAAAAAATAAGTGTTCCTTCGAAATCGAACTGGTGAACGAAGGAGTTCGGTGTTTTTTGATGTTCACATATTGTTTCCCGGGAACGACAAAGCCAAGATAAAGTTATTTTAGAAAAAATAATGGCTTCGTGACATTTCATGGCCTATGCTGGTGCATAGGATTGGTGAAAAATTGTTATTTTGGAATGGTTTGTAGGCATATTGAGCTTCTATTTTGGTAAGGTTCACAGTATGTGGGAAACGTACCCAAACTGGTATTCAGCGAAGTAATACGTATACATAATAATTTTTTTAAGTTTGTTTTATGTAGGTATCTGACAATTCGAGGATATTTGGCTTAAGCGTTTGTTGGAGCTCGTACAGGTTGTGTCACTAACACTTCAGTTAGTCGGTTCAGATCATCGACACCATAGGAATATTTGAATTAATTCCACATTCGCAGTAAGGCTACATCGTTCCATGTCAAAAATTTAATTAAAAATGTACTGTGAACATAGTGTAACGAAACATTTTTAGGATAATTGTCTGTAGCGCCTAGGAATCTGGTGAAAACATTGATTTTCTAAGAAATGCAGAGGAAAGGAGTCGATTTTGTTTCAGATATTCATGATTGAAATGTTTGCGAAATCACTTTTTTGTACTCTATTACACTCTAAAATTTAGCATATGAAAATGTAATGCGCTATTACCACACTAAAATTTTTATTAAACTAACTTCATTTTAAAACTAACCTGTGAGTTTCATTGTGATCCGATGACTAAATTGAAAGTTATACAGGGTAGAAAGGTTTTGGTGTTTTTCCAAAAATTTCAAAATTTTGGAAATTGATACCTTTGATACGAAAATTTAATGGTAGCATCTATCATATCCTAGCTGTGGGTACCAAATCTGTTAGACGTTGAGATTAACCTGTAAAATGAATTTCGTTTAGATTCAATGTCTATAGCGGAAGCTATAGGATAGGAAGATTTTATTTCTTCGAGAGTTATTTCAAGATGAAACCACTGCCACAGCGTTGGCAGCATATTTTTTGAGCTTCTATCAGTCATTGTTCTACTCAAGACCAATACATCCTGTAAATTCCAGTTTTATTTGTTCTTTTTAGATAAAGGATTTTGAAAATTTAAATTCGAAATGATCAGCAAAGCATGAAATTCGCCAACTGTGTGCATTTATTCCTCGAAAGCAAAAGACTCGATGGTTTGAACGATTTGCATTGACGTGCCTGCCTAATCTACAGGGCTATTTAGCGATCCAAAATACATTTACATTTGCTTCCATTATGTCTGGAA
This sequence comes from Nemotelus nigrinus, assembly GCA_947369275.1. Classification (NCBI taxonomy): domain Eukaryota; kingdom Metazoa; phylum Arthropoda; class Insecta; order Diptera; family Stratiomyidae; genus Nemotelus; species Nemotelus nigrinus. Next base: position 3,484,208 of record OX376374.1, read on the forward strand.
GTTTGAACAATATGCTTGTCAGGTGGTGTCTGCAATTGTGAAGGTCCGCCACTTATTTTTCCGTTCACGGTTCAGATCAATTCGTTTTCGACCCTTCTTACTCTTGCTGCAACTTATTTTGAATCTCAGTTTAAGTTTAATTTTATGTGGTCTGATTTTTTTTTCATTTTCGAGGATTGACCTTAGAAAATTGGTTACCTATGTTTTTGTCTGTTATATTTACGTCGATGTTAAAAACGTAGTAAACTAAAATGAAATACGGATGAATTTTCGTACCCAATTCTCAAAAGGCATTCCATTCTTTTGGTAGAGAGAGTCATGAGCTTACATGGGTGAAACTAAAATTTTCGATCATTCTTTATTTCATGAAACTTCTAGTGTAAAAGTTAGAGAAACGAAACAAACATTGGGTTACACCAAAAGAAGCTCCCCCTCCTGTAACATCAAGAATCATGCTGGTAGGAGTGACTTCTTTTTCAATATCAAATAAATTTTTGCAGGCCAAAGATAAGCCAAGGAGCAGACATAGAAACTAAATATATAAATATGTGTGGAATATATGTGGTCGGTAGCAATGGAAATTGTTCCGTTTTAAATTACAAAGTTCATTTATATCTTATGTTGAAAATACATACCAAGAAAAACGCTTAATAATTTAAAAGTTGTTCACTTTGATCATTTCCAAAGCAATTGATAGTATCTGAAAATAAGTTTTCTTTCGAAAATCATTGGAATCACAAACAGTATTTCCAAAATTGTTTCTGATCCGTTTATTTGTCTTTGTCGAAATAACGTTCTAAACGTACCCCATAAAATCACTTCACAAGCAGCATGAAAAAGACCTTCCCTAATACTTTCCGCCTAATTCACCATTCGAATTATAAACATTTCAAAAATGATCTGTTTGAATTTGAAGAATCATCACGTAATGGGTGGTTTCAATGATCCTACAATAACGTGGCGTGGCGAATGCCAGAAGATCGATTCCAGCATAAAATCGCTGTGAAGTGTGATCATGCCGACGCATAATGAAGGTGATAAAACCATTCAAGACATCGGAAATGATCGATTGCTACGAGTCTATGCATGTATCTATGCTCCCGCCCGCAGGTGTGATTTTCAATAAACACGGATCGCATCATCTTCGGAGTGACGTCGCCGAGACGCAAGATTCCAAGCAATCAGAAAGGCACTCATTACCATGCCAGATTACTTGAAACTGTCGAGTGTACATAAATCGCATCTTCCGCACCGGATCGGAATACCTATACATGATAGCTGATCAGATACATTACGCATCTAGTTACTCTTCAGATCTTCCCGGTTTTACGTGAGGTTTCGGTAGACGAAATGACAGAGCTCGAGATTGTTTGTAAATATATTTAGTGAAAGGTCGTGTTTCAAGGCAAGTACGGTTTGAAGAATCTGAAGCTGAATTGTGAAGTTTCGTTGCCAGACAAGGTATTTTTGAAGATTTTGTAAATACATACGACTCATTTTTGTTTACTCTCGGTTTCGAGGAAATTAAAGATTCTATTTGCCTTTCCACTGTTTATTTACATATCGATCCTTATTCAATTTACCTTTCTCGGATTGAAAACCTTGAAAATTATCTGAATAAGGTAAATGAAAAAACAACAGTGTTTTAGAATTTGACAACATTATTATCACTAAACTTCCTCCTGCGATTTGAAGTACATGTGCTGAGCCGAATTTAGTGGAAAGGAAATAATGCACTCGTACGCTTAGTTGTCATTGCAACTAGTCGTCAAATCGATTCCCTACCCATTCTTACAGCTATTTACAATACCGAAATCTCCAAAACCTCTTACCAACACCACTTGAAAATATCAATCTAATCTTCGTGCAAACTTTTCTCATCATTTGCTCGATATTTTCAAGCACAGGTTTCCTTTATAACTCCACCGCCGCCCGTTTTAATGCACTCAGGTGCTCCCAAGCGAGCATTCTACGTCTGGACTCTTACGAAACTTTTCCGACGAAACTTCCTCGGACTGAAATGGACTTATCAAAAACAGAGACCGTCACGTAGTTTTCAGTGGCCAAGGAATATGAAAGTGAAAATCTCCCCGGCAAAGAGCCAGGAAAAAGATATTTTCCTATCGATGGCATCTTTTGTGTATTTTACGAAGCAATCGCTGAAAAGGAAGACCAGTGTGTAAAACTCAGCCACTTTTTAATCCCAAGCCAAAATCGTCTCGAAATGATTGCGAGTTAAGTGGAAAAGAAGTTGGGAAAATTTGGTCACTAGACCAGAAATTCGACAGTTATAACTTCCTTTGCGTAATATTTGTGAGGAGCACGCCGCAATTGCAAAAAGTGGCAATTCCTCTTTGTAGGCGAATGGGAAAAGTTGAAATGGTTTTGTTCGTATATTGTTGCTTTTTGGTATTGATGAGTTGTTGAATGCGTGTGTGAGCGAAAGAATTCAGTTTTTGTTAAAAAGTATATAGTCTTTAATTCTTGAGGATCAAAATACTTCCATTATGGTTTTTCTCAATGGAAAATGGAATCTGTTCGACTCTTACTAGTTTTAATGGCCAAGGAAAGTAGCTTGAGCTGTAGGCCGTTTACAAAAATTACGATGGAAAATAGCCGGAATTCGAGCTAGTTCTTGTCATCAAATTATTCAAACTAGACAAAGACACGATAATAAATAAAATGCCATCAAAATCGAAGCACAGAATGGAAATTATTGGTTTATTCAAATGAAATTGAATCACAAATTAAAATCAAATGATTTTGTGAAATTTCGTAAAATTTATTTTCCTACCACAGGGAATCTCTGAATCACCCAGTTCCCATATAAACTCGAAGTCACCGTATGTGCCGCGTCTCAACATGAGTCAAACAGTGAGTACACCAATATTGAGTCTTTATAAATTGTTTTTTTTTTCTTACCCAAGAAACATTTTCAATTTCGCAAACAAAGAAATCCTCTAAGCTTCAAAAAAGATCAATTCAATAAACATCGCAAACCATCCAAATCTCTATAAATTCCATTCTCTTTTTTTCTCATCCTGCTCCAATTCATTTTCGCTCCGACCACACACGTATCTAACTGAAATCCGAAATATCACATTATTGCAATTTTGTAAATTCCTAACACGCACAGATCTCGCGAAACCATCCTGTCTGCAGTTGTGTCAATTCTTCTTGTAATTCATGTGACAAATAGGATTAAATCACCCTCAACGCTTTTCCCATCACTTCCCGACTGCTAACGCATCGTCAGTCACATATGTGTTTCCTTGCCCGGCAAGGCGATACCGTTCTGTACGTACTGGTAGCTTTGGCAGGACGAAAGCAACACAAATATTATCACCTGACTACGGCAGACGCTCCCTCACGTGCCGGAGACACCTGGAGAAGGTCGAATTGAAATTGGAATTCGTGCTAGCGCTTTCTGAAATAGGACGCTCGTGAAATTTTTACGTTTCCAGATAACAGGGAGGCTGTTCTGTAGACAGTTTTGTTACGAAACAAAGGATAAAGAATTTTCTAGGATTTAAGATGTCTGTCTCGTCGTACAATGAGCAACATAGTTTCATTGAAGCGCGGAGAATGCGAGAGGATTAGAGAGAGTGTATGGCAAACAATCTGATGATAAGGCTCTGAGGCAAGAGGACTCAATGAATCTGTAATATCTAAGCCAGCAAACATATGCTTGTACCAAAAATTACATTTCTCTTAACAAAACTATTTATATTCAGGTGCAATACGGAGCAACGGAAACTCCATCGTCAAAAGTTTCGAAATGAATGTCTACTAATACGAATTAATGCACATTCAAATCGAAACTCGTCGCTGACATTGCCATCAAAAATCTCATTACCGTATCTGAAGGAAGTTGATTTGAATCTGCAGCTTCTATAAGACGAAATGGGACAAGTAAGCGTACAAATGGATCAACAGACCAACAAAAAGTCGTCAGCTTACAATAACTTGCTTTCAATGTAATCTGCATGAAAGGAATTCGTCGTGATTCCTGTCTCCATCTATCAATTTCGTCGCACGACATTCCCGTGGTCCCGGGATTATTTCTTTAGGATCCATCTGCGAATATTCAACGCTAGTACGATTGGTTGTAAGGGCAACGATTGCTTAGTGCACATTCTAGTTCGTATGAATGGTATACTTATAATCCTGAACGCTTTGCTATTCATTAGAAATTCTAGACAAGATTGCTCTCCGTGCCGGGAGGAACTCATTCATTAGAACGATCTATCTGTGGCATCCGACACTTAATCATCTTCACTTCACTGTTCGAACGCAAACGTACCCTCGAAAGGCCTCCGGTTGGCTGCATGGTTGAAGATACGAGTGTGTAGATTTGCATGAGTGAAACATCTTATGACTATAATTGAGAACAACTATTAGGATGCTGTTTCCTAATGCTCCCTTAAAGGAATTGCAATCAGAAAAAGTAAAGATATTACAAGGATTTTTTTGTATGTTTAAAGTGAATGCTAGCAAAGTTTTGCTGGGATGAGAGACTAGTGCGAAATGTGTTGATTTTTCTAAATTAATTGCACATTCTTCAAATAAATCGTTTTTTTTTCTATACATCAGAGTAACAAAAAGTCAAAATTTTTCTAGCGGTCTTTTCGTTTTTTTTTTCATGTTTCTAGGGCCTGTTTGCTTAGTTACAGTCTGTCAAGAATGAGTTTACACATAGGGAAAAAATTCAATTTTTGATCTTTCTAATTATAAAACACTACTTTTTATTTATGTAAATGATTTTTTTTCTTAATTATAGTTATTTACATTATACAACCGATATATACAAAAAAAGTACAACTTCAATGCAAGAAAAGAACGAAAAGAACAACGGAAACAATTATTGCAAATCTGAAAGTGTCAAGAAACTGTTTACACAAATTATTATTGTATTTAATATTTACATATTTACAGGATATTTATAATTATTTGGTATATTTACTATTTGGTATGGTCACTTTTGGCATCCAACCCGCATTGCAACCGATTTTTCATTGAATAAATCAACTTTTGCAGGTCATACGTGGTTGGTATTTTTGGCCATTCTTCGAGAATCGCAGTTGTTAAAGCAGTTCGGTTTTTGGGTTACCTTTTAGCGACTTGTTTTTTAAAGTAGGCCCATAAATTCTCTATGGAATTTAAGTCATGATTCTGGGCTGGCGTATCCATCACTTTTCCGCAGTAGTATAAGAGCCACATTAGCACCATGTTCGCCTTATGTTTGGGATCGTTGTCCTGGTAAAACTTAAAATTTGGTTTGTTTTTATGCATAAACCCGAATTTCTGCGCACTGCTTGCCAAATATGTTTTAAGGATATGCAAATATTGTTGGGCGTCCATGGTTGACTCGATGAATGCCAAGTCTCTTACTTTTCTGCTTGATAAGCACCCCCAAATCATAACGGATAACTTACCAAATTTTACAGTCGGAATGATATTTCAATATTCGGTCCATCATTGTAGTACAGCATCATTTTCGTCTCATCGCAGAATATGACGTCGTCCCAAAAGTCAACGGGTTGAGAAAGGTGCATCATAGCGAAGGAAAAACGCTTTTCGATGTTTAGTGCAGAAAGCAGTGGTTTCTTTCGTGCAGCTCTGGATGAGAACTATTTTCATAGGATGGCCTGTCGTACTGGTTCATGGGAAACAGCAAAGTCACACTCTTCCTTGAGTTCCCTAGCAAGTTTTCTGGTAGAAATCCAGGGGTTTTTTTTATCAAGTTTCCTTATCATAAGGCGCTCTATACGTTTAGGTATTTTTGGTTTTGGGCCAGCACGATTCATAACGTTATAGGCTGTCTTTCGTGCTACACAAAACATTTCCGACAGTTCCTGCGCACTTTAACCTAATTGGTGATTATAGTGTATCATCTGAACCAACTCAAATGATAATCTTTTGCCTGGCATTTTAAAACACAATATCGTACTTATTTATGCGTACTAGCCAAAAAATAATCACACACTAATGATCAAATTCATAGAACTTTACAATACAGACCAAAAATTACGGTAAATTTACCGCATTGTTGCAGTAATGCAAACAAAAACAGTTGTGTACAGAGTTTCTTGACACTTCAAGAATTGTAATAATTGTTTTCGTTGTTCTTTTCGTTCTTTTTTTGCATTGAAGTTGTACTTTTTTTGTATATATCGGTTGTATAATGTAAATAACTATAATTAAGAAAAAAAATTCCTTTACATAAATAAAAAGTAGTGTTTTATAATTAGAAAGATAAAAAAATTGAATTTTTTCCCTGTTTGTAAACTCATTCTTGACAGACTGTATATAGCAGGCAAACCCTACAAAAATAAATATCGAAATCATTTATTTTTTCTGATGGTAAATGGTTTTATAATGGCTTCTAATCACCAATAAAATATGGTAGCTTTTTCACCACTCTGCATGTTGTAGACTTCGAGGCCGTAAAACCCACCAAACGTTGTTAATATGTAAATAGTATTAGAAGCAAAAAGCTATTTGAATACATGGCTCTTTTCTCAGTAGTTTAAGTAAGTTCAAATTCAAAAAAACTTTAGCGCTTAGGAATCACGATAGGAGGGTTTTTCTAAAAAAAAGAGCAGATATTATGTACAAGGCTCGCCATCTTTTATGTCGGTAGGTAAACATTGAATAACTTTGGAAAAAAATAACGGATATATATATATATATATATATATATATATATATATATATATATATATATATATATATATATTTAATTTGGTTCTTTGCAATTTATTTGGACTAGTTTTTGAATTTAACATCAATTAAGTGGTCGTCTATTTTGGCCGAAACAAAATGTGCCATTTTTTATGCGTTTTCATTACCCTTTTTTCTGCGTTTTCAATTACTAGCATCTCAGGCTGTATAGCAATGATTTCAGTACGAATGTTTGCCACGGTCTCAGGTTTACTGCCGTATACTTCGCTTTTCAAATAACCCCACCAAAAGAAGTTCGGAGTGGTCAAATCTGGAGATCTGGGTGGCCAGTCAATGTCGCCTCTTGTTGACATCAAACTTTCATGGAATTTTCATTGCAGAAACTAAATTGCTTAATTTGCAGTGTGGCATGACGCACCATTTTGTAGGAACCAGTAGCCATCCAGACTTTTTTTTACGCATTTACGGGCAGACACAATGAACCAAAATCCACCGATATTGATTTCCATCGACTGTTTCCTTTGCTCTGAAAAAATATGGCCCAGTGATGGTTTTGGCGCCAACGCTGGCCCAAACAGTCGCTTTTTGGTCATGCAATGGCGTTTCATGGAACTCATGTGAATTTTCTGCTCCCCAAATGCAGCAGTTTTGTTTATTAACGCCGCCAGAGTGTGTGAAATGGGCCTCTTTGGTCATCAGAATCTGCTTCCAAAAATCAGGTTCAATGTCAACCATTCGAGCGACTATTTGGCCGTTTTCTAAGCGACGTGGACGGTCTGTCAGCAATATTCCTTATGTGAATTGCATTTTATATGTAATTAAATACAAATCATCCTCCAAAATGCACTCATGCGGTGACGATACAACACTTTTGGGTTCTGAACAACGCTCTCTCTGACCGCTTCTACCAGATCATTGGAACGTCTTGGATCGTTGACGAGCAGCATTTTGCCCCTGAAAATGACCAAAATCATCACAGCTGCCAACCATTTCCTGATTTTTGCAACCAAAATTCTATCTAATTTGCTATACATAAAAAGCAGCCTATAGTATAGATGCTATTGTAATCTGATATCTGCATTGGAAGAAATAGAGGAAGAAAGTGGTTTTAAATCTGATATTTCAAGATGGCGCTACAACCACAGAGCTATCAACATTTTCTAATAACACCTATCAAAACTGGTCTTACTTAAAATCAATACATCCTGAAAATTTCAGTTTGATCTTCGATATTCAAATTCAGACTGTGGCGATGAGCTTTGTCCATAGACTAGCTCAACTTAGTATATGGATAGGAAATGACGTCCCTATAAGAGTTTCGCTGTAAGATCTCTCCGATTCTCGCGGTACCATCCGGACGCTTGAGTGCCTTTATTAGACTTCGGGAGAAGATAAGTAATAATCTGCTTGAGGAGAAGTGACTGGGTGCACCCGGACGTCTGTACGAAGAGATACTCCGACATCTTCTTCATGGACGACTCGAAGACAGAAGTTAGATCTGGAGTTGATGTCAATATGCATTCATCAAATGACATCTGGGCCTCTTCTCTCAGAGAGTTCGCTTCTGTTTTCAAAACAAAAATATTCACTATCTTGAGAGCTGCCTGCTGGGCGATTGAGGAAAAGTGAAGGGGGAATGTATCTCTAAATGCAGTGACAGTCAAGCAGCGCTGCTGGCACTACGTATACCGCTGATTACTTTGAATACTGCGCAAGAGTGCAAAGTACGATTGAACACTGTCACCAGATTTAACAAAGAGCAGTACCGGGGCTCTGTGGCGTTGAGTGAAATGAAATTGCTGGCGCCATTGCGAACCAAGGTTCACCGCTTCCATTATAAGGCCCTGAGCCTCTCCTGAGTGTGCCGCCCGCATCTGCATGTGCCATTTTTCAGAAGTAGGTAGTTGATGCTCACAAAAGGAGATGGGTGTCTTCTGAAGTGGCCGCATATGACTAGGAGGACATATACACAGTGGTTTCGCGGCATTGAAATCAATACTTTAATTGTGATATGGCAAGTATACAGAAGATAGTTTCTTTTCTCCCACCGTCGATCCTAGATTTCGCTAACAAATATGGGGAAATATGCTATGCTGAGGGTATGAGTATAATGGGTCTTTTGGCCTTTAGAATGGGTCTTAGAGGTGCCAGGCGCCTCTCTCTCAAGCGTCAAGTACACACGGTCATCTTTGGCTAGAAACTTCCAAAACATTCTCATAGCTTCCCATAGCGTTATAATTTCAAATCTTCTACGGGTAGATGCTGAAAAAAGACATTACGTCGGCTGCCCAAAGATTTTTCTTCAATGCCCTGTTTTTTCGTTGGTTATTTTTGCGGCTGATCTATAAAGAGGACGTTTTTTTTGCTGAAGATCGGATCTAATCTGTGACTGAATCTTCAGCCGTGAAATGAGCTTAGTGTATGATGATTTCCACGAAATCCAATTTTTCGCAGAATAGTGTACAATTCCAGAAAAAAATATCCACTATAGTTCATATTTATTGGAGAAACCTTTACGACTTAGTGGAATCTCTTCCGATTTCCATCGGGTAATTCACCGCTCCTCAACCTCCACCAAAGTCCTACATCCATGTGACACATAAATATTTGCGCCAACTATATCGCTCGCATCCGAACGGTTTCGAATGAGGTGCAAATTTAATTAGCTCGCGGCTTGTGCATATGTTTCTCAGGGATCAAATCCCATATACACTTGTATACCGTCATACCTCCAGCTCATAGCACATTCCATTTCTCTGCTTTCTCGGAGTTATTCATACCGTGCCGACTTCATCGCTATTCGCTACCGTGTCGCTTCCCAACCCAACGTGGTTCTGTGATTAACAATTTAATTGAATTTCAACAGATGGAACTGTTGATGATGATGATGATGACGTTGGTGACGATGAGGATGGCGGCGGTGATGGAGCCAGCGACGACGAGGACGAAGCTGATGGCGGTGACGATATGGGTCGTTGGATTAAAAGTGTCGCTTTTCAACAACGCCTCCGGCGTGCTCAATGCTTAAGTTGATCATTAGCAAGAAAATGTCGAAAAGATTTTTCCTCTGAGAGTTTCGCTTTGTTTTTCCATGTGCCGAGCGATGATTTCATCTTTCCGTATCCGGCAAGTACGAGTGCATCTGTTTTTTGTTGTTGTTGTTTTGTTCCTTGGATGTTTTTTTTTCATTTCTTTTCGGTATTTGCCGCTGAGGAGCCTTAGTGTGTTGACAGGAATTTACACGCTATTGAGAGGAGAACGCGAATGGAACGTGGATGGGGGAATTATGGCGTGTTTAAGTAATGTGATGAAAGCGTTTTAATTAATTTGCCATACATTCCATGAGAGGGTGGCGAATTGATATATAGTAATAAAAAAACAGTGAAAAAATGCAATAATTAATGTTCGTCTAACCCAAAGACTCATACATACCCCTAGCTTAATTTCGGAGTATTTAACGAGAGGAAATTCTAGATTTCCGTGTGCTAATCTCCAGCAAAGGTGTTCCCATCAGCCTGACAATGTCACTGTTCAGTAAGAATCTTTTTTTTTACAGCACCATTAACAAAACAGAATCAAATGGCTTCATCGCTTGCCATGACTTCTAAAATCATCTAATTAATGCACCCGGTCGCGGCCATGAACATAAAACGTACCCATTATTGTCGATGTGCTGTATTGTCGATATGCTGGGCCGTATTCGAACTCGGGTCAGAGTGACAGGATGTGATTACATCCGTAAAATGCTTTAAGACCAACAAAAGATTGTTCCGAATTGCTGAAACGAACGTGATGACATCCAACGGAATTTTATGAGAAAATTGAGCCAATCGTCAATGGGCCCCAGGGAAGACTACGCACCACTAGGAGATAACAAACAAAAAAAAAAACAAATTCGATGGAAAGCGAGAGCTTTGTAGGATGTAGATGAATACCCTTTAAAACTAACGAACACTCGATGGGCTCGAGAAGATATTTTTGTGTATTATCCCAAGTAGCAGTGGCAGTGTCTTGCTTTTTATTGCACAAATGCTCATTTCGGACAACATGAAGAGCGAACTAGGAATGTCAAGATGCAGCCGTAACTCTATCATCCCGTTTTGCACAGTTATAATAAAATTGGATATATAGGCTATTCGGTTTCGATGGAACAGCCCATCAGGGAATAGTCGAAACAGTTGACCAACGGCCGTTCTTGCGTTGCAATCGATTGTGAGCAAGATGCCCCTGGGGAAGGAATCCTTCGCATCAAACGACTCCAACCCATTTTCAGATAAATAAACTGCCACCGGATGCGATGGCTGTTTGCAGTAACAAGATGGAAGGATAATATCTGAAATGTGAGCGAAGAGTGTTGCGTCCAGAGTTGCAGCCAAAGAACTCAATTTTACGAAACAAGCTTCACTGAAGAGCTTTTAAAATTGACCAAGTGTTATATTTGTATTCTGGTTGAGAATATGCTTGCTGAACATGTATTAATTTTTGCAGACCCAACTTACGGTAACACTACTCACTAAGATCACATTCAACTCTTCCAGCTTCATCTTACTCCAAACGGAACATTTCCATTAAATTGACGAAAGTCCATCGTTTGCAAGGCCCGCAGCCTAGACGACCGCTGAAGGAAAAATTACGAAACTAGCAAAAATCGACAACATCAACGAAACGAAGACGTCGCAACTTTACTTACGGAAAGATACGATTCCCTCGGGCTTGTGTCCTATCTTGCTTCATGAACATGTCGAATTTCATCGTAATGCCTCCCAGTTATCTGCCGAGTCACGCACTGCTCTCATGAATCTTTTTAATCACTGCGACTACCACCACGGCACAAGCTCTGGCTTCAGCTCGACCGGAGAGGGAGTCAGATCATATGTGTTTTTCCTCCCAAAAGGATACTGATACACTGGTCCTTTCCTCGCTTCGGTGATCCTTCATGGAAAGATGCGAAAAGGATGATGTAGGACTAGCACGTCAATAAGAAGGACCACCAGAACTCGAAGGCAAACACTCATTCGATTCAATGGACGGCAGCGTTTAACCAGCGGCAGACAAGGATTTTACTTTAATTTTCGGCACATTGGAGCTCATAGCATAACGGGAACATGGTAGTGCATCATTAACCACGTGCGTATGGTTGTTAGGATGTTTGCCTAGAAGCTGTTCCGACCGAGTCCGTCGTGTTGATTTCGGTGTCGTAGGCGTTTTTCGATGCTTTGACAAAGCTTGATGATGTTCGCAGCTGGAATGCTTATGGCAGTTATTAGTAAATCGGAAAGAACTTTTATGTTATTACATAGTTAGGGAAATGGGAATTGTTATCGAAGGTCAGATTCCGTGACATAAATAATGATTAGGGATGTAATCAATGGGTAGCCGGGTTGATATATGAATGATAATTATTGTAATTAACGACGGTACAATTTTCAATACATACTTGGATTGCATGAAATAAGTTTGGTTGGATCTATTTGATTGATTCCTATTTTCTTGAACGGAGTCTGCGCAATGATGGACCGGCTTTTTATGGTTGTCCAGGCTGCAATATTTGTTTGAAAGAAAGAATTTGTAAGTTGTTGAGAAAGAACTGAGAAAGAAAGAATATTTTGAAATAATTTTGAGAAAGAAAAAAAATTGAGTCAAGTCTCGCGTTTCAAGTTGCTATCATTTTGGCAGTTTAAGCAGATTGATTGTTCCAGATTCGGTTGAATTATTTGACAGGAAGTTGACTAGTGGCTGGATTTGATAATCAATGTCGATTACTTATTAGGACTTGCTGCATTTTACAAACTCATTAGCTTAACAGAAAAACATCGCATTCGGGTTCGATATATCATGCTAGTATTTTCAAAGAGCCATAGTACTTGAAATGGTTTTATTCACCTTTCTAAGAAAAACAACCTTTTCTACTGAAGTATTTTGTAATTTGAACTATATTTCTCCTTTAAACATTCATTGATTGCCAAATCCCGATTGCTATGAACAATGAGCGTGATCTTTTTGAGATTGATGATGCTTTCTGGGAAGATAAATCATGCACATATATAACCTTACATTTGAGCTAGGGAGGATAGCATTCTAGTGCTTCAGATATCCACGTCTGTTAATGAGTGCGATATAATCGAAATCGTGGATTTGTGCCCTGTAACCCAAGTGTTTATTGATTTTACTTTTTATCGCAGAGTAGATGATTTCATCAGTAAGTGATCGAATCATCCGTTCCATGGGCTAGGAGTACTAGTAGGCTAACATTAGTCAACACCGATGAAAAAGCCTCAAAATGTAGCTAGCTGCAGAAAAAGAGTCAAATTACGATTCTTCAGGGAATAAATAAACAGCAAGTAGCATCACTGCATGTAGCTGAAAAAAATACATCAGATTTTGCAAATTAGTCACTATGCTTGTGTAGTTGTAGTGTTTTCACTGTAATATGCGTAACGAAAGGATTGGTCGTTTTCCGAACTATATGCAATTCAGTGTCTAAAGTTACAGCTACAGCTAATTTTTGTTTTCATCCAGCTGTTGGCTGTTCTTTCTCGAATATAAGAGAACAATAAAAGTTTTACACTCTCTATAAGCTAAACTTCGAAAGGAGAGCGCCACCTTTGGTTTCCGAACTCCATAGCTAGGTAATATTTGTCATCACTAATACGAAAATAGAAGGATTGTGTTTGATGCGAAGTAAGCCTTATTGTCTATTTGTATTGAAAGTAAAAAATAGATAAAAAATCAATGACCACGACTCACTCAGGTAGACAAATCGGCTTTAAAGCCAAACACTCCACAGTAGACGCGCTAATGGTTCTCAAAAGCGCAGTTGAGGAAAGTATCTAAAATAAAAAGGTTTTGGGTGCCTGTTTGATTGATCTACAGAAGGTCTTCGACTATACAATCCGTTTGATCCTGTACAAAATGATCAATTTTGGTTTCCCAATATAATTAATTAAATTCATTGATCGCTTTCTATGTGGCAGAAAGGCTTTTGTCGCCTTCAATGGGGCTCTTTCTGATGAATTTCCAATCAACTCAGATGTACCTCAAGGCTCTGTTCTCGGTCCTGTTTCGTTTAACATTTTCACTGCAGATATCCCAAGAATTTCAAATAATTCTCCCATAGGTGTTTCTGTCAATCTATACGCAGATGATATACTTTCCTGGGATTCGCAGCATAGCCCGCATTTTGCAACAGCGGTGTTACAAAGGTACGCGAATCAGCTCGTAGCATATTATGCGAAATGGGGCTTGTAGATAAATGCCGACAAAAGTGAGCTGATACTTTTCCGAATTAAAGCTCTCAAAAAATCTGAACTTATTATCAATCAACAGTCAATTGCCCCTTCGAAAACCGTTAAAAACCTTGGCATAAAGCTCGACTCTTGCTGGAGCTGTAGTCAGCATTTTCAGACAACCCAGCATACTATGTAGCGAAAGTATTGCCAAACACGAATGCAGGCGACCCTTTTTTCTTTACTTCTAGTGAACTTAGTGCGGATTCAAAGCATTTTTCGCCTATATTCACTTTAATCAAACCTCAAGTGAGGGTTTTGGAATATGAGAGCAAGCTTTTATGTTCGCTTGTCTTCACTCGAGATTCACTTAAAGTGAATATGACAGCATTCGCTTTTGGCGATACTTTGACTTTACTAAAGTGAAAAGTGATTCTTGGAACCGATATTATTCGCTTTTTGTGAGCTATGTATATTGACTCTGTGTGGCATTTACCGGGAGTAACTACAACGAGTTAGACCATGTTTGATGAGTTCAAGAGTGAAAACTTTGAAAAAACCTATTTAAGGAAAAATGTACTATGTGGATATCGGAATTCGAGCAACCAACTCTTAGTTTTATTAAATCAGTATTATTTGGGATTATATTTTTATTTAGCTGGCAAATTCTTTATGCTCATAATCAGGGGTTTTCTCAGGAATTTTTCATGGGGGGTGTGTTCAGAATTTTAGGAGGGGTGTCCCTTTGGAACAAAGGACACAAAGGTCCCTTTGTGTAGGAAAATTGTCCGTGCTAGGGGGGGTGTGTGCACTTTCCAGGGGGGTATTAAGGGGGTGTTAGGGGGGTGTAGGAAAATCTCTGCTCATAATAACTCGCAACGAGTCGTATATCATATGCCACTAGAGTCACTAAGATTCACCTAAGGCGAATGTATATAGCCCTCAGCATATTCGTTTTTGGCGAAGCTTATCGATTCGCCAGAGTTTCGAAAAAGATGATTCGCCAAGAATGAAAATTTGGGCGGCCTGGTTAATAGCGAACCGTAGATGAATTCGTTGCGAATGAAATATTCGTTAAAGTGACTCGCTGATGACTCGTTAGCGAATCCCTTGGTATGCTGTGAAGCCTCAAATAGGCAGCCAGCACATACCACCACATAGGCAGTATCTTCAAGCCGAACTCCATTATCTCAAATCGAGCTAACAATATCGCATATATGCATTTGATTAGACTTATCCTCACTTATGGTACACATATTTTGTATTCGGCTCCTCCTAGTGAACTTGAAAAGCTGGCGAAATTCAAATGCGGTCTCCTCCTAAATATCACGTCACTCTACTTTAAGACCTATGGCGATTATTATAGGAATAGAGCCGTTTACTGGAAATCAAAAATAACACTTCTTATCTCTTATTTGGTTCAACTAAAAGACAATTCCATCCAACGTACCATAGAGTGGCCCAACCCTTAAATCCAATCGCTTCATCAAAGGCCTGGAATTTAACGATCAGGCTTTCATCTCAGGAGTAGCTCATAGAAAATGATCCACCCACTCACCAACCACAAATGAAGTTCCCAGTGAACTTGTTTGTTTTTTTATTCACATAATCCAAATACCTTTTACATTCCTCATTATTTCTCTAAAAAGAACTATTACTCGAACACCAACTGACTTTTCTCGTTTCTTTTCTCTCTAAACATCCATATTAGCTAAATAATGGAGCTTAGTTGCATAACATATTTTGAAATAAACCAACTCCCGAAAAAGTAAGAATTTAGAGCCACAAGCCATGAAAGGCACAGCTCAAAAGTACAACTATCATGTTAAGAAATAGTTTCAGGTTATCTATTTCTTCCCCACTTCACGGTCGTAAAACCTACCTCCCAGATCTGACCACGACTCACCATAATAAACGAAAGGTGTTGATTACTTTCAGTTATTGACAAAAACATAACAAACTGCTCATCAAAAAAATTGCACTTACTGTGGAAATAAACATAATGCAAGCTAAACTGCGTGTCTGCGTTTCATATATTTAGCATTTCCGATAGTTTTGAAGACATTTTTTGGGGTTGAGATAGTCTAGCTCATGATAAGTATAAAGTTGCCTACTTAATGATATTGATATGTCTCCTATTCCAGAAACTTACCCCATGGAAAATAAAGCTTACGTTCATGATTCCGTTATCATCTGATTACCATTAAAAAATGTTTCGTTCTTTCTTTCTTCCGATTTCTCGGATTCATATTTTAACCATCTAAAATTTTTACTCCTCATTCTGTGTGATAGTTGGGGTTTTGATAGCTATTTAAAGTTCTGTTGTTGGTTTTCATGGATGAATGTGAAAATTTTTGAATGAATGATTTGAGGACCCAGCATCCTACCTAAATTTTGAATAACGATGAAAACGTTGATGCAGCTCAGTGATCTTTCAGATTCTGTGGCACCATTCTATTCAAAATTAATATTTTAGCCACGAATAATACCTGAAAAATATGAAGACGCTTGAACAAAAGGACCATATTTTTTTAAAAAGAATTCTTTTCATCTCGATGTCTCTTTACCGCTAGATATTATTATCTTTATGCTCATCTGAAGCCGGCCACATTGGCATTCCATTTGTAATGCATAGTTTATACCAGGCGCCCTATATATGAACTCATGAGTACTATACTTAACATGATTGCATTTGGCGAAAATTTCTCAACTGACATTCGACGATCTCGGGCACATCTTTTTGTTCCGTGTAAAAATGCTAAGTAGTCAAACTGCTCTGATTGAGGTTGAAATGCAGTCATATGACAATTTCAATTGAAATGATGTCTGGAATTCGAAAATAAACCGTAAATGGACTGACTCTTGAGTTTTATACAAGAACACGCGACTCGATCTTCAGTATGTTCTTAAACACACCATCCATACCTAAACCTGACTGCTAAAGCATCTACAGATATATCCTCGTTCACTCTGAGCGAATAATATCCATGTTTTGGCTCCGTTGTGTGTTGCGTGTGGCGAAATTGCAACTGTCTCTGCAATTCTGTGATTGTAGAATTTTTATAAGAGTTTGGTCGACCCAAGGTTACGACGATTTGCGATGAGGCGAATCTACAGCTTGGCCACGGCTTTCCTTTCGAAGCACGGCAAACGGGTTCGGAGAGGTGGAAGGCATACAATCGAAAGATATACGCGTACGGATTCGAATAAGATCACAAACCGATCATCGTGAAACGACATATCTTCAACAAATTACCATACAATTACATGCTGCAATTCGCCGACCGAACCCCAAGACAATCGTTGCGACTGAAGAAAATTTATTGAGGCACGTCCGATATGTGAACAAATATGCGAGACAGGTACGAGATACCAGTAGGCAAAGGAAGCTTGTTTACTGTTGTGCAATGGTAATACTTTCTTAACGCCCTGAGAGTAAATTTATATGAATCTATTGAAATGTAGGAGATTTAATAAATGCAACATAGCTTGGGGGTTTAATCGCTGCTCAATAAGCTAATAAGCTGGAACTAACGCAAGCCGAAAAAATTCAGTGGTTGACATTTTCTCGGAACTTCTTAGAATTTGTATTTTATCCAGAGTATGCTCAAATGTGAATAGTTTAAAACAATTCGCTGACGAAATTTGTTGTACCTTTAAATTTCTAGGTTTGACAACTAAAACAATGAAATACTGCAGCCAGGAGAATACCTTCAAAAGCATAGAATTTGTTAACTTAAAAATACTCTCTATTGGATTTAGTATATTTGTCTTTTGCGATTGGTGATTCCATTTTTCAAATATTTCTCTTCTACATAGCCAAATCGTTGTTCTTCCATGTCCCTCTGAATTCGCAGAAACAAAATACAAATCACACGGACCAAGGTCAAGCGAGAAGGAGGCTGTTTTTGACGAAAACTGTGTGAGCAGGTCATTGCTCTGATGACAATTGTGAAATAAAATAGATTTTTCCTGATATATTGAAAATATGGGGCTATGCTTTTTTGGCACGGGGGTTCCAGCACAATTGAATATCAAATTTCGATTTATAATCAATGATGAAAAACTAAGTGTTTTCATGTAATCTTCCACCGGCTTGCTCTCTATCGGTGACTTAAACCAATCCGGGGTTTCTGTTACTGCATGATCCAGGTTTTTGGTGCCACAAAAGTAGTAGAATTTCCAAAGACGTTTCATAGTGGTGGAAACAAGCTGTTTGCCAAAAAAAGGGCTTTGCGAAATTAGTCAAGTAACAATTGGTCAAGTACCATGTTCTAGATAGTGATGATAGCCTCTCGGGTAGAGATGCTGAGCCAAAATGTTATACTAAAGTAGAAAGATTCATGTGAAAGATACGTAACTAATAGAAAACGCAGCAATAGCAAGCGAAAACTATGTATCTAAAAAAGACGGAATGCCTAAAGAAAAAATAATATAAGCAGTAATTCTTTCTTGCGGAAAAATAGATTGAAATCGAGAAAATTTCTTGCTATCCCTTCTTAAATACTTTATATACTTTGATAATTTTGCATCATTCATTTGAAAGGCTCGAGATTTGAAACCAAAGGAACCTATACAGCCTTGGGGATATCAGACCAAAGAAGAAATTGTCGTATATGGATTTCTTTGCTAATTTCTACAACCATTTTTGTCAGTAGAGAAATCATATGCTTATTGTTTAATTTAAAACTGTTAAGTTTCTGAATGAAGATTGAAAATGGCTGTGACATATTTAGGAGCACAAACCGTAGCCTCAAAATTATTAGGCCAATTCATAAGCTCCCGCGTATTTTCGCTTAGTCATTTTTATGTGTCAAATTTGTGAGAAAAGAGGTAAGTGAACTACCAGTTTATTTTTCACCTCCTGAAACAATATGCAGTAATTCATTTTATAATCAGTTTTTGAGAAAATCGAATGTAAACTTATAGTGAAAAAAAATGGTTTTTAGACATACAGATTTTATACTTTTTTTTTTTAAAACACTACAGTAGCTACAGCAGAGATAAATACGGTTCATGATGGAGCTTACACTATTAGTGTAAGAACTGCTGGGGAGTGTTTTTTTTTTTTTTTTGGATGGATGCACTACAGTAGAAGATGCACCTGGTCTAGGACGTCCCACTGAATTTAACGACATGAATTTGAACCACCTTTAACCGGGGATATGATTGTAGAGAGGTTAAAGTCTGCTTACGGAACCATTCATCTGCATTCGGTGAGAATACAAAAAGTATCCAAGCTTGAAAAATGGGTCCCGCATTAGTTATCAACATCAAACCTCAAACAAAGAGTGAAAATTCGTTCTCGTTTGTTACATCACTTTTTCTCAATTGTATTGTAAGAGGCAGGGGCGGATTTACCACTAGGCTGAGTGCTTTCGAGCCTAGGGTGGCAAATTTTTGGAGGCGAAAAATATTGGTGAACCACAAAACCTATAAAGTACCTAAAAGTCACCTAAAAGAACTGAAAAGAACCGAAAAAGACCTTAACACTACATAAAAAGAACCTAGGTGAATAAAAAGTATCTAAAAAACTTAAGAAGTGCCTAGAAAGTAGGAAAGTTCTCTAAAATAAATATGACATCGTCTGCAGTCTGTTAGTCTGTACAAGTTTGAGAGTTGCTACAGTCCTGGTTGTAATCGATAAGCGTCATTGTGAATTCTGGAAACGACAAGACGCATTTATCCGGTATAACAAGAATCTTTCTTTTTTAACTAAGCTGGCGTCGATGAGCTTGGTTGAAATTAGCAAAAAGGCAACAGGATATACATATGTGTCTGACGTTGCAGATTTTTTAAGAATGAGTGTCTTCATTTTCGAGCTCACTGCATATCCTGTAAACAAACGACGGGAAACGGCATCACACATTTTGATGTGGCTTTGAGACAGCGATCTACAATCGATATATCCGAATGTGGACATTGAATGTGCGTTTGGGAAAGAAGTGATCTAGGGAAAGAAGTTTTTCATGGTTAAAAAATTATTTACGATCTAGAATGAAAGAGGACCGGCTGAATGATCTCGCTGTATTTGAAATTGAGTCTGACTTACTATGAACGGTCAATTATGTTTCTATAATCGACTCTTTTGCCAAGCTGAAAGCCAGACGAGTGGTTGTGTAAACGGTAAACATTAAGCAAACACATCCTATTTACTATTTTATATATACGGTACAGGCGGCAATTTTTTTTCAATCTTCAGGAGGCTTTTATAAGATTTCTGAGTACTGTTTGGGTTTTTAGGTATTTTTTAGGTTCTTTATAGGTCCTTTCGGTATTTTATAGATTCCTTTTAGGCCTTTTGTGGGTTTTTCTAGATCTTTTCACGTTCTTTTTATTGTAACTGTAATTTTACATGCAGAGCAAGGGCAGCCATTTTTTTCAATCCTAGGGCGCCTAATGCGGTATATCAGTTCCTGGTAACAGGGAACGAAAAGTGGATAGTCTAAAATAATATTGAGTGGAAAAGCCAATGGATGCAAACCAAACACCAGAACTAACTGCCAAATCAGGAATGCAGCCACAAAAGATTCTCCTACCCGTTTGGTGGTCTATTTGAATTTGCTGAATCCTGACGAAACTATTACAGTGGATGTGTATTTTTGTCAACTTTGTACTTTGAATGCAGAATTGATTAAGGAACATCGTTTTTGGCTAACTTTTTCATCACGATAGCACTCGACCGCATACTGCAAAAATTACCCTGGAAAAATTGGAGGAATTAGACTTGGAAATTATGCCTCATTCAGCATAATCCCCAGAGATTGCTCCGAGTGATTTTCATTTGTTAGAAGCCTGCTGTCGGTTTAAGGTCGAAAAGTATTTCAAAACAAAGATTATGTCCAAATCAGCCTAATAACAATTTTTAATTCAAAAAATAAAACATTTTATTCCGATTGAATTTAACAATTACCACAAAGGTAGAAAGTAGGAAGAAATATATAACCGGTTGATATTAAATTCAATTGTGTTTTTTATGTATTTAAAATTATCTTAAAAACGTTAGGACTTATGGACTGACGTGATACTTTCCAGTCAAAATAACTGTCAGCTGAAACAAAAAATCTTCTTTTTTAAAGAATATTTTGCACCTGCACTGATTCTGACAGGCCAAACAATCAAAAATAATCCTCACGGGAAAATTCCCAAACATTTTCCAACCCGTTCCACTAGTTTCATCTGCAATTTTTATCTTAATCCTGAAACCATGTTTTATGTTTGACTAGGCTTCGAACAGGCAATTCCAAATCACAGCACTCACGAATACCTCAACTTCCATCTGGAGCTCAATTTGTACATTTGTCGTTACTTATGGATGCCTTAACTTCTTTTTGCGCGTTCGATTTAATGTCATGTCTAAATCTTTTGATTTCAATCGTACAGAGAAAACTTGTAGCCAGCCAGTTAGGCTTGCCAAGCCAACGGGCCAAGCCAGGCAATCGAGTGACTAAACGGAGCTTCGAGTAGATCTCTGTGAGATCTTCGCAAAAGAAGTCCCACTACGAGGCTGTTTATGCCAAATCGAGAAGCATGCTGGCCGATGTTTTGGCCGTTTATGGACACTTGAAGGAATGGCCCCTAGATGGGCACTGGTCGGGGCCGGCTAGCCGTGTGAAGTTCGATTGAGTGTCGGATTGGATTTTTTCTCAAATAGCAATTTTATCGATAGTATGGGGTTGGTTGCAGCTCTCCGGGCACTTCCTTAGTATCGAATTTAATGTTCATGATGGTAATCATCGTGAATTGCTAGTCCGTACATACGTTCTATATAAGGCCGAAGCAAAAAATAGAATAAATCTACGCACGTTTTCACGAACTTAAAGAGTCGAATAACTGCGTACCTTGTTCATGATAGTGAAGCCTGTTGAAAAATAGATATTGGAAATAATATCTATTAGTTTTTCGAATGTTTTAAACATTAATCTATTCTCTGTGCGACAATATAAAATTTTCTTCTCATAAGAGGTGCATTTACAATTTGCGAAATTGAATTTCAGATGCTGAAAAACATAAAGAAACCTAGAAACCATCACTATGACAAACAAAGTATCTTCCAGTCAAAGTTTTTTCTTTAACTTTTTTTTAATAAACCTAATTTTGACCAATACCTTTCCCGTAATCATAAAATCACAGAGGATTAATAATTCAAGTAACCCGATGGCTTGTTTCCGTCATTGGTTTTCAACGACATCGTTCAACGGAACGTTCTATTTGTCGGACCGAGCCAGCCGACGGTGAATTTCCCAGACTTGGACTAACTTTCTAACCATTTTCATGCTGCCTTCTGAACTTTTCAAGGTGAGAATTTATGGTTGTTCCCGGCTGGCCTGACCCGAGCCAACATGTGCTACCATACTCAGTTCCATTTCACACTCCCCGCTTCGTCTCGCAAGACTTCTGCTTACACTAATGAAATTCGTAATTTATGTCCTTTTTGCAAATTACTCGCCACCGTTGTGTTTTGGCCTATAAATCATACCGAAACGGCGATGTTGATGAATTGTGGAATACCACAGATGTTCTGCGTAGAGTACGTTTTCTCTGGTGGCTGTCGAGCCGAAGCCAATCCGACCCGCTTCAACAAGCCAGCTCCAACCAGCAACAGCAGCATTTTGCAGCCACTGTACCAAAACGATGATGCTGAAGACAGGCCAATCGCACTCGTCGTCGACCTGCTAACTGCTTGCTAACCAGTTTCGCAGCATGTAGCCCTGTCTTGGATCGTATGTGTACGGGAAACTGTTTGAAATGCGAAAATGTGGAAAATTTCCGAGGTTTATTGGACTGTGCTCGGTTGATATTTGCACCACCGCAATGTCACGTTGAGTACGGCCGGAAACCGCCACCGAGTTCATGGAAGAGTTTTTCCTGCGATCCGGGAAGGAAATGGTGAATATATTGCACATTATGACACGGAAATTTCGTCAATAATTTATTTTCATTTTAATGGAAAACTGGTGCGATAACGCGATTCGTTTGCATTGCATGGATGAGTTGTGGTAATTTTCTGGTCGGATTGTGGGTTAAGTGGCATTTAAGTTGTTTGCGATATATTATGGAACACATTGCCAGTGTAGTTTGATGATAAATTATTGTTCGATTATCATTTTTGCATATTGGTGAATTGACTTTGAAGTTTTTGATGTTATATGTCATTGTAATGTTGTCAAATAAATATCAGTTTTATCAACTGATGCTGCTGTGCTATTGAATTCATACTTGAGTCCTGAAGCAAATAATCCACTCGTCCTTTGGAACTTGTTAAGCAGCGTTAAATATTTAATTTATCACTTCGAATTCTGTAATTGAGTGCAGGTATCAGTGAGAATAGAATTTGCTCAAAATTTGAATTCAAAGTTTTGTCATCTTTTAATAATCCATAGATGCATTCATTTTTCGGTCATTGAAACTTCAAGCCTTTTGACAGGCAAAATATTCATTAGTTTCAATATTTCCAAATTTTACAATGAACTGATGAGACGAAATGAACAAAGCTGCAGCAGTGACTTCATTTGCAAATAAGCACATTTCGCTAAAATTTTCATTTCAATGCGAGTGCTCAAGCGTCAACAAACGAATATTTAATATCCACTTTGACATCGACAATCCACTGAAATAGTATCCATTCAAGGAGAATAATATTCATTCTCATCAAATAATTTAAGGGTCGTTGTTTGCTTCAATCGTCCGTCGTGTGACCTGAGCGAATGTTTTAGTATCATGAAAAATGCCATTGGGCTTTCAAATTCAGAGCAATAATTCATTCCGAGTCAGGAAAGGAAAAGTAGGATGGACAGGATAATAAAGTACGTTGAGTTGCAAGCGGACTGCCAGATGATGATATATACCGAACCTCAGCTCAGTGAGCTTTTATCTTGAGAATAATATTTTTCCGTGGCCGGAACTACATTAGGTCACAGTGGGATTTGACGAATAAAGCAGTCCATCAAAAGTCCCTCTGACGGCTGGAAAAATACAAGGATCAGATAAATTACAGCAATACCGAGAATGAAAAGAAAACGTAGGAAGTAATTTGCATTGAGGGATATCATGAAATTAAATTGCCAGCTTGCTTGATTTCGTAGTGAGCGGATACTGTTTGAAGGATAGCTTCCGGTAATAACAATAAAAGGTAATCACTGTGTCCGTTCCGAAAGTGGAAATTATCACCAGTCATCTGTTAGAGGATTATGCGAAATTAATTCGAGACTTTCATATTTATGAAAACTCAAAAACAGACAGCCATATCCGCAGCCGCAGCCACATTATAAATCACGCGCCACAATTATCCAAAACATTAAAAAGACAGCTTCTTCCTTTGATCTGAATTGCAATTCGATCGAGTATCTGAGTCGTTTGAAATATTATTGCGTCCATATCAAGCAATCTGGGCCAAAATTATGCACTTTCGGCTCGAGCTATATTAAATGCATAACGGAGCTAGCTCTCCGGTCTGCTTTCTGGAACAATTGTTTGGGAATTCGAATCAATAATTTCTGGATTGGCTCCAAATCCTATCGGATTTATGCATGAACACTGGTCATTACTGCACACTTGTCGGTACAGTTTGGTGTCATTACTGACGTAATAGCTTATTTTAATGCACTTGGCTAAACGAAATTGCAAAGCTTAGAGATTCGACGTGCGGGAAACCTTGAGTTGGGAGAATGAGCTGGATAAATGTTTCGAAGGGGTGAAATTCTTTCAATAGAAATCGAAAGAAACTGATTTGGTAGTCGGATTGGCTTTGCATTCAACAAAAACAAGTTGAGTAGTAGAATTTCAGCCCTTCTTATTTAATCGAAGTTAAGTTGAATTTAATCGAACGATAACGGTGTCAATTTGAATTGGCACATCTGCAATGGCAAGTAATAAATCTGTGATGGTATGGTTCTGTGACATTATGGTTTTCAAATATTCTGAGCGATTTTGTGATTTATCGATGCTTAAAATATGTTTTGGTTTGTCATATATCGTTCAAGTCTTGATTATTTTATTTATAGTATAGCCAGACTTCTGTCTTTGCAGACATATTTACCGCTTCTCTGTAAAGCCAGTTGAAAATGCCCATGGACAGCACAAGTTTATTAGGTATTGTAGGTATTGGTGTTCTAGGTATTAGGTATCGTAGGTATTTAGGTATTGTTTTTGATTTTCATTCTCCTTATGGTTAGTTATTGAATTAAAACTTTATTAATTTTTTATAGTTTTTTTCTAAAATTTCAAGGGGGGAAGCTAGGGAGTAAATCCTTTATATATGTTATATCAAACTATTTATGTATCCCTGTCTGCACTATCTGGCGATATAATTTCAAATTTACTCTATCCCTACCTAATACAACTGCCCCAAAATGCCGCAAATTTCTATTTAGCATTTTACCACTAAATGGCACTCATAACGCTCGGCCACCATGTGTGGGCGTCATCGACACTAAAATGTGTTATTAATTTATTTGTGAATTTCGGAAATCTGATGGACGGCTATTTACTTACGCAAATCGAGATTTTGCGATCGACGAGATTGTCAAGATTTTCGAGATATTCGCTTATTAAATCTTTATTGAGTTTTATCCGCAAATGGTTGAACATGGAGATTTACTTAGAATTTATCGTTTACTAATTGTCTTTGAATCGCAGCAATATCTAATATGGGAAGCTTGTTTAAGTGGTTTTTTTAGTCGATGCCAACGAGTCTGGAGCCATGTTTGGAGAATGGTTGGTAATATTATAATATTTGTTTTGATCTTTGTCGCCTTGTACTGCTAATATTTCAATTAGAATACATAGAGATGAAATATGTATTTCACTGAGTGCCGTAAATGCTAATTATGGTATCCTTGAAGTGTCAGCCACACTAATCCGCAATACAATTTTTTTTCATTCTTGGAAACTATTGTTTAGAGATGATTGGTTGTTTTAATCGAGTGATTTTAGTTAAATATGAAAACAAAAAAGAAATCTCAGTTTTTTGTGTTGATTTGCACGAAAAATTTAAAGCACGTGCTTATGTATGTGACATCATTAAAAAATATGCAAATGAATAAGCTCATGGGTTGAATTCCAACGAAAATACAAGTTTTTTTTAATGAATGAATAAGTTTGTTTGCTTCTAATTAGTACAATCTGAACCTAGCTTACTGTATGTATATGTGTGTAAGAGCATCTCAAAGTTGGCGACTCTACTAGTTGGGTCCACCGGTTTTTAACAGTATTGTCTTCAGTTTTACATATTCTCAATAACAATTATATCTCTTCCGAAATTCATAGCTTTTATTTCTAAAATATCTTTAATTTATTTATAAATTACGCTTGCTTTGACTATCCCAATTTTTCTGGCCTTCATCCAGGTATACAAGATGAAACTATTTTTTTCACATGACTTATTGTTAAACAAACATTAAATGTGAAATACATCAAACAAAATCAAATTATCTCTGACGCGGCAATTGAATTTACACCACAACTTTGTATTTCGTTTTGCTCTTCAAGTAGTTCAAATTAAATTTAAAAATTACCTATAAGATCTTTCAATACGATTCGATTCAACAGTTGAACTCTGAAAAATAATTACGGAGATCTCAAAAGAATTTTATGTGGTTGATATGAAATTCATATATACCAAAGCGATGGAGTTATGGTGATGTCAGTACAATATTTTTCCGGTTTTAGAGAAACATTGAAGCTATTTCGAAATACTGGTTTATATTCCTTCTAGTTCTACTTCCCTAAACTTTTAGAAATAGTTGTTTATAAAAGAGTTTATTGTAATGTCGAAGATGGAATTTTCAAAGAGCAGCATGATTTCCTTACCAACTGCGACTGATCTAATTGAATACGTCGATTTTGTGACCTCTGCTTTCGATACTGGACACCAAGTCGACGTTATTTATAATGATTTTTCAGAAGCCCACGACAAAATAAATCCTTAAGTGGTTCTTGATATGTTCAGTCTTTTCACGATTCCTTTTCACAATTATTCTTATCGTATTTACAAATTTTTCTTGAATGGTTGCTCTTCCTATCCTTTTTTTCCATTTTCGGTGTGCCACAAGACTCCGTACTTGGTCTTTTGCTGTTCACTGTTTTCATTGATGACATACCGTCTTTATTTACATCCAGATCCCTCCTCTTTGCTGACGACCTTAAGTTATTCAGGTAAATATCCTCTGTTAATGATTGTGTCTCACTGCAATCTGGTTGGTGGGTTCGCTGCAATCTGAATCATCAGCCTTAAATACGTGGTGTACGAGAGACTTCCACCCACATAAAACTTCTACATGTATTTTGATGTCTTTTTCAAATAAACTTAATTTTTTGACCTCTCACTTTTCTCTGTCCGGTAGTGTATTACTTCAAGTAGGTAAACATAAAGATATGAGTATCTTATGTGATCCAAAATCAAAATTCGAACTATATATTTATTATATGATTTCTATAGCATCTAAATTTGCAGGATTTGCCCTATGTAGCTCTCGTCACTCTTTGAATATCTTCACGTGTGTTCATTTATTTACTGCACTAGTTTGTTTAATTCTTGAATCTTGCTCTCAAATATGGTTTCCTTGTTTCCTCTACTTGTCTGAAGTTATTAAATTTGTTCAACGTAAATTTACTCGATGTCTGTTGTACAAGTTTAATGTCTCTTATTGTTTGTAAGAAAAACGTCTAAAATTCCGTAGATAGTAGCTTAATGAATGTTTTTTGTTGAATTCATTTAATGGGCTTTTTTCCTCCAGCATTTGCATCCAACAGTTTTTAATGTTTCATTCGTGCGTACAGAGCTACTCTTCCATTCTCTTCTTTTACGCTTGTTACTAAGTCATAGTGAGTACTTTACAAGTTTGTCATTTTACAAAAAAAAGTATTTTTGTTTTTAAAGCGACCAAGGCTATTCTTGAATCGCTCTTGATATAGGTCCAGCACCTGATATCAAAACCCTTGCTGTAGATCGGGCGTAGTAAGTACAGTACTTATCCTAGTCTTCAGAAAGGGTTCTGTTTGAATAATGATTTCTAGTGCAATACCAGAAACCAGGTGATTTAGTCGAAATGTTGAACTCAAGTATAGTACAAGAATTCAACTTCAACTACTACCAGGTGACGTAGAATAAGTTCTGTACTTATTCAAACCTTTGGAAGGATTCCATTAGAGCAGTAATTTCTAGTACAGTACTAGAAACTAGGTAATCTAATAGAACTGTCGAATTCAAGCTCAGTGCCAGAACTCAACTAACCTTAGCGCCCTTAGCAGCCAGATAAATAATAGGCTTTGTCTACGCTAAGATTGATTTTATTTACATTTATTCATTTTTTTATAGCTTGAATTTGCTTAATTTACATTTGCTTACGTCTAATTGCTCACAACATAATTTAACATTGTCTCAAATGCCCTTTGGTCATTCCTTTTTTTTCTTTTGTATTGCTAAATCCTGTTGTACGAGGATTAGGTTGGCTTATCACAATACATATCAGCCATTGCTTGTCTATTCCACCAGACCATTCAACCTAGTGGTGATGCTAACCTGTGGTTGGTATCACCGCTAGCGAAACGAAAAAAAATACAAATTTGGCAAATTCTGACGCTACGAAAATTTTGGCCGTCGGCATTGTGGGCATTGTGTATTTGAGGAAGATGATTCTCTGATTGCAGAAAATGAGCATCCTAGTTTGTCTGAAACATTGAATGCTTTGACATCTGTAAAAAGATTCTTAGAGCTTAATAACATGATTTGTTATGAGGTATCACTAGAAGAGAAACTGTTTAAAACGAAATATCAAAGCTTATTTCAAACGAGATTAACTGATTATTTCAAATTTGGTTAAATGTCATTAAAGTCAAATAAACATCGTAGAAGTTTGTTGATCGAAAGTTCTACCAGATAAAATTAATCAAAACGAATTCGAACCATCATAATAATAACAATCTTTAGTAGCATATGTAAATATAATTCTTACAGTTTGAAGTAAAGTACATATAGCTTTGGATAAAATTCGTGCATATTTCTACCACAGTGCACATAGTTGCAAGCAAACTTTTTATTTTATTTGAAATATCTATATATTATTGTTCATGTTTAGAGATATTTGTTTCTTGATTTAAATGCATTATATAATATAGTTTACATACAACAATATTGAAGCAAATTCGTTTGACCCAAGTGTCTTGGTGCACTTAAAAAAGAAGTTTGATTTAAGTGCCTTCGAGCACTTAAAAGTGGTTTTCATAAGTGCTCACATCGGATAAGTGCGCAATTAATTGTGTTTTTTGCTCAATGCACTTAGACGGGTTTTACTGTAATAAAGAACCATCAATTTTCGTCGTAGGAAGTACTTGGCTCAAAAATCAGTCCCTCTGTCTGTTTCGGAACAACTTCTACCTTCATTTTAATACTAGGCTAAATTTCAAAATATTTCAGTTTTCAAAATAATCAATCTACAGAAAATTAAGCTTTGCAGTGTCAATAATCAAATTCATCGGAAATCATATAACAGCTTACGGTATGTCATAAGGCCGAATCCAAAAACGTACAATACGATTGATGGAGCTTTCAACCAGCTCTGATATTTACAATCCTGAAGGATTCTTACTTAATATTCAATGACGATGACATATTTTGGATGAATAAAGATAAAAACAAATGCTACTTGTTACCAAAACAATAGCATCCAAAAGCGAGTTATGATGATCATAACTCTCAATTTAATTCCATCGGTTTCGACGAAATTTGACATTTCGTTATCTTTTCCGATCCGATCCGTTCCGAAGCTTGACGATCAATTTTCTGGAACATTCCATAAAACTACGTACGGATATGTTGGAAAGCCTTGTTGGCATTTTAGTTGATCGGATCGAAATATCATTTACATGTTAGATTAAAGGAAAATTATCTAAAATATTCACTTACATGACAATTGGTCGCCTCATTGCATACAAACACTTCGTTCCGCAAACCTTACACCACAAGCACTTCACTGCACCAACCTGTCGAGCACAACTAATGTAGCCGACGTGGCATCGTGCACCTGCACTTCCCATTTCCCACCTCGCTTCTCGATCTATTCTACCGTCCCGCGCTGTAGTAGATGGAGAGAAATAGCTACTCTCATTTCGGAGTTTCGGATATAACATCTATCACACATTGATTTTGGGTGGACTCTAAGCTTCTTGGAATTAAGTTTTGGTGGTAATTTGTAGTTTTTTGTTAGAGAGTGTATTCTTTGTCCTTCGTGTCACTTTGTTTCTGTAATTTTCTCCAGACAGTATAAGTTCTGGTCAGAAAGTAAGTAGATTGATGAAAGTGAAAATCTAGTACCTACCTGAATAGGTACTTACTCTCTGACCCAAACTCATCCTGTCTGGAGAAAATTTGAGAAACAAAGTAACATGACGAGCAAAATAAACAACTCTAAATTACCGCCAAAACTTAATTCCAAGAAGTTCAGAAACCATTCAAAAACAATGTTTCCGGACCCCGCACCGCACACAACTGTCTTAGCTCTAGTCGTGCTTGATTGCTGCCGAAGATATTTGCGAGAGAGAGTGTGCTGTTAAAAACTCCTAACGAGCGTATCTTCGATAGATATAGTACTATGATATAGTATGTCGGAAAGTCCGAAATGAGAATAGATATTTCTCCGCATACAACAACTACAGCGCGGGATGGACGAATGGATCGAGACGCGAGGTAGTACGTGCACGTCGGCTATATTAGTTGTGCTTGAGGACCATGCTTGAGGTCGTGGTGCAGTGAAGTGCTTATTAGAATTGCGGAGTGGAGTGTTTGTAAGCAGTGAGACAACCAATTGTCATGTAAGTAAATATTCCAAATAATTTTCTTTTAATTAAACCTATAAGGGATATTTCGATCCGATCCACTAAAATGCCAACAAGGCTTTTAAACATATCCGTACATATTAGTTGTATTTACCGAATAGAATCTTCCAGAAATTTTGAGCGTCGAGCTTCGGAACGGATCGGATCGGAAAAGATGACTAAATGTCACATTTCGTCGAAATCGATAGAATTAAATTGAGGGTTATGCTTTGCTCGTTAGCATCATGAATCACGGTATGCTTTTGGATACTTTTATTTTTTTTTTGGATACTTTTGGATACTTGTATTTAGTAAGAATCCTTCAATAGAGCCAATTCTTCTGAATTTGTGGATTACAGAGCCCATTAAAAGCTCTTGTCCACAGTGGCGGCTCGTGGCCTAATTTTATGGGGATTCACAAATCGAAAACACCTTTGTTGGGCACATGAATATTCACCTTGTTCTTTTCTTAAGAGTTGCATTTATTTTAGTTAATATGCCGAAATATCGCAATACTACTATAGAACGAGTTAAAAAAAAATATTATAAAAACAACAGCTTGCAAAATTCTTTAAAGGACGATTTAAACTAGGCTCTCTACAGTTTAGAGGCGGTTTTAATTTTTGTACTTTTATGACCCCGTCCATAGTCTTATAAATAACAAGTTAGCTTTGTAAGTAATCATGTAGCTAATTATAAATGTCTTCAAAAATTAGTTCCCTTGGGGCATCGTACTGGTTTCAACACTGCATACACGACAATATTATAACTATTAGAATCTAACTGAAAAGTAGAAATACGTATTTTCTTGGGTTACAAATAACATTAACAAATTAATGCAGTATACGCATTCTTTTCGTTTAAAGGTGAAAGTTCAACGTATGGTTCACCATGCTTAAATACACGTCCAGAAACCTTTCGACTGAATGAAGCACAACTCCTTTCTTTTTGAATTGAAAATCTCGTCTTGCTTTTTTTCTTTTATTGGCGAATGGATTCCTGCGATATCTCTAAGCCATCCTTTCAAACAGAAACGGTTCTGCTCAGGGTTCTTTCTTATGCCTAGTACTATACTCTTCGCGAAACGAATTCAACGGTCAAATCCCATACAAAAGAGCTTTACTGACGAATTGAAAAGCTCTTTTTGTATGGGATTTGACCGTTGAATTCGTTTCGCGAAGAGTATAGTACTAGGCATTAGGGCCAAAATAGACGAGCGGAGCTATCGCCGCGTTTTTCCGCCGAGCTTTTGAGCTTACAAATGGAACACATGAGGTTGTATGAAGCAAACTATACGAGCGCGATTTTAGCTGCGTGTTAAATCCATGCATTTTCAAAAGCTCGGCGGAAAAACGCGGCGATAGCTCCGCTCGTCTATTTTGGCCCTTAGGGCCAAAATAAACGAGCGGGATAAATTCTGCGTGTTTTCGCCGAGCTTTTGAAAATATATGGATTTAACACGCAGCCAAAAACGCGCTCGTATAGTTTGCCTCATACAAACTCATGTGTTCTGTTTTGAAGCTCAAAAGCTCGGCGGAAAGCTCTCCGCTCGTGTAGTTTGGCCCTTAGGTCTCCCCTTTTTCTGAGTATATGTCACCACGCTATTTTTACTTCTTTCTTGTGAATGTTAATGTTTTGACAATAATCTTAAAGTTTTCTTGAAAGTTATGTCTCTTAATAACAACTAAAGCCTGGCTGAGTTAAACGCTTTTTGTGGTGCGCAGGTGTGTTTTCGATGTTTCTTTTGAATAATCGAAAATGGAAACAAAAAAAATTCAAGGCTTTGTTAGGTACTTCAACTGTGGTTCGATGAAACAAGATGATTTAATGTAACTTTTTGCCAGCTTTCAGTAGGGCTTTCTGGCCGGATGATAATTTTGTCGAAGCCTTGTTTCTAAAACCATCTCGTATTTTTTTTTTTGCTACATCATATCTGCTGGAAATTCATCTTTGACATTTTCTTCTGTTAAAGTGTTTTTTTCTTTATTTGGAGTGTCCTGGAAAGTTAAAAGCAGAAAGGACTCGATTTAGTGTTACATAAGACAGGTAAATTTGACTAGCAACCGAAGTTCCTGTAACTATAAAACGACTTCCCACCATTGATCTTATGTTCAAACACCTCATATCAAATAAAATTCAATTATTTTACTATATCCCTAATATTCGCTTAGTCTGCCATAACATCGTCACTCGTACACTTAAACCATTATCATGAGCTCTAACGTTCGGCTGACTTCGAAGAAAATGGTCTTGACTCCCATCATAAATACACATAAACGTACAAAAGCTTAGAAGAAGCATCCATTTGCCCTATAATATGTAATTTCATCACACTCGCACTGGTCCTTTCAGAGAGACTCCACAAAAATAATGTCGTAAACTGAGTGGCTTCTCCGAGACCCATTACAGGCTATCAAACGTTCGTTCCCATGCTTGTATGTCTACATACGAGTACATACTTCAAACAAAACGTTATTCACTATTGGGCTTTGGCCCATAATAGCGTCATGGAGACTACATCATAGAGCAAATATCTGCAAATAGATACACATTTATTTCGGAAAGTGTTTAAATAGAAGGATCCGAAATATTCACTTTTACGACAAATTGTCGGTTTCGCTCGAATACGCCTTCGAAAGCCTGTGAGGGTGTGCGAGGTGGCATATTTTATTGAACCCAGGCCACCGTCGAAAAAAAAAGATTTTCCAGTCGGTTGGGCAATCGTAAAATGTTAGCAAGGCAGACAACAATAAAAAGGATTTGCCGAAATTATTGGTTATATTATGATCCCTGAATCAGACGAATAACTCTACGCGAATGATTTGTAAATGGTTTTAGTGCATATATGTGACAGTGCAGATTTTTTTCGTGTTAATGTTGTCTTGATGGATTTGAATTTTATATGGTGGAATATGATTTAAATTTATATAGCTTTTATAGCACAATTAGTTGACGATGTCTCAAGAGTTTTACCATTGCAAAAAATTATGATTCTAAGTGTAATACAGGCACGGGTAATTGGACAGACTGGCACATAGATACTAGGACACACTTTTACCGTTCTAACATTTTCAAATAATTTATTACAAACGTTTAATTTGCTCAAAGCAAATAGAACCATAAACACTATCTGCAATCAAACTAAAAGGCGATAAATAAAGATGACGTGAGAGCTCACACCAAAAAATGGATACAAATTGAATAAAACACTATTCAGTCCAATCTCATTAAAGCAAGATAATATTGAAGAGATTTATTTAAACCACACAATAAATTTTCACAAACATTTCAAATCGAAAATATCTGAAAAATGCATACTGCAAATTATGTCTCCAGCAACAAGTCGATCTCCATGTTGATGCAACATACTGATGAGAGCACGGGAAATTATTCAAATTTCGAACTTCCACACCGGATAGTTCTCAAATCGTCGTAAGAAAATAAATATGTATTAAAAGTTGTTAAACAATCATTTACTGCATTGAAACAAGATTTACAGAATATATAGTATTTTAATTTAAAATGGGCTTGAATAAAAATAACAAAAATACTTATAACTTTCAACGCATACGAAAGACTGGTATAAAAATGAAAATAATTTTTTTTTTTTCATGTGTAAACTATTTTTCATACTCGTATTTGTTGTAGCGTTAGTAGCTTATGTTAGAAAAATCATGAAAAATAGTGAAATAATGTCCCATAACTAAGGACATTTGATAAACCTGCGATTAATTTCGTGTTTGGGTTACATAAAGCTGTTATTAATTTGTAGTTTAAAAAATATTTGAGTATTGAGTATTGAGCGTTCACTAGCTAGCCCCATAATCAAACTAGATGCTGCCATATGGGCTAAACTAAAGCCTAAATGGGGAAACATGGTGGACTGTATGGTTATTATGGCTATCATCTGATTCAAGCAAAAGCACGAAACAGATCAAACTGGTTGATAGTGACGCTTGGATTGGTCACAGGGTACTGCCTTACCGCGTCTCATGCGGATTAAAATAGCACTGGCAGCCAGTAGTTTATACAAGTGGTGCGAGGCTAAAGAGGATACCATAGAGCAAACTTTCTACGAGTGTCTGGCTCTAAATAATGAACGTCTCAAAATTTTAGTTTCTTACAACTTTCAAGAGTCTGCAGGAATGGCTAGTACCAGTACGTTGAGTCAGCTGATTCAATTTACCAGAGTGGTCACTTGACAGCTCTAAACCGCAAAATGTGCTATTCAGTTTTTTCAAAGAAGACATTAGAAGAGTTAATAATAGTAGCATTTTGCATGCCCCTATATTAAGACCTAGATGAATTACCTGGTGCTCTCATTCATCATAGTTCAGTCAACGTGTTAAATAATTATCCACAAAAATTCTTTACTTCACTAATATACTTCAACTATTTAGCGCCCAATCCTAATTTTTTGTGTTCTTACTATTTTCGAATTGTACTAACCAAGCCCTCATCCATAAGTTACAGTCATTTGCCACTGATTTATTCACAGACATAAAGAATCGCATTAACCCCAGTTAAACTGCTCTCCGATTATCCCACTTTCCATTTGGTGATTCAACACTTTACTGTGCTATGTAGTAAGCAACGATTTGGTCTTAGCTATATTACAGGTACTAAGCGGTAGCGAACAAATGCTAGTAGGCTAGAAAATCCAATAAGATTGCAACCGCAACTACCAACCCATCAGGTCAGCATTTATAGGAATATGACCAAAGAGAGGTTTTCATAATTTTTATCATAACCATATTTACGAGTTAGCGTAATTGCGAAGACTATTGGCTGACACTCGAAAATAGTTGCCAGACAATCTACTTCAGAGGCTACTTAGAGCAGCAGCTTGTTGGGATGGAGAAGTGAATACATGTAATAGCTTCTTTCATCAATGAAAATATCACAGCAGATAATCTAGAAAGTCCATAGTGGTCGATAAAACGGTAGTAAATTTGTATTTATTTTTTGAAAATATAAATCGGTTGTCTTGCATTAGTATCCAATTAAGAGTGTAAAATTTATGGTTGAGAGTATTCTGGTGTTACTTAAAAACTAAATGAAAATGGCATAGAAAGTGTTATTTTAATGGCATAGGAATAGGAATGGGAAGATAAAAAATTACCGAATAGTTTTTTTCATGTATATATCAAAATTTTTGGAAAAAAATGAAGGAAGCTAGTCTTTAAAAAGTATCCGCTATTGAATAATCACTTTGTTGGGAAACATTTTCCACATCTGTGGAATGAACCTTAGCTCACAATCCGAGACATGAACTAGTACATCCCATAGCCAATACACACTACCGGGCGGAAAATTGACTTCTCAGCATCATATTTGGACTGTGGATATTAAGCGTGCTTTCCAATAAACTTCTTGTGAGATATACGTCACTTCCAGATCCGGATTGTTTGGTTTAAAAACGTTAACTGTATTTTGATGTTACGTAGATTCTGATGTTTGCGAGAGACCTAAGTTTCGTTTTATCATAAGTTTTTGGCACTTTTGGAGATTATTGAAAATCTTTGTTCTTAAACTACTGAAATGAGTTTTTACAGGTGTTGAAAACAATCGATTGATTGGAACTGATAAGTGGAAAAGTAAATTAATAAAATCAATTTAACTGATAGGTTGAAATCCAAATTAATCAAATCAATATAAATAAGTTGTGGAATTTAGTAACCGCAAATTAAATTTGATTTTGTAAAAATTGATCCGCCGTTAATCTCAAGCGGGAAAATTCAAGTGACATACATACAATAATTTACCCCGAAAGAACTTTTCACATAAATGAAAGCGAATGATACAGTTTTGTCCATTCCTAGCGTACCATGTGTATATTAATGTTATGATAATATATGTAAAAGTCTTCATAATAAGTCAGTTTTGTATCATTCAACAATAACAATTTATTTGTGTGTGTTTATATGTGTGTATATATGTGATAACAGAGTGTTTGAGAAAATTTGCATCTACATTATTTATCTATAACAATTTCACATCAAAATACAGTTACAACAACATTTCATCGATATTTTTTGTTTTCTTTTTGTATATACGATAGTTAACAATAATAAAACGTAACATAGAATATAACAAATATATTGATTAACTTTTAGTTTATCAATCGTTTTTTGTTTTGTATTAATTTACACCATATCTTAGAAAAATAATATGAGTAAATTAAAGATAGTGATAAAACATTGAAAACAGTATAAGGCAGGTAAATAATACGAGAGAATAGCGAGTTCAAATGCACTTTAGATAGATTCTACGATAGATTGAAGTCTATGGTAAGGTTGTGTATTTAGTTGCAGCAGACATGACGAAAGATACGTCCTATATAAGATAATATATTGGTGCTTTCGTCCGTTTTTCAGCCAAATGAATTAGGAAAAGTTGAAAATTATTTCAATTCTGTCTTAGTTTTAGTTATTTGGATCCTAATAAGCTTGTTGTCTTTCTTAATGTGCCAGTTTTAAAAGCTTTAGTTGGAAGGTCTGATTAAATAGGTTTCTCGAAAGACGGAAACTTATTTGATTGCATAATTCAGGAGTAATGTATTGTTAGCTTCACTCGACTTCTGACTCCGTTTCAGTCAAGTCAGACGCAATAGCTACTGGATCTGGAGATTGAAGATCATCACGACCTAGGTCTGAAGCTGGTGTCTCGGGTTCGTCAACAATTGGGATATCTTGTTCCTCTTCAGCCGGTTCCGGGCTAACCACGTTTGCATTAATGTCCTTACCGCTTTCTGACTTCTGAATCGCTTCCAGCTCCTGTGCAGCAAGCTCAGATTCTTGGCGGGCGATTTCCGCTAGCTCAGCTGCTTGTCTAGCCAATTCAGCTTCTTTTTCTTCTTCAGCGATTCTTTCGAGTTCCTGTAATCGAGCCATTTCTTCATCACGTTGCTTTTGTTCTTCGGCAAGGCGAGCCTCCTCAGCAGCAAGATGAGCTTCTTCGGCCAGTCGAGCTTCTTCTGCTAGTAAGGCTTCTTCAGCAAGACGAGCTTCTTCGGCCAGGCGAGCTTCTTCAGCCAGTCGAGCTTCTTCAGCCAAGCGTGCTTCTTCAGCAAGACGAGCTTCCTCTGCCAGTCGAGCCTCCTTAGCTAGCCGGGCCTTTTCAGCTAATCGAGCTTCCTTAGCAAGACGTGCCTCTTCAGCGGCACGGGCTTCTTCAGCCAGACGTGCTTCCTCTTCCAGGCGCGCTTCTTCAGCAAGACGTGCCTCCTCTTCTTCTTTTTCGCGTGTAATACGCTCTAGTTCAGCTGCTCTCTCGGCGGCTGCTTGTTGAGCGAGTTGCTCTTGCCTTTCAAGCTCAGCTGCTCGGCCAACATCTGATTTTCTTGTTTTCTTCTTAGACTCTTCTTCGATGACCCTGCAAATTGATTTGAATATTAAAAACATACAAAAATGGCCACTATTTATATATGACAAAAAAAAGAAAAGATTTTAAGTGGTTACTCGAATGAATCAACTCAGTATTCAGAAAAGTTTAACTAAAAGTTTAGCTTTATTTAATTAATTGCGGCAACAATAAATAAACTCCGAGTGAATTCGTTTGGATAAATGCAAATAAAAAATTAAAAACGACAATTCATTGATTCCGAATCGATGGAGTTTCGTTCTTCGGTTTTTGTTAAAGCCTCCATAGCACTTGTAGAGATATTCGCAAGAGATAATGTTCTATCAGATATCCCAAAGCTCGGCAATGTTATAGTGTTGTCAAAACACTCAAAAAATACTAAAAAAAAATTGCAGCGTTTAAACGGAAAATAGTTCATTTTTGACAAATTTTAAGGTAAACTCATCTCTCAGAATTAGCTTGACAGTAGATGCTCGATCCACAAATCTACATCTACAAGTTGACCTTTCCGTATTTCAGAATTTAATTAAAACCTATTTTAATACACTTAACACACGAACTTACTTCTCTTCAATTCTTTTCAGTTCTTCCAATCGTCTGGCTTTCTTCTTTTCCAATTCGAGGTCTTCCTCGGTTTGTCCAAACTTCCTTCCGTCTTTTTCATTCTCGTCCTGGCTATCATCGACTAGCTTGGGATTGGTGAATTTGCGTGATGGCCGGAATGGATCAAGTTTTGCTACAACGAAGATAATAGATTTCAAACATTATTCTCTTTCAAATCAACAAAAGCTCTATTGATAGGTGCTGTACTGAATGAATTCATGTGAATGCTTGTCATTACTCTGTAGAAAGCAGTCATGAGCTCAACTCGATTAGTTTGTAGATGAAATGATTCTTCAACTCAAATTGGCGATTGCTGTGTAGCCTGGCATGAGCGAAAGTGAAAACAGAAGATGCACTCGAAAACGCATACTTACTTCTGATGCAATTCATCTTCCACAGCTTAAAGCCGATCAGTATTTGAAAGTTTTGTTTCAAAATTGCGTTCTCGTCGTAGTTGCGTTTGAATTGATGAAAATTTGAGTAGGTGCTGATAAAGTTGTTGCCAAAACAAAAAAAGATACTCAACTACGATTGCCAAATTCAACGCAGAAAAACATTTGTGATACATGCAAATAGTAACTTTCAAGCGTAAACTCGATCCTAAACAAGATTTGTATCCTTCTTGTCTCTCTTGCTAGATACGTTCTCAGCTTGCAACCATGACTCTAGTTTTTGGCTGTCCTCCGTCCGTCAAGGTGATCCGACCGAAAAATTTCAAAACTCCAACACTACGATTAATTTCTATTCACGTCTTCAAATCACACTCGCAATCCAGAAGAAAACAGTTAATGCAACTTTCGATATTCTTTATTCGTTTTGGTTTTGACATTTTCAATTATTTATTACCTATTTTGTTTTGCAATCTGAATTCTATTCAGTAAAGGGCTCAGTCAAATGAAACGATCGAAATCACATGTCGAATTCAAACCCGTATTGAATGTTTGTATTCATTTTATTTGGAAAAAAATACATCAAAAAATATATGCTCTGGCAGTTTTCAGATACTTTGTCGCAAAAAATTCGTTTAAATCGTTTTAGCTTTCTCAAACCTAACTCAAGAGAGCGGCTGTCGATAGTCGTTTCTAATATGTTTTTCTAAGAACTAAAATCGAGCAGCACCTGACATCAAATTCGTACAATATTCAAAAAAAAAAACAGAATTACATCGCAAACGTGTACAGTTAAGCCACATCAGCTTCAAAAACTAGCTTAAGTTGACAAATAAAATGAAATATTCGCCCAAGCGTGAGTAATGCAATATGTGATGAAATCTTTGGAAAACATCGATATTCAAAAATGAAAATAAAAATAACTTCTTCATAAAAAAATCATTTAATCAAGCAATTAAGCTTCAATTATAATTAAAATAGTATGTGAGTTATCAAAAAATAAATATTTCATTTGAAACACGTACAAAAACATTCCCGAGAAAATAAATAGAAAAACATCAAAAAATTATTGTCATGTCAGAAAAATGTGAGAAGAAAAATACAAATCAAAC
Organism: Nemotelus nigrinus; assembly: GCA_947369275.1. Lineage (NCBI taxonomy): Eukaryota > Metazoa > Arthropoda > Insecta > Diptera > Stratiomyidae > Nemotelus > Nemotelus nigrinus. Next base: position 3,524,396 of record OX376374.1, read on the forward strand.
AAAAATTTCAATATTATTCAGAGGAAAATAAGTAGTGAGTTGGTAGAAAGTATTATTATTTTTGCTTTACGTGTGAATTCAGAAACACGAAACGTAAGTGAAAATAGACTAGAAGAGACAAGATCATGACATTTCGAAACAAAAAACGTATCGAAGTTTTCTTTGTTTTTCTGTTTGTTTGGTTTTGAAAATGAAAAGTCTTTTTTCATTAGATAAATATTTTTTTTTTGTAAGTTCATCCACTAGCAGCCACTTCTTTGGCCTCAGCAACTGTAAAGAATATCAATCGAAACATAAATGTTAGTGAAATGAGTGATGCTAGGATAAAAAAGAGAGTTTTGATAAAAGAATGATGGACTGGGTGTATTGTAAAAAAAATCTCTTTTGTACATTGGTGATTGATTTGATTTTTGATTTTTGGAAATTTTACTTCTGACATTTTCTATTTAAGTGCAACCGAGTGCGTAGATGAAATGAAACAGTTAGAAGGCTTTTTTGTCGAAATATTGTGTTTCTAGGTCGAGTTAGTGTTTATTAATTAGTTTCATTCACACATAGTGCTGTACCTGTTATACTGTTGGAACCAGAATGATTAGTGCTAACGCATGGTTCTCTTTAATTTAAGGTCCAAAATAATTTACTTGTAAAGGTGATTGAATTGTGATCATGGTTTCCTTCTTGTCTATAAATCAGCATAGACAACCTATATCGTCTCTAAAGCTTATCAAAGCAGAGAATATTGATACGGGAGACTCGATCGTTTTGCGGAATAAGCCTCCGAAGCCGAATCAAATTGGAATTGTTTTTGCGGGATGATTAAAATTGAAAAATTTTCAATGTAAATAAAATTTTTTTCAATTTAAATCATCCCGCAAAAACAATTCCAATCCAAAATAACTAACTACTCGGATTCAATATCCCCCATATAGTCAAATGTGGAAATGTAGGCTCATCAGCTAGAACTGAATGTGTACAACAATGAAACTATACCCGATGATTAGCATCTTGGGCTGATCTATCCCATATATTCATTCATTTTATTAAATTTGTCGAATCCAGACGATACACATACATTAAAAAATTAATTACTCTTATACAGATTTCGTTTAAGTGATAGATAAATGAAAATCAAATATCTAGTAAGCTTCGTTAAAGCATCTACTTATTGCAGTGACTGGTTCGTTGCAACCCTAATTGGTCCGATGTTGAGGGATCGACAAAGAGTTCACCCGCCTGACACGTTTGTTATCAATGGTAAAATTAAGTTGGCTTAATAAGTAGTTTGAGTCAATCGTCTTCCAAAACTTTCGCGGCAAATAAAATTATAGAATCTTATGTGACAAGGTATTAATTCGTAAAAGATTTAAGCGGTCTCCACAAGGAGGTAGATATAAAGATATAAACACCGCGGATGCAGAAACGTAAGAACCTCTTTTGGATGGACTCAATTTGGTCAATGTAAACCTTTTGATACGGCGCCCATACAATACTTGCGTATTCGGTAATAGGTCTGACTAAGTTGCAAAAAAGAGGGTCTTAGTTAGAAAAATGTCGTTGAATTCCCTCGATCGTCTTCTGACAAAACCTAAAGCATTGCTAGCTTTCACAACGATTGAGTCGATGTGATTGTCAATTGTGAAGTTTTGATTGCCAAATCGAGTACTTTCGCTGATCTATTCAAATGTGTACTCAAAAGTGAGTATTCACAGATTACAGGATTATTTTTGCGTGCGTAAGATTTAATCGTACACTTGTCAGGATTAATAAGGAGATTGTTATCGGAACACCAGCTGCCAAATCTGTTTAGATCCTGCTGCAAATCATTGCAATCATTAAGGTTTCTCACAACTTTGAAAATTTTAGCTTCATCGGCATAAAGCAGAACAGAAGATGACTGCAGAATGGAACCTACATAATTAATAAATAATGCGATAAGGGCCTACCTTGTGGAACACCAGACGTGGTTTTAATTTCAAATGACAAGACACCGCGAAAGGAAACACGTTGGGTTCCATTCGTCAAGTTAGAGCCAATCCAATCTAAAAAAAAGTTAGAGAATTGAAAGGAATGAAGCTTAGCTAAAAGTTTAGAGTGATCAAGCTTATCAAAAGCTTACGTCAAGTCTGTGTAGGCACAGTCAGTTTGGAGGCCAACATCAATTGAATGCATTACTTGGTGAGAAAATTCAAGCAGGTTGTTTGTGGTTGAACAACCTTTATAAAACAGTGCTGATACTGAGCCATAATAGATTTGCAATGAAAGGCTACAATATCCGTGACGTCACTATGGCTTCAAAAAGTTTAGCGAAGCTGGCAAGTTTTGCAATAGGTCGATAGTTGCAAGCGTCATTTCGAATTATTTTCATGATTATAGGATTGACGGTGGAGTATTTCCAGCAATGAGGAAAGATGCCTGCTTTTAAGGATGAATTGAAAATATAAGACAGCACAGGTAGTAGTGATGACAAACAATATTTTAAGACTAAATTAGGTATGCTATCTGGGCTAGGTGCTATATTATTGTGAAGCTTATTAATAAATGCGGCAATGGTGTCCTCGTCAATTTTTAAATCCTTAAGTAGGGAGAAAAGTGTCTGGAGTTTGGAGCAGTGAAGGAAAACTATGGGCGAATTCGACAGACTTTTACTCCGCGAACAGGAAGATAGAGATAGTAGGCCATTTGACACCTTATAACCGAAAGCTCGTAGATCTTAGATATCGGAGGCACCAAAGGGAAAATCTGAGGTAGTAATTCTTTCAATTTGTCCGAATTATAGATTTTATTTTGTAGTAAAATTGCTTCACTAAACTTTTTACATGTATACGCTTATTTCATTTCCTTAAATATTCTGAGCCAGTAATAGATTATAAATTTCCGACAGTCGATGGAAAAGCTTCTAGAATATGACCTGATTCCATATTTTTATTGACTTCAAAGATGGGGTAAAACTTTAAACAGCTCTGAGAGGGTTCGATATCCCAAGCGAACTGATGAGACTGAAAAGCATCCTTAGGATCCTTACCACGGCCATTTATCATTAAACACGGTCTACGACACGAAAATACCCTTTCTTGCGTCTTCTTCAATATGACGTTGAGAAAAATGATCAAGGAAGTTGATGTATGAGCAGTTCCATTCTAATTAATTCCAATCGATTATGCTAAAGAGATTGACATTATATGCTTGAAGAAAAATTAAAACATTAAAATTGAGCAGATGGTGAAGAACATAGAACTGCGGATAAATGAAGATAAAAATATGTGTAACGGTAGCTCCGTTATCAAAAAACACTAAAATGACCAACATTATGTCAAGAGTAGCGAATAACAAGGCATCAAAAAGTTCTAATCGGAAAAACATGGGTAGATATAGTAGCCTCTCCGGAAATCGAAACCAATTTCTGTACAAGTCCATTACCTTGGCTATCTTCATGTATTCATCGGAATCTTGTGTATATACCAAGGAAAACTGCAAACTTCTAATCGTATTCGAGATAATGATTTTCTGATGAATATTTAGAATGGATTTTTATCACAGTGAAAATCATGATGCTAATCAAAAAGGTTATTTAGTGCTCAGAGCTTTTCAGAAAAAATGTTTATGTTGCAATCAAGGACTCTAGCTGTGATCCCAATAATTTATGTTTATGGGGCTATCCAGTTTATCTTCTCTTTACTTATATTTCAAGGACACTGGCTCAGCGAAAGAATAGCTTTCACCATCCAATAGACAACGTACTTTTTTGTGTTGCAGTCGTTTAAAGCTTGACGAATCGGTCTTTTGGAAGATTCTATTGGATTCGGTCTATTCAATGGAAGGGCGTCAGTTTCTGGGTATAATTTTCAAAACACTAGAAACTTAAATTTTCAATGTTTTTCAACAATGAAAAATAATAATAATAAATCCATAGCATTTTTTGTTTAATTAACCCTCCGAATTGTCAAATTACGTTGCCTCAACTTGTAAGTATTTACTACCGAACATCAGGGAGTTAGCACTACCTTAACCCCTCCTACAAAAAACTCTGAATGATCTGTTATTGGGGTTAAATGAAAATGTTAAGTTTGTGCTTGAAAGCATAGTCCCTGCAATCATTTGAATTACAATATTAACTGTGATATCATATTAATATTAACACTGGAGGTCCTCGCAAGAGAATGAAAAATTCCAAGGAAGCAACTAGAACTCGTGCACGATCTGGAACTTGACAAAGAATGAAAGTTATAGCCCAGAAATTACCATACCGCTCGAAGTCACCCATGCAAGACGTTTGATTTTTTTTACTAACAGCTGTGAATATGAGAGTATCTTTACTTATGGGAGTATCTTTTTTATTAATTTAGGTTTGTTGTATTGCCAGTACCACAGTTCACAGTACTGTGGCCCACAGTAATAATACTAAAACTTTATCATTGTAGGGTAGCCAACAAATCACAATATTCGATTACGGTTGTTTTTGCCTCATAACTGTTCCATTACCAACATTGCACAAAGCATAGTACTTATTTTTGCTTTTTCTGATAAAACTATCTATGACTTGAATACTGAACACTGATATATACAATACAAAGATGAAATACATTCAAAAATGTTTATAGCACGAAACATTAGACGTGCAAATCTGAAAAAAATTTCATATTTATGATTCAAGTTGTATTTTTGACCATACTAAACAAAATCAAAATAAATCTTATGATGATTTATTGAAAAAAAACGCTTCTCCTGCAATTTAATCAAATCTTTAAAGACTCGAGTCTAAATTACGAAATATTCAATAAATGAATTTATTTAATATCAAAACTCTTCAGATCGCGGTCAAAAATACAGCTTGCTATTTTCATCCGTTGGCTTCGAGGCCTGACATCAACGAGATACTTGACTGTTTTATACTGAGCATCAAACAGCATATTTTTTTAAACAAAATTAATTATTAACAACACGAAAAAACGGAAAATTAAATAGCATCAAGTTAAGCAAAAATAAATTGCTCGTAAAGATATAACTCGTTTAAGAATTTCATGAAATAAAATATCCCAAAGTTCGATAATGTGGTGAAATCAAATAAAAACAATAAACAGAGTATAGACAAAATCAAGTAAAAAAAGTTATCCTTACACGAAATACCAACATACGAGTATGCTTTTGCAACGCAAAAGAAAATGCATTAAACAATAGCAATAAATAACGGTGTTGAACATTACAACTCAAAGTTAACGAATTGCAAGATGAGTATGGATTTTACAACGGAAAGTATTATACAAGGATAGACATACATCGAAAGACGAACCAAATAACTGAACATTGTCTATACAAGTGCATACACGATCGATGTGTTGTCGATAAGAAAAACGGTTCACTTACCTGAATCTAACTGGATCTTCATCTCGGGCAACTTTTCACTCACAGCGCGACGATTTCTCAAGTAGTGGGAAAGATACTCGACATCGATACGGACACGATCAGGATCGTAGAGAGGGTTGCGGATGTTGTAGGCTTTGCCACCCACATACTTCACGGATGCCAGGTGGCTTTTCCCAGCTTCAGTTCGCACGGGGGGCAGGACAGGTGATTTTGTCATTGCAAATTTTGTTTGTGTATCGTTGCGGTCGAGGGAGTGATGACATTCAACACAGGGTATTGGCGGTTAGGTTGATTGGATGTCAATGGATGGAGTTTGTGAGTGAGGTTTGTTGTTTCGTCGGGATACACAAGCACAAATGGAAATAAAAAAAGAAAAATACAAATGGCGTTTTCAAATAGGTGTGGTTAAAAAAGTAATATTTCAAGAAAACAGACACAATTGGGATGCAGAAATTTATCGTAGCATGTTTTCCTTGATAACACAAGGATAAATTGAAAGAACGATGAAAACTTTATTTGGACAATTCACAAGACACCACGAGACTGGGTGAGTATGAAACCAGTTTCAATATTATTGTTCAATCGCAGACAATTCAATTGAAACATTTCGCGTTCAATGTATACAAGGACGTATATACAAACCGAATGTTTTGCATGTTTAGAAATCTAAATCATCATTGTTATTTTTCACATATTTATCTGTCGTTGAAAAATCAATATTTAGAGATAGAATATTAAAAGAAACAATGTTGACACTGGTCGCAGAAGCTACTGAGCTAGCCATTAAAATCGATTTCGTTATTATAGGCGTTGAATTTAAAGTACAGCCAGGAAGCTGTTCAGAGCTAGAATATCCTCCCAACAACTTCTCAAGGGCGCTTCAAAGGAAACAATAATTCGGTTTCAACTCTATTACAGTTCCATCTCACTCATTGAAACCTTATAATTGTCATCAGTAACTTCACCGACCAGTCTCCTACTCATTGAGCAAATCGAATCTATACCCTGATCTACTTACCAATGTATCTGCGAGTTATAGGATCCAAGTTGGCAGATGGATCGTTCGCGAAAGGTCTCAATGGGTTTGTCACTCGTGAAATGTATGCATTGAGAACCATGGATGAAACTGGTTCGGGTCTAGATTGAATAAAAATCAAAAGTTTGAGTCGAGCCTTCTAATTAATGTAGTAGTAGAGATTAAGCAGATGGTAGCGAATTAACACTTCCCTACGTTAAAAGAGTACAATTGGTAAAAAGCATAGATTGATTCGGTTAGTAAAGGATAACAGTTGAATGTCAAAGATTCTTACCTGGACACCGGAAACGGTGTGACGCTGCGTGCCCGACGGTACACAGGCTGGTGGATTTCTCGTAGCAGTGTATTAGCTGAAGTGCGAATCCGGCGGGCTTCGTCATCGAAGTGCTGTGAAGGAAAGAACTGTTAGTCATGCATAAGTTGAATAGAAGCAAACTCTTGAACATGATACCAGGAACAGGATTCTATCATAGCTTATTCTTGTCATCATGTTCATTTGCAGCTACGAGAGAGCGAAGCTAAAACACTTTATACAATTTACTAATAAGCCACTTTACTAGTATAGTTACTAACTACTTAGCAAAACTTAAGCAAGCCCCAACTTACGACATAGCTGCTTGAATTCAAGTAATCCTCTAGCGGCCGGTAAGCTGGTCGTGGTCGAAGCTTGTGTTCAATACGCTGGTATTCCTTGTACAGAGTTGAGGGTAGGGTTCGACTTGGTGTATAGGTGGTGAGTGGTGAATTGTACGAGTATGTTCGGATTGGTGAGGTGTACGAGTATGTTCGGATTGGTGAAATTTCTCGAATTGGCGACCTGATGACACGTACTGGCGATTCGACGGCACGTACTGGCGAGTAGAGACGTGTCGTGCGAACATAACGAACTGGTGAGCGGACGGATCGAATTGGTGATGTAAAAATACGGGTTCCAGTTATCAAGCGCTTGTGGGCAGAATAAGGAATTTTGTTGTACGAGTATATTGGATAAGAGGAGGTGTATACCTAAACGTTTTCGAAAATGTTTGTTGTTTCCGGAAATGGAATAAACATCGATTGGATTAGTGAAATTTTAAAATTTTAATATGTGACTTATAGCTCATGGAAATGTGATGAGTGATTGGAATGATAGTCGAAGCGATGGAAGAGATTGCGAAATATGTATGGTAGTGACAAAAATGACGAATTCATTAAAAAATATTGTTTTTACTCACTCGTTTGACTATTGGCGTGTAGCTGTAGATTGGATACTGCAATGAAATTGTAATAAATATTCAATCAGCAAAAATTATTGATAACTTTTTCAAAGTTTTAAATTCGAGATTCAATTACCTTGATTATGCACTGAATAATAATAATTGACTAGCTAAAAAAAACTTACCTTATAAGTCCACAGATATTCTTATTCATTTTGTTTAGTTTAATGTGGTATGTATCTAGTTTAACGTACGACCCATCTAGCTTAAGGGGTCTGGCCACCATGAACATTTTAATTTTTTATTGTTTTTCTTTTATTTTCTAGAAGAGACTTTGAAATGTTGCGAACACTTTAAGCTATTGATGGTTTTGAAAATCGCAAAATTGTTGAGATTACGGTATTTTTCGGTAGGAACGCAGTCGACTGCGTGGTTCGCACACTCACTTTCTCTTGCGTTTTTTCGAAACTACTCTTTTGAAAACGGTATACACGATACAGCCCTATGCAGGGCTACCGATGGAAGCATCATAAGTGGCTCAGAACAGGTGAAGGAAAAATGGGCGTCCTATTTCCAGCAATTACTGAACGGAAATGTCCCCGCACCCGACGAATCGCCATCATTAATTGGCACATACCTTGACAGTGCCTCATCTCACCCTCCTACATTAGATGAAGTCCGACAGCCCATGGATCGCTTGAAACCCAACAAAGCACCGGGCATCGATGGTATCCCCGCGGAGCTCCTAAAGACAGGCGGGATTTCCGTTTTAAGGGCAATTCATGGATTGGTGACAGGCATCTGGCAACAAGAAACGATGCCGGATGAGTGGCAAAAAAGCGTTATATGTCCCATTCAACTACAGGGGCATATCACTACTTTGTACGTCGTACAAGCTCTTGACAAAAATTTTAGAGTTAAGAGTTTCCCATCACGCTGAGAAAATTGTTGGTGAATATCAAGGTGGTTTCAGACGTGGAAGATCGACAACTGACCAAATATTTACGGTTAAACATTGATGTCCATCAAATATTCGTCGACTTCAAACAAGCGTACGACAGCATCAACCGAACTGCATTATATAACATCATGCTGCAGTTCGGAATCCCAGCAAAGTTAGTACGCTTAGTGAAAATGACCATGACCGACTCCACGTCACAAGTGCTGATTCAGAATAATATGACCGACTAGTTTTCGACGAATACAGGGCCAAAACAAGGGGATGGATTAGCTCCGGTACTCTTTAACTTAGCGCTTGAATATGTCATCAGAAAAATCCTCGTTGGCACAAGAGGAACTCTATTATTTAAATCGACACAGCTAGTAGCTTACGCTGATGACATCAACATTATGTCACGTTCGTTCAACGACGCCAAGGAAGTATTTGTAGACGCAACCGCCAAAGAAGTTTTCTTCAAATTAACGAACAAAAAACAAAAGTTATGACTCAATCAAGGAAAAGGACGCCAATAAGACAAAACATAACGATAGGGGACTATAACCTTGAAAACGTGGACAACTTCGTGTACCTGGGGACGAACCTCTCGAAGGATGGGAATGAGCTTGACGAAATCAAACGACGGATTCAACTAGCCAATAAGACATTCTTTTCGGTGCTTCCCACTTTGAAATCTCGTTGCGTACACAGGAATACGAAGCTTCGCATCTATAAAACAGTTATTAGACCTGTGCTATGCTACGGAAGCGAAACCTGGACGCTGACGCAGGCATCTGAAAAAGCCTTGAATACGTTTGAGAGAAGGGTATTGCGAAGGATCCTCGGTCCAATACGGGAAAAAGATGGATGGCGAATCCGGTACAACAACGAGCTGTATTCCATATACGACGAGCCATAAGTCTCTACCGTCACACGACTCCAAAAACTACAATGGGCTGGCCACGTCGAACGAATGAGCGATCTCTCAAGGGGCGAGCGAGCGGAGCCAGGCCAGTCGGTAAGCCACGCAAGCGCTGGGAGGATTCTATAGATGCTGACAGCAGGTCACTTTTGGGAGTACCGAACTGGAGGACGCGGTCACTGAACCGAGACGAATGCAGGCGAAGTATTAAGGAGGCTAAGGCTCGATTCGGGCTGTAGTGCCCCGATGATGATGATGATACACGATACCTACCGATTTGGTTCAAATTTATAACAGTCACAATTCATAGTATTATCTAAAGTGTGACGTAGGCTTTTTTGATTGGGTTTCATGTTCAAAAGTTACAAATTTTTTAAACTCAAAATTTCGTGGCAAAGTTGAGTTATTTTTTGTAAATATCTGTCAGTTCTGCAAAAAAAATTAAGAAATATTCTCTACGTCACACTATAACTATTACCCTTTTAAACAAGAAAAAAAAATGTTTATGTGTTTTAGATAATGCCCAGTAAAGAAATAAAGTACAACATCAGCGAAGATTTTTAAAACAGAGCTTTACTTGTCGGGTCATATCTCCACCATTTTTTAATTTTTTAAAAATTTTAATATTGCAAATTGTTCATAAAAATACTATGTATATGTGTGTATTATATTTAATTTTATTATATTATTATTTTATTATATTTAAAGACTGCATTAAAAAAAGGTTTTTCCGAACGCCAAGGTGGCGTAACCTAACCACTTAAAATACTATCTTCTCCAGGAAATGTGACAAGTTCACTAATTATAAGCTTTAGCCTATTTGATGTTGTTTTTCATTCACAATCGTAACTTTTGAACAGGAAAAAAACTATCATTTTAATGAACTAAACTATCAGAGCATTGAAAATGAGATTCGATTTCGGTAGCCTTTCTCAGTTCCTGAATATAAAAAATGGAGATATCTGTATTGCTACCGCAGGAAGTTGAAGAATGGATAATTAATGAACACAAACTTTAGTTTAGAATACGTAGAATAGGAAAAAAAGACAGCACAAAAATCGTAAGGAATAACAAAGAGAATATGTTCTAATTCTCTTTTCATACGTTTACTGTTGATAATTAAGACTGTGATTAAAGTATAGACTTTGGTTTTGTGTCTTGGACCATAGTTTTTTGGGGCGTGTGGCTCATAATATTTCGAAGTTCGAAGAGCCGAATGTCGTGACAACAACTCAAATTTACTTGAGTTTTCAAATCGGACTTTCACTGTAATTGGAATTGATTTATGATATAATGGCTATTAACTACACCATTTCACCTTAACTTAATTAACAGCTTCACCTTTTTTGGTAATACCATTTGTTGCAACAGCCAAACGCCAGGCAAACAAGGAAAAGATAAACTGGTTTGAGCTTACTTTTATTGCTGCTTGCTTAAAAGTAGGAACTGCTTTTGCTGAATTCTGCTGGGTTTTGCTCCGCGCCAACAAAAACTTTCATAAAGTAAGTAACACAGAATTATTTATTTTTGAAGAAAATATCCCCCAAAAATAGCCCCTATACGGCAATCTTAATCATAACACAAAAATATACCATTTTGTGGAATTTCGGCGAGAAATTTTGTAAAATTTGAAAAATTTCAAAAAAGTATTTTTTTTTTTTTTTTTAATTTGAAACCGTGTAGCTTTTGATGAGAGAGTGGTAGGGATTGGTTTACAAATAATTGGAAAAGCGAAATGATTCTCTATCAAGCGACACCTTAGTGCCCGCTTCAGTATGTATATTATAGACGCTACGGGATAAAAAAAAAGCGGGCAGGTCTTAAAAAATTACAAAATCGTTTAACCCCCTCTTCCCCCCTAAACGAAGCTGCACCTGGCAAAGTGCCCGGACAAGTTTTTTCTTGCAACATCACAATCTACACGATGGCATATATCAAAGTACTTATTTACGAAACAACCTGTATATACATATTCCAAACAAATGGTTAAGTTATCCTTGCAAACCTCTATCGCCTCAATTAATCATCGTTTAGTAGAGGTATTTTAACGAAAGGAGGCAAATGCTATTGTTAAAATGTTAAACAAACAGATGATGCTTTGTCTACAATAACATTAGATTCTCAGAAGCTTAAGTTGCTGAGAATGTTTTCTAATACGTAACGGTTGGACGGGTTTTCACTCAAAATGTTACTGAAGTAGTCCTAGTAGTCCTAATTAGTAGTCCTAAAAATGTTCTAGACTAATATAAACTACCAATGGTTCTTCAATGATTCCTCAACCAATTCGTTCATTTTAATTGTGTTCATACTGGGTCTGCCATTATGTTACGAAATTTTATATTCATTCTGACCCATCTTTTTACTATCATAGATTTTCCTTTGACATTTCATTCGGGAATAAGTGATATTTTTGGGCCAAAATATGTGTGGGAGCTTTTGGTTGGGAAAAATGATGTGGTTTTGTCTGTCTCAGTAGACTTTAATTGCGATTTTGTTTCTTTTGCTATGAAGCTGAAAACTTATACTGCGAAGCGACTTAGTAATAATTTTGACTCTTGATTTCCCGTTTTATTTAACACTTATTGCTTTCATTATTGCATGTGAAATCTACCAGACAAAAAGTTTTTACACTTGTTCATAGTTCAATCAACACCTAATAAATCTACTTCACATTTTATACTGGTAGAAATATTTGCGCCCAATGTGGGCTAGCTCAAATTTGATTTTTAATTGCCTTTATTTGAACTGGATTGACTTTTAACCACCATATTGGAGATTCTATTTTAAAAGTGTGATATCTTCAAAAGTATCCATGTTTTTTAAACGATTTATTTTTATTCTTCTCGACGTCGATTGCCAAAAAATTACATAATTTTCAGGCTAGAATTTAACTCATGAAATAAATACTTTTTAAAAATAACAAATTCATTAGGTGAAATTGAAAGTAAATACATCTTATTCGAACATCTAATAAATCACTTACCTTCGTATGAACTTCTTTAACAACATGTTACATGAAACGTACAAACAAATATAAACGAAACAATAAGAAGGAGCGACACAAACAATTGGATTTAGACCGGAACTCTACTTCCTATGAATATCGCACTTTATTCTGACCCAGGGGGAACTCTTCGAATAAAACACCAAAATCTACTGTTATAAGTTATTTTATCAAAAAAAAAAACCTTTTATTAAAAATGTTTGCTTTCACATCTCGTATCTAAATAAATATTAAACATAAATAAATAATCGTATTTTCCCTTTTGACATTATGTATGTATGTGCATGTGTATACTTTTGTTTTGGGCATGGTTGAGTGAAATGTTCCAATGTATCACAATTGTGTAATTTAGACCAAATTTTTTTCTTCAAAAATCTTTAAAAACAACATCCTCCACCTCATGTCGACTCAAAATTAGCAACAAAGTTACTTGAATGTCACGACATGACGCAATCGATTTTCCTGTGATGGCGGTAGTGGTAGTCGCAACTGCGTATCTATCAAGTCCTAGTCTCTAGTGCGTTTGGTGAAGCATTTTGGAGCGTAGTGGTATTAGTATTAGTATGATGAGTATGCGTTTTGGGCGATATTGCAATGCAGGCTTTCTATAATTGGTGAAAGTTGACAAACAGGCTCAAGGAGCTGGAAGACATCTAGACGCGGTATGAGTAGTGTCTGAATGTCGTTCCGTGTGGCAAACGGCCTGAAGTTGTGGACGAGTAGCTGTAGCCGCCTGGTCCGCCTCCGGTCGTTGAAGTGCGTTCCGTTGAGTAGTTGTAGTCACCGCCAGGACCGTAGCGCGACGTGCGCTCCGATGTCGACGAATAGGACTTGGTCTGGGGACGCGAATAAGAATCCGACGAGTTGCTGCTCGTATTTTCACTCTTGTACGAATATTTGTACTGCTGGTTTGTCTCACTAGCACGTGGACGTTCGGAGAGCAAATTATAGCGTGGCGTCTGCAATTATTGCAAATTGCATTTGTTTTAATTTCATAAGACTATATTGATCTTGGTCGATACTAGCGCTCTATAGCAGACTTAATTAAAACGTATCGCAAAAAAAATCAACGCTAAAAATCTAACTACCAACTTGCTGTATTACTTCGATCGCTTTCGTGCACTTTCGGTTTGCGTATTTCGTTTGAAAGGATATATTAGAGTGTGATAGATAGCACGTAGGAAAAGTCGAATTTATTTGAAATCAGAAATTGAAACATGTTTGAACATTGTTTTACGAGATGACTGGTATTTACAGACAACTATTATTAGAGTATTAATAGTAGACACAGAGAAGAATAGATTGAATAATTTGAAGCAGTACGATAAGGTTAGATACGTGTGCGAAATTTATAACTGCCCGCTGGCAAAAGCCACGACTAAACTACGAGGTTAGTTCTAATCCATCTTGTGCGATGATGCAAAATAACGCATTTTGCATTTGGTTTACAACACTGCTACGTGAAAAGCCACCCTAATGCTTTTGGTACTTGGCCGGCTCTACGTAGAAAACTCTTCGGTGTGGGCGCTTGTCGGATGTCGTATTATGGAGCCGTGGTAGGACATGGTCCATGCTGTCTTTGGCTGTAGATGCTGCCATACTTCCACCCGCCTCGACACGCTCGGTGTGACGTCGAACCTGGCTCAAGACCCTCTGGCGAGTTTCTTCGCGAGCCGAAATATATGGCTTGATCGGCCTAGCCAATACTTCAGCGCTCGGCTGGATTCCTTCGCGATGAATTTTGTCCAGAATAGAAATCCGTTCCTCGTTCTTCGGACGTCGCTTTCCGAACGCCGTAATTGGATCAGCTATCAGGCTTGGTCGTGGCACACACGGCACTTTCTCCCACGGGATTTCGCGTTTCTGCAAGTCAAACGGACTCGAGGTTGGTTTGGTTTTTATCATTCGAGTAACGGTATTTTCAGATATCAAAACACCCTGTTTCTAAATACTAGCTCGGAGCTTGTGCATTCGCGTTCTACGAAATAGCTGGCATAATAGCGATACTGGGCTTGGCAGAAGCAGTTATGTTGATTAGCGTGCGGCAATTGTTATAATTCCACTAGTAAAGCGTTCGATCTAGAGAAGCAGGTTTGTTGTTGTTGGCATGTCTACTTTGAATGATTTTACTTTAATTTAAGCTAGGATACAGTGTGGTTGTTAAAGAGTATTAGTTTCAGGAGATTTTATGTGAAAAGCATGCGATGATGCATTACGAAATGTTAGATGGATTTGTTTAGATGTAAGATATGGTTGTAAGAGCGTCATTCAATCTACGTCAAGCAACTAACTTCTACTCTAATCTATTTTGATTTCTTTAAATCAATCAAATGACAATCAAATGGTTTATGCTACATTGAGCGTATTTTCGATAGTTTTTCATATTTTTCGGAGTCAAGTCTTTTTAATGTGTAGTTTCGTTTTAATGTCAGATGTTTGGAGAGCATTATGTTGTAATCCAGGTAATTTTTTCTTCGATTTGATATAGATTTTTTTTGAGATTTGAAATTCCCATGTTCAAGATTTTGTGCTAAACTTTCAAGGATATGTTACAATTCATAGATATTGCATAGATTAGTCTTTCTTGTGGTAATTGGAATATGTTTTTTCTAGTCCAAAGTCCTAAACTTACGCAGATGATACGTAGAATTCCACAAATTCAACTTTAACGGTATAGTTCCGCAAATGATACTAACTGCAATGCTGACTAATTCCCTATATTTTCGTATGATTTGATTATTTTGACGCTTCAAGACTTCAAACCTTCCTGTACACGCGTTATACTATCGTTTTCATTTTGAAATAATATTCAATGTGTTTGTGTTTGCATGAAAGTGTATATTGTAATTTTAGTAGTGACACAGAATTTACAAAGGTATTTCTGATGAATTAAAATTATGTACGTTTTCCAAACAGTAAAATTTAGTAAATCTACGGTACTAACTACGCACAAATGTTCGATTATTCTGAGAAGTCAGGGAAGCCAAAACTGTTACCCTCTTCTCAAATCAAATGTGAATAGTATCGATATGTATCGCTATATGGTATTCGTCCTAGGCGATTTACTTGATAGAGGCCAGGTCCGAAACGATTTCCATAGGAATAGCTATACACATCACCAGGACTCCAACGTGTCTTACGTTCTAAGTGTGGCTTGAAGGTCGAGGAAAGGGGTTCGAAGCGAGGATCCCAGGATTGATGCAATGACTTATTCCACTTGTCATCAATATTCTTATAGGCGTACGAATAAAGTCTAGTTACATCGAATACTTCTTTCATATGCGGGCGCTCAGTGACTGGATAGTAACGGGATCGCTGTAAGAGATTTTATGAGAATTAGGCGTGGAGCTACAAAAATTATGTGGAGCTGAGCAAATCTGCATAAGATGCTCAAAACGAAAGCGAGGGGTTTTTTTTTGGTGGATTGTAAGAGCTGTTTTGTCAGCTTCACAAAGCCACAGTAAGCTTGGTTAGAGGTATTATAGAACACCAAACTCTAGATGGCCAATGACTGTATTATGGAGTTAGGGTGAAGTTTGGAGCATTATTTGAATACAGTTTTGGGAAATAAAGCTCCGTTCGAAATGAAAAATTTCCTGAATTGCTATTTTAGCTAGTGGGTATTGAAAATCGAGTAATAGACGATCGGAAAAAAGTTCAATTTACTTATAAAAGTGTTTGATTTAGCATGCGATTATTGCTGTGCATGCATAATTTTGACTTCGACTGAGCAAAAGGACGATTATAATCGAATTCAATTGAATCGGCTTGCATTAACATAAAATAATAGAAGAGATTGTTTTTCATAATCAGCCATCGATATTTTTGCATTAATTTCTAAAGTTTCATGAATTCACGATACAATTGGTTGATGCAAAATATGTGTTTACCGAAGAATATATGATGGTGCACAATTCGATGGTGTATATTGTACTATGCAAATATAGGCTTGCTTTAACAAACCCAAATCTGCCAATTTTTCTGTGTTCTCCAAACTTAAGCAAAATAGGCTGTTTAAGAATTCATTTTTGGATTCTTGAACTGCGCAGGCCATACTGATGCGACGCCGAAATACTCCTCCAATATTCTTAATCATCATTACGCCATTTTGAACACTAAAACGTTAGGCGCTGTGAAATTGGTAGCTGATCAAATTACCACTATTCCAGCCCTAATTTATTTTACATTAGCCATCATTCTTTTATTTCTTTACAGAGCATTTGTTTGCAATAAGATTTTACTGCAATGTACCTTTGGTTTGGTTTGTTTCCCACACTCTAAGATATCGTCAGCTTTAACTCTGTTTTTGTTGGATATTCCTCAATAGATCTGCACCGGCACATAAAGTTGATTTATTTCATAAACGTTTCGGCATTGTAGTGCTATTGCCAGCTATTGCCTTTTCTGCATTGATCACCAAAACGACGTAAGCTTTTAAGTATTTCCTTTTACTTAACTATCATTCGCGATAAAATATATGATTAACGCGTCGTTTGCAAAAGTGATCGCCATAAAAATGGTCATTCCAGTAGCAAACTGACGAAATTCGTTCACAGCTTATTGACAATCAATATCGCATTCCAACCGGAATTTGAATTTTTTCCAATTTAATTAAAGTTTGTACCTTAGCTTTATTGTTTTTCAAGGGCCCGTATTCACTTCGCTTACGAAAAGTATACAAAATTTCACAATGCACGAAAATAATTAAATGCAAGGAAGATAGTGTTTTATTCATGCATTTTTTTTTTTCAAATTAATAATAAATATCAAAGAATGATTTCTATTCAATTCATATATCAACTGCCAAAAATGATGTTGGGCTAAATATTTGTCAAGTTATTCGGCTATGTTTCCAGATACATTCCAATGGGCTGGGCCAAGGAGTATAATAGTTTTGAGAGTCTATTCATCTTCAACGTTGAAATTTGCTATAGTCTACTGATTCACCTTAGGCACTATTTTTTTGCCATTTAACTCTGAAGTCTATGTTGCTATTTTTGTCCGGTTTGAGCCTTAGATACGAATATTTAAAATGAACTTGCACTTTATTATGCCTAAGCACATGGAGCGTAAGGAGTTTGGGATAATTTTTTTCTTCATGAATATGATTACCTATTCCATTACATTGCATTGAGCTAAATTTATAATTATTTTTTAAATAATTATTCTTCTTAAAAAACTAACAGACAAAATTATTTTCGGCTGCAAACCGAATTTCAAATAAATTATAATAGCCCAAATAGCATGTTTTCATCTCCATTCACACCAACAAGAGCTCTACACTTAAATTAGATACGCCAGTCTAGTTGCTAGAAGCAGAAGGAAAAAAAACGAAAAGAAAAAGAATATCTGACTGGATTTTTGCACTTCACTTGACACAAAAAGTGCTGCTGTGCAAGGTCTATTAGCCAGTAGACTAGCCAGTGGTTCAATACATGAAACTGATTGAAATTTAATCTGCGCGCGCATTTCTTAATCCAAAAATAAATTTTCTCCGAATCGAATTAAAACAAGGAGATAAACATTTTTCATTTCATGTTCAGAATAAATTTGAGCCCACATGTCTATATGTGCCTACGGAATCCCGGAGGGGAAAGAGATTGGAATTATGGGATGATGGCATACAGTAGCGCTCTGTGAATATGAACGCTTAAAATAATAAACTAGATCGCGGTTTATTGTTGATTCAATGATGTGTTTAATTATAACATGATTTTCGTCGAATGAAAGCTTTGAGGTGCTGGCGATTATTAGGTTAAAGGCGTTGGAATGTTTTCGGGGGGATGCTTTCAAGAAAAGTTCAACTAACTCACCATGGATCTCAATGTTGCAGAAATATGTTGCGAGAAGTCATGTCAAAACAATTTTTGAAATAATGTGTGCAGAATTTCAAGAAATAGGTGCTGAATGTTAGCATTTTAAAGTAAGATTAAACACATAAAACGTTGTAACAGTTGCAAAACTTTAAATAGATACAAGTTCTAAGCCATATTCAGATACTCGAGTCCTTCAAATATGATGTTTTTTTGATATTCAGTGAACTATAAGAGATAAATGAGCTTCATATACACCAAGATAATAATACCTTAGTACGACCATTGCTGCGACTAATTCTCAATAGCCTTACTACTGTTATAATCCAATTCAAGTTGAACAACATATCATCCCTACGTATATCTTAATAGCACGAAATTGATGACTTCTGTAGAACACTGTGAATAAACCCATTCACTCATGTCTACTCACTTTCTATCTAATCACATATCTACTCCAAACGATTTGACTGAGAGTTTATTATTTTTATCAAAAAACCTCAGAACGAGAAAAATTCTTTCATCTATTCGATTCATAAATGAAATTTAAACGCCATTCCGTATGTCGAGTGCAAAGTTTATTTTTGATTCCGCATCCTGTATAAAAATAAACATAGCGAGACATTGAAACATTGAAAACACCTTGGCAAAATAAATTTCAGCTTCGAGCTAGATAGCGTACTTTCGTACGCAACCACAAATCGAATTTTCACATCAGCATTACTCAAAATCGTTATTTATCCTCGGCATCACCTACACAACAATTTCAACCGAAATATTTATATTACCGTTGCCAGAGCCATCAACATAATATAATCGTTTCAGATCAGTGTGTAGAACATTTAATTACGTCAACGTATCGAAATTTCGAATAGATCTACGTACGAAAGTTCGAAACGAACATTTTTCATTCGAGTTCGCCGCACAGATTTGTATATGTGTTGGTATTTGTGTAGATTCATGATGGACTTTTTAAATTTCACGCAGAGATATTCCCAGGACGTTCATGAGATCGGAGGCAATAATTATTTGTCAGTCATTACAATTTATTCACCATAATTTATGTGGTAAAATGCTTCGATTTTTCGCTGTGTTACATAATGTTCAGTTTATATTTAGATGTTGGTATTTTCAGGGAGCGAATAGAACATTGTTCGAGATTTTCTAGACACATGTGTTTGATTTGTAAGAGAGTCAGTCAATAAAATGCGATATCCATACCATAAGAAATTCTTTCAGCATAATTTTAATTATTCAAACGTGTTTCAATTCCTGCATTTCGATGTGTTTGTAGCGTTTGATTCGTATGCATACGCGTCTAAAGATACCTTTAAAGGCTTCATTTTTTTAAAGAATTATAATTAATTCTGTGGGTATATATTAAAATTAAATAGAATCACTGCCACAATATTCTATGGATTCCATTCAATGATAATTCCGATGTCTCCATATTACAAAAAATTTTAAAAAAAAAGTAAAACAGCAAGTAGGATAGGTAACAAGCACATAAATAGCATGAATATAAAAATATTTGCACTGTTTCGTTCGCGTAGTACCACTCACTTTGATTTCATATGTCAGTATTTGTCCTCATTCACAGTTTCAATAATCAAAATAAACGATATTCAATTTTGCAAATATTTTCTTACTCACGATCCACACTGTAAAGATAATGAACCACACTACACAATTTACGATTCATTTTCATATCTCCATAAATGAACTAAACTATGTAGAAGGGACCTTACTGATGCAAACAAAAACTTTTAATTTCTTCCAAAACAATTGAAAACGTTAGGTTTCTTTCGACCTTATCCAAAAATTAGGCAACAACATCAACAAAATGACTTTGATTTTGATCGATCAAGGAATAATTTTTTGAATATCCTTACCGAAACTGTATACGACGAAACGGTTGGTCTCGTGTATGTTCTACGGGTAGTATAAAAATCACTTTCGTAAACCATTTTGACTGTTTTACCGGTTTGTTCTTTTCGCTCTCAGTTATTGAATGCTAAAGGAATTTTATGAGAATTTTTTTTGTTAGAATTTTCAAACTTTCACAGCAGTACCAAGTAGATACAACACACAATCCAATTTATTCGAGATGTTAACTAAACGCCCGTTCGAGATGTTCTGAATTCGGTTCGGTCGAAACAAGATGATTTTCATCAAACGATCGGGATGATGCCGAAATATTTTTAGAAACAAACTCAGTGAATTGTGATTTTTCAGTTTTATGTTTCGGCAAACGGACGATGGTATGATGCGACGATGTGACTTCGTCAATTGGGATTTAAGTAAGTGTGTGAGTGTGTGGTTAAGGAGTATGATGGTCGTTTGAGTAGGATGTGGATGAGTGTGGTCAAGAACGTTTTTTTTTTATATTTTTCTTGTCATGTTGGAGCAGGTTGCTGTCTGTTTGTCCAGTAGTTTGGTATTTAATACCAGTTTGATTTTGTCATGCTCGTTAGGATCTCGTAAAAATGTTATTTTGCTGGTGTTAGAGTGAAAGGTATTAAAACCCTATTTCTTAGAATTTCTGGCTATGCCAGTGGCTGGTCGGAGTACACAAAAGAAGCAGAGCTCCTCTTGCTAAACCACTTTACATAAACCAAAAAATTATTTTTCGATAAATATTTAACAATTAAATATTTGTGGACATCCGAAAATATAACACTTTTTTCTTTCAAAAGACAAAACTCCATTGCCAGTAAGCATGGAGTGATTTTACTTTATAGCAGTCCAACTACAGAACTTTGAAGGTAAATTTACTGCGACGCAACAAAAACTCAAGCGTTTTACTCAAAACTTCAAGAAAAAAACTCTCAACAACCAGTTCATTACAGCGCATTGAGATATAGTACACAGAACACTGAAGTGATCTTGCTTCAATGCTCAAACTCGTGATTTTTGCATAGATCTACCAAGACGCTTTACCGACATCTTTGTGAATGAATGAAATTAAAACGCTGGAAAGTCATCAGCGTCTCTGTTATGTTTCTGTTTCCCCTCACGATTTACGCTATAGAATCGGTAAATTATCTTCTGCTCTTCTCCTTACAAGTTGTTCCGCTTATGATTTGATGCATTTTATGCTTTGTTTGCATGGTGTATGTACGATGCAAGTTACTGTGATGTTGACATGGAGAATATAGTTACTGTTTCTTGTGCAATTTTACCCAGATCGGTTTTTTTTGTATCTGCTTTGGGTTTACTTTCACAAAATGAGTTTCTCGTTCCAGGTGCTTTGGGTGATATGACCACTTGATTACTTTGGACGCGTGTGTTGATGTGATTTCTATGCTGAATTTTTAGAGTACTCTCTTTAGCATTTATAGTTGACATTATGTGCGATTTTTTACGTCTTCTTCTATTATAATTATTTTGACATGTATTTTTACTTTCAGTATTAATACGGTGAAAGATAGATAAAAGGAAAGTTTTTAAAGTAAATTACA
Organism: Nemotelus nigrinus; assembly: GCA_947369275.1. NCBI lineage: Eukaryota > Metazoa > Arthropoda > Insecta > Diptera > Stratiomyidae > Nemotelus > Nemotelus nigrinus. Next base: position 3,546,126 of record OX376374.1, read on the forward strand.
ACAAAAAATTCGTTAACGTGAAAGCGTATTGAGTAGATTATGTTTCGAAAAGCTATTATTTACCCGTTTAATATGGATTTTAAAGTGGAAAACCAAAATTGCGGTGGTTGCACCATAGAGGATCTACTATGGCAGTCTTTTTCATCTAGATCGATTGAGCGGAAAAAGGAGTTATTGATTCGAGGCAACCAAGGCCACTAATTTCGCTCAGTCGACCGTTCACAACAGATAACTATATTAAACACTTTTCTTGCAAATGATATGAGAAATTTATTGAGGTTGTTGATAAATTACTAACTTTTAAGACAAATATGGTCAGCATTGAAACATCTAGTTGATTTTTTACAGGATATTTCAAGACTGATAGACACTGAAGAAGAGGGCAGATTACCCTCGAAATATCGATATTTGTCACAAAATTCAATATATCTAGCTTCTAAAGGAAAAATCGGTTTTTTATTAAAATATTTTTTTGAGCTAGGATAAAATTGCTACACATTAAATACAACTATATATTTTGTTTATGCTTCCCTAAGTTTCAAAACCACGAGCCGCCACTGGGCTATGCCAATTACAGTTTAAGGGGCTATGCACAGTCAGGATCTTTTTCGTAACGTGTATATATTTAAGTGTATACACAGAAAATTTCATTTTAATTCGAAAAATATTCTCAAAGTTACATACATATATGTCTCAGTGCTCTGTCTCAGAGCAATGCAGATGATGCAGAACCCATTACGTTCTGCAACCGCTTAAGAACAAAAAAGAGGGTAGAATTGTCTACAGAAAACACCAAATCGGATTATTAGAACAGACGGCTCGGTGTGAGTTGATGAAAATTACATTACTTTGAAGAAAGTGCTTTTGAAACTTTGAACGCGTTATTCTCGAAACTTTTTTGAGTTGGTAAGAGAGCTAGCAATTTGCTTATTCCTTTAATTAATCTCTAGATACTACTTTATACTAACGGAATCTTTTTTATTTTTTCATTTAAGATAATCCAATTTAGAAATATCGTGCTCACCGCAAAACGCTTGCTTTTAGAGGGCCCCCGGAGGTCAGTTGTAGCAGCATTAGAAATTATTATTTTTATAAATATCAATTAATCAAAATGCCTTGCCAGGGAAAATCGGCCGTATAACCCCTAAATACAAAGTAAAATTTTCCTATATACATAGCTACTGTTAGGTTTTCTAAAGTGTTTCGGTGTTTTGGATCTCTCCGAAACTTTTTAAGTCTTCCATATTGCCCGATAAAATTACTTAATTTGTTGTCTCTTCGTGTATTTTATTTATTTTTTGTGTGCTCTTCCTCATTTCTCGGCCCCTGCTACCACCTATTCCGGCTAGGAAGCACGCCAATATTTCATTTGCCATAATCCATGTTCAAATGTGCTTTTGATTGAGGAAAACTGGCTTAAATTTTCCTAAATGGTAATGCTTTATCATCAATAAATATTCAACGATTAGATTTTTCTTCATCATTTGCGAGCTAATTTATTTCCGTTTAAAATCCTAGCATTGCTATTTAAAAACTTAATATTCAATTATACTCGGAAAATATTCAAATAAATTCCTTAACTATGTAATGCATTTGTACTGCTGATATCTCATGGTCAACGAAAGTATTCAAACCGCGACTGGCAATGAAAATCTCAGGCAATTCCACTCATGCATGAATGTTTTTGGCAAAATGAGCAGAAACAAATTTTTATTGCCGATCTTTATTTCTAAAAGTGATTTATGTTAATCTTGTCAAAATAGTATTTTTGTTTGGAAACTAAATCAAGGCGTAGTATTTTTTTAATCCAAAATGTGTTTTAGAAGTTTTATCAACATGGAAAAAACTTCATATGAGTCAAGGGACATGAATCTTCAATCCGTGTATTACTACTAAATCATTCATAATAAAGCATTTACATATTGTTTACACCAGACGAAAGTTCAAATGCGACAAGCAAAATGCGAAAAGCCTCAGTCAAGTTCGCAATGAGTCACGGTGATCCAAAAACGATACCTCAATTTTCGCATTTCCACTCCTCGCATGCAAACGCGTTTTGATCCCAGTCCGAATTTCGAAAGCAATCAACGCGCTGTTAATTTTAGCCCAAAAATACAATTTTCACTCCCATTCAATGTAAACAAATACATTGACGCACAAGCGCAAAACGAAAAACCCGACAAATTGAAATGGACAAAACGGCAATCGAGCCCCAAATTTTCCAAGAGGACTCGACGCATCTGTGAATTATTTGTAAATTTTTTCCACACCTTGACAGAATTGGTTCTCTGGCGATGCAGTGGAAAAATGAAACATGCGAAACGCATGACGACAGAAAAATTTGAAATTTATTTCAAGTTTGGTCGACAGAGGAAAATGCAAATTCAACATATTGTACAGAAGATTGTTGGCTTGAGTTGCTGCTGAGCTAAAATTGGAATCGCGATTTGATTAGCTTGTTTGTGTGTGTATTTATTATAGGGAATTTGTTCAGGATCTTGAACGGCAATTCGTGATGAGTGAACCGAATGATCTATTAATAGAACTGAATCGGAAAAAATAAGTGGAATTAAGATTTGTAATAGCGAGAAATTTCATCAATGACGTAAACTTCCATCTGAAATGACGTCAATGTCTGATTGATATGACATCATTTCTGTTTGTTTTGAAAGTTACAGTGTGTGTCATGTTTTAAATGAGATTCAAAAGGTAATGATGAGTATCGAAAAAGCCGTAGGTGTGTCGTACTGCGTATAAATGTAGATTTAGTTCCCCAGTAATAACAACAATCTTAAAACAATTCGTGCTAAATTTAGTATTTTTCACAGAATACACACTCTCAGTAAATAATCCTGATGTTATCGTCAAAATTTTTTTAGCTAAGCTAAAAGAGCTGTCAACGCCAAATTCTTCAGTAGTATAACAACAACAATGGGATCAGTTACATTGCAGAGCCTATTCTTCATAGCAGGTGTGAACCGTTTAGTCAAGAAGCAAGCAATAAATTGTCGTCATTCCCCGGGAAGGAAATCTCAGACCACACTCTCAACACATTTCACTAAAAAAGTTCGATGCTAAAAAGAATACATACTCGTAAATAGGATAAATAGGGAATAAAGGTAGTAAGATCGAGTTAGTTGATGGGAGGTTATTAGAAATCAAAAAATAGAGCATGCGAAGAAAAAAAAGAAGCTCTTTCATATTTCAACACCAATTGAAATATTTTAAAACAAAAAGACAAAAAAAAACGAAAGAAAATGCATCCCAGACAGCAAGAGAGTGGTGGTATGAGGGATGAATACGTTTTTTGATTCTTTGACAGTCTTTTAAAAACGAGATAAGATCTAGCATTTTTCAAAGAATTTGGTGAATTATTGAAAACTTCCATAGCTAATCTAATAAGATCTTTATGTTTCCTGCTCGTTCTAGTGACATTAAGTCTGAGATTATCATTAAATGTTGTGTGATAACCAGAATGGGAGATGTTGAAGATCTTATGTTATTGTTGAGTATTTTATACATTATCTAAGCGTTTTCCACAAAGATGATATCCCTTGCATTGAACTTTTTTGTTTGTCTGTTTGGTATGTCTCTTGGAGTCATTTTATCAAGTCCGTGCATTGTCTTAACTATCCTACGATTTGAGTCAATCATTTCTGAAGTTTGACTCCAATTCAATTCACCACAAGTAACCTTAGGCCGTACATAAGAGTTGTAGATCATATTTTTCAAGTCTATATGTTAGTAATATTTCATTCTGAATAGTCTAACTCGTCTCAATCACTTCTAACAGTGTTCTCAGTCAAGATCATTTGATTGAACTTCTGTTGAATTTCAAACGCAAATTGAAAGTTCAAACGTTCATCTGCAATGTTTTTATTTATGTTTTAAATAGGAATGCTGAAGAAACTGTAAAGTCTACTCATAATGACACTAAAACCATACCCAATTTTTTTCTGTAGATTAAAACACCAAACACATAGGTGATTTTCATTCAAAACATTACATGTAGCAAAAGGGTCCTTAACTTAATAACAAATTGTATGTGAATCATAAAAAACAAAGTTGGTGAGCCAACCTACACTGCTCTGAGTGCCTCAAAAATTAACCAAGCAAAACAACTCTTTTAATACCGTATCCAAAACCAACCATAAGTGTGCCAAGCGTATATACGAGTATATGCCAGTTTTTGGATGTAACTAGTGGATATTTTTAAAGAGAGATAACTCTCATCTTGTAATGTGGCCAGGAACATGAAGGTCTTCTTCTCAAAGACTAACCACGGGACTGCACGCTTCCTCCTCAACAAAAATAGGAAAAATTGAAGAGCCATGATATGCAAATAGACTGGACAGAACTGCCTAAGAGAACATATAAACTGCACAAGTGTTGCAGAGGATGACGTTTACCCATCCTGTTTAGAGGACATAAATGACTTAAAGGATTAAGCATTGACCCTAGTCTTTATTAATAGAATCGGAAAACTCCTATATGCTGGAGGCTAATGAGTACAATGGGTATCTCTGGTGAGAGTGCTTAGAAGTATTGAATCTTTTAAAAGTGCAGTAATTTTATGTGAACTGGAATTACCACTTCAATTGGCTGTCAAGAGTAGGCAAGCAAGCAACAATCTGGGGCAAGTTTCATAGTCACCAAAGTCACTTTTTTCTGGAGCAAAGTCACCATAACACATCAATTAAATTAAAGCTTTTTCGAATCAAAATGTAATGTTTTACCAAAAAACGATTTTTTTCATTACTTGGCAACGACCAAAATTAACAGAAACTGGCATGAAATTTTTATTAGTATTCTCTGCAAGCTGATAATTTTGCAAAACTATATGGATTTTTTTTGTTAGAAATTCGACCTATAGGATCAAAGATCATTTTATTCCAATTATTTTTTTGTATCAACCGAATGCGCTTGGATCGTAGCAACTACCTTCATATGTCACGCCGCTTCTACTATTGTCACTCAAAACTTCAAACGAAATACAAGTTTCAAATTTCAGTGCACACGTTCCCCATAAAAAAAAATAACAAAAAGAAAACGGAATTTTAAAAATTAAAAAATATGGAATAGAAATTTCACTATCAACAATATGTATCAATCGCGTATTCAAGATTGCTGCTCAAATCTCTCCTCATCTTTAGCCGAAAACTATCATCAGCCAGAGGTAAAGGCATAATTTATCTAATATTTCTAAACAATCAATACTCGTATATATTTTTTCGCAGAGGAAGACACCTTGCAATATAGAATCGTAAGTAGTATGTAGGAATGTTATTTTTTTAAAATAACCATAATGCGTTCTTCCTTTCAATATTGCCTAGAAAATCTGAAACCCAAAGTGAACTTGATCATGAAAAAAACTGTTGCTACTGTAATCAAGTGCGCAACGGCAAAAAAACCGTTAAGAAGTCAAAAGAACGACAATATTCACAAGATTTAGATGTATGTCGAACCCGGTCAGCACCAGCATCATGCCCTATCTGTCCAATCAGAGAACTTTGCAAAAGTACCTTGAAATACATTAAGAAATTTCAAACATTGAAGAAATCGAATTCTGAGCTGATAGCATTGTGTACAAGTAAGGCTTGCTTTGCTTTACATACCTTAAATGAGTATAATATTCTTTTCTATTAAACAACACGTTCAAATTCCATTGAACAAAACATATTGAAATTAAATGACACTGCTCAATCAAAATCACACTGGCGAATAAATTAGATGCAAAAATAAAGTACGCCCAACGTTCTAGATCCACGTTGGGCGCACTTTTTGTCAAAATATTTCTAGGTTCAAATACTTTCCGAGGCTGTTGTAAATTATATTTTTAGCTCTCAGCATAGCATAAATATCTCATTGTGTAGAAAATAAGCCATTATATTCTTAGGTTCGCTGAAACCAAGTACCAATATCATATTATTTTCGGAAAAGTTTCCTCCCTAAAAACTCACGGCTGCTCATTGTAAATAACCGCAACTTAATTTCTGCAATATCAGCTCATTGGAGTCCTTAAGTAATTTTCACAGAACTTTTCAAGCCAGTTTGATTTCATAGCACCACATTTGGACTTCATGACTGAACGAACTAGGTGCTTTTTCTTCTTGAACATCGGGTATAAGGTATACCATTCGCTGTAATGTCAATTCCTGTTATTTTCAGGCAAGAAAAAATAAGAAATTTTCAAAAATATTCTCAGCAACACTCTTATGCATAATGAAAGCTTACTCTCTAAACTAGATCTGTAAGGTTTGTGAGCATATTGGTTACACACGGCGGGTTTTAGGTATTTGGTTTGGTTTTTTTCTCGATAGAATTAGAAGAGATTATCTTATTGTTTCGAAATAAACAGAGATTTTTTCAGATAAGGAAACTAAATTTTCGAGTAAAGTCCTGAAATATAATTAAAACTATTGATATCTCATAAAGAATCTAAGCTTTTTTGAAAAACTTCTCTTCAGTGCTACGACGACAACAGTGAGGCCAAGTCTTAAATAAATGCTTAAATTCATAAATTTTTAACGTGATCGTCGACGTTTTTTAATGCGATCCTGAATATAATCTGTGGTTTCAAAACATTATAAATTCGCTAGCGCAGCCCAAGTGCTGATTCCATTTCAAATAATTATGGTCCTAACATTGACTGATGTGAAGTAGTTTCGATTTCAATTTTACACAGGCAGCAATTTATTGCTAAACCATTCTAACATTTATGTTTTCAAATTCTATCAATTGATTTCAGCACTAACCATCTACCAAAAACAATGAATATCTTGCAATATTTCCATGAATATCAATGTTGAATTTTGTTTTTCGTTTAAAGAATCTTTTGATCACAAGAAAACCGACGAAAACAGACAAACATCGAAACAACTGGGCGAAGGTGATTCACAAAGTACCGCGAGAGGGTCACAATCAGTAGAATATAATAACACCAGTGCTAAAGATCATACAAAGGCCAATAATAAGTCCGAGAAGCGGCAACATGCTGGTGGCTCCATATCACAAAAGCAAAAACATAAGAAAGCAGAAAATGGAAAAGCAAAAGAAAAAAAGAAAGAAAGAAATGAAAACAACAAACATAATGAAATGAAAGATAAAGATGAAAACAAAGAAAATGACAATGGTCACAAAATTCGAATAAGAGGTGGAGCTGCTGAGCCTTCGAAGAAGAAACCTGTGAATAAAGAACAAACAAAAGCGAAGATTGATAAAACGATTAATAAAACGATCAAGCGAACTTCAAACATTCAGTCTGCTAGGAAATCCATAGCAATAAAGAGAGAACCAGGTTTGAAATCGTAATTGAGTTCCATGCATGCCTCTTGAAAGATATGAGCCTAACGGATCCATTGAGGTGCCCTACAAATCAACCTAACAACGGATTTGAGCATTTGTGGAATACAATCGTAGTTAATAGTTCTCCTAGTTGGAATCTTGTAGAGAATAGGTTGTACTAAATAAATGAAAAATTACAGCATTACCTCAAAGTTTTCAGATACATTCCAATGTTTCGATCAACTTAAAACTTTAATTCAGGCACAATTATAGTGCGAAACATTCTTTCTTGGGTTTGAAATTCACTATAAGTACTTGCAGTTCTGAATGGCTTGATTTGCCTCAAACATTCTTATTTGCGATCTGTTTCACTCTTGTATTCCGCCGTTGGCAACCGTAACCATCAATAGTGCATTACTTTCCAGGGCATATCATGGACTAGCTATTCTGTTCAAATATACATATATTACATCAAATATATCTTCACTTCTTCTAAGTAAATCCTGCGATCGGCAAAATAAAAGTACAAAATATGCTTGCACGTCTGGAGAAACTTGATATTCAACGAATGGAGTGAGCGTTCAATATTTGTACCACCATGGGAAAGTGAATTTAATGAAATGAATGTCTTTTATTTCAGACGCTGTCCAAATGGTATGAAATGTAGCTGTCGCCCATGCGGTCCAAGTGAATGTGCAGTTCAAAGATGTTGCAATAGATGAGTCGTAAGATGGTTACGACAGCTATTTGTTTGAATGATATCCTGATCGCAATGCATGTGAATAATGAATGTTCAATTTTGGTTTCCTGCAACAGTCTAAACTTGATCGACAAATTATTTACTAAATTTAATATGTCCGTTCTCAAATATTTCATTTTCAGCTAATTTTTTTTTTTTTAGGTTTTTGTCTTTGATACACAGTTACTTTTCCGATTTGTACAGAAATATTTCAATTTCATAAAACTTGTTAAACAAAATATTAAAGGGGAACGATGATAGAATACAATACGAATGAAATATAAGAAAAAATAAAAGAAATATATTCAAATATTCTTTAAATCCTACGCATTCGGAAACTCTACCAATGAAATCGCAATCTTAGCAAAATACTATAAGCTGTAAAAACTATTATAGAAAACCTTCCATTCTTCTTCGAATATTACGTCGAAGGTGTAAATTAACGTCAAAATCTATGGAATTCTCGAAATGAAAAATATGGGACAATGGCCTTGTTTATGCCGTAGCTAAAACAGCGTTGCCAAACTGGCGCTGCTATAGTAGTAGCGTTTACACCGTACAACTTATTAACCAAAGCAAAAATGGCATAATATCTGAAAGGAGCTCAATACTAAGAACAAAAACACCCTTGCGCCAAGGCTTCCAGATTGCGAATGTCACTCGAAACTAGAAATCCTATTTATGACTCTTCTGACAACGAAATAGTGCTGTTATAGTGTTTATACCACTGCTACCTTCACACTTATAACAGAGCTAAATTTTAGCAGCGCTAAAGTAGCGTAGCCAAAATAGCAAGCTCGGCTAATTTAAAAGTGGTTTATACCGCTGCTAAATAAGCAGAGCTCACTAATTTGGCTACGGCATAAACGCACTCAATGACGACTTCTAAACGTAGATTTCGGTTTCTATGAAGCGCGGCTCGTCATTCGACGCAAAGAAAGCAGTCACATATGGCTGGAATCATATGAAATATTTTCAAAATATTTTGGGATATTTCTGAAATATTTGCGACACATTCCGGAATACTCGTATGTTCGGAAACGGTATTTCAGTTAACCTAGCTGTGAGTAGGTAGGTACCTGAGCCAAATCAAGGGTTAAATGAGGCATAGAACTTATCACTCCACTTTCGTGTATATTGACTGTGAACAAAGTCTCCATCGAGCTCAAATATCTTCACTGCTCTATTGCTTTATTTAAAATACGCTTATCGAGTTTCACGTTCTCTGGTTGAAAAGACATGTTCAGAGCTACAACAGCATCATGAACTGGTGCCACAATTGATTGACCACATTGATTGATTACTTGACGACCACTCTCTGGGGTCCTATTATGATTCGAATTCCGAAATCGGAATTCGTAAAATTTAATAAGTTGAAATAAGTCCATCTTACAAGAATGTAATATCACAAACTTTAGCAGCGAAATGGTAGCATAGGCCACGAGGGTGTTATCGGGAGTTGGCTACCGACGAAGTAATTGAAATCCCGAGAAATGCTTGTTGGAAACAACATCTACAGCTCTTCTACTGAATCCTACTTTCGACCTCCCCGAAGATGTGACTTCACATTTTCACATCGGGTGGCTGCCGAGAGCCTGCATGACATTGCAGACGTGAATGTTGCTAACGAAGGAAGATGAAGGCGAGTTTTCCGCGCCATAAATGGGCAACATTAACCAGACTGGCCCTCCAGGTTGGGGGTTGGACAATGGGCCAGTAATCCATTCCCGTAAAATTTTACTCATTCGGGAACCTGATACTTCGGATCAACGGAAACGACAACGCAAACAAAATATGGACTACTCTATTTGAACCTGGAACGTGTAAACTCTGTACAGGGGCCATTAAAGCCCTCCTCGAACAGGTCACTCAGTACAAAATAAACATTCTCGCTGTCTAAGAAACGAAACTGTTTGGGGCTGAGATTATGGACATGAGATTGTACACAATTTTCAAAAGCGAAAAGTCATCCGGAAGTCACGAATTTGGAGTGGGCTTTATCATGGAAAACAAAAATGAAACCGCAAATAATCAATTTTAAACCTATCAACGAAAGATTGTGTGTGATTCGCATTCGAGCAAAGTTTTTTCACGTTTGGCTCATAAACGTTCACGCTCCCAATTAAAATAAGGATGAGTCAGTAAAAGATAATTTCTATAGCCTTCTGGAAAGGTTATATTATTCTCTGCTGTCAAATAGTTGCGAATTCAACGCAAAGGCTAGAAAGAATTAAACACATCGCGGAACCACCGGCCAATTCAGCCTTCACGATCTCTGCAACGGCAATGGACAACGACTTGTCGAGTTTGCGAGCAGTAGAATCCTCATCATAAGTTCCACGTGTTTCCCGCATTGCCGCATTCACAGAAAGACATGGGCATCCCCGGACGGACGCACCTTTAATTAGATTGATCATAGAATATCAATCATTCAGAAAAGATGACCCTCCAGTATTTTAGATGTGCCAACCTTCCGTGGGGCTAACACCACTACTAAGTCAAGATTCGATATCGATGTCAAATATCACTTTTGTATGAAGCTAGAGCAAGTTCAAGACGCAAGTTCGATGTCGAAAAGCTTCGAAACAGGATGGTAGAAGCCGAGTATACATCTGCTCTGGAAATTGAACTAGCTTCTACGCCAAATAACACGTCTATTAACGAAGTTTGGACTACCATGAAAAGCGCAGTGAACGCAGCAGCCAAAAAAGTAATGGGATATACAGCCCGGCAGTGCAGAAATGAATGGTCTGACAAGGAGTGTCAAGCTGTGTTGGACGAAAGGAATGCGACCTACAAAATCTACATTGAACGGCCAGCAAGAGCCAAGAAAGTAAAATATGACGATCTTCGGAGAGTAGCTAATTGAATAATTAGACATAAGATACGAAAGCACAACTTTATGGCTAAGCGTACAAAGTAGTGAGGTACTTAAAACAAGGCTTTAAACCACGCAACAGCCAGTGTAGGGCTGCCAAAGGAAGCATCATATGCATCTCAGAACAGATGAAGGAGAGATAAGTGTCCTATTTCCAGCAATTACTGAACCGAAATGTCCCCGGACCCAACGAATCATCATCACTAATTGGCACATACCTTAACAGTGCCTCATCCATGGACCGCTTGAAATCTAAGAATGCACCGGGCAGCGCAATCCATGGATTGGTGACAAACATCCGGCAAGAAGAAACTATGTCGGATGAGTGGCGAAAAAGGGTTATATGTCCCATTCACAAAAAAGGAGATAAACTACTGTGTGAAAACTACAGGTTCATATCACTTCTTTCTACCTCGTACAAGCTTTTGATAAAGATTTTAGAATATCAAGGCGGTTTTAGACGTGGAATATCGACAAAGGACCAAATATATACGATCAAAAAAATTTTGGAAAAATGCTGGGAATTCAACTCTGATGTTCATCAAATATGCGTCGACTTTAAACAAGTGTACGACGGCAACAACCGAACTGCATTATATAACATCATGCTGCAGCTCGGAATCGCAGCAAAGTTGGTACGATTGGTGAAAATGACCATGACCGACTCCACATCACAAGTACTGATTCGGAATGATATGAGCAACTTGTTTTCGATGAATAAAGCGCTAAAACAAGGGAATGAATTAGCTCCTGTACTCTTTAACAGCACTTGAGTATGTCATCAAAAAAATTCCCGTTGATACGAGAGGAACTATTTTATTAAAATCGACACAGCTAGTAGCTTACGCTGATGACATCAATATTATGTCACATTCGTTCAACGACGCCAAGGAAATTAACGAAGCAGAATACAAAAGCTATGACCCGACCAGTGAAGAGGACGCCAGTAAAACTAAACATAACGATAGGGGACTATAACCTTGAAAACGTAGACAACTGCATGTACCTAATGTACCTAGGGATAAACCTCTCGAAGAATGGGAACGAGCATGACGAAATCAAACAACGGATTCAATTAGCCAATAAGACATTCAAAAAAACGAAGCTTCATATCTACTAAACAATAATCAGACCTGAGCTATGCTACGGAAGCGAAACTTGGACACTGACTCAGGCGTCTGAAAAAGCCTTCTAAATACGTTCGAAAGAAGGGTATCGCAAAGAATCCTCGTTCCAATACGGGAAGAAGATGGATGGTGAATCCGATACAACAACGAGTTGTATATAATATATGACGAGCCGGAAGTCCTTACCTTTATACGATTACAAAAACTGCTTTGAGCTGGCCACGTCGAACGAATGAGCGACAATCGAATCCCCAACCGGTCTCTCAAGGGGCGAGCGAGCGAAGCCAGGCCAGTCGAAAAGCCATCCACGCGCTAGGAGGATTCGATATATATTGACAGCAGGCCGCTTTTGGGAGCACCGAGCTGGAGGACGCGGTCATTGAACCAAGGCGAATGCAGGCGGAGCCTTCAATCGAATGAAAAAACAAAGAAATTTGACAATTTTAAATGCCAAAAAGTCCGACTACAAATGAGTTGTCGGATTTGACTACACGCCTTCGGAATTCACAATCCAAAGTTGGCGGATTCCCGTGCAAATAGCGAATTGTATGAATTCCGATTTCGGATTTTGAATCATAATAGACAGCTGCTGATGTGACCAACTTCCTGCCCACTGTTCTTGTTTTATCTGTAAGATAGGCAGATGACTACAAGTAAATTGAAGTCTTTGATAATGCATTTATCTAGTGTTTATTTCGAAACTTAAATACTATGTCCTATATTAAATGTAAGGTTTATTTTCATGATAAATTTATAAAATTTATTTAGAACAAATTCCATGAAAGTAAAAGTAAAAGTTAAAAATTGCAATGCTTGTTCAAGAATGTATGCATAATGGAAATTATGCCAAAGCATATTGGACGAATATATATGTATGCATATATTATCACTTTTTGCTTCATTACTATTCAAAACGAATGTCAGACAGCAGACTCACATATATGTATATCCTATACTAATAAATAAAATGCGACACATAATCATCAAATCCACCACAGAGCTGATGACTAGCACTACAATTACCGGTCGTTCTGCCATTTTCAATTATCTCACCTAGCTGGGTCCCCGCCAGAATTTCCAACACCCATTCAGTGCTGAAATTAAATTTTCAAAGATTTCCAATGGTATCTCACAATTATATCTTACCTCGTCATTCCGTCCACAATTTTGTCAACGCTATTGCCGCGACCTTGTGCCACATTCTCGGCTGAGTGCTTCACCATTGTGCAAACTACATTTTGAATGCAAGTCATTATGTCGATATTATCTCGATTCTCGAGCATGTGCATTAGAAAGCTTGCGGTAGAAAAATCTGGAATGGAAATTTAGTGATCTTGCCGATTGAACGGTGACATAGACTACTCTCTCCATTTACACAAATCAACAAAAACAAAACAAATTATCATGTGGAGATCAGAAACCACAAATCTAATGATTTGCCAACAGAAAACCAATAATTAGCGTGAAAAAAACTAAGAGACAACGAGATTTTCACAATTTTTTTCAATTCACTTCTTTTCTAAAATTGTCCCCATAGATTCAGTTTTTTGAGTTTTGCCACAACACTCACCAGATTTGCTACCCTTGTAGCCATTAAAAGAGTTTATGCCACCAATAAAGTTTATCGCTGTGTTGACTATGCCTGGCTCCAAAGCAAGTGCTAGAACAGCTCCAATACCGGCCACCGTAGTCAGTCCCGTAAAGAGCAGCCCTTTGTTCGCATCCCGGATGTCCTTGAATGGAAAGTAGACGCACACTACAAGAACTTGAGCAAAAACTATCCTACCTTGAACATCGCCCTCGCTGTGTCGGAAGCCTTCTTAACTGGCACTTTGAAAAACGGCACCGTAAATTGCAGTCTAACCTATGGGTACAAATATGAATATGTTAGCACTGATCACTCAAGGTCCACTATCAATTCCCTACAGAATTCTTTTCGTCGATAGGACGAAACTTGAAAACCTGTGGTAGTTGTCCTAGCAGAGAGTCGAATTGGCGTGAATGACCAGACCTTCGATTCGAAACAGGATAGCATTGGCCATTGCTCATAAGACTCCAGCTGCACAGAAACAGGAAAATGTGGAACACTGCGTTCAAACTCGACTTATTCGCCGGCCACATCTTACTAACAGAATACTTCCAGCATGGCTCAGTCTTTACGCCGAATTGTACAAGAGTGCTATCTCGATGGTGCTTAAAACACCTAGCCAAATTGCTAAGAAGGCTTAGATAGTGTGAATCGCAACCTTCATCAGACAGAAAAAGATGCGACTTAACGTTTCATGGAGTTGCACAAGTAACAATTGTTTTCTTCCGTTTGCACAGATGCCGTACTAAGTGTGGAAAATAACCGTTGGAGTGACAGATGAATTGCAATGTTAGTCTCTGTGCAATTACTGTAGTCTGCTGCGGGCGACAGCAGCACGTTGCAACAAATTCGGTAATTGCACTTTAAAACAAACCATAGTGTTTAGCAGTGATTCGTTTTTGTTTTTGCTGAGAAACCGACGACTTACGATACACTTGAATGAGTAGAACTCACAAAGCGATTGGATAAGCGTTATTTTTGGAATATTTTCGGATACGACGCGTGTGCGGTCGTTATGTAAGCTGTGATTCACGAAATGACTTGCTATGAATGAAAGAGAATTAAGGACAATATTTTGTTTTGCCATTGAATTGTAAATTCGAGCCAAAAATAGTTACTTGATGCATTGGTGGAAATTCACTTTCGTTGTCTCTGAGAAGAATTAAAAAAATTACCTGTACAAGTGATACAAAACTTGAACGAAATTCAAACTGAAAGAAATGTATGAAAGAATTCGAAACTTTGCTGTTTGAAAATGCTGTATGATAAGAATTGAAAATCAATTAATTTGTACATAGGCCGAATAATATATATTTTCAAGAGACGCTTAAATATCCATTGACATATGTATGCTTTGTCGCTGTTCTCGGCTCAAAAAATGTTGTCCACAATTAGGTGGCATTTTATATATTTCTAAAGGACGTACATAGATATTCGATTTGATAAAATAGAGAAATAAGAAGAACTTGTTTGCTCAAATTCTGCACAAATCGCTGTAGCTCGTTTTCTTGTGTATAGTCGCTCCGAACTTGCCACCTAAACCGAGTATTAACTCAATGATCGCCCATTTTCCACTGTCAACTAGAGTTGGTTCGTACTAGGATTTTCTTCGGTTTTTCAAGCACGTCTCGGTTTTTCAAGCAGAAATATTTGCTATCCTGAAAGCTGCCTGTTGAGCAATTGAAGAAAGATGGAGGGGAAAAGGCATTGCTATTTGCAGTGACAGTCAAGCTGCACTGATGGCGCTGCGTAGACCCCTGACAAACTCGAAAATTGTCCAAGAGTGCAGAGCACGATTGAACTCTGTCGCCAGATTCAATAGGGTGCATCTGCTTTGGGTACCGGGGCACTGTGGTGTTGAGGGAAATGAAATTGCTGACGTCATAGCGAAGCAAGGTTCGGGACTTCCACTACGGGGCCCTGAACCCACCTTGGGTGTGCCGACTGCATTCGCACGTGCCATTCTTCGAAAGTGGGTAGATGATGCTCACAAAGATAGATGGACGACTGCTGGTGTGGCCAGGCACACGAAGGTCTTCCTTTCAGAACCCAACCATGTGACTGCAGGATTCTTGCTCAATAAGAGCAGGAAAGTTTGCAGGGCCACGATAGGCACAACTGCCTAGGAGGACATATGTACCGAATAGGTGTTGTACAGGATGACCTCTGTTCATCCTGCCTAGAAGAGGCCGACTCTGCGGAGCATTTGCTCTGTGAATGCCAAGCGTTTGCGCGTCTCAGATATCAATGCTTTGGCTGGGATGTTGCACGCATGCAGAGGATAGCCTCTTTTCCCCTATCAGTGATCCTAGACTTTATCAAGAAGTCTGGGAAACTGTGGTAGGCAGGGGGAAATGAGTACAATGGGTCCTTTGGCCTGAGTGCTTAGAGGTGCCAATGCGCCTCTCCCCCAACCCGCATACACACACACACACACACACACACACTACGATTTTCATATACTAATTATACCTGATACGCGTACAAAAAAATACCTGTTCCAAATACCTGTTACAAAAATACTAGCTAGTACTTTTTGTAGTATGTACAATACATATGATTTGCAGTGGTGTAATGAAATGGTATGATATGCCCTCCCCCACCATTCGCACATAAAGTGCCCAAGCTAGAATGGTGATGGTGTAAGATGACCATCAAAGGATATCGAGTCATTGGTTCGTGCAGCTTATCAATAAATTTCCAATGATCGATTACTGATTTGAGCTCCTTGGCAAGTTGCTCTCTAGTATAGGAGGCCTAGAGAATACAGGTATTTTTTCGGAAAAGGCAGTACCTAGTACAAAATTCAAAAATACTAGGTATGATTGAATTTGATTGCTGTCCCTTGATCGAAATGAATCAAATGGAAGAAATAAAGTACCCAAAGTAAATCACGAACCTTCGAAATATCCTTTGTTAATATAATGTTAATATCCTATCCTTTGTTAATATCCATCATTGCATCAAAAAACACGGAAAAGGACTTGATTAATAAACTGCCTTTTAATAAAACAGTTTGTAGCAAGTTAATATATTTAGTCCATCTTTTTTCCAAATCCACGCTACCCTTGGAAGAAAATTCTTTGTCATTACTCTCCCAAAATGCCTCAACAGCGGCCATCACTTCGCTATCATCTTCAAATGTCTTGCCCCGAAGGTGTTCCTTGAGCCGAGGAAAGAGGTAGAAGTCACTGGGTGCTAGATCTGGTGAATAGGGTGAACGTTCAAGCAGTTTGAATCCTGTTTCTTGAATGGGAGCCATCGCGACTGCAGCCTTGTGAACCGGTGCATAATCTTGATGAAACAGCACTCCGAATCGCAGTTTGGCGCGTCTATTTTTCTTAATAGTCTCTCGCAATCTTCTGATTTGGCCTGCATGCATAGTAAGAGCCTGATTTGACTCCCTTTTCCAAACATTCCACCATAATAATTTCTTCAGCGTCCCATCAAAATGGTGATCAAAATGGTGGATCTAGGTCTCGTCCATGGTGGTCACGAAACGTGACAAAAATTCTCCTGATATGCCTGGAACTTTCCGAGGTTCACTATCGGAATCTCGACTCGTTTCTTCTTTTGCTCGGCGGCTAAAATTCTCGGCACCCAACGCACAGATTCCTTCTTCATGTGTTATTCGTTGGCAACGATTCTTTGAATACTGCCATACGACATCCCTGTGAATTCGAATTTTTCCACGTTGTCTTCAGTGAGGGACGTGGATGGACGTCCTTCGAGGTGTTCATCTTCAGTAGATGGTCTTCCTCGCTTAAACTTCTAGGCCCAGCGTGCAACCGTGGAATATGGAGGAGCAGAGTCTCTTAATGTTTCCATCAAGTCGCTGTCTATATCTTTGGTAACTTTTTTTTCAAACACAGGTACTTAATGACAGCTCTAATTTCATTTTTCTCCTTTTTGATATTCTCTCTTCAACGGTTCATATGCAAATGAATGTAGTACCTCTTTGGAATCGTGGCCTATTAATATGTTTTTTTATGTTGACTTAGTAGGTTTATGAGGTAGTAAAATTTTCTTTTTTGAATTTTATGCGAACTGGACATAATCGATTCTCACTACTTTTGGATCACCCCTCGTAGAAAGGAGCATCTTCTATTTGGCCCCTCACATGAAGATAGCCCGACATGATTTCAGCTGATAAAAACACATCTGCGAGCGATATCGTGACGGCGAGGCCACATAACTAGGCTCAGCGCGCTGTGATGGACTGAACGAGGAAAATTTGGCTTGGAAAGTTTAAGACATTTAAGTTTAAGACAAAAGATAAACCTAAGTAGGCTCTGTCTTCGATGAAGCGATGGCTTATTCAAGCACGCCAAAAAATGTAATAAATGTCGAACTGGATAATGGATGTGCCAATCCGGGACGTCTGCAAAAATAACCCAAAAAAAATATTGCTTAAATCCACCTCGTTCTGTAAAGCGAATGAAGTCATTCATATTAGGCGTGTTTTTTGCCCCTCTATCCAGCAGAGAACAGAGTATACGCATTGGAAACATCAACACTCCTGTATCAGTGAAGTCACTAGTACAGAAATTCTATTCCTCATTGGTAGTTCACGTGCTGAACTATAGAATGTGCTGATAGAAAAAAGAAAAGCTCATGAGAAGTTGTCTTTTTTGCTGTGAGGTGGCTTTGGTTTTTTCAAGGTTATGTTGAATGTTTTGGTAGCTAGGAAATTAGAAAAAGCCCTTATAATGTGTAGAAAACTAGAAAAGGTAATTTTCTGTTAGTTCTTTTTCTTTTTTTATATCGATTGTGGTAGTTTATTATCAGCTGTTCTGTGCTACCACAGCGAATACAGCAACCTATGTCAGTCTTAGCGAATGCACTGCTGTTTTATACGATCTAGTATAAAACAGCAGTGCATTCGATAAGACTGGCATAGGTTGCTATATTCGCTATGGTACCACAAAACAGCTGTAAATATAGGGAGAAACTAACGAGTATACACTACCGCAACCGATAGAAAATAGTAAAATAACTAACAGAAAATTACCTCTTTTAACTTTCTAATTTTTTTTTTTTCTAATTTCCTAACTACCAAAACATTCAACATAACCATGAAAAACCCAAAGCCACCTTACAGCAAAAAAGACAACTTCTCATGAGCTTTTCCTTTTTCTATCAGCACATTCTATAGTTCAGCACGTGAACTACCAATGAGGAATAGAATTTCTGTACTAGTGAATTCACTGGTACAGGAGTGTTGTTGTTTCCAATGCATATACTCTATTCTCTGCTGGATAGAGGAGCAAAAAAACGCGCCTATTATATTTCTTTAAAAAAGCTCAATTAATCTTTGGCGCGATTGAGCTAATTTAAACTATTTTTACTGGATTAAAGTTATGACTTGATCGTCGTTAAAGTTGTGACTTAATCAATAAAACTGTCAACAAAATATTTTCAAAAAAAATGTGGTACATAAAACCATAAATTTTGACAGCTTATCATTCACAGGCAAAAGCCAACCAAATCAAAGACTATCATTTGTTAGAAATTTCTTTAATATACATTTACACATCTAGCAAATCTTTGGACACATCTAACTAAATAGTCTAACGAGACTGAATTAAATTTTTCTGCAGCTCAGCATCTATTAGATCTACATTGCATCAATGAAATCTTGGATATCTTGATCGGACCAAATACACGATTTATACTTGAACTTGCAGTTGTAGCTATTACGACCCACATCGATTGCTTCTCTGACAGCTGTCCCAGATATGAAATTCATCAACCAACTTGTACTAGGATAGAAAAAAAATCAAAGATCATGATTAAATTTTGTCATTTGTTTTGCTTGTGCTTTTTTTATGCATCCAGCTAACGAACCTTGTTAGTCCATCAACGATTTTATTCGAACTAGTGCCTTTCCCTTTCAAAACGTTGTTTGTCGAATCTTCCACAAGCACACAAATCGTCTTCTGGACGCATGAGGTTATGTCGATGCCATATTCACGAAACAACCCCTCAACATTCGACATGATATCTCTGATAGGAGCCTCTGCAAAAATGAATAATCAAAGTATTTATTTGAATTTTATTTTTAGTATAATCAATTACTAGAGTGTTACAATACCTTTTCAGCGGAACTTGGAATACTTGAAGACGTATATTGTTTTTTTTTTTTAAAAAACTTTAATGTTTAAAGCTTTAAAACACGTTCCTATCCGGGTTTTAAAATGTCACATGGCCCTATCATAAAATTCTTACCATTTTTCGTACCGTCCGTGCTTCGATAGCCAATTGAATATGAGGTGAAATCATCAAGTAGATCCGAACTTCTTTCTGTTTTCCATTTCCCAGCAGCCATTTTTCCAAAGTTTGTGAATGCTGCTGCCGCCGATACGCCCGCTATCACCGTAATAGCCGTAAGAACAAGAGCTGCTATGTTGATGTTGGCGACACTCTTAAAACACCATAAAAAATATTCAACATATTTTCAAAATATTTATATAATCCAAACAAAAACTCATACTTTAACAGCGCTTGATGATTTGTCAACGGCTCTTTTCACAGGAACATTCATGAACGGCACTGCGAACTCGAGACCTATCTGAATATCGAGGAGAGAGAGAAGCACATTGCAAAAGTAAAAAACACGAAAAAAATTAAAAATCAATAAATTCGTACTTTCAAGTCATCTTCCAGCGTCTTGAATGTAAGGAACCGCGATTGTCGTTTCAAGGACTTGAATTCGCCTCTCAGATTGTCCAAATTCCTAGTTGCGTTCAAATAGTACTCCGAAGTGGACGCGCTGCAAAGCAAACTTATGGTGACCACGAATAAGAGTAGTCCTGGCGACAGAGCTTTAAGAAGATGCATTTTGACAGCACCGGGATGCGAGCGTATCTGAGCACGGATTCTTCGTAATAATTTGATTTTATTACAGAGTGTCAAACTGATTTTCTATGGAATGGGAAGATGCATGCAAAAACTGATTAATTCGCACTCCCACCAGTTGAAGAGCATCGCACTCCATATGAACTATCGTTTCAAATTGCTGTTGCCACCGTGCATGGTTGAGCATAGGGTGCACGGTGAGTTATCGTGATTTCACGCTTCTGATGAAATGATGACAATTGTTCATGTGACTCGTTAGAAATGCATATTTGTCTTGTTCAAGTGTTGTGGTTTTTGAGGAGACTGATCTGAATGGGAAACATTAAATTGTGGGAGAACAAATCCACATTGACCAGATGGGTATGTTTTTTTCTTGACTTCCAGAAAACATGATAGAATAGTGTGCATTGCTGAAAACAGTTCATTAATCACTACAGCGCTCAATCTCTGTTGTATAAAAGTAAAAAGTAAACTAAAAAAAATCGTTTAACTGAAGTTTAAGTATATTGAATTCGATAAAACCTGTTGCGCTCCGATAAATATTTGCCGGTTTTATACTCTTCTCTCCATAATAATTGCACTAACTCTTCCATTCTGTTAATGAACGTAAAACAGTCTTTTGTTTTCTTGTTGGTTAATGATGCCTACAGCTCATCAATTCGAATACTTGCAAATTAATCATCACCGAATGGTTGAGTTTAGTGCAAGCCCCTACAATTGGCAAGCATGCATGCAGAGAGTATTCAAGTGTGAAAAATGAGCAGTTTCATGTTGAATTTATCTTATCAAGTGCCTAAAACTTGCCGTTAATGGGAATTATTGGCTGTTAATTTTCAGAGCTCATGAAAAATTACTTGCGCATCATCGTTTATTACGTAAACTTACAAGATTTTCAGCTTTTCTATGTGGTTTTAACCAGTCAACTGGTCAAATTTGAAACAAAATTAACAAGTGTGGAGTATTCATATGAACACAGTTTGAAAATATGGCATAAATTGATGGCTTCAACATGGCGCCCAGTGTGGGTTTCTGGTCTTCATATTATTTTATTGAGATCAGGACTATATTTTTACCTTATTGTTTTATCAAATAACATGATTGAGTTGAAAACATTTCGGAATTTCTTCTAAAGAAAGCATTTCATCTATCGTCGATAAATTCTCGCAACTACATATTTTAGCTAGAAACTGGACCTTCCGAAAATATTCATTGAAACTTTAAAAATCCAACATCTTCGATAAAAGCTGTTTTTTTAGCATGTGGGACTAGATATCGGTTTGAAGAGTCGGAATGGTTTCCAAAGAAGACGATACAAATTTTAAGTTTAGCTAAGCAATTATCAGTTTTGTGCCCGGAAAGTGTTGTCTAATACTGTCAACAGAAGTTGCACTAACGATGAATTTACTGGAAGTATAATATCTACTAATTTGGGGCTCGGAGAAGATATCCTTAGTCTTATAGGTCTATCATGATTCTCACATCGAGTGAGAAAATTTTCTATCTCCATGAATATTGCTAATCTGCTGCTGAAATCTCTTTAGTAAAATGTAATGTGTCATTTTTAATACGACAGTGCAGCATTATCGCACATTACAGAAACCACGTTTTGAATCTGGGGTGGAATTATGAAACTCGAATCGGCTGACATTTTTGAGTATAGAACTGATGGCTATGGCCCAATGACAACTGCAGCTGAAACTAGTACTGCATTCAAATTAGAACGCAGCAAGTATAATCGATAACGGCATAACTTCAACGTGACAGAATAAGATTAGGTCTATCCCAACTGAAGCTGAAAAGTTGGAGTTGCTTTTGGGCCTTCAGCCAGATATTTACATGTGTTTTAACTAAACTGCAGTACTAGTTTCAGTTACAGCTGTCATTGGGCCATGGGCATAATTCGCTACTACCGAACTCGTTTCGAGCTGAACTGCACTCCAAGCAGAAAACATACTAGTTTCGAGTTGAAATCGAAATCACAAAACTCGAATTACCTTCAAAAGGCTGCTTTTTTCAAAATTGTTACTTATTGTTTTTTGAAGAGGTTGGTCGCTTAAAATAAGATTATTCATATTTTTCAGATATTGAAGAAAGAGTAATATTTTTTGAACTGTTATTATATATTGCTACTTTACATTTTGTTAAGAGAAACACAAACTTTTATATTCATTTCATTCACTTCTATGTTGGAAATATTTATGTTTGATAAAGAATTACTGATTATATCACGTATAATTTCACCTAATTTCAAATTTCTCCCCGTGTTGTCTTCTGGTTCCAGATTGATATCAATGGCTTTCGGGCACAAATAAATATCAGTTGCATTCATTTTCACATTAAAGTGCAGGCAGATGTTATGCAAAGAAGAGCAGACATTAAATACAGCTGCTGCCTTTTCTGGCGAATATCGCATCTTTCTTTCGACTTGCAAGCATTGCCATCGACCTTTCGAAACACCCATAGAACCTACTATGCTTCTAGCCTAGCATGAACTGTGCTGAATACTATTTCCCCATTATCTGCAACTGGCATCCGATATGGCGTTAACAACCACGGTGCTAAAGGTTAATGAGTCAGCACTTGAACGTCTGTAGTATGGATTCAAACTCTAAAGCTTTTTTTGCTATTTATCAACTTTCCAGTCTACTAACTTTTCAAAATAAAACATTATTGTCCTCTTTTAATTAATATTGAAGAACAACATATAAAAAAAATTGCCTGTAAATACAGTTTTTGTGATATGTGATGTTTCCCGACTCTCGTTGCCGCAAAATGCTGAAAATACTTGATTAGGTCGAGGTTTGGTGATTGGAAAGAATAAATGATTACAGATCTCACATTTTAGAGCAACCACTTTTAGAAACTTTTGAGTCATTGTCTTGTAGCAATGAAAATTCATTGGTGAGTTTATTTAATTGTTTTAATGTTTTCAACCATTTATGTTTGTTAATAATATTTTCGACATATAGCAGATTCGCAGCTCCACTAGTATATATACCACTTAAAACCATAGCATTGGAGCCACTGTGTAATTTTTTAAGAAGCGATTTAGTCTCTTAAGAAGCGATTGAGTCTCTCTGGAGTATATCTTTTTTAACTCGAGTGGTGAATTCAAATTCCACTAATAAAAAGCTTCTCATATCCATGCAGGTTTGTCACGATTCGTGTGGTGCTCTTCAAGTTTGAAACAAAAGCTTTTTTCTTGAGACACAGTCCTCGTAATCCTTCGACAAAGAGAAAACATCGTAGGATGTGATGAACGTTTAGTAATATTTCGTCGTTTTTCTTCAGATCCGCAGCGGTTTTCGGAGCACTTGTTTTTGGTTAACTTTATAAGTTTTTCTCTGTTTGCTTTTTTAAACGCTCATCTAATATTTTCTCATATCCCCCGCTGCATCAATTACAAAAATTTGATTGGTTAGGAAAATTACCACTAATTGGCCACTGGCTTCCAAATTAATGTCAGATATGTCAGATTTTAATGTAATTGTAATATACGAGAATCTTCTAGTACTTCATCATTTGTAACTCGATCGAGTTTCATAATCGCAATGTGTTTTCGAGACGACCTCGACAGAACTCGAAAACGGCAACTCGGTTTGAGTTTCATAATTCCGCTCCTGAACTTACTGTTGACAGAACTGAACATGCAGCAAAGAATGAAGTAGGCGATGGGAAAAATCGTGTGACAGGAAGAAAATAAAAAACAAATGAGTCACAGAGAAAAAGTAGTCGCATTGAAAAAGACGATAAAAACAGAATTTTGTAGTGTCTTAAATCATTTACAATTATCATTGATTATCTTGAATATCTTAAATAAAGATTACTACCAAATTGACCAAAGTCTTTAAGTTACATTACAACACTTACATTGGCAAATTCAACAAAAAAACACAAATACCGTTATTACATTCAATTGTATTTCACAAATTGTAGAATGTTGAAGAATTTTTTTCAGTTTAGCATTGCATTTAATTAACTTCTATTTATTTCTCAAATTGAACCATATCAAATAGTCTACAAACAAAATCACATCTACTACTAATATTTTTAAGCCATGTCATTTGCCTAGTTTCAGAATGTAATAGATAATTTTGTTTCGCTAGATCAGACTTCCTAAAAGTTTTGATGATCAACGTACAAGAGTCAAGTTGAATTTCAGCAACAAATCGCAGGACATTCTGAAGGAGGTGGAGGACACCAAAACGATGGACAGCAGTATCGTGGGTTAATTGTAAATATCATTGGCATCGATACCGGCGAACACAATTTGAGACATGATGATACTAGACGTGCCGTATTTTCAAACCTATAAATAGAAATTCGAGCTAGTCTAAAAAAATGGTTGAACATAAAAAAAAAAACAAACTTGTCAATAGTGCCTTCTCCTCCCTGCGTGCATCCTAAGTTGCAATCACAGAATTTTCCGGCACCTGTGAATTTCTTTACAGTCCAATGCTTTGTGGCCATGAGTGCGCTCTGTTGCACCCGTCGTTCAATCAATGCTTTCCTCGCTTTGTCCTCTTCTTTTTTCTTCTTACCTCGCTCGGTTTTTGCGCGAGCCTTTTCAAGTTCTTGGGCTACGTCATCAGGAGCGACTTCCACCGCAGAGGCAGGCTCTTTATCTTTTTTCTTCTCTACTTTGCCATTTTCTTTACCTTTTACTTTCCCGTCACCTCGGCCGTCCATCATAGGTTTTCGGCCTTTTCGATCACGCTTTCCGTCCCGATCATCGTAAGAGCGGTCGCTACCTTTTCTTCGCCTACTTCTTGTCATTGAATCGTCAGAATGGCCTTTTCGCCGCGACCGATTATCATCACGAGAATAATCCTCGTCTGAGCGACCGTGGCGCCGTCTAGCACTCTCACTACTAAACTCTTCATCTAAACGGCTAGGTCCTTTCCGAAGTTCACCTTCCTCTTCATCATAACGCATTTTTTCACTGGCAAGTTGAGCCTGATATGCTTTCGGGTCGTATAATAGTCTCTCCAGCTGACCACCTATTATCATCATTCAGTGCATTGAAAATATGTCCGAAGTCGAAAGGAAATTCAATCATACCTTTAGCCTTGATGTCAGCCAATTCCTTAAGGACTTCTGTACAAAACGACCTGAGCAGACAAAACGGACAAGGTTCGCAAGTACAACAAGAACTTGGGTCATCATTGCCACCATTGTAATCCATACAGCATTTTGGAATACAATGAGACTTTCGTTTTGGTGGTTTACGATGCTTGGGCTTACTGGGTTCGAAATTCGGTTTTCTATATATGTCGCATATGTCGTTGTTACGTTGGTGACATGAGTCCTGGATTGTACCGCCACGGTCTTGATTACGATAATATTTATCCATTTCCTGTTGTTTATTAAAAGAGCTCCGGTTGCCAACACGACGCTGACCGTAATTTTGACCGAAATTGCAGCAATCTATATCGTTATCATCGTTTGTTCTACTGCAGGGATCCTGTTGTCTTTTATGAAAAAGCGTTCAAAGATTAAAAGAAATAGCTTTATTAAATCATTGCTGTCATTTACGAAGGTGAAATGCTTTATGATTCCGATTTATTTTTTTTGATTGATTTACAATAGCTTTATGATTGATTTGCAATAGCATTCCTTATGTTTGGTAGCTACTACTGCTAATTGAAAAGTCTGAAGTTTAAAAAAGGTCTAAATATTGGCGTCAAATCAACACGAATAAAAATAATGGTTCTGGGAATTAAATATACATCAACTTTTTTTCAAAAGTTGATTATATTATATATCTTTGTTAATTTTTTAACTGTGGTGCAATTTACAAATCAGGAAAACTTTTATTTCTATCCAGCAAGCACTGTGAAATATTTTTTGAAACTAAAAGTAATGCACACAGTTCACGCAGGTACTGACTGAAGTGGAGAGTATGAGGATCGAGGATAAAAATAAATTTCAAGGAGAATAAAGAAATTTTCGTGAATGAGCATAGCGATAAAAAAGTGTAAAGCACGATTATTGATCCAAGGTGGCTTAAAACTTAACTTAAACTTACCCCAACTTCAGCGGTATATGCTAGAACTGGCCTTCTAAATATCAACAAACTTATAATGTTTGAACGAGGTAAATTGATTTATAAGATTTTAACGAAACATCTCAAATGGCCAAAGATTCTTCGAACTGTTGGTGTGTCCACCAATATCCCAACAAGAAATGCGGGTAATTTATCAGTGCAAACTCCAAGGATGAAGACCGACCCTGTACAGGAAGCAATGCATTTTTTAACACACTGCCTAATTCGGTTAAACATTCGGAAAACTTAGTGAAGTTGAAAGAAAATCTAAAGCTCTACATCGAAAGAGCACACTGCTAATGAAATCCAGATTTTTTTGTAAACTTTTCTCTGGAAGCACCTCTTGATGATAAATGAAATGTACACAACATGACCTAAAGTACTAACTATAAAAAGCAGGATGGTACTATACCTTATAACAATACACCAATTGTCTGGGAAGTACTAGGAATAATTACTAAGTGATGATTTTGTGATGCACACGGACCGTGCATATTGAGTGATGGAGAGAGTGGAGTGAAGGAGGTAAAAAAAAATCTCTTGCTGGGCATTCTACTTTATTAATGACTCGAAACTACCCTCATCGAAAGCTTACACATTTTTTTTTATTTATTAAGAGGCAATATATCATATAGTTGCTAGATCAGAAAACGATCATAACCCATGTTCAAGGAAGGAGGCAAAAAAAGTTTATTTTAGATGCCAAATAAAAACCTCCACTCCAAATCATTATTTTTGAAAATTAATTTACCTAACTTCACAATTATTTCGACTATCTTCTTGTCCACCTCTACACCTATAGTCCAGCCGATATCTTCCTTGTCCGCCACTAAATCTGTCATATCTTTCATCGTGTTTAACATATCGGCTATCACTGTAGCATTTCGGAAGCGGATATCTGGATCGAGGCTGTAAAAAACATTTACCAATCATTCTCCTAATGCACAGCAAAAATATACGGATGGACGTTTAACTTTTACCCGATAGTATTCATTTGTGGTAAATTCCTGATTTGAAAGAGTTCGATGATAATATGGTGATCCGTAAGACATGCTTCTAGATTTAAATATTCGATGGGTTTGGCTGTTGCAACTGATTGTATATTGAATGGTTTAAATTAAAACTTTTGTGATTTTTTTGGATTTTTATTAATTTTATCCTAAAAAACTGCCATCCTGTTGACTTAACTATTAAATTATGAAAACTATCACAAAAGCTCCTATGAATGCAATTAGTCGTATCAGCTTATAAGCACCTTGCTTATTGGTTACATCTTTAGTAGTTAATTAGCATATCCACTTCATCAAATATGCTTTATATGATCCTGTATTCAGCCACATATATAGTACATATGTTGGTATCGTAGCCAAACTATGCAAGCATTAGACAATTAATTGTTAATAACTAAACTAAAACGAACACTGCTACGAAATTCTCCGTAAATTGATTATCTTATGAAGAACTTTTTAATGAATTCATCCGAAAAATTGAAGACTTGCCTATTTTGATGCAAAGCACAATAAATCATGGAAATTTTGCCCCTAACGTAATCTGTTTAGTTTGTGCTTATTGTATAAGAATAAGATTCATGCATTCAATTCATCAAATACTGGCAAGAATAACACGAGAATTGAAAGGAGTTAAGATTAATCGCGCAACGGACAATCCAAGTGACAATTGCTGAACCGTATGTTTGGAAGACAATGCAATGTAGTAATCATTTTCTTTACACGTGTCGAAACTTTTCATAACTGAATACATATTATTTTTTGTAGTGGAATAAGTGTGGTTTGCTCACTATTGTTTATATACATATGCGAATCGGAACGCGGGTTAGTCATGGTCTGATGCTCAAGCTGAGAAAATGATAGAAGTTTAATCCGAAGCTAGGATTGAACTTATAATAAAGTGACTAGAAATGAGTATTTTCATCTTTCTTTTGTTTTTCCATTATATGGCATTAACATTTTTAATTTGGCATTTATGGCTGATTGAGGGCTGATTTTATTACAGGCTGAATGATGATACTTGTTTTCAACTTGGTAATATGCACTCAACCATGAAAGCAGATTATTATCAATCTTCTAATGGATAGCACCAATGCTCAACAAATAGGACCTGGCTTTGCATTATGAAAACTGATAACTGATTCTGATCGAGCCAAGATTATTTAAGAACAGAATGATATCAAATGAAATGAATGCAGATACGAATAGTTTTGATGCAAGGCAAACAGTTTATTTTGAGAAAAGTAAAACAAATAAAGTATGGAAATAATAGTACGTGTTCTATGAAAGCTAGTGTATTATGATTTCCTCCCATACTTTGCTTGAAGCTTATCGAAGCAATGATCTGCTAACATGATTGGATTTCACTTTCACTGAAGTCGTTTTTTATCGCTAAAATGTCCTGGTGGTACCTCTCTCAGTGCTCATCATTAATGGCTCCTGAATTGGCAGGAAAATAGTCCAAGTGGTGATCAAAAATATGATTTCTCAGAAACCTTGCACGCAATCCAAAGCTCTTCAATCAAGTTTTTGTGGTTTTCAGAGCGGAAATCGGAAGAAAAATATTTGTGTTTTCGGTTGTCATGAAATAAACATTTTATTTGGGAACTTTTGCACATTTTTTAACCTAGCTAACTAAATAAATTACCAAACAAAAAAATTTAGTGGCTATACTGTTTTTGCTTATGTTTTTTTCTTATCGTTTATTAGAAATTTTAAGTCATTAAGACTTATCCAAACATTACTACTCAGCTTTTACAAAAACTGCGATCATTCTGCCAATATTTTCTCATACATACTGCCCAAAACTAAGATGAAATCTAAATTATAAATAATAACTAAATAATTTGACTTGACCATAATCAACCCCTCCTAATCGTCGAGGGGCTTACATAATCGAACAGTGCCCTCGTAAGCTGTCGCTGACCTACTACTAGTCGGACGCATAAATGACTCATTTAGACTTGTTGAGTGTCCCAAAGGTCTAATTAGTCTGTTCTCATGTCGATTTGCCTGTCCATGGAACTATTAAATTATTATAAAACTATTAAATTATGAAAACTATTACAAAAGCTCCTATGAATGCAATAGTCAATTCTACAACCCGATCTCTAAATGGCTTCAGACCTTCAGGATACAGGGGAGAGTTCTTCGGCCATTTTTTAGTTACTGGGTTTGAAGAATTAACCCAGCTCGAAGATTTCCGCCTCTGTCATGGCAGTTTCGAACCAGACAATCCAGGATGTGGATGCGTAAATAAGGATTGGCCGGATAAGAGTTTAGTAGCAAATATATTTCGCTTTGGTGGTCAGGTCATTCTTTTTGGCAAAAAGATACCTAATGCACTGAAATGCAGATTTGGCTGCTTTTTATTTAATATCGAACGAAGGGGTTAACTTCAAGAATTCGTGAAAGTCAATGCCAAAGTAATTCCATGTAGAGCAAGGAGTGGTCGTAGAGATTTTAATCGTGACCGCGAGCTTTTTGGTTTATTTTTCCGAACAGTTTGAGTTATATGATTTTTAGATGGATTACTCGATAGCTCAATCCTTTAGAGACGTGGCGGTTAGTCACCTTAAGCTGGTCGTTGGTGACAAACAGGAGCTCCTGGAATGGAGACTCGAGAATGACGTGATTCCTAGGTGATTCCTAATCGGATAACCTAAGAATTCCTCATGTTTTTTACGCCACGCAGCAGGTGCATGAAGTGAAAGTGGTCATCTGCTTTTTGAGGATCATCCGAAGGATTCTGTTCAGAAAATGCTGCCAGGGGCTCACCGTGGCCTTTAAGAAAATATTTCCCTTGTTCTTTGATTATCTGGCTGTTAGGCGTTGATCCATTGGGTGGAACTGCATTTAGCCACGATTGAAATGTCGCTGCAAACAATTCAGACTGATGTGGACAATTCGGACAGTGGCATTGTCCAATATCTTTCAGGTATAATATTTCCCCGAAAATAGATTAATTTCCGTGTACATGTCGGGACCTGGTCTTATATCTACCAGCTGTTGTACAAGACAATGGGTGGTCACTCCCACGTACATGGAAAATTTGTTTTAACTTACAACGCCAGATGTAACTCACCTTCATGTGCTTGACTTTTCGGCTGTAACTAATTTCAGCCCTTCAATCGAGATTTCTACAAGTTCTTGCTGTTGTTTTGACAAATTCAAATGCCGTACTAAATCTGATCCTAAAGAATTTGTACGGTATTTTAATTTAGATAATGTGATGAGGAAGATACTTGAAAATATTAAACAGTTCAATTGGAACCTTGAAGTGGTTCTGGTAAAGACTTCTCTTCGCTATAAGGACCCATCATTTTTTCGCAGAATGCAAGTCTGGATATGTATCTTTATTTCTAGTTTTAATAGCTAGATAGAATAGGAGAATGGAAGCTACCAATTTTAAGCCTTAATCATATATGAATTTATTCGTTCGAACAAGTCTCAATTGATGTTCTTCACTTAGTTTATTTAGAAAGCAAGATAAAAAAAAAGTTGAAATGAGGACCCATTTGCGAAGTATTAACAAGAACGCACATAAGTATACACCAGCACGATTCACAGTAGTATGTATGACCCAACAAAACCATGTAAATCTGTCATTATTGACAGATTACGTAGGAGCATTTGTGATACTTTTCATAATTTAATAATCAGGTCAATAGGATGGTAGTTTTATAGAAATAAAATCATATTAAAAAAATGCAAAAAAATCAATAGTTTTATTTACAACATAAATATCAATAAAATTTAGTTTAAATTGAAAAAAGTGAAAAATATCGTATTGCCAGAAGAAGTTAGACTATGCCTTTTGGACCACCACATTGCTCTTATACACAATCAAACCAGGAGTTTGCCTCAGCGAATCACAATCGAGTAAGGGTTAAATTGTTTTTAATGAAATTGCATTGACCAGGTTCCTTCCAGCAGTCAGGCAGATTTCCACTGCCAAAATGCTACAGTGATAACATATATAATAAATATGGTAATGAGTACGATTATCAACGCGATTTATATAAAAGCAGACATGCTAGATATGGAAGAAGTAATAGGTACAGAGGTGGACAAGAATATCAATACAATGAATGTAATAATGACACGTAAGTGATTTTTTTGGTAATCTTGTGGGTTTTGTTGAGACCAAAAGCCAAAATCGATGTGAATGCATTTATTTCGTATTACATAAATAAGTGCCGTAGCTATATCAATATCAAACAGTCCCTAGACGAAGTGCTCAGACGCAAATTTTAATAGTTTTAATTTTTTTCTAGTTTTCTGCAACTGCAGCATTATCTTCGAAGAGAGTTTTTTTTGAGCAAATTATGTGACTGAGCTATTTTTCCAACTCGTTAATAGAGCCGTGTTACAATAAATTTAAATTCTTTGAAGCCTCAATAAAGCACACTTTCTGTTGATTACAACAATCCAAGGTCTTTTTTTAATGTATTTTCTAAACCATTTTTAAATTTAACCATTTGTGCTGTCCCTCATACCAACATACTAGTAGTCTGAGAAGCACTATGAAACACTTGCCCGAGGGGAAAATTATGCACACGGACTGTGTACAAAATAGGCTACTTTAGTATTTTTCATTCCTTGCAAAGTAAATGCGGTCTAATAATATCTCCATCAATTATTTAATACGTAAAAAATATGCATGCACCAACGAATAGTCCTTGCAATTCACGGTGAATACGAACTTCATTACGGCCTAACAAAAGTATTCAGTTTTAAATGCCTTGGCTAAGACAACACCCTTAGCTAATGAATCCGCTTTTAAGAAACAAAATTAACATTTTATATCAACTCCGTCTATGTTAGTTCCATGTTTCGAGGATTTAAGTCAGGAAGTTATAAGAAGAATCAAATCAAAATCTTCATTTTTTTCCATCAAAATAAAAAAAAAGTTGAAATATTTCTCAGATTTTTACATTAATCATTTCTACTATAAAGGCAAC
This sequence comes from Nemotelus nigrinus, assembly GCA_947369275.1. Classification (NCBI taxonomy): domain Eukaryota; kingdom Metazoa; phylum Arthropoda; class Insecta; order Diptera; family Stratiomyidae; genus Nemotelus; species Nemotelus nigrinus. Next base: position 3,578,617 of record OX376374.1, read on the forward strand.
AAGATTTTTTCAATCGAGCAAATGATGGTGACTGCTTTTGTAACTTAGACCAAGATAACGGTCAAGATCGAGCTTTCCGCGGAAACTCATATCGTCAATCCAACCAAAGAAACTATATTGATTACAATCAGAGCCAAAATCATCGATATCAAAACTCGTATCGCCAACACGTCGGTGACGTATGCGATATCTATCAAAAGCCAGATTTCTGCAGCAAATTCAACAAACCAAAATCATCCAAACGAAAATTCAATTGCATACCGAAATGCTGTATGGACTACGGGGACACTGGCTCACCGGATCCATGCTGCACCTGCAAACCTTGTCCATTTTGTCTACTCCGATCGTTTTGCGCAGAAGTTCTTCGTGAACTCGCCGAAATCAAGGCTAAACAGTATGGTAAGTGTAGTTTTGTCTGTAGCTCCTAGAGCTTCATTTATTTTCCTCGAACTATAATTCTAGGGGGAGACCTTGAAAAACTCATTTATGACCCAAAAGCCTACCAAGCCCAATTGGCTGCAGATAAGAAAGAACGCGCCTCACAGGCTAGTAGAGACTCTCAAAAAATGCGTTGCGAGGAAGGTGAAGAAGGAGAATCTGGTGAAGTTCGCCAAAAATCTCGACTTTCAAGAAAAGAATTCAGCTCTGAAAGTGCTAGGAAGCGTCACCTTCGCTCCGATGATGACTATTCGCGCGATGATAATCGCTCTAGGCGAAAACGCTATTCTGACGACTCAATGAAGGGCAGTCGCCGAGGAAAGGGCCGCGATCGCTCCTACGATGAACGAGACGACAAACGCAGCCGAAAATCAATGCTTGTCGGTCGAGGTGATGGGAAAAACAAGGACAAAGGAAAAGACAAGTCAAAACAGGATAAACAGCCCGTAGAGAATGAGCCCGCAACGGCTGTGGTTGCAACTGAAGATACCGCGAAGCAGCTTGAAAAGGCCAAGAAAAAGTCTGAAAACGAACAAAAAAAGAAAGAGCAAGATCGAGCCAAGAAAGCTTTGATAGAGCAAAGGATGATTCAAAGCGCTCTTCTGGCTGCCAAAAGACGCTGTCAACTGCCTGTAAGAAAATACACTGGTCCGGGGAGATTCGCTGAGGTGACCACTAGTGATTTTATGAAATGCAGACTAGAATCAATAATTCAAAGGGAAAAGGCCATAGAACGGTTAGTTCTTAAATTTCTCAATTGGTTTGACTTATTAGCTTTGTGCGATTTGTTTTAGGGCTCAAATTACCACAATTCGAATACCACCTTGTCTCAAATTGTGTGGTCCAGTATCAATGCCAGTGATTTGTTCTATCAATCCGAAGTACTGTTGTCCGTCGTTTTGGTGTCCTCCGCCTGCATGTCCTGCAATATGTTGCTGAAATTAATTGACTTCTCTTCTGTTTGAGGTAGACTCATCAGGATGAGCTTGACACTTCAAAAGCGTTTGCCGAGCTTATAGATAAATGATTTTCGAATAATACCTGAAAGTGCTTTATATTCACAGTTCTCGTATGTTTGATAAGAGAAGAGTGAACGGCCTAACTTGGACTTGGACTTGGACACAATGTGCACCTATTTCTCAAAAAAAATTAACTAACACAAGTCAAGTGCAAGATAAATTTCATAATATTTAAACCACCCTATCAATAAAAGTATTTTGATGTGAAGTTGACCTATCTTTTTACATCTTTCTTATTCTTTCTTCAATCCATATTCTTTGCAAAATTAGATTTTTGTATTATTATTCACAAATTCAGCACGGCGCGTAGTCAATGTTCGACCCTTGACTTAATATATAAACGCTAATACGCGAAATCATCAAATTCACTATAAGAAGGTGGAAAAGGGAGACACGAAACGAACTCACCGTAGCTATATACTTTTATTTTTATTTTATTTAATCGGGAAAGTTCGTCTTATACAGACTAGTAAAACTTACATTAAAAAATATGGAAACATGTCAACAAAGCCATCAAAATGTTCGATTTTTCAAAGCTATTTTTTAAAAGGTAAGTAATATATATTAAAATCAAATTTATCGAAAGCACGATTGAAATTTCTTCCTGCGGACGAAATGGGCTCATTGGAGGCTTAGTCGATTCGATAGGAAGGAACAGATAAAATATTGACGTTTTTCATTCTGTGACACTTGGTACTGAGACCAAATAGGCAAAAAAGATATTCGGAAGAAAATACTCCCTTTGAAGAATCGTAGAAACTTTTTCTCAATAGACTCCAACTTGCACCTCCTATGGTCATAACATACAGGCATAATCGACGATCGGTTTTACTAAGGCACAAAATAATACCTTAGTTAACTGTATGTCATGAAACTCTTCGGAGCGCCTTCTCAGAATATACGATTTTTCAGAATATACGACGGTTGATCCAAAAGTAGTGATTTCCATTTCCAGTTCGCATAGAATAAAAAAAAATTACTACCTTACATACCCACTAAGTCAGCACAAAAATAAGCCACGATTCCATGAGGTACATTCATTTGAACACGAATAGTCGGAGAGAGAACCTCAAAATGGAGGAAAATGAAATTAGAGTTGTCATTATGTACCTGTGTTAAACATATCTACCAAATATATAGACAGCCACTTGGTGGAAACACTAGGGGATTCTGATTCTCCATATTCCACCGTTGTACGCTGGGCCAAGGAGTTTAAGCTGGGAAAACCATCCACTGAAGATGAACACCGCAAAGGAAGTCCACTCACGTCCCTCACTGAAGACAACGTGAAAAAACTCGAAGATGTGTTGGCAGATCGAAGAGTGACCATCAGGCATGTAGCTGAGGTCACAGGGATCTCGTATGGCAGTGTCTCAAGAATCGTTGCCAACGAATTGCATATGAAGAAGGTCTCTGCGCGTTGGGTGCCGAAAATTTTAACCAACGAGCAAAAAGAGAAACAAGTCGACATTTCGAGGGTGAATTTTGAAAAGTTCCAGGCAGATCTGGAGAAGTTTTTGTCACGCTCTCACGACGAGACTTACATCCACCATTTCGGTCCAGAAACCAGACAGCAATCGATAACCTGGAAGCCACGCTCTTCACCGATGCCGAAGAAATTGAAGGTGTCGAGTTTAGCAGGGAAGACTATGCATCAGTTTCTTGGGACGCTGAAGGAGTTATTATGGTAGAATTTTTAGAAAAGGAAGCTACTACATCAGGCTCTTACTACGCAGACCAAATAAGAAGATTGCAAGAGCAAATAGGATTCGAGCTGCTTGAACATCCACCCTATTCGCCAGATCTAGCTCCCAGTGACTTCTACCTCTTTCCTCAACTCAAGGAACACCTTTGGGGCAAGAAATTGAAAGATAATAGCGAAATTATGGCAGCTGTTGGAGTGTTTTGGGAGAGCTAAGACAAAAAAAAATGTCTACGGGTATGCTGAGTTTAGAAAAAAGATGGACTAAATGTATTACCTTGTTAGGAGACTATGTTGAAAAATAAATATTTTTTAAGTTCAATTACCTTGGTTTATATTAACTATATACTATTCAAAGAATAGAGAATACTATTCGAAAAGTATTCAAAGGTTCACGGAATAATTTTACGCGTGTACAAAACAACGGTCCACTTGTCAATGTTAATTAGTATCACACCAAGTCGTAAGGTCATTAAGGTCAGTCACGAATATTCAATACCTTTTTAAAAATGCTCGCGTCATTCGCGTAAAATAAAATGGAAGAATGTTGCAGGATAGATGAGAAGTCATTTATATACATATAAAAGAAGTAGTAAAGGCCCTAAGTGGCTTCCTAGAGGAACACTCGACATCACATCGATTTCTGATGACTGGGCACCACAGAACGGTGCATGTTGGGTAAATAAAAAAAAATGTTGGGCAAATAAAAAGCCACCCAACAAATAAACAGCTGTGAAAAGTTAAGAGAAGGCAGTTCAAAAAACAGTATGGAATGCTTCAGTTTGTCAAAAAGCTTTGGTTAAGTCCATAAAAATACTGTACCTAAATTCCTGCCTCGAACGATAGAATAACGGTGTTGGAGAATTTTAGCAGGTTCACGGAGAGAAATTTCGGCAATGATTTTTACTACAGTGGACAATAAAATTTACTATTCCGAAATTTCGATGTGAAAACATGAATGTTATTACAAATTTGATGAAAATTTACTATTTTCCTTCAAATAATAGTCAATTCCACTACATACTACAACTCACACATGTTCATTGCGCTGTAGTAGAGACATTCATGTATACATAATTCACAACAAAGTAGTAAAATGTGTAGTGCAATTGATTACAAAGGTAATGGGGCAAAAAATTACTACTATTGCAATAAAATTCATTGCAAATTTTGTATAATTTCATTACACTTTTCTCTCCGTGTTGGTGGTTGTGAATATGTCTTTCATAAAAAAGATAAAATTGATACAAGGCGAAACAAAAGAAAATCTGGTACCCGAAACTTGATCGCGAGTGAAATAATACTGCTGTCCGGTTTGTATTAGGAGTGGCCATGGCGCACGTCCGGCTCCCACGACAATCACAAATTCAACATTTGTTCGGTTAATTTTAACTGAAATTTAAATAATTTCTCAGTATCTTAAGCGTTCTTAATGATGATGATTTTTCATTTATGCGTTTCCGTTATGAATAAATGCTATGAGTAAACTGGTATCATTATTTTCAGTTTTGACAAAAGAGCAATACACAAATCTACGTATGTTTCTATTCTCACCAACTTTTTGATATTATTCACACAAAAAAAAACTTTCTCAACTATGTGTAGAAATAGCAGTAAATTATAAATCTTATATGTTTAAAAAATATAGTTTAAAATATGTTTCTACATTCCTCCAATAATATCTCGAATGAAGAGTTACTTGAATCCAAAAGACATGAATCTAGAATGGTCGCATCTAGGGCTCCTCCAAACGTTTTTATCCTTAGAGGAATAGGCACACTCTTGACTAATCTAAGACTTATTTAAGCGATCACAGACCAAATTTAATTTAACATAGCTATAATCTGTTGTTGGATTAAAATACGAATCTTATTTTTTAGACCACCTACTAAGCCAATTAATCTTAAACGTCATAAAATAAATAAACTATAATAACAATACATATTGCGTTTTCACATTAAATACATTTTTAATTCAATCTTTACATTTTTTACAATTTCATCTTTTCACGTTTTGTTAAATATCTTACTTTTTCCCCATCAGGAAATTTATCTCCCCGCTGCACCACACAAAAGCTCATCTCCTAATTCGAATTGTTGGGTAAAAGTTTCGTGACGATTTTCATGGCCGAGCTCGAATTGAGCGGACATTGCGAATAGATCACGTCACATTCTTTGCCATTGACATTTTTCCCGTTTTCAAGGGCCTCCTTGATCGCAGTCCCATCTAGCATGTAGTCCACTAGGGAATTTCTAAAATTACATTGCAAAACAAAGAAAAGTGAACGATGAATTCGTTGAATCGTAACCATAAAACAACAAGCAATTATATAAATTAATACAAGTCGAATCGTAGAGGAAATGTCAATGAATTGTGAATATTTTTTGAGTGTTTCATGCAACTACAAAGAAACAAATGGAAGCGAGCAGAAACAATCGATCAATCATTGATGAGTCGAACGCAAGCGTTGTCAGATGCAATTGAAAAAGCTATTTTTAACATTTTTTTATAAACAAATTTGATTTATTTTCGGTTCCGATCCTATTTCGAGCGCGAAAATGATGACAATGGACATATGTCGTTGTCAAGACATTGACTGTATACGTTCAGTATTTGGAATGAATCATTTTGGATGTGAATGAAAAATATACTTAAAATAGACGAAATCGTGTCAAGAGCCGTGGAAACTTACAAACTATTATGTCGTAAATAATTGGAGCAAGTCTAAATGTCAAAATAAATCATTTTTATCACATGCTTGTTGCAGAGAAGTAGAAAGCTCGTAAGATTAAAGTAATTTAAAAATCATTTTCAAATTCAAATAACGCATGCGTTATTTACACAATCTGACGAACAATTCATCTCAAGCTCTTGACATCTGAATTAGCTAGAAGACAAATGCTTCGAATGCTTTGATGGCATTTGATTTGAAATGAACACATCCAATTGCGAGTATGGGTGAAACTGTCGAAAATAGACGAATAGTTTCATCCGCGCTAAGAAGCCGCGCAAGCATGAAGCTGATACTCATACACCGAGCTAAGCACTACATCTTTGCCAATAAGTTTCCTCCTCATCACATATTTGTTTCGTCTTATGTGAGTTCAACCACGAAATGATTGATTCTTTGGTTAATTTTAAAAGCACTTGTTCAAATGTACGTAAATATCTACGTGGTTTTCCTGTTGATTGTTTGCCAGACTTACCTTGACAGTGTGTGCACAAACTGATCAACTTGGTCTGCCGCTCCTTGTTTAACGGTTGACTCAGTTGACCTTATGTAGGCGCAGACAGCTCTCTGCATACAATTTGTCGAATCAATGTTGTTTTGTCCCAGCACTTCGTCGATTTTGTTCAGCATTTCGGTGATTGAGCTCAATTCATCATCTGTACCTATAAAGAAGAGTTTCGCCACTTAAAACTACAATGGTACATCAGTAACATACTTCTCGCATATTGTCCATAGCCTCCAGAGAAAACTGTTACCAATTTCGGAATGATGAGAATGGCTCCGATTCCGATAAGAGTTCCCAGAACAACTCCACCAAGATCCAATTTGACCGGCGAATATGGACTGATTCCAGTGCCAGAGTTTGGATATCCCTGCTTTTTTATTTGAATTGTTAAGACAGCTTTCGATATAATTGAAAAGATTACTTACATTGATTCCTCCATATCCTGTAGCGAAACCAAGACGCTGTATACGCTCGTTACTAGTGGATTCAGCGGTCTCGTTTACTTTGTCGTTGTAATACGATCGTTTCCACTGGCTCGCATCAAAGTTTCTGAAAATAATTCAAGAAATAACTCTCAATATATCGTCTACCAATTGTTTTCACTTTGCTCTAGTGATGGGCGATTGCGAGATGTTTTAGCAATCGAGTTGATTGCAATCGATGCCACAAAATAATCGAGAGAACAATCGATATGCTTGATTATTCTACTCGACTGTTCATTTCGATTGCTACGTTCGTTGAAGATCGATTTATAGCAGAAAAAAATGTGTAGCTGTGGGTGAAGCTAGCTAAGGGTGAAGTCAGGTGCCGTAGCTACTGTTATGCCCAGTACTGTAGCTAAGACAAACACAATGCTGTAGCTCACAGCCAAAGCCGATAGTTCTCAAAGTTTGGTGATCAGTAAATATCTTGTTGTCTAAAGTGCCTAATACAAGAAATTTAAACAATTTTTTTACTGGTTTAACGAACTTGTTCACTGGCAAAATCAGGACAAATCAGATAAGACTTATCAAACTATTGGTCTGAGCAGTTGACCCTGACAAAAAAGGCAGATAACCCTCGAAATCGCGATATCTGACGAAAAATTGAAACATATCTAGATTCTAAAGGAAAAATTGGTCTTTCGAATCAAATCACTTGCTGTATTTTTTTTACAAAATTGAAAGATATTTTACTTATGTTCAGTTATTGGTATAAGTGCGAAAATGACTAAAATCATTGAAGTTAACAGTCCTAATTTTGTACCTATTCTCATTTTGCAGCCAAAGCTCTAGCTATCTTTTTATGGAACATATTTTAAGATAGAACTACAGCCACAAGGTTGCCCACATTATCAAATAACTTCTATCGGACCGGCTCCTAACCTAAATATATACAGCCTGTGAGCTTCAGTTTGATCTGGTGATTGAATTTTTGAAAATTATAGTTCTGAAAAAAATGGGTAATTAAAAAAAAGGGTTAGCCTTTTTATGTCAGGTGAAATTTTAAACATTTCAGGCTGAAAAAGTAGACAAAGCATTGAATTGATATATAGACCTAGTTTATGCGAGAGCCCAATGTAATCCCGATTTGGGATTATACCAGTCAGAACGTCGTATAAACGGTCAAATTCGGATTTCAGCTTAAACCCGAACAGTTGGGTGTACGCCCGATGACTATGTGTGAGTGTGCATATGAAATGTGTCAATAAAAGTGATTCTTCAACATGAAGGGTCTTGTTTTGAGCAAATTTACACATTATACATATGAAATATGTGACGGCGCTTGTTTTGTGCATTTGGATAAAACTAATGTCGTTTCGTTTATTTTTGCAAAAGAAGACGTTAATCATAATTAAGTGCCGAAAATTACTAGTGCCTGCTGTACTTTCCACAACATTGTGGAACGCCGAATAGAGCATTTGTATTCAAATTGGTTGGAGGAAGTAGCAACATGTAACATACGCAAACAAGTTTCTATGGTTACGCAAACAAGTTTCTATAAAAAAAAGTTTCTATGGTTATACGCAATTCGAATTTCATAAAATCCCAATTCCAATTTTGCCCGTTTATACGACGCGATATTTGGGATAATCCCAAATTGGGATTACATTGGGCTCTCGCATAAACTAGGTCATTGTTCGCCTTATTTTCTGGAAAGCTAAGGCTTTTCAAGAAACAAGATGATTTGATGATTTGAAACAAGATGATTTGCAGTTGCCTGCATATTCATCAAAAATCATACATGCTTATTTTTGATAAAAGTCAATAGGTTCTGTGAATTTCGTAATGATCTAATGCTCTTGTCAGAAGCTATTGCAAAACAGAGTTTAGAAAACAAAAATCTGGGTTGAGTTTCAGTCACTCTGCGCTTACGTAGGGTTAGGAGTTTTCAAAGCGTTATCATAACTAAGCATAATAAATTATCAATTTTCTTTTTTCCATCAAGTGAACAATCGAGATGTTTGAACAATCGAAACAAACGAGTCCGTTTCGCAATTGCGCATCACTATGTTTGCTCGCAGTGAGCGTTCTTGCACTCTAGCTTCCTACCGCTATTTATGGTTTCCTTGTGAACCTGGTACTTCAGGATTCTATATGTATATTGTATATGTTTTAAGATGGTAAGTGTGCTATTGGGGTGTCTGGCAATTTAGTGAGACAGTTTGAAAGGCTTCTCAAGTACGTTTTCGTCTTTAGTTTCTGTTCGTAGGTACTTGTGTATGCCAATGTTTCTAACGTACCAGAGTGTCCTTGTTATTTATCTCAAGACAAGATTTTGGCAAATTTGTAGCTGTCGTTTGTTTGTTTTGTGTGTGGTAAAAGATAGTGCTTCCGCAGGTGATGGTTGGTCTTTTCATCTGCTTGTCGTTAGGACTCTGTTCTTAATATTTGGCTTTTTTGATGCAAGTAGTGGGCACAGCTGGTTCAATATTCCGCCGGCAATTATTCAATTGTTTTTCATGTGCGTATTTCAAGATAGTCTTTGGTGTGTAATAAAATTAAAGCTATCGCGGTGGATAGTAGACGTAGGTGTCATCTGCAAAAAGGGGCATTTTTACTGTGGGCACTGTCGGGATATCTGCAGTGCATAGTGTATAAAACACTAGAGAGAGTGGAGAGCCTTGGAAAGGTGGTCGTTTATTTTGACGGAAAATGTTCTGGCCCTCAGGAATTGATACAATCAATTATGTTAGGGGTTTCGCAATATGAAAATTATGTATTTTTACGATAAGACCTGCATACAGATTTGGTGGAATACCTTTGCAACGTCAAATACTGCAAGACCTGTCGCTTATTGAGACCAGTTATAATATGTTGAACCACTAGGTGCAGCTTGGTGAAGTGATGAGCTTTGAAACCGAATTATTCTTCTGGAATTATGGATTTATATGTGGCTATTTCCTCGAGTCATGAAGGTATTATACGTTCGACTAGTTTCCCGATCGAAAACAACATGCTGATTGGCCTCCAGTTTTGAGGAAACGTGAGATCTTTTTGGGATTTTAGAACCACAATAATGGTGGCTTTTTTTCAAAGATTATGGAAACTTTTTGTACGTATGATCGGATGAGAGTTCATCAAGGACTGTATTTCGTACACTGTGCTAAAAATTTAATGAAAGACCTATCCATAAAAGCTCTATCTGCATTTTTTTCCGTTTTGAGTTAACACCGCATTCAAAAACTACATACTCTATTATATCATTCTACAAATTATGGAAAACCTATATTTTGTGGAAGTATGTTCAAATCAATATTGAAAAATACAGTCTCCATATATCTCCAGCACAAATCAAAACACAAATCATTGAATATCTCGAAAGTTACTAAAATGTAGATAGAACGTTTATGCTTAGGACGGTAGTCTGTCCAGGGCATTGTTGTTGGTTGTCCTCAACTAGCAAGGCTTACTGGAAATATGTGGGCTAACCTGTTTCAGAACAGTCCCTGCTTGGTTAGTACTGCTGCCCCCTTGAAGTCAATAGACTGCATTTAAATCTCCTGCTTCGAAGACTGGTCTTTCCTGGTCAAAGAGTTTGGACAGATCTTAGCTGGAATCGAGTGAGCCTATGGGTTTGAATACAGAGTTTTTGAAAACAGAAAAAAATGAGTAACGTAACATTTCGATATCATCCCATTCACTGTGAGTATTTTACGTTTGCTTAGTTTTTCTCATTTAATAATATTTCCTTCTCTTGTTATTATAAAACAGCACAAACCAAAGATAGCAGATAGCTCAACAGACTTAATGTGTACTTTGATTACTGTTGGCTCTATTTGGACTAGGTAGGAAGTAGAAATATGATAGTGACTAATATTTCTTCTCACCAAAAAAAGCGGTGTCAATTCCTCTTCAAGACAGTCTGTCGTTTCTACATATATAAAGTGTAATTGGGAAAACGGAGAAGGTCTCCGGGTTTTAGGAATACTAGCTGGAGGAGAACTATATCAACTTTGGAGTCAAAGAGGCATTGCATCAATTCTGCCGTTTTGTTGCTTACCAAATTCGCATTCTACGTGACGACAGAAGCATAGTTCATTGCGAAACTTTTTAGATGGAAGTTTAGTAGCTGGGAATGCAGAAAATATTCCTTGCACCATTTTTTTCACCGTAAATTGAAATTGCTCCTGCAGGTTGGAGAAAATATGGTGCAAATATACTGCATTCGGAATCTAATTAGAGTGTTCTAAGGGCGGGGATGGTTTTTGTATACTAGAAGCATTTTTTGGCTTTGCCCCAGGGATGGTAGTAGATATTCACGCCTTAGCGACCTGTGCAAATGTTTTTCTCATATTTTTCGGATGTTTAGGGCATCCTCCATAGCTGCCGGAGTGTTTTCTGCCGCAGTTTACGCACTTAGCCTTTTCTTCTTTTTGTTTGGTGCATAGTGCTGGGATTCGAAGATGCTTTTGCATCTGGCTTGAGCGTGGCAGTTGTTGGCTCCATGGCCAAATTGTTTCTTTAGATATTTCGCCGATACTGCTGAGGGAAGAATGCTACTCACTCTTAACAGTCGGATCATTAGATCCTGATTTTACCTTAACAGCGCTATGTTCTGCTTTCTCAGTTTTGACAATTTATTCTGCTCCTCACTTAGCTGTGGCAATATATCTACCATTTGTCGGGTTATTTGGTTTACCAGAGCCGCAAGCTCAGACATGGTTCTAACTTTGTGTAGTTCCCCTTCCTTCTTCTTCTCGCATGACTCGTTGTCAAAGCCTGGGTTTGATCCTCAAGCCTGGTGTTTAGAGACCTGCTTTGAGTGTTGTTTCTTTTCATGGACCTTATATTTAAAGAGCCCACTCTCTGTCCACTAGGCTACACGAGCTTGTTACATATTTCAATTACAGAAGGGTGTTAGCTCTATATCTTATTTTTGTGGGAATTAACAGATCAAATTATGTGTAAAAAATGTGAATATGTGTGAATTTACCCCATGTACTTGAATAATTTATCAAATATAGGCATGGGTTATTTCAGAACCTTCCGTTAGTTCATATTAAATTTTCAATTTACAACCATTTACTGGCCTGAGATTGCAGTTGGTGGAGACATTATCTACAATCAATGTAAACGACTGCTATGCACAACCAATGCTTTTTGTTGTAAGGCATATTTGGTAGACAAAACATAAAATAAAATCTCTTACTTAAGAAGTATTTTCTGTAGATTATATTTCTCATTTGTTTAAGCTTTAGTTTACCCTTTTATATTTCGATGTATTATATGTATGTGCTTTTATAATTTCTTCTTTATTTTCTCAAATGGCTGTAAATTTATAATTTATAAACTTTTTTGAATAAAATATATCAAATATTTAAAATCTAATAAATGCGAGCATGTATGAATAGCTTTAAATGCCTGGTGATTTTTTTTCGAATGGAAAATTTAGGTCTAGGTAATTTGTTCGCCTTGAAGAGCGGTCCAGGCTACAAATTGTGAGAGAAGTTGCATATCGCTCCAACAGAAAATTTACTCCATCAAACAGTGATTGCATAGAAACTCTTACTGGCATTTTATACGGCTTAATTTTATAGGTGCAACCCCTTAAGCAAAAATACATTCTGAATAGGGCTGGTGCCTGCTTGTAAGCTTTGTTTAACATGCAAAACTCTAGACTTATTACTAGAGTCAACTGAACATCGTTTTACGTAGGTTGACTTCTCTAGGCCAATTAAGCCCAATTAATCGTTCACTTTTTTAATCTTTCTAGTATCGACGAGAGGTTTTTGTCACTTGCAATCATCACAAAGATAACTAAAAAATTTTCCACACGTCATTTTATTAGTAAACTTGAAAATCATAGTTGAAATGAAAGTCTGAACATATTTCATACAAAAAAAGCAGAAACGAGCGCGCGATTGATGATTGTTTCGAGGATTACCCCTTTAAATATTTTCAATCACTTCATAATCCACCAGAAAGTTCAAATTTAAATATCTGCATAATCAAATTATGACATAAAGGTCCTTTGTATCAAAGAAAGTTTATCCTTTTCAATAAGTGCCAGCTTCTCAGAGCAATTCATATTAAACTTACTTCGAAGGAGTTTCGTACTTCGGTACAGCCTCACACTTAACAATCACAAAAATAAGAATCACCACCGACGACCAACTTTTCAACATTTTCCTGCAATATATTTTTTATCCCAGAAACTTCACGAAATTATTCACTCGATCTCGTTAAAGCAGTCTTCACCAAACAACAACTAACAGATGTCTACTTCGTAATCTCGTAGCGTAGTTAGATTTATATACTCGAAATTATTGTCACAGATCGCAATTTCGAACAATACGATAAAAGAATTACATATGATTACGTTGCGTCGCAGCGCTTCCCTTCGTTAAACGATAAAAATGCCATCGACTCATACACCAAATCAATTAACTAATGCGAAAAATCTGAACGTGCATACTCGTATGTTATGTTAGTAAACGAGTACCTGAAAAATTGTTTCGAAAAGAGTGCGTTACCCTGAAACATTTGGCAGGCTGACTGGCTGACTGCTTGCTTTAACTATCATCTTAATGTGATTCCTTGAGGAACTCGACAATAGCTGTGATTATGATCGGAGGTGTTTTAACCCATTGATGGAGATGAATCTTTTCGGTGGTTCCAATCAATTTTTTGTGTTAAACGAATGTTATGCAAAAATTAGAGTTACTTCGTGAGGTGACTAATTTTAAGAGAAAAGTATCGAGAAAAAAGATCGACGCATAGCTATCAGTACGATATATCTATGAGGATTATATTGTAATCATTGCATTTTTAGCCCCACGACAAAATCTTGAAAAGCAATAAAAATAAAGGTAAAGGCTACTTTTGAGGTACGTGTTTACCTTAATTTCAACGAAGCACTTCTATATAAACGAGTTGGCGCCGTCCTTCAATTATGCGTCCAACCTCAGGTATAAAAGGCTACGGGAGGGAACCCAGAATAATAAACCAACGATGAAAGTAAAGGAGAATAAAATTCGAACGGGGATATACGTTCAAACGTCGTAAGGAGCCGTGACTTCCGGCGGGCTATCTTCCAACATAAAATATAGAGTGAAATTCCGAAAATCATTGTACGAAACTCATACCCTATCTTGGGTTAAAGCACCAACCACCCGCATTAAATCATGTTTGTTTGTTTCACTTTCAGCATCAACATTATAAAATCATAATTTTCCGCAATACTTTTGTATGATTTTCAACATTTTTCATAATTGCTCGTGGTGCCTGACTGTTACTGTCAAATAATCACTGCTCCACCTTCTCACATAGGCTCGTACAAACGATACTATTGTTACAAGTGATGCTCGGTGAATTGGTGACAATTTCACGGTAATGTGCGATGAAAAGCGAAAAATAGTGATTTTGCGGAAAATGAAAAGGAAAATAATAATTGATTACTTTGTCGTAGAAGTTAGCAGAGAAGAAGAAAAAGTGCTTACGCTGACAGGAATTAACGTAGCTATCAAGTCATGGTGGAATGCGCTTAGGTAATCGGTAGTATGATGTAAGGTGGTTAATTCAAAGATTTAGACATTTCAATGTGTGCTCTCAGATGAAGTGCATGTTTGAGTGGATGATGTTTTATCTTGTTTATGTTGCAACAACATAATTTGAGTAGAAAGACTAATTTTCAAAAAATTGTGTTAACTGTTTAGAAATAATTTTTTGAACACTCACAGGCATTTGAAAGTGAAAATAAATTAAAATAACGTTCGATTTGCTCAAAGTGATTTTCAAACCAATTAATTGTTTAAAGTTAGTTAGCCCAGTCAAGAAAAAATCCAATAGTTCTATTGTGGACACCTAGAGGCCTTACAAACAGTTCTAACAGACGGATGCTAGTAGGAAGTATTTCACATAAATTTTACCAAATCAAGTTTCATACGATTTTAAAAGTAAAAAGGCTGATAAAAGATTTGCTGATCTCATGCCCACACTGGGCGCGGTTCTTTCCTTGTATTGCTGCAATGATATACAGTCGAATGTCGATAATTTGAAACTCAAGGGACCAGAGAAAAACTTTAAATCACCAAGGGTTCAAAATAACAGGGCTTTAAATAACCAAGAGGGAGGGAGGAAAAATTCAAATAAACAAAAGTTTGGTTAAAATTCGTGATTTATTATTCCAAACATTTGTACAATTATTCACAAATGCTCATTTTGGAAAGAAATCCGTAGTTTTCTGTTGAGTGAGCGACTTTCGTCTATCATTGTCCAATGAATTTTCAATAGTGGTGAGAGCTGAGAAAAAATCGTAACTTGTGTCGGTTCTAAGGGCGTAGAAGCGTAGGGTAGTAAGAAATCAATGTGATTGGAATTGGCGGTGGTTTTTCTTCATTTTCTTCCTCGTCCTCATCCAGAGCAGCCAAATCCAACAGTTCAGCATCGGTCACGGCACCACCGTGGACACAGATGTCATCGTCAACATGAGCATAATCCTCAAATGTTAACTCTCCATAGTTAGGTAGAAGTACTCAACCTGAGTCAGAATTTGTAATTATTGGCGGCTCTGATGACTGTTCTACGTTTTCGGTTTGCTTAAACCCTTACTTTCTGAAGCAGTTATAAATAGAGATAGGGTTGACATTTTTCCAGACCTTATCAATTATGACTATTGCGGCCAAAACTGCTATTCAGCTTTTCACATTTCACAACAAGAGAAACAATTTCTCTACGGTAGAGAGTTTTAACATTTTGAATTATGCCTTGGTCTAATGGTTGCAATCTTGATGTCGTGTTGGCTGGAAAAAAATCAATTTTACTTTGTCTAATGGTGGTGGGCGATTATCCACGGTGCAGTTGTCCAAAAACAGTAAAATTTTGCGTTTTTCCTTTTTCATGACATTGTTAACTGAGGTCAGCCATTCATTAAACAACTCTGTCATCATCCACGATTTTTGGTTTGACCTATGAGTTGTGTGCAACGATGTTATTCCTTTAAAATAGTGTGGTTTTGCAAATTTCCCTATAATGAGGGTTTCAATTTTCGAGAGCCATCCATGTTACATGCTAAAAGGACAGTTATTCTATCCTTGCTGAGTTTCACTCCACGTCACTTTCCTTTTTTGAAAGTCAGAGTGCGATCAAGAAGACATTACAAAAAAAAAAAACCGTGAAAAGAAAGTACATCTCAGTCATGGCTGCTACAAGTAGAATGAGCCCAGGTGCTGCCAAGGATGTTCAATAAGATACATGCAAAGTGAAGAGTTTAGGCGGTCGATCATTGCCACTTGTTCTTGGAGAGTGGCAAGAAAGCCAGTAGGAATCAAATTCCAAGGTCAGCAATTGGCCCACAACAGTGAGAGCCCTGAAACGATCACCGTTACCAGGTTATATTTTCGTGAGATCTATTTAACGAATTATTTCCATCGAACAGAAGCAAAAGAAGACCACATACACATAATCACGAGACAAGTAGACTTTTTATCCGAACAAGAAGAAAAACGGTCAGAAGCGTTGAAAGGAAAACTCTCTGATGATGCCATAAAGGCACTCTATGAGGGCGACATTTTAACATATAACTGCTTACTCAGCAGCAACTACAATGCACACTCAGGTTTTTTTCGTAGCTTTACAGCTACAATCCAGGCTTGATTCTAGCAGCTTCCACCACCATTATCCACACGCTTTAGGTTTCTGATCTCAGACTAGATAATTTTCGAACAGTCTATTTCTTTTTCGGGTTGGCAAACAGCTTCTGCTTTAATTAATTCCTATGATACTTATGAGCACTTCTTCTTGCGTTTTGGTTGCTTCCATAAACCGTTAAATCAAGAGCTGCTAGCTAGAAGTCTTCCACCTGCTTGCACTTTCATTGTACTATGTTTATTTTTTATTTTATTTTCATATTTTATTTTTTTATGTTTCGAAGATCATAAAACATGCATGAGTTGGTCTAGCCACATGTACAACAGATTGTTGCATGACCAAAGTGCTCTAAAGGGATTGATAAACTCGATCCATCCCTGCGGCACATCACTCAAATTAACAATCAGGTTGGACCAATAGTTGGAGTACCACCATGACAAAAACGAGTTATATCTTTCAAATCATACCAAATCTAGTCACACAATCCTTAATGTCACAAATCTTTAAATTACATTTCGAAATTTCAAACGATCAGTCGCTTCACTTCAAAATTAAGTGCTCAAATTCATATTTATATTTATTTATGTTGATGATTATTTAATTCGGTATAATTTATTGTAGCTTTAGGTGCACCTTAATCATGAATCAAAAAGAATTCATTTTGGACGTAATTGTCAACAAATTGGAATGGAACGATGATCCAACGATCGATACAAAAAACTTGTTGGTGAAATTCAGTTTCGATGATATCCAGCTCGATATAACGACCAGTCGAATAAATGTAGCCGATTTCGGTGAAGGACGAAGTGTCGAGTTCACATCAACATTAGACCAACTGAAGAAGCGATTGAAGGAGTTTCCGTTGCAATTGACGATCATCAAACCAAACGCCGTGATCGCAGATGAAGTGAAGGCCAAAAGTGGACAAAGTCTTGCAGGAGACGATGATGCGGAAAAGAGTAAGCCGATAGATAAATCTGTGACCGTCGATGGAGGACTTGGAACGAACGTTATTGGTACCAAACTGATTTAGATTAGTCAATATAAGCTCTTTTAAAATATTGGTTGTAACAGGTACTGTGTCTTGCAATTGGCCTCCAGCTTTGATTGAGAAACTGAAAGACAATTGCACTGCTGTCGTCCCATATATTCAGGTCTGTGAAATCAGGAATAATGAGGAGCAAGTGGGAAAAATTACGCTCGGGGTTATGCTTCATTGTAAATGCGATGCCAACCCCACCAACAGTCTCACTAACAAACAACCGTTCATTAATGAACGCGGTATACTCACCGCTTTCGACAACATTAGCAAAGAAATCGAAAAGAACGATATGTTCTTTGTCATTGGGCAAAAGCCAGATATGTGTCAGGAGCCTGCGTTAGGACCATTTCAAGACTCATCATCGTGTGCGAGAAAGCCAAAGTATCCGGCGCGATTGAACACGAGCAGGTATAAGTTTATCAGGGGAACTCTGATTCCCGACTGCAACGCCTTGGGTGAGGGGAGGTGTGGTTTCCTAGACTGTTGCTCGAGTCGAGTAAGAATATCACGTGCCATTATGAGCACTAGTTACTTATTTTTCTTTAATTCCTAGTACCAGCCACCGCCTGCACCACCAATTCGAAACCAGCGACTTGAAATCAACAATACGAATTGTTGTCGCTGCGAAGACTTTTCCAATTCAACCCCAATTGTGCCTAGAGTTAGAAGAAGATCTACCGCGAAAGGTAGGCTTCATGCAATGGTATATATGCTTGAGTAAATAATCTTTCGGTTGCAGAAGCCAAAAGTAGTTGTAGCAAGAAGCAAATAAGATGTCGTCTTCAATGCGGTAAGACTTTAATATTTCATTTTTCAGCTGTGGCGAGAAAGTGAGATTCTTTTTAAGCCCTATTGAAAATAAAATTCACTAGATGCTGCACTCTTAATTTGATTAAGAATGTATCTCATAATCGTTCCTTATTTCTATATGCTAGGACATAGTGAGCACTCAGAAATTGGGGAACAGAAAGATCTTAGTCCTGCTGTGCTGCTCACCAAGATATATGAAGAACGATTAGCCCAATATGAACGCGAGGAAGAGAATTTTCGAAGACCTGCTGAGCCGCCTAAAATTTTACCTCCAAGGTAACTAGCACTCATCCCAACCCGAAAACATTATCTTCCATATTTCCACTCTAGGTTCTGCCCAAAATGTTGCAAAAACTTAACCATGATGTCGAAAAAGGCAGCCTGCCCCAACTGTGGCTATAAGCCTCCATCCAAGATGATCTACAACAAGGGTGAAACCGCTGATGACATAGCCGACCAATGGGATGCAGATGAAAAAACATTTTTGGACAACCAAGGATTCAATAAATTCGACCATTGCACGTGTCACGAGCGCGGCGATCGAAAAGATAGAAGAAAGTGCTTGTATTGCCGCATTCGTGCCATACGCAAGGAAATCACTGATCACAGTCCCCAGCTCGAAAATCCATTTGCACCACGCAAACCTCCAATTCTATCAGATAGTGATCGTGAGTCCAAGAACGACAAGGACAAGCTCGCCTACGATGAAATTATCGCAACGTATGCCGCTGATTCTGAGGATACAAGCCCGCCAAGGAAAACATGGAAAGGATTATCAACTCCACCGAGACTGTCACTCGTTATGGACAGGCTTAAGAAACGAGAGTGCTGCGAAGTAAAAAATCCAAAGCAAGAAAGTCGAAACGAAGGAAGCTTATCGAGTAAAAAGAACCATTCCGAAAAGTCTAAAGATCGGGCTAATGTTAAAAATGGCTCGAAAAAACCTTCCGATGCTTGTCTTTCACGTGAAGAACGAATCCGTAAGATGATGAATACGTTGTGTGAACCGGAACCATTAAAGTAAGCTATAGCAAATTAATCTGATTCAATTTTTTCTAGCTTTCGAAACCAAATAATTGCCTTTTATTCCAAGAAGAAATTGCTATTTAAATTGAATATTTAAGCTAAATCTAGTCTAGTGTCTAAATTACACCCCACAAAAGCCTGGCAAACTGTCCATACGCCATCTTGATGTTCCACTCTTAGTAGCTCATCTTTCTCTCGTTTCGATAATCACATGTTTCTTCAGAAATTCCCAAGTTCTTGAAAGAAACTTTAATTTTTTATGTTTCTTAAAAGAACTATGTGAATCAAGCCTTTGAAGTTTAATGCTTTCAAGGAAAAACAATCTGCATCAAATACTCTCTGAACTCGACCTTTTCTTCTCTGCAGGAAAGAAAAGCCTAAAACTCTCAAGGACTTCGCCAAGGAAATGAAAAGAAAATACGGTCGACGCTATTGCTACCCGAAACGAAAACGTCACCTTAATCCTATTGCCAACCATAATCATTGTGTCCCAGAAAGTTTTCGTGTACCTGCCAACATGGGTTGGCTATGGAATCGTGATAGTATT
This sequence comes from Nemotelus nigrinus, assembly GCA_947369275.1. NCBI lineage: Eukaryota > Metazoa > Arthropoda > Insecta > Diptera > Stratiomyidae > Nemotelus > Nemotelus nigrinus. Next base: position 3,598,507 of record OX376374.1, read on the forward strand.
GATGCTCAAAGAGGCTGGCGACCTGGCAAAATACGACGTCCGATTCGAGAGCTGATGGAATACTTCTTAACCGAATTTCCGGTTGACAGCTTACCAACCACTCAAGAAATGAATAATCTGGTGAGGCCACCTCCGGAGCCTGAACCAGAGGAAGAACTGGTCCAGAAACCTACAATACGCATTCAAAAACGCAATGGTCAATATTTGGTCACCATGTATCCTTTAAAAACTGAGAAAGAGCTACAGCACAGTGCCGATCCATATGCCAAAACAGATCCAATTCAGTTCAAAATCGCCAAGGATCCGATAGCGATGAAACGACGACAGGTCAAGAGTTATTTGAAAGAAATCGGCTTCCAGAAATGCACATGCCAAAAGCCGATTTCAAAATGCACTTGTCGAAGCTACATGGAAAAGGAACAACTCGATTTCTCCTTGAACAGCATACTTGAAGTGATACAAGCAACATCGCTTCGAGATGCCATCGCCCTGTCAGACACTACAGAAAGCGACAGTGAACTTAACATTGAGTTTACACCTCCTGCTGGAGTTATCAAGCCCCACCTCAAAACGAAACCAGACAACGTCGAAATCTGCACTCAATACGATGTTAAAGATATCACGACGGATCATTTGAAACGGACTCCGATTATTATTCGGCAAGAAGCTAGGAAGAAAAAGAAGCACAATTGTGCTGGTCCTATAGAATCGGAGCCGTGTGGACCAAAGATGCCGATTCGAAAGTTTCAAACGTATCGAAAGAAAAAACAGCCGACCCTAGATAAATCGAAAGAGCTTAGCAAGGCTAGTATGAAAAATAAGTCCAAGGATATAAAGAATCAGTCGAAAGAGCTGAGCAAGGCTAGTATGAAAAATAAATCCAAGGACATAATCAGTCGAAAGAACTAAAGTCACCCTTCACAAAAAAGGTTTAGGCAGGCGTTAGCGTTGTTAAATACATGAAAAGTATCTAGTTTCTTCAACTTTACTAAATTTAGATATGTTAGTGCGTTTGATGTATGTTTATTGTAGCAATCCAAAAATTGAAAATAAAAAAATACAGCTTTATAATGTGATATTTATTTATTTATTCATACAATCATAAATACTACAGAAATATTCCAATTAGTGTATAGATAAAGTAAGTTTGATAAGTAAAATATTAACAAAAACGAATTTTTATGTTTTTCAGAGAGAAATTTATTTAAAAAATGCTAGATCTAAACAGAAGGAAAAATACAACAGTTTTGTTTACGAGCTATCGGAAAACGATAAAACTCTACTTTTTAGAATGTTTTTAAATTCGTAAGTGTCTGTGGTAGTTTAAGGAGAAGGCTTTCATCACGGAATCCTCCGCGAGATTCTAACGATGGAATTCTTAATATGGTTAGACATCTATAAGATGCCTGTAATGAGGGTACCACACTTGACAACAATATTCGAGGCTATTGCGAACGAAAGTTAGAAAAAGGTGCACAGAGATAAATATATTATTCAAAGGTTTTGAGGATCTGAGAACGGCATCTGGTCAACTAGACACTGTGGTGATGATGTGCTGGTATAAATTTTGCTTAGTGTCGAATATGACATTTATACGGCATTTTTTGATCCCATCAAGAGGAGATCCAGACATATGCTAAGCGAACCCAAAGGGGAATTTTTTTAAAACATCTGATGGCTTTTTGAGACATTTCGAGTGAGCGAATTAGCGATATACCAATAAGTCTACTTAAAATATTTTGCAGCTGCCGGAAGTCATTAAGAAGGTTATTCGTAAAAACTAAACCCAGGAAAGGGCCGAAAATGGAGCCTTGCAGAACTTCAGAGATTTGATATATGGAGATGAGGAGTAGAAATTGACAGTGATTTACGTACGTAGGAGGAAAACCAGGAAAGAAGGAAGTCAGAGAATCAAAAGCCTTCCAGCTTCAAGAGCAGTAGCTCATATAAATTAATAGAACTGAAAGCTTTAAAATATCGGTGTATAAAACATCTACTTGTTCTGTTGATCATTGGACCGATTCCAGCAAATGCAGCAGTATTAATAAACGACGAAAGATTGGAAAGAGTAGACTTTTCTTTAGCAAAGCCATGTTGCTCTTGAGCTAGTAAGGGTTGGATGTGGAAATACAGCTTTTTATATACAATACTTTCAAGAAGTTTACTGAGCACTAATTCTTTTAAGCGTTCTAAATTCGAGTAATCAAACTGAGCATCATTCACTCGCTATTTAAGTCATTTTCTTCCGTTTTCCAGCCAGTGAACCACCATGTTGAACGATAAATGCCAACTGATCTGACGCATTCAAAACACAAGTTCGATTCAGTTCCGTCAAATGCCACTCCAGTCAAACGGCCAAATCATGTATCATTTTTAGCATTTTTAAAGAATGATCAGTTTCCTCACATCATTGCTTAGCCTCATGAAAAAGACGTCATCTTGGACTGGTCGCAGACTCAGGCAGTACCACGAATTTGCGATAAACGATAAGAATTTGTATTTTTTCAATGTCTGTACTTCGGTCGCAATGGCCGCTGTAGGAGACATTTTTATACAAACAGGTTTCCAGTCCGAATGCTCGATGAAATATGATTTGCGTCGGACCTCGAGGATGGCACTGGCAGATGGCTACGTTTCTGGGACAATTGTTCATTTTGGCTACCAAGGACTAGACAAAGTCTGGCCAGAGCCAACGGTGTGTAATGTCGGCAAGAAGCTCGTAATCGATCAAACAGTGCTATCAGTTGCTACACTCATTTCCTTTTATTTGGCTCTTGGGTATATGTCTGCCGATGGAATTCAAGCTATTTTTGAGGAGATGCAAATGGATCTGATGAAACTATATAAGGCTCAGCTACTTATTTGTGGACCGACACAGATTATAAATTTCTGGCTAATACCGAATCGCTATCGGATTTTGTATTTGAACCTCATGTCGTTGGTATTGGCGATGTATATTTCGTATTTTAAATTTAACCGGATATGAAGGACAAATACAAAGTGTGGAATTTAGTGTAGATTGTTATTTATGTGTTTATCAGTGCAAATTTTATGGCTAGAGCTCCGGCCAAATACGATAGGGCATATAAATATGCATAATAAATATTGTCCATACTTTGCTTTCACGATAAAATAACTGGAATTGATTCGAACTTCAAATCGAATGCACATCGTGCCTTAATGACTGAAAATTCGAGAAAACCAAACAATTTTGTCACATAAGCGAAAGTAAAGAAGTTTTGAACCGCTAAGACACGTAACATATGGTGAAAATAAATTTCTACAAGATGAAAATGTTCTATGTAGATTAGAAGCCTTTTTTCGCGAATATCAATTACGATGAGCAAGCTGTTGAAGAGTCCAGTTGAAGCGTGAAGTACTCAAATCGGAGAAACTGAAACTTTAATTTGATCGCTGTGTAAAAAGTTTTTATACAAATATAAATTTGCTGGTGATGCTTAATGAATTCTGTAGTGCATTTAATCACCAATCGATATCCAATAGTTTCAATCATTTAATGGATGCTCTGTTAGGACTCACATCAGATCAGATTTCCCCACACGCTAGATGTATCCTGATTTCGTTTTTTTAATGAATGATTCATTCTTTTCAATAGTATAGAGTATTTCCTGCATTATGCTACGAAATATTAAATGCAAGAGTTTGGAATGTTTCGAAGGTCATACAGAGAGCAAATATTTTATTTCAAATATCGTCCTTAAATAGTCCGACTTTATGACTCTTAATATAAAAAGCATTACGATGCAAAAAAAAACAATCTGCTAAGTTTGATTTGCTTCGAAGCTATTCGATAATAATGATAACAAATGCATCGCGCTTGCAGTTCTTTATTCACTCCGCACACTTTACTCAAAAAAATTTCTTCTTTCACATTCAAGACATTCTTTCGAATTTGATGTGTGATATATAGATAGCATACAAGAGCGATATAAAATTTATATACATCATACGATATCGGCTCGGAACGAAGTGAAAATTGATTATTTGCGCTGGTACCCATATGAGAAACTGAACCCTATAAACTTCCCAAAAAGTCGACCGCAATTCTTCTATAATCTCTTTCAACGAGCTCGCCGACATGTATCCAGCCGTGAAGTAGAAGTTTGTGAGGCACAATGGCGCAACGAAGAACTGATCGAAAAGCATCTTCTTCAGGACTACTATGTTCGCAAATCCTGGCCAACGTTTGTCAATTCCGGTATAACAAAAATGTGCTATGTTGCCGGTAAAGTAGCCATCGGAGAGAGCCATGCGACAAGTTCGGAATAGGTCATATGTACTGTCAGGATGCATCATTTTCATGGCAGCTTGCGTAACCAAATCGCCGCAAGTTGTCATGAAAACCGCAGTTGTCACATTTACGAAATATATGTTATCATCCTTGAAGGCAATATCGCGGTATTTCTTGAGGAATTTGAGTCCGTTCCGGGAGAGTCTTCTGAACCCGAGCAGCAGAACGGAGAATGATTTCATAAAATAATTTCGACTTGATATACATAAAAATTAATAGAATACTGGAAATTTAGATACTATTGTAGATAAATGTAAAACTGGATGTTTATAAAATAAGATTTCAGTGAGTCGATTCGATTTTATGGCGTTAAAGTCAAGGGTAACTGACCACTTGACTTGGCGGTTTGCGTGAAAGCGCGACATATCTCGAGATTTTCAGTTACGAATAAGTCAGCGAATAATTGTAGTTTATAAGTTTTCAATAAATATTTAATGTCGAATAGCTGCTTAGTTTAGGCACTCGAATCCAGGAAATGGAGACCATAAAACTACATTGAGTGACTCTTATTTAACTATACAATGAAATTTCGATCGTTAAACATCATCCCACAACATAAAGAAAATGTTACGCTTCTTCGTATTTCATATACTTCCTATGTTTCACAAGAAGTTACTTAAATCATAGTTTAAATATCTGAAACGAGCTTCAGTTTTCCAATGATATAACTCAAAACTTCTAAAACATACTGCGTTAATATAATAAATATAAATACTTTATTCATTCCAATATTCGACTTGCTTACAACCTAAAACGTCACAAAATAAATCTCTTCGCGTATATAAAATGTAAACGATAGAATTGCGAAAAGCAATCTAATCCCGGGACCTTTACCAAACTTAAGCATTACATAAAGTCAAGCTTGAAGAATTTTATGAGTTATGATTTTGCTGATAAAGTCTTCGTGATGGCTTAGAGTGCACAATAGACCTTTATCATTTACCACAGCCGCGTTGGACGAATAGTCAATTTCCTCGTTCATCAAGTTAGTCATTCGGCCTCCGACGGCGTTCAGAATTGCATTTCCCGCACACAAATCCCATTTTTTTATTCGTGTCGTATGCAAATAGACAGTGGCGTTATTGAAAACTACTTGAAGCACTTTGTAGCCTAAAACGCATTTGAGTTGGCGTCAAAGCAAGTCCCTTCTTGGAAATTGTGCAAGAACTTACCTGCTCCGGCTGCTTTAATCACTTGAGCGCTATCACCGAATACTTGCTTCGAAATATTTTGCACCGTTCCCGTATGCGATCTGGAGACAATTATTATCGGATTTTTGGTAAGTGCGTCCTCCTGTAATAATTTTTTCGTGAACATTGGCAATTTGCTAGTAAAGTGTAAGATTCATCATGCTACTTCGGCTAGGATTTAACTCAAAGTTGCGATGCTCAGATTCTATGATCAAAGGTATCGCATCTAGATAAATGCTCCAAAAATGACACCTCACACGCACCTTTTTAACCTTGCTCAGATCTTCGGACAAGGCTCTATCTTGCCATGCCCATGTTGTCTTCATGGTAAATGGGTTGTGTATGACCCCAATTATGGGTTTCCCATTGATTGCCACGCAAACCATCGTCGTCACGTATTTATACAGTTGCTCTGCAGAAATAACGCATTGCTATAAGTATTTTTTAAATTTAAGTGCAAGCTCACCAGTATATTCTTGCGTAGCATCCAAAGGATCAATCCAAACCGTCACTTCATCGGTTTCAACAATTTCGTCCGGAATCACTGCACTCTCGTGCAGCACCGTCGGGTCTAAATTGAAATGCGGCGTATCGCCACAGCCGGCTCCTTTATCTTCCTCCGAAATCACTTGCAATTTGGGGAAAATCCTCTTCAGTCCGTTTTTCATGACACAGTGCGACCTGCCATCCGCATCTGTTACAGGATCATCTGCCCCTTCCATAGTTTTACCTTTGCTCTTCTTATTCAAAAGCATCGACTTCGAGACATCGACGATTTCAACGCCGCCTTTTTGTGCCGCTTGAATAGCACCGATCAAAAGCTTTCGTAGATTAATCTCGTTTGCATTCCTACTTTGGCCGTAAATACCACCCGACCGCTCCGAGAATACATGATAGAAATAGAGTAAGGTGAAGCCACAGATCATCAGCACTATAACAGCCCCGCGATTTATCCGTATCGAACGTCCGAAATTCATTTTGTTCGATGAACACGTCCAAAACTAAGAATTTTCGGCTAGTTTATTCGTAGCCAGTTTAGTGATAGTTTATATACTATTAAGATACTAATCCGTCGAGTTTATTGTTTACCGGCGAATATCGAATGCCACAAATACACTACGTCGGCTAATCCCAATCCATGATAACCTTTGACGCCCATGTGACGTTTCTATGCTTTCTTTGACATTTCGGACCTTTTCGGACCTTTCGGACGGACTGACTGCTGGTCTGGACTACATGTCTAGAAGTTTCTAGGCACATGCTGCTGGAAAGCTGTTGTTGTTGCACTGGTCATGTGTCACGTGCTGCCATTCCACCTGTCAAGAGGCGAGAGGCGAAATCTCGAGAGATTGGAAAATTTCGATCAGCTGGCAGCAGACTGATGGGACATGAATCAATGTACGACAAAACACGAAATTAGCATCACCAATTTAAAGTGTGACGACATCATCGGCCATCAGATAATATTGTTTCGTGGCTATGTGACAGGTTTTTGCAACAAAGTGTGTGGTAAAGTGGTGGATGTCGACACTGGGCTGCATCGAGTTTTCCAAGTGAAAGGGAAGACATTCAAGGTGCTGTGGAATCTGCACTCTGGACCGAATCACCTCAAATTCAGTTACTGTAGGTCCGAAATTTCGTTTACGGCTACGTACCAGGAGACAGAGAATCAGTACCGGGTGCAGCCTCTGTACATCACATGTCAAGACCACGACGGCCACTTTAAAGCTGATGCAGGAAATATCAACGACGCCGCTGAAGCCTGTCGGAAAATTACTCTAAACCTCAAGCTAGTTCAATGTCTGTATGCAGAGAGCCTCTTAAACCGCAATCAAGACCGCAGAACATTCTGCCTGAACGGCGACTGTGAAATTTTCCAGAGTAGCCTCAACGCCAATACAGTCAAGCAGCTGGACGAGATTGCACTTTGGAATGAATTTGGACGAGAAATTATCAACTCAAACTACGGTAAGGATGAGAAACTAAAGTTTGTAGCATTTATTGCATGCACTGAATACGAGGAGATCGGCGATGGAGACTACTCGTATGAAAATATCAAGCGACACACAAAGGCACAAGCAAATTTAGGTGGCGGAGGATTGGCCCTGTTTGGATCAGGATATCTCTACTGCTGGCCCGGCGACTTCAGTGAAATTATTGCTTGCTTCGAAAACGACAGACTCATTGACTTGAAGCAGTTCCCTGACGACAGCAATTACCGTCGGACCTACGGAGGGTGCTACGCTACAACCATTGGAGCTCTTTGCCATGAACTGGGACATGTTTTCGACTTGGGTCACACCCGGGAGGGTATAATGGGCAGTGGGTTTGATTATGTAAATTTATTGTTCACAAGCAAGGACCTGACTGAACACTTGCCCGACAGAATCATCGGTAATACCGCTCACGGAGCCAAGGACAATCGCCTTACGCAAATCAAGCAACCCGGAAAATTTCTCCAAAAGTATCACGAGCAGAAAACTGGTGACTTGGTATTTTTCACTCCAAACTGTGCAACGATTTTGTCTTTGCACCGTTGGATGAACACGCAAAACTCTCGCTACTCTGACTTCGATTGCATTGAACTTGATACGGCTTCATTGGAAGTAACCAGTACGTCGTCGTATCTACGCTTGATTGAAATTCGCGATAAGCAAAGCAACCTAGTCGTCGACTATCGAAGTTTCTCCCTGTCAGCGGGGACAGGGCAATTGCGTCGCGTAAACTTAAACGGTTGGCTAGATCGAAGCCGTCACAGCCTCTTCGTGATAACCTCTGACGGGTCAACTAGATACTTCAGCCAAGATTCAATCCAAAGCTAAATAGTGCCAATAGCCTGCGACTCGAATGTGACGATCCAACCTAAATATAGTCCAATTAAAGCTTTCCGCAGAACAGTTTGCGAATTAGCATCGCTCTGCCTAGTTCAAATCAATAACGTAAATTGACGTTATCAGCAGTCTGAACCCAAGGCCGATAACCAGCTCTAGTTCTGCATTCGTAAACCCCACTGCTATTTAACTTGTAGTTCATTGTTGATCTAAGTGTTGTGACGGTCTTCGAGCTTACGTGTACTCTCGCATTTTGCTTTGGATTCACATTCTGTTGGCGATATATTCGTGTGTTTATAATACATTCAGAAAGCAGCTAAAACATGGATTGCAATAAACTGGCAAATGAAGCTGATACACCAAGACTGTTGATTCGAAATTACCTGGGTTTTCCAGCTGTTGAAGATGGAAACAACTTGGACGTGGAAACCGTGCCGTTCTTAGAAGCTTCCAAAGAAGTAATCTGCACCATAGGTAAGCTTAAGTCTTTGATAATTACTTTAGTTTTCTCTAGCTTATTCATTAATGACTCATTGTATGATTTAAGACATCGTTAAATGTATTGATAAGATAATGTATTCATTTGGCTTTGATATATTCGTTGTGGGTTTTCTTGATGAACGCACAGTTATTTTCAAGACCCAAATTTTTAAGAATATTGTATCAAATCGAAGGCTACTGGGTTTTGAAAACTTAATGAATTTTTTAAGGGCACTTTTCGTTTTTATGCCTTTGTAACGTCAATAATTTAATACTATTCATATTCCGCTAAACAGCTAGCATTTGATTCAGTTAGTTTAAAATGGTAAAAAAGAAGTCTGAGAGAACATCATGCTGAAGGAACTGATTTGTAAAATAAATGTTGGCGCCTCAAGTTTTAGAGAAAGATAACACTATGAGAGTCCTATAAGCTCCACCATTTATTTTAAACAAAGATGTTTATCCACTTTTTATATTTATCGCAAAACGCTAACTTATTACTATTCTTTCTAGAATCATTCGGTAAACTCTTTTCTCCAGTCGTCCATGATATGCGAAATAACGTTCAGGTATACAAAAATCCTTTCGTTAGTTTCATAATAGCAAAGAAAAAATACAGCATTTTATTCTCTGTAGAAAATCAAATCAGTCTACGATAATGACCCTGAAAAATATAACTACTTAAATGATCTGTTAGTCGATGAAAAAACTCAAAACAGCAATTACGCAGCCAATGCTTTACTCTGGCTAAAAAGGTAAATGATACCATCTTTGTATTGTTGAAATTATATACACCTTTTATTGCATCATATTTGCAACACATATTTACATTTTGCATCTGCAACTACAATTTCAGGGCACTTGAACTAATTTCAGTCTTCTTTTACAATGTTATCAACGACCCGGAAGAGAAAAATGACTTGAGAGAAGCCTTAAAAGATGCTTATACGAGTACCTTAAAGCCTTATCACAAGTGGGTTGTACAGAGTGCCTTCGCGGTATGTTCAAAATTTTCAATTTTTAAATAGTTAAATAAAATTTTACATTTTTGTATGCCTTGCAGCTAGTTTACCGATGGGTACCGACTCGAGAACAACTGTTCGGAACCTGCGATATGTATGCAGAAAACATTTCCCATTTGCAGAAATATCAGGAACGGATGCATTTGTATATAGTGGAGGTCGCGAAGCTTATTACTACAAACGACTTGGATGATAAAACTGCCGTTTGATTGAAAACAACTAGTATCACGTCAAGAATCGGAAATAGCTAGCAACCACATACGCGAGATATTTTTTTAGTTCGGAGCTTTTCTCCCAATGTTAGATTTTAAGTTTTTTTATGCATTTTCCCGATTAGCTCAATCCGATATTGTTTCGACTGATGGTTAGACAATTTACTTGATGCATATCCACCCGATGGAATTTCTAGCAGTAGTAGACAAACAAATGCATATTGCACGTAGGCGACTAGGCTCCAATCATCAGCCACGGTAAATGCAAAGTAAAGTTGAATCGGAAGTTGAACAAGAGTAGAAAGTATCCAGAAGCCAGCCAAATCGGATATCTTTAATGAAAAATGATGCAATAGCGATATAGCGTTAGGTGATATATTAACTTTTATATAAATGACAGTTTTTCTTTGGTAGAGTTTAAAATCGATTGACAGTTAATTGACAAAATATGTGATTTAATTAGTATTACGGGAAAAATTCGAGCTTATTACTAGGATTTTAGATTTGATTAACAGTTTTAGAAATATTTTGTGAGTTTTATTTCTAATGTGACTATCTTGAGTTCGTTATTTAACAATTGATTCACATAATATGCGTGTAAATTTTGGACAGATTCTGAGAGACATAGGGTCTACTCGGGTAAACACTTTTTGCGTAAAAACTGGCTGCCGTGATGGGAGAAAATTTCCTGAAAATCAGATAAGTAAAGGAACGGATTTCGTAAATGGGTGCACAGATCTATAAACAGGGATCATACCTATAACATATTTCTTTATTAGTTTCACGCCTCACTTTGCCCCGCATTTGACTCAGAGCTAAGATAATTTAAATCTCGATGTGCGGTCCCCCGTCCGTGCCTTAATTCAAACCAGGGACCATAGTCAGTGCTCTACCTACTTGGCGACACGAACTTATTTACTGAAAAAAAGGGATTAGGAAAATTAGGCGATAATTGGAGACGTAGGAAACATTTGCAGTTATCTCATCCAGCCTTCAATAATTTTCTCAACAAATTACCAATTCAATTGAAGCCGGCCTCCAAATTGAGTGTGCTTACAGAGACTAGATGAAGGACCTCTTTTTTGAGTTCCCTTTTTGAATTTCTAGACTTACAGATGAGATCAAGAATAATAAATTCGATTTTTGATGTGATGAAAACGTGAACATATTTCACAAAAAAATGTCAAGTCTAGTACCCCTAAACTATTCTACCATTATTGTTATGTACCTAATCTATTTGATGCTTTCAGAATACTATTGATAACCATTTTTTTTTATTTACCAGAGATTAGATTTCTAATCTCACTTTCGATAAGTTCAAACATATACTAATGCACTGCCAACTATGAAAATTTATACAAGTGATTTTTAGGAAAAGATAGTAAAAATATGGACGTATACTGAGCAAAGTTCACGGGAAAATGATGTTATTTGTTCAACCGTGGAGATTAGAACATCAAAACATGTGTTTATGTTAAAGCTCATTATTAGATTTAACTTTGATTCATGTCATGTATTTGAAATAAAAGAAATGAATACCTTTCCTCTCAAATTCCCCGAATATCCTAGATGAAGCCGTAAAATTTCACCAGGCATCGACATAACGCACCCTAGTATCGTCAGAATTTTATGAATCATTCCGAAAGTGTGCATCTAAAAACCAAAACCTGTCGATTAATCAACCTTGTCTACCTATGTTAGGTAATTTTTTATTACCATTTCATACACATAATTGCCATACACAGCAGTGACGGCTCGTAACATAAAAATTTGGGTCGGCCAAAAGCGAAGTTCTATTTCCAGAAGATGAAATTTTTGGTAGCTAAATAAATAGTCTCTTAGGAATCAAAAGTCCTATAGTACTTTTTAAAGAGCAAGCAACAAATCAAAGTTTTTTTTGCCAAAAGGATATACAAAGCAATATCACTTTGTATATTCATTCTTTTCTTTTAACTACCGCGAAATCATCGACTTTTTCAGCACAAAAATTATCATTTATCTTTCATTGATTTTCGTAGCATTGCTATAAATGACAATCGCACATTCTTCCTAATGCAAGCTTTTATGCATTTTAAAGTTGAAAAACTTGCGATTGCAACTTTATATTATCTTTCCCTGTCGAACTAAATCGATGATTAGTTTTCAAAATTATAGCGGACACTAAAAAATTGTTCATTACGGACTTCACGAGCATACCACGAACATTAACTATAAAATACTACGTACCAACTTATCAAGTTTTCCTTTGGATTAAGTTTCTCATATTTTTTCATTAAATTATATTCTTTACGAATAAATTCGTCTATAAATAGATGATTTGCGGGACCATCTTGCTACCTGCATTATTTCAGTTTTTCCATTACCATCTCTTCAATAAAAAAACATTTTCGAAAAACCGTTTTCGCACTGACAAATTAAACCTATACGACAACCACAGTCTCCTAATCAAGACATAAAATCAATTCAAAAAGCTTTTTTTTTTCTATTTTAGCAATATTCACTACCATCGTCTTATCACTCTACCAAACACAAGGCATTCTTCAATAAAGAAACTTCCATTTGACCTTTTTCTACCCGCACAATGCTATGTTACAGAAACTCAACCTCTCCAGAAACATAAAGCGTCCTAACATTGACTTTAGCGCAATTTAACGGAGCATGTATGGTACTTGCTGCTTTTAAGCAGAGTTCCGGCAGTTGGCGGCTGGCCGCTGGCAATTTTTACCATTTTTGCTTTACCCGGTCTGTATTAGAGATGGGCAAAATGCCTCATGACACACCACTGATCGCTCTTTTTTAGAGTATTTTACAGCATTGCGCCGTACTCTCAGTACACTGTTCGCTTCGCATTTCATTAAGTTTATTCAAACGAAAGCTTTCGCTCACAGACTATGCTGTGCTTGTTTCAGGCGCTGTACTGTAAGAAAGAGCTATGCCTCACGTGTCATGAGGCATTTTGCCCATCTCTAGTCTGTATGATCAGTTCGAAATTTGATACCAACCACCTAGCTAAATAGCTAGTATTGAAATAAAGTATAGAAGGGAAGCTGCCTGAGAAGCTTTGAGTTGCTTAGACTGTAGCCAGACTCTGCCGGTTTACTATGAGCCGCAATTTCGGCCGTGCCTTCACTTGATTCTCGCGTGCACTTGCTGGGTATGATATAGCCGCCGCCCGTTTCGTTGGGTGGGTGATGCATGGTAGTCGCATATACGAGTACATTAGGATTGAATGCTTGTATGTGATGTCGATTTTGATGACTGTCGGCTGGCCGTCGCGTCGTATGAAAGCTATGTATGAAAGATTGCCAGGTAAGTTGTTCGTTGCGCGTACACAAATCGGAATTGAAATAAGATTCAAATCAAAGCGGACGAATCGCAGCGGGTTGTTTACCCGTTTATACTCTACTATTTCGATCTAATTCCTATTTTGATCCGGGCTTGTATACGCGGCTGATGGCAAATTAAAGAACCACTGATATTAAAGATATGGGTGAAAGAAATAAATGAGTAGTAGTTAAACACTTAATATTAATTATTCATCTTTAATATTTTCGGGTGTTATTAGTCAATTATTTTGGTACGGCCGGGCCGACCCTGCCGCCCCTGACGAGCCGTCACTGATACACAGTAATCCATATCGCCGCCAAATAAACATTAACGAAAAGCAAAATCTGCAGTGGTAGACTGGAAACTTGTTCGACATCTAAAAACAGACAGGAACCACTCGGTGAGAAAAACTAGCCCAGCGATCAGCACATTCAATGCAAATAATCTATTGTATTTCTAAGCAAAATTAGTCACTCACCTCGCCAGCCGGTTGTTTTACTTTTTGCGGTGGACATTTTTGCTGTGTCGCATGATTTCTTCGATCGCGATATTTTCATTCACTGACGACTTACTTTACTATCGCGTGAGGTCGTTTCTATAGTAACATCTATGACCAAACAAACAGACGAGTTCGAACTGCTGCGACTGCTGAGCTGCTATTTTGTTACGGTACTCAGATGGCAAGCCCTCGATGATAACTTACTCGAATCAGATCCGCAATTAACGTTGGACAATGATAAGAAGTCCAGTGCAAGTGACGTAATGCCTACATATATCAGTCCGAAGCTGAAGAGAGACTACCGTGGGTACCGGATTGGGTCACGCAATTTGAGATGAGAATAGAATTTATAGAAACTTCTGCTGATCAGATTAAGATGCCGATGCATCTTAATTCGTTTTTGTTTTTGGAAAATATTTGTTGGGAATCGGAACAAAAATTCCTCATTCATAGGGCATAGAAAAATGAATTTTAAATGTCATTACAGCTGTATTTAAAATAGAAATGTTAGTATTAAATGGCGGACCGATTTTCATTTTCAACATTTTTTTGTTTTTACACTTTTGAAATCAAGTTTTGCATTATTACTTAATTACAAAAATATTATACCACCCTCTTTGGTAAGAACCCACTTGTTTAATGCTAAAATAATTGAACATTTGAACAATTGAACAAAATTCGAACAACTGACACTTTTTACAACATGTAATATCGAACACATTTTAGCGTATTGTAAATGTCACAATGCAATATGTGCAACCAATTCCAAATATGCACAAATTGCATCAAATCAATAAATTTAAACTGAACTTCCCGCTTTCATATTGTCACGGCAATGTACAGTCTGGCTAAACATTCATATAAATCTTCGCCTGGACTGGTTTGAGTCCACACTAGTGCCGAAACCACATACCAGCTGAGAGCAGTAGCGAAGTACAAACAAACACAAATAATACACGCGATTGTTCGCGCCAATTGAAATGTCTTCAATAAAATCTTACATTAATATTGCAAATAAATATGACCGTGTTGTGGTTTTGGTGGACATGGATTGTTTCTACTGTCAAGTGGAGGAGAAACTCGATCCGACTCTTAAAGGGAAACCGATAGCCGTGGTTCAATATAATGCCTGGAGAGGCGGAGGGTAAGTGAAGGATAAATATTGCAATTATTTCATCATAATTCAATCAATCGTGTTTGCAGCATCATAGCGGTGAACTATCCAGCCAGAGAACAAGGCGTAACTCGGCATATGCGCGGCGATGAGGCCAAGGAACATTGTCCTGATATAGTTCTCTCTAAGGTTCCCAGTATTCGCGAAAAGGCAGATTTGACCAAGTACAGAGAAGCCGGGAAAGAAGTTGCTACGGTTTTACAAAAGTTCACGCCACTCCTGGAGAGAGCGAGTATAGATGAAGCTTATTTAGATATTACTGAGGAGGTTGTAAAGAGGCTACATGACATGGATCAGGTATGCATCTCGGTTAAACTTGCCTGGGGTAAATCTTATGCACAGTATGCTAAAGCCGTTATACGAGCTCATTTTTTGTCATCAAGCTCTGGAGCACGTAAAAGAGCGCTGAAAATTGAATTTTTCGTACTCTAAGCGTGTTTTACTATAGAGTTCACATAGAGTCATAAAGGATGGCTCTGAATCCCTGTTGATTAATCATTTTTTCTCCATAGTTTCATCGAAGGAAGCCAAAAAACTTCGAATATTGGAAACATTCGATCATTACTTGAAACTTCCTTTAAGTAATTATAAAGTATAGACAATATAAAAGTCAATAGAAAATAAAAACACGGTCTGCTATACAGAACTCTTGCTAGTAAAAGTGACATTCACAACTTATGTGAATTTCCTTCAAATATGATGAAATTCTATTTTTCAGCTTAATAGCTAGCATATCCTTCTTCATTAATAAGATCATTTGCGACTCATTTTCAGGGTGATTTCAAACTCAAACCTTCAGCATTGCAGAACACCTATGCTGTCGGCTACGAAAATATTGGCCATTACGTGCAAGAACTATCTAGTAACATAGAAAGTGATACCGACGATTTCAACTGCGAAGATGATGATTTGCCATCTGTTAAAAAGAGTGCCATTAAATTACTCCTAGGTGCTGCAATCACAAATGAAATTCGAGCCGCGGTAAAAGAGAAAACCGGTTACGACTGCTCGGCTGGTATCGCGCATAATAAAATCCTGGCCAAGTTGGCTTGCGGGATTAACAAGCCAAACAAGCAAACAATTCTTTCTCTTAGTCAGATTCAACCCTTGTTCAGGTAAAATAATTAGATATTGAAATTATACTGTTGTTGAACCTAAATTGTTTACAGCACTCTGCCCGTGGCGAAGATAAAAGGTTTAGGAGGAAAGTTCGGAGAAGACCTTTGTGAAATGCTGAACATAAAGTACCTTGGGGACTTGCTGAAGTTCACAGAAGCTGATTTGCAAAAGAAATTTGATGAGAAAAATGGGTAAATATCAACCTTCTAACTAATAAATATTTCTTTTAAGTCCATATTGTAACTTCAGATCCTGGCTCTACCTCATTGCTCGCGGAATTGACCTGGAATGTGTAACTCCTCGTTTCTATTCAAAGAGTATCGGATGCTGCAAAAAATTTCCCGGGCGTAATGCAATCACTGGCCTTCCTACCCTTGAGTACTGGCTCGGAGAATTGGCGAATGAAATCTGCGAGCGCATGGAAAAGGACATGATTGAAAATAATCGGAAACCAAGACAAATGGTTGTAAGTTACATTCAAGAGATCAGTGGTCAAGATGTTTCGAGCTCGAGGAGTACTTCTTTGCCATCCTACGATCCAGATCAGATAGCAAAATGTGCTTTTGGAATCCTTCGCAAAAATACAGACGTATTTATCAAGCAAGGAAGCGATAAGATGCTGAATAACCCATTGAAGTTTCTCGGAATAAGTGTGGGAAAGTTTGATACACTTGAAACAAATAAAAACTCGATTGCGAAATTATTTTTGAATCACAAGAAAAAGGAAGCAGTGATCATCAGTGAGGACCAAGCCAACAGTGAAATGCAAGATGAAGTAGATGCTGAACAAAAGCCAGAGAAGAAAAGTTTTTTCGCAAAGTTCCTCAAGAAGCCCACAGACCCAGCTGGTGAAGATCTATCAAATAATAAAATAGAATCTATTGATCGGAATCAGAGTAGTGAAGAAGGAAAATCATACCCAACCGAATCGAAGTCTTTCTTTTTGAATGTGATGAAAAGAAAGAGCTCAGAACTAACCACTACAGGCACTTTGAATACTGAACTTACAACTGATGCTCTTTCGAACCACAACCCTCCGAATTTCAATGAAACAAATAATAAAGTTAGTGCATTTTCGGAGAACCTGGATGATCGAATAAAATTACTCTATGAACCGTCAACTTCTGATAATTTTACCTCAGAACCGTCAACTTCTGCCGGTTATACTCACACTTTCGTTGCATTGTTAGATGCTTCGCCAAAAAAAATCGATCTTGTATTCTGTGATAAATGCGGCAGGGCATTTAAACCCGAAGATATTGAGTGGCACATGGATTTTCACTACGCTATGGAACTGAGCCAACAACAACGAGAACAATTCCGATCTGAAATAAAATCGAAAGCCAGTGCAACACCGCCCAATAAAAAACCGAAATTATCCTGTAGTCAACCCAGCAACTCAAAGAAAACTTCTTCAGCGTCACAACCTGTAGATCCATCAATCAAAAAGTTTCTTTCAAAGGAAGTGTCTGGCGGCGAGAGCAAAAACTCCAGTCAAGATTTGGAAAAATGTGCCGAATGTGGAAATCGAATTCCAGTTGATAAATTCCTAGAGCATTTGGACTTGCACGCCGCCCAGAAATTACAGATTGAATGGAACAATGAATTGAGAGAAACAGAAGAAGCCGAAGAGAAAGAAAGAAGTCGGGTGATAACTGCTCTGAAGAGTGGTTCAGCAAAGTCGGGCGGAATAAGGAAAACTGCGGTAGTGAAGACAAAAAATATTAAAACATTTTTTCCAAGTCAATAGTAACTGTTGTTTTTTGTTGATTGAAAGTGATTTGTTGTTGCTTAAGTTAGATTTTATAGAGAAATACGTATACGTTTTGTTATAAAAATAAAGTTTTTACTCATTCAAATATTTTATTATGATTGGCGAATCAACAGGTAGACTATTTCGCAAAGCAATTCATGCGTAGATACCCTGGAAATTTTTTATCGCGGTCTGAACTAATAGATAAGACCAGTCCTTCTTAACTAGCCTAAGGTGTTTGTTCTTGTTAATGTGTCTCGATGTCCGCGACCAGCATGTATCTACATTTATTTTAATTTCTTATCTTTTTCACACTATCACTCAATAGGCACAGGCTTGAAGATATAAATGCACATTTATTTCATAGAAAATTTGTGGAATTAGAATACAATTATTGATTTATCTTCACGTCCTTCGTATAATCGAACTTACTCTACAGAGTTTGCAAATCTGATCCGCGATAAACAAATCGATTCCAGAAGCGAAAACACACTTATGTACAACATTCGATATCGGCTTGGCACAAAATAAAAATTCACCATGTTCGCCGGTATCCATATGCACAGCTCAGTTAAGTACATCGAAGGTATGTAGTGTTCAGCATCCTGCAACGTATTCTCCGTTGATTCTGCCAGCATATAACTTACAGCCAAGTGGAAAACTATTAATGTGAATGGGGCGAGGAGCATCTGATCGAATGCCAGCTTCTTCAGAGACGTTACAAAATCATTCCCCGGCCAAAACGAGTCCAATCGGCGATAAATAAAATGTGTCAGTGATCCATTCAGATAACCATCAGCAATAACCATCCTTGCTGTCCTCGAGCCGTTGTAAGTCCCCTCAGCATTGTCTGCCAGCCGGTTGACAATGTGCTGGCAGAAAACGTCACCCAACCCCGCCATTACCATTGATGTTATAACATTGGAAAAGTAGAGATTCTTCTTCCTAAAAACGATAGTTCGAAAAAAACGGGCCTTTTTCTGGACAAATTGAGAGTATTTCCTAAAACAAATGCATGCGATGGAGAAAGTTTTCATAGAATAGTAAAGTAATTTTGAATTTTGAAAAATTGCACAATATGAATTGACTTTTAGGACTTGTGATGGCAGATATTGAATATTCAGAGTACGTCATTGGATAAAAACGCATTGTTTGAAACTTCGAAATACTATCACATCTTGCATGCAAAAAGAACTTTGGATGACGCAATTGTTGGGTCAAATAAACCTGTGCTGATCACCCATACGTTTTTATGATTTGTATTGGAATATATACAATGAAATACATTGACTTGAACTATTTTCTATACAATTTTATCCACCTTGTGCATCTATATTTTTACGCTTTAAGTTTTGTGGGACGCCTGGTTTTCGCGCTCGATACCGCTATGCAGTGCTTTCTCATGCACCACAATCAATTTCGAAATATGTGCTCTCGGCCTTTTATCGGTAGACGATTTTGAATGGATTTATCATCCATAAATTTGTTGGCTCATTTTTTAATTCTTGTGTATTTAACTTAACAAATAAATTCATGCAGCAATCAATCATTGACCTCATTCTTTACACGTCTTTTTTCGGCTGCTAATACTATCAGTCAACTAAAATATGCATTGAAGTATGCTTGAAGTATGCGACACCTCGAAATTGAACTCTGCAGCAACCGGAGGGGCTACAGGAACATAATGAACGCACACATCAGCATCAAACAGCTTCAGAAGCAACAACGAAATCAACCTAAATCAGTCGTGGACCATTTTATGCCAACTGATGGGGCGGTGCGCTCTCAGCCTACTGTCCAAGCTACATCGAATCTTTACGGCTCCTCATATAATATAGCTAGCACGTTACTTGTGCCAGTAAATACTCCATTATTATTGACTGTAAATCCTCCGCTACAGATCTTTGCATAAAGGCTTGTTTATGATACGTCAACGGATACTATAAAATAATATGTAGTGGCGATCCCATTTTTTCTTGGATTCTTTCATCTAACACCATTTTCTTAGCAACTGCTTCCTTATTGTCTATATGTTCCCCCTTTTTTTGCAAAATCTATATCTTAAGATGTATGCCGAAGAGATATTTAGAGAAAATCGAAGTCACTACTCCAACCGAACTGGACTCTAATGAAAATTTCGCCAAAATCTAGCAAGCCAAACTATCCTGTCTGATCGTGTCTTGCAAATCCTTTCAGTCAATGCCTTAAATAAATTTTGTTCTCGGGTGTAGGCGATTCGTTCTTTTCAATGCTAAGAATTTTAGTGATTTAATTTAACGAAAAGCGAACGCTAATTTCCCCTCATAACGTCGCTGTCCATCATTTTTTTAATCGACAAAACATGGAGTAATGTCTTAAAATTTTTAAATTGTGATTTGCGTCGTGTCTCTTATGTCGAATTGTTTGTTATAAGTGTTTTATGAATCGGAAAGATTTTACGTTCTGGCTACTGGTGTGTAAAAATTACACCTGGCATTGATTTAAATATTCTGTTTGGCTGCGGTGCAGCTATAAACTTCGAAAAATGGTTGGAGCGAAAAATTTCAGCTTGGATATTATTATCAACAATGTGGAATTAAACGATGTGGGTAATAAAGAAGGAAGTGATGATGATAAACTTCTCGTTGAGATTAATTTTGATGATGTTTCGTTCGATGTGGCCAGTAGCAGAAATAATATTAATAATTTTCGTGAAGGACGAAGTATTGATTTTACGACAACGTTGTCCGGATTGATCAATAAGTTAAAAAATAACACGATGAATATTAAAATCTATGATGGGTCGAAGGATAATGCTCATTTAATGGGTGAGTTTGTTTGTGCTTTCATTTGGGTTTAAAAATTACTAACATTGTCGTCACTTAGAATTTCATCCCACGTTTGAGAATTTTTTTCACATCTGTGTATATTGAAATGTAAAAAAATCAAAAACCTCCAAAGAGGAGTTGATTATTTAGACCACCTTCGCGAAGACTACTTTTGATTTCTATGTCTTATATACTGTTGGTTTTTCAGGAGAAGTATCATGCCCATGGCCTAAGACACTAATTGATCAAGCCGGAAATGAAAATTTCTCTTCAATTCCATTTTATAAAGAATGCGAAATCAAGCTAAACGAAGACGTGATTGGGAGTCTAACATTAGCCACATTACTTCACCAGCGATGCAATGAACCTGAGTATGTCCCTTAAATTTGATGAAACTAAAGAATTTTTGGTCTTATGAACTTAATTTCAGGCCTCAAATGCAACAGCCAAAATCACAAATCGATCAAAATGCAACATTGGCTGTTTTCAATGAAATCAAGAAGAACATCAATGAAGGGGATGTATTCTTTCTGGTCGGATCTAATCAAAACTCGACTTGGCAGCCTATGACAAATGAATTCAAGGAGCATTCGGACTTCAGCAAGTTTCCCATTTGCCTCAATACCGAGCACTTTCGAAAGATAAGAGGCACAGTTGTCCCTGATTGTCACATAATTGATGAGTTTAATAAACCGGTGAGTGATTCATTTGGGCAAATATTTTGAATTGGCTATATGCTGTCGCATTTAATTTTAGGTCCCAAAGCCAGTATCAAGAAAAACGGTCAATAAAACTGGCAGTAAAAGCTCGCTTTGCAAAGTATGCGAATGTCAGCATGTTGACAAGTGTCGCAGCATGTTTGGCGATGTCTCAGATGGGCTCCAGGAGTCAGGTAAGAATTAATCGATGAAGCTAAGGTAAACGGCAAGCAATTTTTATTTTGACTTCAGAGTTTAGTCCGCACAATGATGATCCCGATCGAAAACCAGACAAAGACCAATGTTTGAAATGTTCTATCAGATGTAAGAGTAAGTATTTCATTCAATTCACAACATCAATCAAATGACCCGGAATTAACATGGTCTAAATTCAAAGAGCCGAGCCGCTATCGGCGGAGTTTCCACTTTAGTTCCGATTCCGATGAGGCTGATCGCATGAGCCAAGGATCAACTCTTGAAGCAATATATCTTGCAGCAGAAAAAGCTAATGAAAAGAAAGAGAAGAATCGAACATTTCCGACGCTCCCAACAAGGCGAGTTCACATTGATATTTCCTTTTTCCTCCTTCCTTTCCCTCTCTCCATCACTCATTCAGTATACCCGGTCCGAATGCATCATTTGTACATTTTTCTACAGTGCTTCCCCGATAACTAGTTTGTTGATATAAGGGACAGCAGAATTCTTATGAATATGGTAGACTATCTTTTATTGTGTTCATTGCATTGTATCCAGAGAAAAATGTACAAAAAACTCAGGTTTAAAAAACTCTTCATTAACAATACTCTGCGCAATTTCAGACATTGTTCGGTGTGCTGCGAAGACATCACACATCAAGAAGTGGGCACACCTTGTCAAAAATGTGGCCACAAACCATCCTTGAACGAAGTCAAACGCTACACTGAGGAAATTGTGGAAGAATGGGGTGCGAATGAAAGAGAATTTATCAAAAATCATGGTTTCAGCAAG
Organism: Nemotelus nigrinus; assembly: GCA_947369275.1. Lineage (NCBI taxonomy): Eukaryota > Metazoa > Arthropoda > Insecta > Diptera > Stratiomyidae > Nemotelus > Nemotelus nigrinus. The sequence goes on from OX376374.1 coordinate 3,620,918, forward strand.
TATGATCATTGCACTTGTGACAAAAAAGCAGGTATGCTGTGCATTTACTGCCAAATATCTCACTTGCGTGAAAAGAAACCAGTAGTTGGTTTCGTACATCACGTTCGCAATGAGACGAGTCAAGCTCGAAATCGTGTAGAAGATGTTTGCACTGAAGTGTTGGAGCGAACAAAGTTTCCTGTGAGAGATGAGCATGGCAACAGGATTAAATCACAATTTGATCGGATGCCTAACGTTATTATGGAAATTTTAAAGGAAGCATGTCCTAGTATGCGTGATAAGAAAGGTATGCGCGATGATAACAACGATAAATCAGGCATACGTTTGCAAGGCGGGTCTGAAGGGCAGCGAATGACTCTCAATAACCAGTCCAAGTTGGCTGTCGGAAAAGAAAACAAGGACATTTTCAATAATGCCAAGCAAAGTGCGTCAGGACCCAAAACTATACAAAATAAAAGAACTTCGCTACAAACCTCCAGGAAACCAGTAAAAATTGTCGATTGTCTTTATCCTGAGAAAAAAAAGAAATCCAAGACTCAATCTAATACTACGAAAGATATGAAAAGTCTTATCAACATGAATTTTGACGAAGCCGAAGAAGAAAGGGAGGAAACTAATCAAAAGGGGTCGAAAAATGACTACTATTTTCAAAATATTCTGGATCCGAAATTGAAAAAGGCCCTTGATAAACTTTGCAAATATCAGCCGGAACTGGAATGGAAGTAAGTTCAAGTTATACAGATATCAAGTAAGCACACGAAACATTGTAGGAACCTTTGGAAAATGAGTTTATTTTTTCTTGAGTTACATTAATTATACAATGTTTGCATAAGTCATTATCACCGACTAAATATTTGCTAAATCTCCATTTTTTCTAGGAAAAACGACAGGAAACCACTAACCAAAGCTGAGTACATTCGCAAAATGAAACGCAAATACGGCCGTAGATATTGGTGCTCGAAAAAGATTAAATACGTGAACGCATCTGAACGACATCAGCACTGTGTCCAGACGTACGGAGGTGTTCCGCGTAACATGGGCTGGCTATGGAATCTTGAAACCTCTCAGGCGAGTAAAGGGTGGCGTCCTGGTCGACTCAAGCGATCTATACGAGAACTTATGCAATACTTTCTGGGAGAGTTTCCAGTCGATAACCTTCCAACCAGGAGAGAAATGCAAGCCCTTAGGAAGCCACCTCCCAGGGAACCACCAGAAGACTTGACGCAAAAACCAACACTGCACGTCAAAAAGCAGGATGGTCAATATTTGATAACGATGAACCCGCTTAAGGATGCCAAGTCATTACAGACGAGTGCTAATCCTTATGCCGATGTTAAGCCCATTCAATTCAAAATTACTCGGAGTCCGGCAGAAATGCAAAGGAAGCAAATCAAACGTTATTTGAAGGATATCGGTTTCTTGAAATGCACTTGTGGTCAACCAGTCTCCACGTGTACATGTCGTAGCTACATGGAGAAAGAACGCCTAAATAAGACCGTCGATAGCCTGGGTCTTATGTTGCAAACAAACAATCTCAGAAATGTTATTACTTTGTCCGACACAACTGATAGCGATAGTCACTTGGACTTGGAGTTCATACCACCTGCCGGGATTGTGAAACCCTATCTGCGTGGTAAACGAACAACACCGCAGGCTACACAATACGACGAGAATGATTTTAAGCTGCGACGGGCTAGAACTAATGAGTTGGTGCTGAGAGAGCAGTGGATGAAAAGAGGTCGTCGGCCTTGTCCGGGGGCTATTGCATCCGAGCCTTGTCGACCGAAAATTGAAGAAAAAACGTATAAGAAAAAGTCGAGGCCTGCGGCAGCTCCGAAATCCAAATCTGAAATTGACAACGAGCAAATTGCACCGAATGTTGTGGAAAAACAAAAGTCATATGAATTCGACGTTAGTACAGGATCAAAACTAAAGTTTCCGAAGATTCCCAGCACTGCGCTTCCGTCTCTACAGTATGCGAAAAATAAGAGCCAAAATGATGCTAAAAATACAATGTAAGTACTTTCAATCAAATTTCAAATTCGTCGCTTAAAACGGCACAAATTTGTTCTTTCAGAGCAAAACAGCAAAGTCTCAACTCCAAAGATCGACAACGAGCTGGTGCTGATGTTCCTTCTGAAGGAAATTACAACCTGACTTTAGCTGATCATGGTAATATCCATAATTCGAAATCAGACAGAGTCCGTTCTCAAAGTGTCGAACGCCAACCCCGAGTCACTAAGCCCACGACCAGGTGGTCGCGAATGAAGCGTAGATTGCCAGTTCGACCGCCATGGGACGATTCCATTTACATACCGCCACCATTGAAAAACGTAACATCGCCACAGTCACAAGCTTGCCGCGATAGGAACCGATCGCCTAATAGTCGTAAAGCTTCACCACAACGCACCGTCACATCGAAATCCAATAAAAATCTTCAAAATCAACAGAAGGCACGACTTAAACTGACCCAAGATAAAGCTTGTGATACTGGAGATCTTGAGGACTACACAAAAGTCGAAAAACCAGCAACCAAATCTGCTTACCATAAAAATTGCATGAAACGCGTCAAACCACTTATTGAAGTCAACAATCGTCCCATATGGGTTCATTAAAAGTTCCCTCAAAAATCCGAAAAAATAAACGCATTTCAAAGATATGTTACGAAAATTCAAAACCATAAAACCGAAAAAATATTAAAGACGAAGCGTAATTCCTAAAAATCATCAATTCAATTATAAATTGCAACGAGCCTTACACCTGAATAAAACATGACATTTTAAAATTTAAGACACACGGTAAAAATTGTATCAACTTATGAAAATCACTTAATGAAAATTAAAATATTAAATAAATTTAATATTTTATTTTAATTTATACACTTTATACTATAAATTATTACAAAAACCAAAATAAACCAAAAATGTCGGATGAACCAATTTAAAAAAAATAGAACTAGAAAAAAGCCTTAGGCAATTTTAGAAGAAAAAACGTATTGGGTCGCTTGTAGGTTAACGGTACTGATTTCGTCATTAAAAAACTGTTTTCAGTAATGGAAATAAAACCGAAAATGTTTTGAATGGGCTTGTTTGGTTTCGATTTATAATTGAAAAACTGGAATCTAAGGTAAATGGTCTTTTGCATACCACTAGCTATTTCTGAGGTGATTTTCATAGTACAAGTTCTTCTGACAATAAGCGCTATTTTACTTAGCGCAGAGCGAGATTATGGAAGGAAACTTCAAAATAAAGGACGAATTGAAAACATCGCAAATTTCCACCATTTTCCCGATTTTAGTTTTCTTATGATGCATTGCTTTTAATCCACAATAAAATTTTCTTTTTTTCTTTTCCGAGAAAAATCCTGAACAAACCGGGGGCCGAGAAGGTTATAAACTGAGCATTACTGCAGTACAGCAAACAAATTGACTAGGCTGTGAGATCAACGACAAGAAATCTCACACAATTTTTACAAGCGGCAAACCGTCGAGCCACGAGGAGTTTGGCGTAGCATTCATAGTGAATATGCAGCTCAAGTCACACGTTACTGACTTCAAACCCGTGAACGAAAGGCTGAGTGCGATTCACATTAAGGCGCGATTTTTCAACCTCTGGCTCATCAATGTGCACGCTCCCACTGAAGTTAAATTCACATATAAAAATACCCTCGATCCAATTTCCTTTTCTTTGTCTGGTATTTCCCCGTCTGTTGTACAGCATTTTAGAGATCTTTGGGTAATTTTTAATGCCAAACTGAAATTTGAGCTTCATGTCATGCATATCACTACCAGCGCCTCCAAAGTTGCCGAATTTGTTTTATCAAAGCAATATTTTGAGTTCCCACGGTGGGCGCTAAAGTAGATCGATGAAAATCTCCAGTTGGCTTAGGCTAAAAAATATTCTTGGATACGAGAATGTATGGAAACATTGTAAGATATCGGTAACCTCATACTTTTGCAAATAAATTACATTTATCTAATCGGCCATTCCAAATCTAAGCTTATAGCTACTGTGGCGACGAGTAGTTGCCACGGTACTCACGTGCTGTAGGGTCCAATTTTCCTAGCCAGAAAGCAGACGAAGAATTTAAACTCTTGGTGTCTTAAACTCTTTATTTCGACTCTTTCCACGGCTTTAAAATTCCTGCATAATACAATTCAATACAATTTTAAACTTAAATATAAATTAATAAGATAAATTCTGCTTACGTTGGTCGCCTAAGTCACGTTCTGGAGTTCAAAAATAGCGGGACTTTTTTCTCGTGGCGTACCAATATATATAGACATCAGATCTGAATTATTTTGTCAAAGGTTGCGACCCTGATTCGCGAGTAATCAACCGACGTTGCCAACACTCCCCCCTGGTACGTCGTTCTGCTGGAGCGGCTTACCATCAACATTTGCAACGTCGAGGACTGCAAGTTTTACAGTAGGTCTTTCATAAATACCTGTAGATGTTTGCACCGTTGCCCTCCTCACCTGTCCATCCTTCCCTTTCGTTACGTTGATTACTCGTCCTTTTGGCCACAAGTTTCTGGGATTGTTTTCGTCTACAATAATGACAATATCACCCTTTGATATTGGTTTTGCTGGTTGAAACCATTTCGTCCTGCGTGTAAGATCTGGGAGATACTCGCGTATCCATCGCTTCCAAAAGCTATTTGCATACTGTTGAGCTATCATCCAATTTTTTCTCAGCAAGACAGGATGATCAGGAAACTCACCAGCTGGTTTTGCTCCGCTTGAAGAGCCCAGCAAGAAATGATTAGGAGTAAGTGCTTCATCTGTCTCAACATCCAGCGGTATGTACGTTAGTGGACGAGAATTAATGATATTTTCTGCTTCAATCAACATGTTTCGTAATAATTCATCAGATGGATTGCGCGTCGGCATTATTTGGTAGAGTATTCGCTTCACGGATCTTACTAAGCGTTCCCAGCTTCCACCCATATGTGGCGTAGCGGGTGGAATAAACAGCCATTTCATGCTGGAATTCGTAAACTGTGTTACGAGACTTTCTCTGTCAACGGTTTGTAGTGCGGCCTTAAGTTCCTTTTCTGTTCCATGAAAATTAGTGGCGTTATCGCTGTAGATCTCAATAGGAGTTCCTCTTCTGGCGATGAAGTTTCGCAGACTCATTATGCACGAGTCGGTTGACAAAGTGTGCGCAACCTCAATGTGAACTGCACGAGTGGTGAGACAAGTTATCAAAACTCCCCATCGTTTTTCGTGTTTACGTCCAACGGTGACGTTCATAGGTCCAAAGTAATCAATGCCGATAAACGAAAAGGGTCGTGTAAAGGTCGCTAGTCTAGCCGGTGGCAGATTCCCCATTTCTGGGAATTGGGGGGCTGCGGTTGAATTTTTGCAGGTCTGACAATGTTTTCGTTCGGTTTTCAACAGTGCCCTGAGCTTTGGGATACAATACCGTTGACGCAACTCATTTACGACAGTTTCGTGGTTTTGATGATGGTAACGAACATGATAGCTTCGAATAACTAGACGGGTGATATAGTGATCTTTCGGCAGAAGGATAGGTCGCTTAGTATCTAGCTGTACGCCTGTTACTGCGTCGATTCTTCCACGACAACGTAGAACTCCATTTTCATCCAGGTATGGTGATTGGTTGTAAATTTGGCTAGACTTATTAACCATAACCTGCTTGTCTTTAAAATTGTCTGGTTGACTGGCTTTCGCGAATACAGCCATCTCGTCCGTGTAACCTTCCAACTGCGCTTTTCGATACAAAAAGTTCTCTGCTTGCATGTATTCATCTCGCGAAAGTGGCCCCGTATTTTTTACAACCTTATTTATCTTAGCTCTCAAGTTATGTATGAAGCGGAAGACAAATGCTGTTGAGCGCAAAAGTCGCTTCCAGTTCGAAAATTTTTCAGGCTGAATGGGGTTGCGTTGAAGAACTTCGCGATGAATCAAATGTGGTTTTAGTTCTTCAGATGTCTTTTCGCATTCCGAATGATTCTCGGGCCACAGATTCTCTTCTAGCGTAAGAAACGCTGGTCCATTAAACCATCTGCTTGTTGCACTTAGGTCTGGATTTTTTTGCCATTTTGTAGCTTCATCTGCAACGTTAGATCTGGATGGTATCCATCTCCATTCGGTTACGTTTGATGTTTCAAGTATTTCGCCCACACGTAGAGCAACAAACTGCCGGTAGTTTTTTTGATCGGATCGTAGCCAACACAGCACGGTTTGAGAATCACACCAAAACACACGTTTGGAAATTTCAAACGATTGACTATTTTCAATATCATTGGCTAATCTCGCTCCTATCAAAGCTGCCTGAAGCTCCAGCCGCGGGATAGATAGTGGTTTAAGAGGAGCGACGCGAGTTTTGGCTGCAACCAGCACACAATAAGCTGTTTTTCCGTTGTCAATTCGTAAGTACGATACTGCTGCATAAGCATTCTCACTGGCGTCGACAAACGTATGTAACTGCATTACATTTTTTTTGTCAAATACTTGAAACTGGTAGCATCTAGGAATTTGCACCTTTTCTATAAGTGGTAATAATTTTATCCAGATCATCCACTTTTCATACTGATTATCATTTATTTGCTCATCCCAGTTGACTTGTGATCGCCAAATGTCCTGCAACAAGATTTTAATGTAGACTAGAAAGTTAGATATTAGTCCGAGAGGGTCAAATATTGACATGAGTGTTCTCAGAACCTCACGTTTTGTTGGTCGACGAGTTCCAATTAAAATGTCTTCAGTAGCTTTGTTATGTTGAAGCGAGTATGTGAACATGTCTGTTGAAGTACACCACCACATACCGAGTACTTTTTCAGTTTTGATATCTGAGCTTATGTTTAGATTTTTGCTGGCGACGCACCACTTTTCGCCAAGTGCTTTAATGACTGCAGATGAATTAGATATCCAGTTCCGTATCTCAAACCCTGCTTGAGAATGGATAAATATGACGTCCTTAGCCAGTTGAATTGCTTCTTTTTCGCTGTCAACGCTGTCAAGCAGGTCGTCGACGTAATGATTTTCTATAATTGCTTTATAAGCTCTCGGGAATTCGTGTTTAAATTCTTCAGCGTTTATGTTTTTCACATACTGAGCGCAGCTAGGTGAGCATGTGGCACCAAATGTCATCACATTCATTACAAAAACTTCTATTTGATCAGTTGTTTTATTTCGCCAAAGGAATCTTTGAACGTTTTGATCCTCTTCTCTTACCCGTATCTGATGGAACATTTCGCGAATATCCGCGCTTATGGCAATTGGCTTCTCACGAAATCGCCGAAGTATTTGAGGCAAAGGAATGAGCTGATCTGGTCCTTTAAGTAGCATGTCATTCAGTGATATGCCTTGTACTTTAGCAGCAGCATCCCAAACTATTCGTATTTTGCCGGGCTTATTGGGATTCACTACAGGGAAAATTGGTAAATACCATGTACGAGAAGTATGGTTCCGGAGTTCGTTGGGGAGTAATTTTCGAATATAGCCCTTTTCAACATAACTTTCCATTTGATCACTGAGATTCTTGCCTAGCTCTGGCTCTTTCAACATTTTCTTCTCAAGGCATCTCAGGCGGCGTTCTGCCATCGAAAAACTATCTGGGAGTACGACATTGTCATACCTCCACAACAGCCCAATTTCAAAGGAATTTCCATTTCTCGCAGTCGTAGATTTTAGAATTTCGCATGCTCTTCGTTCATCTGTTGACTGTAATACCCGTCCAAATGTCAAAACACCAAGGTTCTCAACTGAAAAATATTCCTTTATCATCTGATGAATTGTGCTATCAATATTATTCTCACAGTTACAAATGTGAGCATTAATATGTCCAGTTTCAGTGAAATTTTTGCCACAACTGCCATAGACAGTCCACCCAAGACGTGTTTTTGATGCTATCGGTTGGTTTTCGAAGCCTTCTTTTGACTTTAGTGGCAAACCCAATTTCATATTGTTCAGGCCAATAAGAATGGTCGGCTTAGCCTTTTCGTATGAATCAATGGGCAGTCTGGCTAAATACGGGTACTTTAGCTCCAACTTTCCTTTACAAATGGATTGCACGGGGAGCTGCAAATTTTTTATTGTCCTAACATTAGATATTATGAACTGCTTGTCTCTATTGGCTTTGCTGGAAATCTTCAAGCAGACAGATTTGGACATTTCTGTTCTCCTTGTGTCTCCAGTCCACTTTAGACAAAGTGGCATGGGCCGTCCTTCGAGACCAAGTTTGACAGCAATTTCTTCTTCCATCATGGTTAAAGATGAACCGTCATCAAAGAACGCATAAGTTTCGATAGAAACGTTACCATTGCTAAGTACAACTGGTAATATGCGGAAAAGAACGTCTTGTTCGACATCATCATTATTTATATGGGCAATATCATGCGAAGCATGCGACTTATATTTATGAGAAGTAGTTATATTTGCGATCTCACTAGTTTGGCTGTTATTGTGTAGCAAGCGGTGATGCTTAAGCATACAGTTATCTTCACCACAAAGCTTATTTAATTCACAACGCTTTGATTTATGTGAAGCTAGGCATGTTCTACACAGTTTCAAATCGCGAACAGCTGACCATCGTTGGCTAAGGTTTAGCTTTAAAAACGACTGACAGCAGCTAACTGCACAGCAATTTCCATTACAAACCGGACACTTAGTAGCACGAAATTGTCGCTTCACTTGCTTGTCTTGATTGATGTCGTTTTTTACAAGGCAATGTGCGTTGACTCGACCGCCTCCGCTGTATTTGTCGTGCAAGTGTTCTTGATTTGCAAATTTAGTAGTAAACGTCACATCACTGATTGCTTCTGCAACATTGTAAATCCAAGTACTGAACGTAAGAATGTTTATTTCTGGGAGTGTTTGTTTAAATATCGCCCAGTTAAGTCTTATCTGAGGAGGAAGTCTCTCAGTCAGCTCTTGCAACAAAGTGGGATTTTGGAGATGATCTTTTAAGTTAGAAGCCTCCATTGTTGCGCAGATGTTTTGCACGGCTAATGCGAAAGCAACTAGCGTATCTAAACGATCCACTCTAGGCAATGGCTGTCGTCTTAAATTTAACAAGAGTGAATTTATAATTAACTCAGGCCGGCCGTAAAGCATGCGTAACGTAGAAATTATGCCTGGAACTCCACTTGGTTGCATAAGTCGGCTTCTGACTGCCTCCAGAGCTGCACCTTTCAAACATTTTTGCAATCGAACCAAATTTTCTTCATTCGACAGTCCACAGATTCTTGTCGAGTTCTCATAGGTGGCAATAAAAATTGGCCAATCCTCGGGCTTACCACCAAACATAGGTAATTCTTTAGGCATTGCATGTCTGGCAGCCAGTTGTGATGATGTAACTAAACATTCCATCGTGTTGCATGGGATCGATGGTGCAACTGTAGAGTTTGGTGGAATAATGTTAGCACTGTTTTGAACACTTGCTGTCATAATTGGCGGTACTGCAGAAGAGCATAGACAGCTGGCTGTCATAGCTGGAAAACCAACAAAACCTGTTGTCGGATATTCGGCGACTGGATAACTGGTTGTCACAGCTTGAGAGACAACACACTTTCCACTATGGTATTGATGTGTCATTGTTAAATCGCTTGAAAACCGTGCTGCCGTCGATGCTACATTATAGGCTGTGTGATTACTGCTAAGTAATTTCAAGTTGTTGGCGTGTTGATTACCTTTCAAAACTGGTTTTTGAGTGAAAGCATTCGACGACTGACTAGCACGTTGTTTTGCTGCGTATTCGACATGTTCGATGCTGGATTCTATTGGCAGATTTGGGGGCGCTATAGAAACAAAAGGTTTCTGGGAGCTCCGCGTATCAATAACCACAGACTCAATTTGTTGCGGCTTTGTAGTACCAGCACTATTGATACCGGTAGAAGCACTTAGTTGACGCAAGTCACCTTGTTGAAGCCAATCTGTCACTCGCTCTTGCTGCTGCTCGATTGTATCAACTTGATCACATTCGTGAATGCTACGCAGTTCATCTTCTTGGCACAGAAGTTGATATTTTTTATCTAGGTACTCCTTGTCACGTCGGGCTTGCATTGCTCTCTCCTCTTCCAATCGTTGCATTTCAAGCTTAAGTTTTCTTGATGCACTGGAGTTGTGGGAAGATGAGATGGAGACTTCCTTTGAATTTGCGCTTCGGCTTCGCTGCCGAGCCGCACAGGTCTCACAGCACCAATCACTTTCTTCGATGTTGCTATCAACATCCATGCACTTAAAGTGAAACCACTGATCACACTTATCGCACTGCACCATTCGATCACTATCAGGAACTTCGCATATTTTACAGCTGCTGGACAACGTGTTGGGCTGCTGCAGAGGTGGTGTTCGTTTAACCAATCTGGATGGTTTGAAACCATCTTGGTTTTTTGCGGACATTGCAGGCAACGAATTTTAAAGAATTGTGGCGACGAGTAGTTGCCACGGTACTCACGTGCTGTAGGGTCCAATTTTCCTAGCCAGAAAGCAGACGAAGAATTTAAACTCTTGGTGTCTTAAACTCTTTATTTCGACTCTTTCCACGGCTTTAAAATTCCTGCATAATACAATTCAATACAATTTTAAACTTAAATATAAATTAATAAGATAAATTCTGCTTACGTTGGTCGCCTAAGTCACGTTCTGGAGTTCAAAAATAGCGGGACTTTTTTCTCGTGGCGTACCAATATATATAGACATCAGATCTGAATTATTTTGTCAAAGGTTGCGACCCTGATTCGCGAGTAATCAACCGACGTTGCCAACAGCTACTATGAGTAAAATGAATTACCTCGTACTCTATTCACGGCAGTCAAATAGAATACTCCACATGCATACCTAATTGATTTTTCATCATCTTACGTGAAACTAAATGAAACCACCATACTATACTCACGCACGGTGTACTTTTGCTAACCTGGAGAAAGAACATCAAATCTCTTCGCCATCAGATTCACGGTACCAAAAGCGAATCGACCCCATCTTGTATTCTCAAACGCGGAAATAGGTGGCAGCCCATTCGAAAAAAAATCAAGAAAACATATTGAGAAGAGAATTTCGAGTTTTTTTTAGGTATTTTCTAGTTCAGTTTTTGCACGCTTGTCTACAGAATTCTGCAATTTATTTAGATATCTCTTGGCTCGCATCTTTTGCACGTCATAGATATCTTAGCTCAACTCGCGTCACGAAATCGGAAATGAATTGTCTGAAAACAAGCAAAAATAAGCTCCGTGCGACCACCTAATGCGATTGACCCAATTCGCTGATGAATCTTTTATTGGCCTTGGGCACGTCGAGTAAACAAGGTAAGACTCTCCCTTGCAGCCTCTAGTTTTGTTTTCATAGTGCGGCTGCGAATGGACTGTTCAGCCACCATTCTAACATAATCTTCAAGCGAACTCGTAATGGATTTTTGATCGGGCAATTTTTTTTTTTTTGGTTTCTTATCTAGTTTCAGTTCAAATCGAGAATGAGGTCTGAGCGGCTGTCTGCAAGATCAAAAGGGACCGCTCCAAAAGTACCGATCGTTAAGAAGTCAACTTAGAACGGAGCGACCAGGCTAGAGTAGAGTGCCTGTTGTCTGGTTTTACATTGTATTGATCGGTTAGTGGCAATCGAAGATAGAACGTAGGCTAAGCAGTGCTGGGCAAACAGGTAACTATGGACTCTCGAAGACGATGGCGCACTTGTCGGGGAATCTTACAACCAACGGTTCCGACTTTGAATACGAAGCCGGATTGCTTAATTGGCATGAGCTTTAGATTAGGCTTGGATGTGTGTCATGTGTTGGGCATGTCAGTTGATATGTGCTTATCTGGGAAACTAGCGAGCTAGTGACTTCCTTTAGTATGTCTAATGAGCTGTGGAAGAGAGTATCACTCTCAACAAAGTTGCATGATAAATTTCCTGGGGAACTATTTCTATTGCGGATGGAGAGTTTCGAAGATACGTAGTCTTAAATTATGGGAAACTGTTGCTAGCTTAGAAAAAGTGATATTTGCCGAGTTTCAATGTTTCTCCTTGCACTTTTCATCCATTCATTCATCAATTCTTAAGAGAATATTTAAATGACGCTCAGATTAACTTGGATAATACGTTAACTGTTAGTTAGTGAACAAGTAGCGACTGACAGACCCAGACCAACATCGCGTTGTGAGTGAAAGCCAGTTGTTGGAAATGCGTTCTACAAAGAAAGCTGAGATATGTATATGTACAAACAAGTTAGCAAGCAGATGCATAGCTGATTGGTTAATACATTTGTAGACTGAAAATGACGTGATAACTATAACATATGAGTGAAACAACATTCCAGCAGTATTAAGGCCTATAGATTAAAAAATAAGTTCGCTAAATTACAACTACATAACTACTAATTTGTTTTCCATAAATAACAACTAATTACCAAGAAAATGAGTAAACAGTGCTAGTGTTGCAAAGGACTGTTTATTTATTTACTAATTTATTTCCACTTTAATAGGCTCGATCCCAATTACAAGAGCAGAATGAGGTAGAAAAAACGGAGAAAAGCCAATAAGTTTGCATAAACCTTAAAATTTAGATACTTCAAAATCATAAAGATGAATAAAGACTATACACTATAATCAAGTATAATATTAAGCGTGTTTTTTTTGCTCCCTTTATCTATAACGGAACAATGTAGATGCATTGAGAACAACACCAACTCCCCCTTTCCATAACAGGAGTTGTTATTGTTTCCAATGCGACTGCATTGTTCTGTTATGGATAAGGGGAGCAAAAAAACGCGCCTATTGTTTCGTGCACGCCAAACAAAGCTAACATCGTTGTATCAGCGCCAGAAAGAGCCACAAACGTCGAGTTATATCTGTCTGATACGTGTATTCAAAGAACGAAAACAATCTACCGATAAAGCATAGGATAGAGCCCTCTAGAAGCAAAATCGGAACATTCCAGAACCCAAACCGCAGTCCCATCTCATATGGTAATGGACACTTACAATAGCATTCTCGAAGCCAGATCAAGAACCGTCGACATAAATCCAGAATAGCCTAGACATATGCAATAATGATTCACCACACAAGATAATGGAGTATAAATATCGCTGCAAGAGGGGGAGTTAGTTAGCACACTGCGATAGTGAATACACAGTGAGAGTTTGTGGAACACGAACTAAGCGTATCCGGGCGGGATATGTTTGAAAAGCGATAAAAGGGTGAAATTCTAACGCAAAATTGTAATAGTGCAGTTAATAATAGTGTGATCAGTAAAGTGTACGCGATTTAGTGTTTAGATTTATTTGTGTAAATAAAAGTATAATTAGAGCTGTAAAAGAAAGCTGTTTTATTTCACGAATGTGGAGAATACCGAATCGACGAAAGGTATTTTAAGGGTAAAACACAACAATACTTATTTATTTATTTATTAGCCAAACAAGGCATCATACAATATACATAATGCAAATATCAAATCAAATACAAAAGTATTTTAATTTAAGTTGATATTTATTTGTATTAAGGTAAATTAGGATGGGAAATAAATAGGCTAAGAAGTTAATAGGGCCTTTGTTAAGTTATTTTTGAAGATAGATTTGGTGATACCTGAAGCATAGTGATGACTTATGCTGTTGAATGTTCTACAACATCTATTGATGGGTTCATTATACCCATAGACTGTAAGGTGCTGGAATTCCTTTAGGAGAGTTGTATGCCTAGTCCGTCTTGTTTGATTGTTCAGTGTAATATTGTTAGAGAGGGTTGCTATACTAACTGTTCCCTTAACAATGGCAAAGGCTAGGCATGCGCTAATTAAGGTTCTTCTTGATGAAAGAGTCATTAGGTTTAAAAGACTAAGTCTGTATTCGTAAGAGAGAAGATTACATGGATTATAGAGGTGCCTCAAGGCAAAAAGTAAAAATTGTTTGAGAACCGATTCGGACCTGTTGCTGGGTAGTTGAAAAATTGGGCTCCCGACTATGCAGGCGTATTCCAGTAGAGGTCGTACTAATGATGTATATAAATACTTAGAAGCCCAAATGTTTTTGAATTCTTTTGCGCGCCTCTTGATGAAACCTAATTGCTTGCTCGCCTTTGACAAAGTGCATTTTTGTATCTAGGGTTACAGCTAACTCTATGTTATGCTCTACCCTAATAAGTTTATTGTTATTGAGATAGTATGAGTTGGCTATGGCTTTATTTTTTGGGGAGAAACTTATCACTTGTCGACGTTGAGATTTAGTTCATAGACGTGGCACTACTGTTCGAGAGATACAAGTTTTAATTGGAGAAAAACAAAATCGGACTGCGTTTTGATAGTGTGGTATTATTTTAAGTCATCAGCGTAGAAGAGGTGTGTGGTATCAAATAAAAACCTAGATAGATCCGAAATGAAAATATTGAAGAGAAGAGGGTCCAAATGACTGCCTTGCGGCACTGCAGACAGCGAAAAAAAATGTTTTTGAAAATTTTCCATTCCCCAAAAAGATAAGATTTAAGCCAGCTGGGTAGGCAGCCAGATATACCGAAATCAAGTAATTTGTGTCAAAATTTAATGATCTACTCTGTATAACTGAAACCAGTATAAATCGCGTCAACTTGGTTTCCATTTTCCTTCTCACAGAGGACGTCCGAAACCAGGATCATGAGATTCGTGGTATTTGACCTGCCTTTTCGAAACCGGATCGTATCAAAATTCCGAATCACAAAATCTCGAATTAGCAAAATCCCGTATGTTTCCAAATTCCCGTATTCCAAAATTCAGAAATACAAAATCCTGTACTTATAAATCCCGCAACTCAATATCTCGTGGAACGAACTCCGGTATGAAACCTATTCATATAATAAAATAACAAAAACATAGTGATTTAAGTTTTTATTTAGGAATAAATTTCAACAGAAAGACATATTGTAAGCGATTCTTCTCAAATAATCGATTTTATCAGATTCTAATAATTTTTTTAATTTTTTGGTACCTTGCCAAATTTTTTTTCGCCATGGGTACTGATTCTCTTCCATTAATTTTCCTTTATTGAAGTTTTAGCTACAATAAAAAAAAATAGCTGAATGAAAAATCCCGTGGTTTTGCATAAAATAGAATCAGAATCTATATTATGCAAAACTACGGGATTTTTAAATCGGGAACTTGTATTATGGGATTTTGTAATACGAGTTTTTGTAATATGGGATTTTGTAATACGGGATTTTGTCTTACGGGATTTTATGTAGCAGGATTTGGATTTGGTAATACCAGATTTTGTAACCGGGTTTTTGTAAACGGGATAGTGTAACACCAGATTTGGTATCCAACCCTTTCGAAACCCATGTTGCTCTTCGTTCAGAAGAGGGTTAATTATCGAAGTCAGTTGATCGCAGATGAGCTTCTCGAAGAGTTTGGGGATTACTGAGAGAGTAGCGATGCCTCGATAGTTGCCAAAAGATCGTTTATCGCCGCTTTTGAAAATAGGCTTAAGGTGGGAAGATTTCCAACAGGATGAAAAGACGCCTTGTTAAAAATTATATACAGAGGGGTTATCAATTGATTGATTGAGGTATTTGGTCAGAGCCAGAGATGACGAAGGAACTGCACCAGAGGCGAGGCTAATGTTGAAAATGATAGACAACGGAACAAAGAGGGAAGACAAAAATAATTTCACCAGTATATTGGAAATACCGTAAATACCGGAACTAACATTGGAATATAGGTTCCACATTAGGTATTGAACTTGCAATGGATTAGTGCAAATCAGACAGGGTAAATGAAGTAAGAAAAACAGATCTAAGATTCAGTGCTCAAAAAGCAATCCTGTATTGCCTGTCTGATTACCCCTTTAGCCTTAGATCTAAAAACGCAAAGTTTTTGAAGATCCGAATGTGAGCCCGTGTTTTTAAATTTTATATGAGCTTTTTTCTTGGCTTTAAGAATATCTAAAACTTTCAGAAAACATAAAACTTAGACAAACCTCAGGCCACAGTCAAACCTCTAAACAAGAAAACCAGATCGTAAGACTGAATTCGACATGTGTGGAAATCAGCATTTTGAAAATTTTATCGAGCAATGGTAGGGCATTTATTGCGGAACTGGTACTTGATATCGACATCAACAAGGAGTAGAGGGTGACGAGGATCAGGTCGTATGTCAGGAAAAAGAGCTGGAAAAATCGAGTGTAAATCTAAAGGAAACTTGAAAGAACTAGGTCTAACCTTATGCTATTCGCATTGCGACGATAATTAAATACAGGACAAGTACAAAAAAAGAGGAAAGAAGAAGTCATAACTCAAAGATGGTTATTGAAAAGAATAAAGAGGTTTTTAGGATCCCATTCAACAGAAGGCATGTTAAAATTACCTAAAATTAGGAGAGAAATTGATGAGAATTGCGTAAGAATGAAACTACACAGCTCCGCAAAAAATAACGTGCTTTGCAGGGAAAATAACACAGCAGATAAGTAGTGCAGAGTTATACATTCAACAGGAAAAGTAGAATAACATCAAAGCATTCAACGAAGAGTATTGTAAATGGCAATTAAAACATCACCTCCATCGACTTTAGCAGAAGCAAGGCGATTTCGATTTTTTCGAAAAACCAAATGAAGAAGGAAAAAATCACCATCCCGTATATTTTCTATAAGCCAAGTTTCCATTAAGCAGACAACATGATGAATATTTAGAGTAGAGGCTTCGCGCCACAAAAATTTTGATAAAAAGAAAAGAGCGAAAAACACCTACAACCTAAATGTGATTCGTTTGTTTAACGCTGCTATGAGACAATTTTTCAGCTGCTTTCCGCTTTTTTTGTGGCCTTTGTGGATCAATCAGACTCATTTACGAGTATTTGTGGAATGACAGAAAAATATATAGGAATTATTTGTCATCAGCAATGAAAGGTTTGTTCTCTAATTTGGTTTCGGGTAAGTTTGTGCAACCACTTTCCCTAAATTTTCTGTGTTCGAAAAATGGCATACTTTTTGCTGACATAAACGTTTTCTTTTCTTGCATTAGTTTGCCCGAATTTTTTTCTGATAGCCTTTTTGGCATACTGGTTCTAACTGTCAAGTAGTCCCACAGACGAGTAATTTGACCTCGTTTTTAGGGCTAATTATAGTTGGGTGTTCAAGAAAGACAAAAATACAAGAGAAAAGATTGAACAGATTTTTAAAGAAAATATAAAGACATATTCGTAAGTTCTCGTGTTTAGTTACTTAAGTCAAGTCTAAAACTAATTTTCTGCATTAATTCATCAATATAAATATTAATTTTTATATTAATCGTATTTTAATTTTCATAATTAAACCTTTAAATATTCACATTTTGTATTAAAATAAATCTTGGCACGCTATGTTGTTCATGAATTTTTTATTTCAGCATATTGAAATACTTAAAAAAATATTACTATTTAAGGGGAATTTCGAAGCCAAATTTTGAAGTCTTATATTCCCCCTTCTAAAAATCTAACACTATGAGAAACTATTTTTTTCAACGAATGAAGGACGTCTGGGTCTGAATGGGCTGTCAGGCAACATATGTATAACTGAATCAGAGTATTATGGGTTTACAGTTTGAATCTGGGTGATCGAAAGAATGTGCTGCATGTTTTGCATTCGAGACCTTCTATTAAGCTCCATATTCTACGTCGAAAGACAGTTAAAAAGTTTCACGAAAAGCAGTTATCAAAAACTATCAAAATCAGATTTTAATAACAAATAACTTCGAAACACAATCTATCATCGAATAAATAATTCGCTATTTATAATCTCTGCGACATCACTAAGCATCTCTGAAAATTATTATAACTCGCAGCGAAAACATTACGTGAAATTTTCTGGTCTTCTTCTCTCTAGTCATCTTGGATGAATGGGATCTGCCTGGCAGTTAGCCAGAGGGACTTGTAGCCACCACGATCATCACACCATATATAGATAGTCCAAAATATGCCTCCAGGTTGCAAGACGAAAACATTAAAAGCACATAATGTATGGCCTAGCCGGAGACTGGGAATCCATGCTCCAGCTTCAGGCTAAGACGCGAAAACATGTTTGTTTCTTTCCGTACACAGATTTAGTGCAAAGCAGGCTCCGTAGCCCATATGATCCATTCTCCGTTGCAGTCGTCGATGTGTTCACAATCGAATCGAACTATGCATGATCGCTTCGAAGCCCGAAAGATAGCGAGCTTCTTCTGGGAGGGCTCTTCAAGCGCGGTGCTGCGAGTCTGCAGTCTAGAGTTTGTCTCAAAACTACGACGACAACGTTGTTTTAAAAGAACGTTTTGGTGGCACGAACTGGGCTCAGGAAAACACCAAAACTAAACGAAATTGCATATAGCTGTGGGACAACTTGGAAAAACAGACCCACCAGAGCCCAGTCCATACATTGATACAACGTAGATGCGGAGACCGCAATCATTACGACGGTCGGATCACGACAAGACCAACAAAACTTACTTCGCCATCCAGGTCTCCTCAGTCAGACAACTCAGATGTCTTTCTTAGTGGGACGGTGGCATCCATTCAGTTAGTCAGTTAATCGTTAGCGGTTGACCAACGCGATCATATGTGCTGCATTGTTATGAAAACTGGAGGAATTGGCGGTGGTGCTTGTTATGGTACTTGGTGTCTTTAGTGTTGTTCTTAACGGGCTGCAAACTACATTTATCGGTCGCATGAATTCCATGCAGCTCATGGTAAATGCACGATTTAGTGGTGGATATCTTCGCGGACTGGTGATTCGTTTAGTGTAAGTGTACTCTTGTTAAACTGTCTAACGGCTTGAAAATTTGAAAATGGAGTGAGTTTCAATGAAACCAAGTGATTTCGAAGTGATGAAAGTAACAAGAGGACAGATTAGTTGAATAAGGAGACCTTTGCTGTTTGTTTTTCAAATCACAATCATCCATGAATAAAACAGAGAAAATTCCAGAACTTGTAAAGAAACCAAGGGGATCTTATGCTTAAGTTAACTTTCAGACAGTCAGATATCGTTCTAAGTGCTCGTTCAAAAGTGCGCCCAATGTGAACTATTCTCATATTGTTTTGAATACAAATTTTCGTAGATTTTATCCACATCACCCAGAGTGATGCTGCGGAATAAAGTGATTCTTTGCTTGGTTTTTTGTTACAGCTTATGTGGAAATTTTTCTTCAACATACAATAAAGTGTAACATGTGTGTAGCTGTAGAATATTAAATGCAAATTGTTTCAAAGGATTTACAAGGATTTTTTAGCAGATCATAAATTCCTCATTTCGAAATCCTTATCGAATAAGGTAAGTTCTAGAAATTTGGGTAAACTATTTTGTGAAAGTTCGTAAACATGAATTGTTAGAAAAAAGTTCTGAAAGAAAATCTTAAGAGGTGACAATTTTCGCTTTAACACTAAGCTGCTCTGCTTTCACTGAAGGATGATATGATTTTCTATCTATAGTTTCTCTTTCCGAAAATCAATATTAATAGGTTTTTTGTCGTAATTTTATTTTTTGAAATATAGCTGTAAATATAAATCTGAAATCAAGAAATGGCACAGCCAAAAAACTTGTAGGACATTTTGAGGTTAGTAGACCTCTCAAATGTATGATTAGAAGCAAATATGAATCTAGGAAATTTTAAAACTAATATGCAACAATTCTTGTTCTCTGAATAGAACACTCTATGTACTTTTTTTGGTTTGGACTAGTTGTATGGACTCTTCTTCTCATCACTTTGCCCCTGCTACTCTTTTGAGAAGTCTTACCTTGAGAATGTTCATTACCCATTCAAGTACTTCTTTGCAAAATTGAATTTTTGGATGAATTGGAGATTTGACTGGAAGCTGTCTTATCGGTCCAAAGAAGGCTTATTTTTTAGAGCGGTTTGATGAAAAGTTGAACTGGAACCAAAACTTCAATACTTTACTGGTCCAAATATACGTTCCGAAACGAAAAAAAGTATTATGAAAAAATGCAAATAAATAAAAACCTAGATATATAATAAATCTGCTACTAAAAATATCAAACATTCAACAACAACTCCAATCGAATATTTCACTAAATTCAAACTTTTATGATTCCACCTTAAATATGCTTAAGCCGCATTCCACATACAGTGGGTGTAAGTAACGCCGTTCACTTAAACAAAAGAGTTAATTAAACCAAATCGCTACAAAACGTATATGGGGAGAGCTCGAAAAAGGCCAACGAAACAATTTAAATTCGACCGAATCCGATTATACCTACACTCATTCGCTTAACCTGCAAACTCGACGTGTTTCGTAATAGGTATTGCGAAAAGTAATTTAGTTCGATATTTCGACAGAGTCCAATTATTTGGCTGAATGATTAGTGAAATTTATTTGGCCGCAATCGATACAGATTCAGCAAGAAGGTAATATCAATTTTTCGCTCTAGATTGAGAATAAGGAGGATAATTGAGAAATTGATAGACTCATAATGAGGAAAATTACGCTTTCTAATTTTTGTTGTTATGGGAAATAGGGCTTGAGGGGTCGCACTTGAGTAGGGAAAACGAATACTCTGAAGCGAACGAAGGAATTTTTTTGTCAGATTGAATTGAACTTTTCAAGACAACCCCATCGACTTAGCACCCAACCGTTAAGCACATCTTTCTGATGATTGAACGGTTCTAGCACATTCCACTAAGCCGCTGCTATCATTGATCCGAAACAACTGTCAGGTCCAATAATTTCCATTTGTATAAGTTCATTTTCGTGTGCACAATTCATCAAAAACACGGAGGAGCCAACATTTCAAATTGCTGGGCTGTGATTTACTTTCCCCAAGACAAATCCATTCCGACGATTCGGCGTAAGCTTATTAGTTCCACCGAATCTTAAACCGAAAAATTCCACAAACCGAAGAAAACAATATTCTTGAAGTGGCTATCACAGCTACAGCTTTAAGAACTCTGCCGGTGTGGTTGGACTTATTTCACGGTTTTTGTTTTTGTCTGGAACCGAAATTGGTTGGTTGAGTTTGCGGTATTACGACTCAGATGCAGAAAAAAAACCTAACGAAAGATACGGACATGCATAGGTAAATGCTGTAAAACGTAAGAGGGATAAGTGCTTGCTTTTCGGTTGTATCTTGTAGCAATCAAAATTGAATAATCATACATAATCGTTGCGAAATGGCAAGAAATTGTTGAATTTATTTTTTGAAAACGACTTAAGTGCGTTGTAATGTAAAAGGCACTGACAGACTGGAATTGAGGCTGCAGGAAAAAACCAACAACTCTCGTCGTCAGTATGTTTTAGAAAAGCTGTTGGTAATTGCAAACAGCAAAAATCATACTAACAATAAGACAGTTAGCAGCACTAGCAGGCATCTAGACTAGCATTTTAGGTGCAGATACTTGGCGAACGCAGCATATCTAAGTACGATAAAGTACAATGAGGCATGGAGTCGGACCCGAATTGAAGGTCAATAATTTTCAAATCGTAGCCATAACGATCGCTCGATGTTGAGTTGTTACCGCCACCGCCGCCGCCACCACCATTTTCGTCGCCTGAGAAATCAACCCATAAAACAACAAACGGCATATTCATGGCATAGTACTTAGAAATAATGCTGCCGCTGCACGCCTTTTAGAAGTTGAAGCTGAGGCGGCAAAAAGGTCTAGGCCAACGATTCGAAGCACGGTATTGAGTCGTGGAATGATACTCATGCTATCGTTTGATATTGAATCGAGTCTACTTGCCGGTATACGGTGCGGTTCAGCTGTAACCTGCTGGGGGAGGAGGAACCGCTTGAATTTGCATGGCCCAATATGGAATAATGCAGATATGTACTTAACCCGATTAAGATCGTTGGAGGTGAAGTGATAGGTAGCTCTGATGCTTCGCAACGCATGTAGCGGTGATGCTGTTTTGTTTCAGTAACAATGATGGAATTCGCGTCGAAAATAACGGTAACCTTGCAAATCGAAGTTTCATTGATATATGTGTAAGCTGTTGCTTTATGGGTTTTGTTTTTCCATATTAGATTACTGCACTGAGATATAGTTGGTATTGCAAGTGCTTGAATTGATTAGTTTGCTATTCTGTATACCTACTTAGAGCTTCAAGTCTAGACTGATCGATAAAATTAATAAGCTAATGGTTTTTGTAAAATGGTGATGCCTTTAACCTAAAGTGAATAAACTGCATGCATAAAACACCATTTTAAAAAATTAACGGTTATTCCTGTTAGATATGGAGGGAATACATTTAAGTCTAATCAAAAAGAGAAATATTACCACACACGTATATTTTTTTTTAACGTGCGGATGCATCTATATTAAGTACAAAAATATAATCTATTTCAAAGTCTCCTATCTTGTTTTTTTTTTCAAAACCAATAGATAAAAAGTAATGGAAAACAATCTGCCGTACTCGTCTATTTCAATCAGTAGGCCACCATCAATTTTAGAACTACTCTCACAGCGCAATCTTCCCGAATTTTTTTGGCTGCCTAAAAAACTAAAGCGACCCAGTTGACAATCTGTTTCTCATTGACTCTACAGTGTGTTTCATTATGAGGTTTGATTTTCAATAGGCTTTTTTTGATAGATCACACGTGACTCCTCTCAAACTGTAATGCAATTTTTATTCAGTATTGTTTGAAAAATTATCATGGACTTACACCGCAGCAACGTATCCAAAATCAGCTCAATGAAAATCCGCTGTTTTATCGCGAAATTTTGTTCAGTGATGAGGCGCATTTTAGCTCAATGGATACGTCAATAAGCATAATTGCCGTATTTGGGCTGATGAACAACCAGAAGACCTTCAAGAGCTACCACTACCGTAACAGAAATGCACAGTTTGGTGTGGTTTATGGGTCGGTGGAATCATCGGTCCATATTTCTTTCAAAATGAGTCCGGTCAGAAAGTTACCATCAATGGCGACCGCTATCACACCATGATAACGGATTTTTTGCTACCCGAAATTGAAGCCAGTGGTATCGATGAACTTTGATTTCAACAAGACGGCGCTCCTTCGCATTCAGCGAGAGAAACAATGGACTTATTGAGAAATCATTTTGGTGAGAACCTGATTTCCACCAATAAATTGGCCGCCTAGATCGTGCGATATCACACCTTTGGATTATTTTCTTTGGGGTTACACGAAGTCTCTGGTCTTCAGGGATAAGCCAGCTTCAATCGGCGATTTGGAAGCCAACATTACTCGTGTCATACGCGAGATACTGGTCGCTATACTGGAACGCGTCTTCCAAAATTGGACCCTGAGGATGGACTATTTACGGCGTAGTCCCAGTCAACATTTAAATGAGATAATCTTTAAAAATTAAATGCCATAGATTGTTCTTTCGACTTACAATAAAATGTTTACTATAGAATTCAACTTTATGCCTTTTATTTGAAATTAAAAACCAAACCTCATAATGAATCACCCTGTACTTTGCATGAATACAATTCCTTAAGATTATCACACCCATCGTCCTTTACACCTTCCAGCCTATTCGCGTTCAATCTATTTTTAGCTCACGCATGAAGCATGCCTTAATATGGTCATATGTAAATTATGATCATGGCAGGGGTGAACAAATTTACACTAGAATCATTATCGGAACGACAACTTTGGAAGATAAAAACTGTTCGAAACTATGTTGCGTAAGTATACTGAGGTAATGATTGCATAAATGTAGCAATTTGATATAATTGAGGAGGTTGGCAGGGTATTTCAACTGAATCGAAGTCCAGTCGAGAGCCTGCCAAAAGTGTGTGATTGAAGGTTGTCAACAAACCAAAAAATGATTAAATGATTCCCTAGAAATGGCCGGGATGTTCCCTAGTCCGTATTAGTGGAGCACTCTCTAGTCCACACCCGGCGGATGCAGCTGTGCCGATTTTCTAGTTCTATGCGGCTGGTGTGGGTCACTAAAACTTGCTCTTGAAAACAAAAGATATGTATTGTTTACCCATCGAATCCACCATCAATAACCGTAATGTATATAAAAATAAGACAAGGAGACTTCTGTCCGTAGAAGACCACAATTTTTCTTTATTCTGTCGAAGCAATTTTAACTAACAAATATCTTAGCCTCGCATTTCAACACCTAAACTATTTTTAAGAACACTTTGATTCACCGATTCGACTGACTTTTTCTCCTTTGATCTACGTCATCATGCGCGCAAGTTTAGTTTCTTTCAGCGAAGTAAATTACGTTCTTTTTTTTACGTGGTAATACTGAGTGTAAAAGTTAGTGGTCGTGGGTACAACTAGAAATATGTATAAAAATTTTATTTTGCTAACAGTGTAGAGCTCGTTTTTTTATGCATATTTCTAGTGTAGGCGCGCACAGGATAGATGGGAGGGGGGGTTGAGGAGTTAAAGACGCAAGAAAGCTGTAGTACAGGGTAGAGAGCAACAACATTCCCAAAAGTATTTAAGTAATAGAGGGGCGAATACACCTTTCACTCCCGCCTACACTAAGTTACTAGTAGCTTTATCATAGTGAACTACTTTTGAGTTTGAATATTTGTGTAATTAATAAATAAACAATTTCTGAAAAAGCAAATGCATGTAAGGCAAATGCAAATGCATGTGGCTGATTTACCGGTTACTGAGGTGAGCGAATGGCGCCCACGAGCCATCTTCCGCGAACTGTTTCCGAACATAAAACTTAATATTCTGACTTCAGATTTGGCTGAATAAAGTCAATGGTATTAGCCAGCTGAAACTAATTTATTGAGCCATCAACTAATGAGTTCAACTGTATAAAACCAGTCATGCGGTAATGAATCGTGGAACAAATAACAAATCGAATTCTCTCCTTAAAAAGCACAATAAACGCAACGGGTTTAGATGGGACAACTGTAATTTGCTTGCTCATGGCATCTAAACACGATGTAGTGTCCTCTATTCGCCCCACCTTCATCAATTAAATATCATCTTGTATTTCCCAAAAAGTCAAAATAATTTATCTTGTCAAAATAATCATGACGATCAGGAGAAAAAGAATAAAGAGTGAACTTCGGTTTGGTGATCGGAGCTCACTCGATACAGGCATAAGACGAATATGTATATGTATGCATTTCCCGATAAGTAAAATACACCTGATTCAAGCGCTTCAATAAATTCAATTCACTCTTTTGTCATTGTATTGCTAAAAAAAACCTTAAATATATTTCACATCAACCAACGAATGATTTTCAAACCACAATAAAATTTACTGCTATCTCATAATAAAATCTTTCCATTAATTCACATCCGTTGGTAATTTCCTTCGTTCATTAAGTTTGTAATCATTCTAGCTTGGGCGTTTGTCATGATCATCTTGCATGATCCATCTAACTGTACGAGCAGACCATATCAAATATGGTTTTTGTGAACTGGTTTTGAAGAAGATTTCGTTGGAAGCCATCCGAAAATGATAAAATTTGCTTCGATTTAACTCGAAAGTAAGAACAACTACCAACGCTCCTCACAAATGCGACTTTGATGGAACTAACGACCTCATATGAATTTTAGAACCGTCTGCACTCTCTGAACAAATGAAATACCGAGCCATTTCCATCCACGTGCCTAGAACACAACCTATGTATAAGATAACAAACATTAACACACTCCCTAGGCAAACATCAGTCATTTCTTGAACGGAACTAAAGATTTTTGATGTTGGCTTCATTTCAATAATAACTTTCTTTGTTCGTTTCTTGAATGAGCTCATGTGTACATGTATGCACGTATGGATTTAAACTAAAAGAACTTGAAAAGATTTACTGTATGTCATTACTACATGCTAAGTGCTGAGGTTATTTCAGCTGGATATCATTAATGTTTAATATGCGTAGATTCTATGGAATACCGTAAGGTTCCATTTCAGCACCCACGCTTGCTTTTTTTTATTTCACTTGCAATGGCATATGTATGAATATTCAAACGGAATTATTCCGTTTGGTTTTTGTTAAAGATGTAAGTAAAGTTTGAGGAAATGAAACTTAAGTGTTTTGTTGATTCCTATGACTCAGATGAAAGTCTGATATAAAATCCACTGAAAAAGCGGCCAGTTTCAAAAGACAGACAGCAAAAAAGATTAAAATTGGAACTATTATGGTGGTGTTGCCATTATTATATGGTATTCCTTACGAAAGATTTGATCAATCATTGCCCACAATTATTTAAAAAAATACCCAGAAAAGCTATATTTCACGGCTTTTGACATTAACATCTGAGCGCAAAACCTCTTTTCAAATTACATTATTTCAATAAATGCTCTTTGCATAGTTTCATATAAGCCTATTTCTTTATTTCTTTTCAATTCCAGTTTGATATTTCAATTCAAATTTAAGACTTTCAGAAATTTCTATGCAAATTCAAGCTCAGAAAAGGCAATATCTTTTAGGCTGCCTGAAAATCGTAATCCTATTCTGACACCGAAACGATAACGAGTAAATAATGCGCTTATTATTTTAAGTTTTTTTTTTGTTTTAGCTTATATATATGCTGCTACTGCAGGTGTTCCATGTATTAAGAAGACTCGCACTTACATCAGATAACTATGCTAAGAATACCAAAAGCTGACAAAAATAAAACGAAACAAATGTTCTCTTCGGGCACATGCTTGTCCCTTCTCTCCTTCTTCTGGGTGGTAAACTATAATTGATATTGACACCAGAACGACCTTGACAAATAAAAACCGCAAAACCCTCTTAAAATCTCACTGCAGCGGGGTCTAATTAAATTCAGATTTATCCATGTTTTATGCTAATGTCTATTAATTGGACTGAGCTGAGCTGGCCTGGACCAGATTGTGATGCCATCATATGAACTGGATATGAAGTAGTCAGCTAGACACCAAGCGTTCCGAAGAGCTAAGTATCGATATGAAAAATATGCTAATGATAAGCCAAAGTCGTGCCTACAGGATAATTTCGAAAAAGATAAAAATGCGAAAATGACAAAGCCGTGCTCATAGCTCTGTAGTCACGATTTTCGAAAGACTTGAGGCGGAACGTTGGCAAGTTCTTTGTGGTGGAACCATGAATTTCGACATGAATGGATTAACATGCACAAATAAATGTAGGTATTGAGTTTGACGTATGATTCATTGCCTGGATATTTTGGCGGAATTTATTCTGCATCTCAAGACGATTTTATGAGATAGTTTTTTTTTTTGGCTATGAGATAATCTTGTTTTTAAGTGAAAGCATATTGTCAAATGGCAGTAAGAACTCCACTACAGAAGACTATCAAAAGCCACAAACCAAATTAAAATATTATTTCAAAAATTATACTTTAATTATTATATTAAATCAAATGCCATTTTATTTATCTTATAAAAATATTGTCCTTTGATTCTGAAAACAACTATCTAAATTGAACAAAATTTATCCTTCATACAGGATTATATTGCCCTTCAGCCCGAATTTCACGATCGAGCGGTTATAGAAAGTCGCTTAACAGTTTCATGTTGTCAACATGTCGAACAATTATCCATCTTAGCCCATTAGGGTCTGCTTGCACCATCATCTATTCGAGAGTAATCTAGTCCATACTGGCAGTTCTGCAGTTCGGTTCGAGTCCAGCTCTCGATTGGTCTTAGCCCAGCAACACGGCTTATCAATGAAGCCAAGTTGCGCCGATGAGCCAAGCCAGGAAGATGATCTAATTAATAATTCACCTGTAATCGTAATACTCGTAATAAATGGCATCGTACAGTCCACCGGCAGCCCACGCACGCATTTCATTCAGAACATGTTCGAACATTCGCGATTTATTTATACCGACCAGACACGGTACCATGTTCAGTATACGAGTGCGGGAAATAGTCATGTTTGGAGTTAGTGTAATTTATCAGAGAATGATCGGTTTAGTTAGATGTTTACGATTTTTAACGTTGGATCGAAGATAATATAATGGTTGCGAAGAATATGTTAAAAATGTATTTCTATTTGAAAGTTAGTCGCCAGTTGGTGCTTGCATGTCAAATTTGTAGAAAATGATATATTGGTTAAAAAAATAGGATTAAATCGTATATTTTGTAGGCATAAATTGCAGCCGTAGTAGGTTACAGATCTTTAGGATGGACTACACAGAGATTTCCGGTCGATAATTTACACAAAGTCGTAACAAATTGCAGGTGCAGTAAAAATATTTTAAGATAGCAGTCCGATTACTACCGCAATTTGTTATGAAACTTAGAGCTGTTACAGCGTCTTTTATTTATTTATTTACTTACAACCAAACAAAGGGTACACCAATAAAATAACACACTAGAATTGAAGTTTAATAAACACATTTTTAATGCATGTGATAAAAATACATGAAAAAGAATAGAAACAATTTAGTAAATTTTTGGAAACAATTGGATTTTATTGGAGTTTATCACTGGAGAATCTTTGTTAGATTCCTTAATCCTTGATCTAGAAGTGGTTGGGAAATAATATTTTGCAGTAACTTTCAATTGGCTGGTTAACTGTTAATAGACTGTGTGGTGTCAGTGTTCATTCAGTAACTGCGTGTGCCTCCTCCACCTCACTGACTCGTTGAAAGTTGTCATATTGAACAGGGACACAACATTGATCAAACCGCTAATGACATCAAGAGCAAAGCAGGAGCATATGACCATCCTCCGCCGTAGATAGTGTTGATAGATTTAAATCGTTTAGCCTGCATCTGTACGTTGGTAAATTATCAAATTCGTGTGGATTATAGAGATCCCTCAAGGCAAAGAGCAAGAACTACTCTTCTGGACTGATTCGAGCCAATCGGTAGGGACCAGAAAAATTGGAGGCCAGATAATGCACGGGTATTCGAGCAAAATACCCTAGCCAAACTTTAGTCTGCGAACATAAACAAATGTCAAAACGGACCGGTTCATGAGCACTTTTACATCCGCAAACACGTGTGAACATTAGACATATGACAATACGGAGAGCTCATAGTAACAATTGAGCAAAAAGTTCCCCAATGTGCATGCCACTGTTTTGGCAATTCGGAAAGATATGCTTGGGTGCAACATATGCTTTGGGTGGTTTGCCTTGTGGAACACCCGCGAAGGATTCAAGAGTCACGAGGTTGGTGACCTGCCTTTTCTTAAACCATGTTGCTGTGCGTTTAGAGCTGTTATTAGAGCTGTTAGCTTACGTACCTCTCAATACCTCTGTAATTTTCAATTTACCGACTATCACCACATTTAAAAATAGGCGTAAGATGGGAGGATTCCTAGAAGTAGCGAACAGCCCCGCAAGAAAGTAATTTATTCAAAATTATATGCACTGGCAAGATAAGCGACTCCATACATTCCAGGATGAAACTAGAAGCGAACAAGTAAGGACCAGAACCCTTGTTCACATTAAGGTATTTGATGGCCTTCTATCTTAAACTGTTATCCAGCCAAGGTTTAGATATTTTGTCTTTTCTCTTAATCTGTGGTCCGTAATTTTCAATG
Organism: Nemotelus nigrinus; assembly: GCA_947369275.1. Taxonomy (NCBI): domain Eukaryota; kingdom Metazoa; phylum Arthropoda; class Insecta; order Diptera; family Stratiomyidae; genus Nemotelus; species Nemotelus nigrinus. The sequence goes on from OX376374.1 coordinate 3,650,243, forward strand.
GCGTCAAAAACCAACTCATGGAAAAAAGATACAGTATCGACCAACCCTAGCGTTGAAAAATTATTAGCCCAGTTTATTTGGAGAAGATGGATGATATGTAATGTTTTGATAACCAGTATTGCGAAAGTTATATACAATATAGTTATTGTATATCAAATGTAAATAACAGCTCAGCTATATAGGTAAAGTGGTGCAAAAAATTATCAGCATCAAGAGTAAATATGAGCTATTTTCTACAAATCATTGCCATAAAATGTAAAGTAAATAAATATTTTATTATTATAATTATTTTTGGTAATATAAGTTGAGAATTCAAGTAATACAGACTAGTAAAATCTAGCTCGTGCTGTGTTTAATTTGTAACAATTCGTAGAATAAATTCACAAAGAAAACATTCAACGAAAACAAAAACTTTGTATGTGAATATGCTTAAATCTACTACTTAAATCTACTTAAGCGCTATTGATAAGAGGAACTAAATTAACATCAAGCTAGAGTGTTTGACGAAACAAATACAAGAAGAGGGTTGTTTATGTATAAAATTTTGCTGTGAAAAGTAATGGATCTTCTTTTTACCAGTTCAACAACTGAAAGCAAGTTGGCAATACTGTGGAGTGAGTATGTTGAAAAGTGCCAGGGCTTGTTCAGTATGATTTACAGGCATTTGTTCTGCATTATCTAAAGCTTTTTAATACAGCAACAGCTCTAGTCAGGAGACCCATATGAAATGAGTGATAGATGAGCAATTTATTGCTCTTTGAAAGAGAAAAATTTCGATTTATTAGCGGGTATAAGGTTTTGATGGACAGGGCAATTTTGTTGCACACTTCGTTAACATGATTTTTAAATGAGAGCTTGCTATCAAGAATCACGCCGAGTTTATTTTAAATAGGGCGTTTATTTCCATAATTTAGATATCATACAAAATCCATTCCACTACTCTCCCTATTAAGTTTATTTTCGAGAATAATGGTGATATTCATTAGCAAATGAGCAAGTATCATCTGCAAAAGTTGCTATATCGCACATAGAATCTACTGGAATGTCAGCAGTGTATATATTGGGACTTAAAACTGCTCCTTGTGGAACACCCGCGAAGATGGGAAAATCAGAGGAAAAACTATTCTTAATTTTCACCTTGAATATACGCTTTGTACGAAAAGAGTCGATAAGTTAAATGAGATAGTAGAAGAATGAAAATAATTGGAGTTTATAGATAAGACCGCGGTGCTAAGCAGTATCAAACGCTTTTTCTATATCCAGAGTCACAAGACCCACTGATTTTTTTTCGTTAAGTGATTTTTTGATATTTTCTGAAACCCTATGCAATTGGTGAACAGTAGAATACTTTTGCCTGAATCCGACCTGAAAATCGGGTTTAACTTTCGTGGTTTCGCAAAATGTTTGGATTCGCATTAATATAATTCTCTCTTAACGTAGGAAGTAAGCTGATTGGGCGACAATATTTAAACATCCCCGTAGATTTACCTGGTTTCTTTATTGGTAGTTCAATAGCTCTTTTTCATGCTTGCGGGTAGTAGCACAATTTCAGGCAGGCATTAAAAATAAATGTAATGAATACAATCGCTTTTCTGGATAAGTTCTTAAGTGCTACGTTTGGAATTCGACCATCGCCAGGAGCTTTACGACTTTTAAGACTTTTGATTACACAGATTACATCTTTGGATTTGTATAATATTTTTTTTAGATCCTGTTTCTCTACAGGAAGATTATCAATAGATTATCATTTTCAACTAAGCTGGTGGTTATCGTGGTTCCCATGTGCCTAGTGGTGCTATAGGCATCGTGAAAATATTTCGCAAGAGCTTCGGTTTTATCTGCGTTACGACAAATTATCTCACCCTCATTTTCAATTTAGAACGCGCCTGCAGATTGCTTACTCTTCAGAGCCCTTTGAATTTTCTACATATGTACTTAAATCACCATGGTTCATACTAGAGAGGAATTTGTTCCAGGCGATATTTTTAGCACGGCACGAGCAATCGCGTTTTTTATGTTTGAACGGTTTAATTCTATCTTCAATGCACAGTTCCTGTATCGTTGCCATTGCCGTTTTACGTAATTCCGTCGCTGAATAAGAGCTACTATATCCGGACTAATTAAATTGAATCACCCTTTTGCATTTTTCTGCATGAGGTGGACTCCAATCCGTATTCTTAAAAGAAAGAGACAACAATTATATATCTAATATTTCTTCATTTGTGTACGAATTATTTAAGAGACATGTGAGGCAAAAGTGCTTACCTCCTTTTTCACTTGATCAGCCGTTATACTAAGGTGCTCATGATATCGAACAAAAACAGTATGAAGGGCCTAAAAATCTATGGGAAGACCTTCCGACTGAATCATAACATTAAAATGAGTCTTAGTTTTACCCTCGTAACAAGCGCAGTCAGTGGCTTTTTGCATGTAAGCAAGGTAGAGGAGAACGTGCTCATAGATTTTCTTATGTCTTAGTCAAAGAAGCAGATACTCGTATCGTAGGCACCAGTGGGTCTAGGAATTTAGATGCAGTCGTCACTGGGTGGCTCGAGGGATTGGCTGTCACGATTATACCAGGGTAGTTGGGGAGATTTCATTTTCCCCGCGAACGAAATAAGGGTATTAGGCGGGCTTAGAGGCGGTTTTAACGATAACGGATGATCTTTTGGCAGCAGTACAATCGAAATTTTAGCATTTGGGAGTTCAGCAGGGACTCTGCTTTGGGGAAAATTATCTTTTAATTTTTTTAATAAAACTGGAGATGAGACTCTTTTGGAACTGATGCTAGGGACTGTGGATAGCTTGGTGTTAAGATTATTTATCAATTAAGACCATCAACGTTGCAGTCAATGTGAATAAGATCTTTTATTCGCGAATTTTTGGCTTGGGATCCATATTTCTGGATTAAAGATTAAATTAAAAATATTGTGTTTCGCGGTATCGATTTCAAAACCCCAAGATTTATGTGCATAGATGCCGTCTGGCAACACTTTTGAAGCGTCGTTAAAGAGTGGAACGTACGCAAAAGTTCAAGAAAAATTGGCTTGTATTATTTGGAGTGACAAGAGGATATTTTCTTGACAATATATCTCTCAACCACAACCTTCAAAAAATCAATTAAATCATACATTCACAAAATTTGCATCACTCCAATGTACCTCTATTAACTAGGCCATGCTTAAGCATCATTGAAATACCTCAAAACATTCAAATTTCCAGAAAAATGAAACCGACGTATTTCGCAAATTTTCATCGAAAAATCATTACTATAAAAAAAATTATGTGAAGGCTCCCAACTCGACAATAAATCATTTTGCCTGAAAAGCTAAAATTTCGTTTCACAAAAAAACTACAGGCACGCCTAACAAATAATCGATTTGTATCAGTGGAATGACCACAAAATAGCAATAAATGCGTGTTTTATGAGACATGTTACAGCAATCGTAAACTAACCGAAATAGATCACTATCGTCATCGCACCACGTAACTTTTTTCATTGATAAACAACAACAACGGAAAATTCACTGGTGCAGTTTGCAGTCAGCAATATCAAATACAGTATGCGGTCACAGCATCCATATTATTGATTGTTTTTAATGAAAATTACTCTTAGTCTTGATTTTTCTTTTTTCAGTTAATTTTTCTTATTTTTCATTGCTTTACTTCGTTCGGCGATTGCGTTCTAGTGTTGAAATAGTCAAGACAAAAACGAAGTGAAGTCACCAAAAAAAAACTGAAAGAGCTGAGTAATGGGTTGGAGGTGGCGATGTGGAATACGATGAAAGTTGAATTTATTGTCCACCTGAATCGTAAAGATTTACTGCACTGATGTAACCTTATCCTCTGCGCTTTCCACAATCCGTTGCGAGGAACCATTGCGAATATGATTTTATGATGCAAGTGAACTAAGATACGTTGTACGATTTCGAAGATATTTTGTTATATTTTATGAAATTTTTTGATTTTGTTTTTTGTGTTGATTTGTTCTGCTTGAAAGAGTCCGATTTGAGACAGATCCAAATGATGATTCGATAGTGTTCGCGTCGTCGACTTGTTTTTATCTGAAGCAGGGCAAATTGATTCTATTACCATTAGTCTAAGTTAAAGCGAGTCACAGTTGGATTTGGATTATCCTTGGCACGAAAATCACTTACGAGTGATTCAATCACCGTGTCAGATTCGTTACGAATCAAATATCGGAATGATTTGAAGAAATAATACTTGATTGCAAAATATTAAGCACAGGCAATTGAATTAAACAATAGTGCGTTTCCGGTTCGGTGAATTTTACCTTGAATAATTGATTTAGAATGTAACCAGCACACACAATTTGCCGGATCGAAGGTGAAGCTGAGAGCTGAGAATGTGAGATTTTTGCGAAGCGTGTTAAAGATTCACGTCTGCAGAGAAGCAGCAAATGTGATAAAGATTATTCCTTTAGCCCAATTTTTCGGTACATTTTCAATCGTTCCGGGCTGTATCTCACGAATGACTCGAGTCAAGTTATGCTTAAAGTCATCAACCATTGCAAGATTGTCGGCATAACATCGAGCCTTAGCGTGACATCACAAAAAAAAAATCCAATAGCGCCAAAACTCGGTTCCACCGCGGCCAGCTGATCCGAAACTGTTAATTACGCGATTTACGAGCTTGATGCGCAAAACTGCTACTATTTTACTTTATGTATCGCAGCACGCACCATTTGTTGCAACTAAGGTCATTCAAGTCCACGTTTTCGATTTTTCTGAACACATGTTCAAAATCGCTTCATTGCCATACTTTTCAAAAACTTTTGTTTGACTTCAAATTTACTAATCATGTCGACGCTAATCATTAAAAGCAGGTTCACCAATCCACACGTGTATTTAAGCCAAGCTCACATTCACACGCATTAACTCTTCTGAGTTATGAATGAAATCAGATTCACTTAAGGTCTTAAAGAAATTAATATGCTAAACCTGTCAGGAATTTATCACACAACACGATGACTACATACATGGACAACTCCAAGTCTTTCGAGTCGACGGTGTCACCAACAGACCATCGCCACATTAAAAATACTTACAATGCTTACAAAAACTCGAAAACATTGTCATTGGCATGTCTGATCTGATCAGATCTGAGTGCGCTCGCATATTTAGCACTTGTTGTCATCAGATCAGAACTTGGTCATTGCTTTTTGGCGCGACATGATTATCGCTCGTTCCTTCTGTGTCCCCACTGACTGAATCGAGCGGTCTCAACAACCCATCCACATGAAGAATGAGTGTCTAATTCATCTCTATATGGCCTAATGACGCCGACAACACCTTGACAAACGGACATTATGCGGGCGGTTTCAAATAAAACTAAACGCGATCGTGACTAGGCCGAATCCTCAAAAGGAAAATACCGAAATTCAATAAAAACCCGTCGAATAACTCAGGCCTAATGTCATTGTGTCGTTGTCAAGTTGGGCAGCTAAAGCTGAGGAACAAAGTAACGGCAATCATTTGATCATTCATGTGCTCGATGTATCCGTTACAAAATCAGAACAAAATGGCAGTCATTAAGACGGATTTCGTCGAAGCCGGATGTTCAAAAAGCGATCTCCAAGAGGCATTGTGACAGTTTAGACGACGACGATTAGCTCTAGCAGGCCGTAAAGCTACAAGCCAACAGATTCCGGACGTATTAATTTCAAATTTCCACGCAATGATGAATATGACTTTTTCTTTCATTTCGTACAATAGTGATTGAATAAAAACTATGTATCTGTCCAGTCATGACGTTTGCTTGTTGTCGTTGTTGTTGCAAAATATCTTTTTTGGAGCTCTCCCGATGATAAATGGATGGCAGGCACCATGTCGCCATTTTTTCAACGATGTAAAAGAAAATGATTCGAAATTTCGAAGAAGCTTGATTTTGTATCGCACGATATTGATATTGAAATGCAAAAGCTTCAGAAACGCATCCAAATGATAAATGAATAACACGATTCGTTTTCAGATTACTACAACAGATAATGCTGAGATTTTGTTATTGTGAATTCATTTCAGGATATTGAAAGAAAAGGTCAATGGCGGCTTGTTGCCATCAGTGCTAAATAAGAGCGTGTGATTCCATTAGGTAGCTTTCGATAGCTGTTGTTGGTTTCGAGTGTAATCGAAAGCTAATAATGGATTGCATTGATGTTGAAACGTGACTGCTCTCGGATGGAGGAAAAATATAGATACTGCCACCAATGAACGGGAAATGTGAAGAGAATAATTTTTTTTAAAATTTTATTCCTTCATTTGGTTGCAGGAAGAGAAAGAGGCATGGATTCTTATTGAGCTCTATTCCTTTTATCTTACTGAGTATATTTATTACACACCCGCTATTTTTCTTACGAAATTCATGAAAAAAGAAGGAAATCCAATTGATCGATGTCTCATTACAAAAACTTCAAGCTACTGCAATCGAGTAAACGTGTTCAAAACACACGTTTGACAATCGCTGTAAAGGGACATTGGCATTCCTAGCCACAGCTTAATACACGAAAGCCAAACACACCACGGGACTCTTATCGCATCATTGCAACTAATAACATAGGCAATTTATCGCCAGTCGATAATTAAGTACGTGCCCAGATAGCTTCACTAGCCACTACATCCTCCACGCTCTGCAACATTCACAACATTGTAACGATTCCGCGAGGTAGTTGGGCGAACAGTGGTACGTCCGCGGACATTTGACATATCGTCACTGAAGCATCACAAATTTTCGATCGCGAAATTCCTTCGAGGGACAAGTTGAAAGACGTTGCCGCATGCATGCGCTCCGGATCACCATCGATTTTGACGACTTCTTGATAGTGCTCTGTCAGCAAACGCGCCGTACCTTCAATTGCAGTCAGCGCGAAACGCATAGGTGGATATTGCACTTGGTCACGAGCGTGTAATATATGCATATGGTCCAGCCAGGCGAGCAGCCAGCCAGTTGGGTCCAGTCCAATCGAGTCGGAACTGGAGGAACTGGCGAGGAGAGATTCGACCTCAAGAAAAAAAGAAAGTTATGGTAACCTGTTGCCGGGTCGCACTGACCGCCTGGCTTGCTCGACTGGCCGGGCGAAATGGCCATAACAATTACGAGTGACAGTACGACTACGACGATAACAACAAAAAGTTGAACGCACGACGAATGTGCTCGAAACGTGTGCAACCATGCATAGGTGAAGGCTGTAGGTGCAAGTGCGCCAAGACCAAGAAGAGGAAGAAATGTTGCTGCCTCAGTGCTTGCCGAACCTGTTTCGCGATTGAGATCATTTCGGTGATTTTCCTCAATATGTTACTACTCATTAGATCTGCGGAGAGATTTGGGCTTTCGAATGAGCAACAACAACAACAACCGCAGCACTAGCAGTCGTGGAATGAAAGTGCTCCGTGTACCAATGACCGATTTGTTTCTCTCGTTTCTTTAATTATTTGTGCTTTGATGGTTGTATTGATTAATGCTTTGGGCAAGGTTACAATGGCAGTTGGTCTGGTCGCCTGATGATGGATGGTCTGAATGCGACTTTGTGCCTATGAAGTAGACATAGAATTGGAAAGGTTTCAAAAGAAATTTTTTGCTAAACCAATGCTTTTAGCAACTCGAACGAATCATCTAATTTCCTCCTAAAGCCAAATTGAACTGAAGTGCCAAGCAACCGGTTTGCTGTTAATTCTTGGCTGTTTTTATTTTCAATTTCGAATTTATTGCCTTTCACATAAAATGCATCATTTTATTTAGGTGAAAAATTTCACGCATTAAAAATATTTACAAATTGCACAGATTACAGTCGGTATTTTAAGCCGCAAGATGTTTTCAGCCTCTTGAAATCTCAGCGCAAATCAACCATTCGTTATAAACTTAATGGTGCGTATCTGTCACAAGCCCGATATCTTCGACTGCTATATTGTTTTGCATGACTTCATCTGCTCTCGATTTCTTTTCGCTGCGGTTCGTCGATCGAAAGGAAAACGGAATTTCTGAAATGAATACTTGTATGATCGTGTATACCGATTTACATATTTTTATCCCCGTGACCATAGATGGACACTTGCAATAATACATTTACCAGTCCAATCGTTCTTACCAAGCTTGTGTAGATTTCTTGTTCTCGTTGCTCTTTGAAATGTTTCGTTTTTATAAAATATGATCCTAATAGAAGGTATTGAGTTGTTCGAAATGTATGCAAATACTGCAAAGGATGCTATTTGAATTCGAAGTATATTTTATTTTAGTGAAATAGATTCTTGGTAGAAGATACGATTGTATAAATGCTTCGATCGCTGTATCTGAATAGTTGTAATGGTTAGGATTTACATTACTGGACAAAATGCTTCGCTGGATGGAAGATAGGGTTGTGGATAGTTCGATTCATTGCATCGGCGGTGCATTCGAATTTACGATGCCATTTCGAATAAGTCTGTGGCAACGATTATCGTTTTTCAGCTATTCGAATGCTTCAGATTATTCAGGAGGCGTGTTGAGCTCAAGAAATTAAAGATGGCAAGTTTGAGCGATATATATCTATGAGTTTTGGTAGATATAATGTACAAATAAATAATAAACTGATACCTGGAATTATTCTGTATAAAAGCAAGCAAGGATTGACTTGAGTATGGAGAAAGGAAGTGTAAAATATTTTGCCATTATGCGGGAAGTAGGTTTAGCTTGTCTAGTAATCATCCTAAAACCATATTATTTCCAGATAAATAAAGGATTATACTCATTTGCTTAATGTTCAATTTATTAATTGAATGACAGCTTGTGGTTCATTTATGAATTTAGTTTTGCTTCTAAGGCAAAAGATTCAGCTCCAGTAACTTACATAAATACGGGCTTCGAGGTAGACTTGATTGTGTAGTATTTTGGTGATTAGAATCTGAAGTAAAAACACTTGGAAAATTCGCGAGCTGTAGTTATTTCAATAAAGGTGTGTCATTCATGTATTCCAATAATTAAAATCCTTTCTTGTCTTACATCAACTCTCTTGAAAACTCCCACAACGTTCCGGAAAATATGTACCATGATGATACTACCGCTTCTTATTTTCATAGAGCTTGCGAGCTGCTGTACCCAGTCGCTTACACTTCCCTTGCATAATGCTCCCAGTTCCTGCCCTGGTGTTTCATCTTCACTTTGTATCAATTTGCTAGCACTTGAACCATTGATCAACTGCCTTGATTATGGGTAAAATGGCTTTCGCAACACTAATGAAGTGATTTTTCTCTTCCTCATGTGTTCTACTCACAATTTCAAACTGTAGTCTAGTCTATAAGAAATTCTTGTCGCAAAGGAATATTCAAAAAAAAATCTACCATGTCCGTTCATTTCTATCATACTAAAATTCCTCAACCGTGTTGTGTGCAACAAACTACGAGGTGTGGCAAATAAATAACGAGAATTATTTTTTTGTGTTTCAGGTGGCAACACTGACGCAATGATTGAAATATGTCTTTAAAGTTTACAATATACCAGGTTACCGTACAAAGTTTCAAATCGATTCCCATTGTGTTTTAGTGACAGTGTTTTTTTTTGAAATTGGTGTGTTTTAGCGATCTGTTTTGAAAAATGAGTGATCGAAATTTCGAACAAAGAACAGTGGTGAAGTTTTTGGTTAAATCAGGTGAAAAACCAGCAGAAATCTTCAGAAAACTTTGTGGAGTGTATGGGAGTGACTTTTTATCACAAGCTCGTGTGTTTGAGTGGGCTCGGCGATTCAAAAAAGGGAGGGAATCGGTAGAGGACGAACCGCAAGAGGGTGCCCCAATCGTGACATCCACAAACGCGAATATCGAGCGTTTAAGAACATTAATTTCTTCTGATCGGTGGTTGTCAATTACAAAAGAAAGCTTAGAGAGTCAAGATTGTAAAATAAAACTTTGTTAGAGTATTTTAACAATATCACAAATTGAATTAACATTGTAAAACAATTATTAATTACATAAATAAACTATGTGCGATTGTTAACTGTAAAAGAAACTCTTTTCATTCTCTTGGTTTTCGAATTTTATGTTTCTCGTTGCAGCAACGTTGTTGCAGATGTACTCTTTCGTCTAGAAGAAATAATTCTTCCCAGTATTCTCAACTTTAGCTCAATCGCCTCGTCATCAGAGTTTCAGAAGATTCTAAAGGACTCAAAACTCGTTTTAAAAAAACAACAAATCTTTGGCACATTGTAAAATGTTTGGCCGAACCATTCGACCTTATATTCCTCTGACGTTTAGGAAACAGGTATTCAACTCTGAACACAAAATCGCCCACGCAGGAATTCGTGCATCACGGAAGCACATTGCAACCAAATTCTTTTGCCCTTGATGAACAAGGACATTACCACTGGGCCCAGAGAATATCTATCTTGTCCAAAATGCAAGACAACCAGACATGTGAGCAAACCTGTATCAACCTTTCCTACGGTTTCCGAACGTTTTAAGGTCATGCACATCGACATAGTTGGTCTCGCAAACTCACAGGGATACACATACTGTGTCACCATTATCGACCGTTTCACGAGTAGACCTGAAGCAATTCCTTTAGCCAGCATTACTGCCAATGACTGTGCTTTACTAAGAACCTGGATTGCTAGATTTGGAGTTGCTCAATACTTTGTCACCGACCTGGCAGACAATTTGAGTCAGTGCTCGACGCTGTGCTTAGAACGCAATCGTACCACAGCTTACCACCCTCAGGCTAACGGTTTCCTGGAAAGATGGCATCGTACTCTAAAATCGGCTATCATGGCTCACAACGATGCGTCCTGAGCTAGAACACTATCACTAGTAAAGGTTATTGAATTGTGATCATGGTTCCCTTCTTCTAATTGTTCTTGGATTAAGATCTCTTATCCAGGAAGAATTCTCAGCATCACCGGCACAACTCTTATATGGAGAAAACCCGCATCTTCCTAGTGAGTTTCTTCAAGAAAATCCTAGGGCGATTAGCCAAAACAACTTTGCCTCCGAACTTTCAGCTACATTGGCAAAACTTGAACCGGTTTATACCAAACACAAAATAGAATTGTATAGTTGTCAATTAAAAAAAAAAAAGCTTAGAGAGTCAAGATTGTAAAATAAAACTTTGTTAGAGTATTTTAACAATTTGAACAATTTGAATAAACATTGTAAAACAATTATTAATGATATAAACAAACTATGTGTGATTGTTAACTGTCAAAGAAACTCTTTTCATTCTTTTAGTTTTCGAATTGCATAATACCTAAAAGTCAGCACATAGATGTCAACGCAATTTTCAATTGATCATAAACTACTGCTTTTGAAGGTCGAAAACTACATTTTCGATGTCTTTTTGACGTCTTATTATCCAAATTCTTTTTATGTGTACTAAATGCTACACTTGTATTTTTCAGCTCTTGTCCTTCGTCAATCTGGAATTTTTCAAGGGCCCACTCTTGGTTACATTTGGTGTTTGCGGTTTACTAATAGCATATTATTGCAACAAATTGAACCCTTAGTAGATGTCTATAATAACAATATTAGTTGTGGCTTAGAATATTTCAAATATTCTAACGATCTTCAAATATTCTTCGATCTTCGCGCGTTACTCCATTCAGTATCTGCAAAGCAAGTTCCAAACCATATACATCATCTATTAACTGAAGTTCACTGTTATATTCTGCTTTTATACCGTACGTAAAATTAAAAATTGAATTAACGAAGCGAAATAGACAAAAAGTTGTCTGTTAATATCTATCAGCTGCAAATAAATATGTTTGTGCCACTGGTTACCATTTACCAACAATTATCTCCCAGCATCATTATTACATGCATATGTCTATGAGCAAAAAACCTTCTTAGCAACACACATGCCACTTTAATGTTGTGCTGATGCAATAACCCATAACCTTTTCATTCCTTTCCACACAGCAAATTATTTTTCTGTCACCTTAAATGACATCTTCACCTTTTTAATTCTTTGCCTCCTCCACCTCATCTGTTTATAATTAACCATACAAACATCCCTGCCCACCATTTAATCCGCTACGATTATCACAATGTATGCAAAAACTTGCACTGCACAGCTGCAATACTATATACAATATGTATGAACTCGACACAGCTCCAAGCAAAACGATGGATTGCTGGGCATTTGGAAAATTGAATGCACGCACGTAAACGACAACGAGGATTTAATTAATACGTTACGTGGTAATGAAGTCAAGCGATTCGAGTGCGGAGTGGATTGAGGTCGACTCGATCGAGGAGACCGACAACCAGATGAAGATTCGCAAGATGAAAAAGAGGAAGAAGAAAGAGGAGATGATGTCGATGAGGCAAATTGCCAGTTATGAAAATCACCACATTACACACCTCATACGCAAATGCATCACAACATGTCTCTGATTATCATTTCACCTGGATATGATGTATGTAGGTATGTCGACAATGCACTGTGTACAACCGGATGGTCTTATGTAGGCTTCATTCACGGTGTATAATGTATCTAGGGCTAGATTTTTAGAATACGGAGGTGATAATAGAGTTTTGTTGTAGTGGGTAAAAACGGAAGTCGATTTCCAATGTTGGTCTTTAGGGTTCTTTTGAATAACACCTCAAATAATCTACAATCGTTGCACAGATTCACGTATGTCTTTGAATGTATACCTTTTTAATTCAATTATCGACTTTCGGTTTTTCAGTCAAGTCCGTCATATCTAGTACAGCCATACTACAATCACTGGCATTGAGCTTCGTTTTATAGTCAATTAAGAAATATTTCAAAATGTTTAGATGTCTTTCTTTGCACATTCGAGTGTCAATTAAGGTAACCGCCACGCATAAAACACATGCAGAATAATTGTAAAGCAGCCAGCTCATTTCGCTGAAAATTTGCAAATGGATTTGCATTGTTTTTGTTCGTAGATGAGGTGTGAGTGCTCTTCGTCTTGCTTGTTGTGAAATTATCTAATTACAGTAATGTCAGAATGGCTGTGCCTGACAAAAAGACTTTTGACGACTTTCGCCGGAAGCCATCAAAGACCTCTTTAAATTTTTTGCGAATATGGAAGCTGGTTTAGTAATATTGCCTTGCGTAATTAGTAGATACTTGCCATCGAAGTTATAATATTATTTAGTCAATGAAAATCAACACGAATTACATGAATTTCAGAAAGTTTTTAAATGAACCCAAATAAACAACATCAATATTTACAGCTATATTTTCATTTTTCAAACATCAAACATCACTTTCGCTACGAAATTTGATATTATTGTACCAGAAACTTCAACCTCTAAATTCCATAGATAAATTATCAAAACCATCATAATTTTATAGTTCAGCATTTATAGCCTAACACATATTATGTTAATTTTGCGTCACGCTTGTCACGCTGTGCAAAGGTTAAAGATTAATGGCTGAAATTATTTACGATATACCAAATATCGCATTGCATCCACCAATTTATTATTTTTTATCACTGCCCAGAAAAAATCAATAATAATAAATTAAAACTAGAAAACTTAACGAACAAGATTGAAAAAATTTTCTAAAAAAAACCAGAAACAAGCTTACAATTGAAAACAAACGATTTTATTCCAGAAATATCTGTATCTACTGATATTATACTATTTGCTTTTTTAATTTAATTTTTGCGGAAAGCAAACTCAGAGTTTTTCATTAAATATACCATACAAGGCGGTTATTTTTCATACAACTCATAGCTTATTTGCATTAGAAATAACATCGAAATTCAATCGCTTTCAATGGCAATCAAATTAAGTCATCGCTGATAAACGTCAGATTTCGATTAACTTACAAACAAATTTCGAAAAGCCTGTTTTAAACTATGTTATCTCGTTGATCTGTTTTAATTTAAAAAAAATAAAACTACTCATCAAGAATTCATAGCTCATACGTCAAAAACAAAACAAAAAAATTAATGCAGTCAAATCTGCACATGATTCGAAATCGTTTTAAAATTGTAATTTTTGCATTAGCAGATTTCAGTTTAGCAGCTCACACATTGTATAAATTATGCAAATTTCATGTCATCAATGTACATTTAGCATATCGATGATGATCGTTAAGTATTTAGCATATAAACAATGCTAGAGAATAAAAAGCAGAGCTACTGCGATGTATTTGGGCTGTGATGTGAATTCTGGATCGATGGGATTTTCGGATGCAAATTTCGAGATTAGCGCCCGATTGTGACTCTATTACAGTTTCGCAACTGGAAATTTCAGCTGTTCGAAATATGCATTTGTACCGTTTGATCTCGATTTAGAGCTTTCTTTGGAGAATGCAACTTTGTTGCGTTGTTTTTTTTTTTTTGTAAATTCTAAATAAAAATCAAGAGAGTTCGGTATTCAGCAGGTTTCCGATGATTTAGACTCGTTAAAGATCTAATACGAATTCTCGTTAGTGAACTTTATATACTTTCATGGACGCTTCAATTTAATTGTACCATTTCAACTATATAGATATGTATGTTAAAGCGCAAATCATGTTTTTTACCCATGTTTCCGATTAAGATGCTACCTAAGACTAGCTAAATGTTGTGTTTGTCTGGTTTCATAATCCCACGTAGAAACATCTGGCTGTGTGTCACGAACTGCGTAAGTATCAATTGCTGAGGCAGCATCACTCATCACAATGCCGAAAGGTCGTGTAACATTGAACTGAACATGAAGAGGCCGTGCTGCTGCATGCGTTCCTTTCCTTGTGCCCAATTCAAGTTCACGTTCCCAGCTCGATGTTGCCGTGATATCAGCGACCTACCAACCCGTTCCCAGCTGACTCAGACTGAGGCATCAAATGCTCGCTACTCGCTCGCCAAGCTGAATCAATCAATATTCATACACGAGAATCAATCACAGCGAACCTGAGCCATGCTAATCACATTCACTCTTCTGGCCATTTCGCAAAACAAATGATCGAATAGCAGGCACAGCTGCCGGCAGCACGGTGGGAAAATGCCCGGCGAGTTCGCGAGAAGTCCGAAAAAGCAAAACAAACACTTTTGACACGTAAGTGTATTTGCATTCGACTAACCGCCATTACTGCCAAGTCAGCAAAGCTATAAATAATAACCGAGCAGTGCTGAACAATGTGGGAAAAATATGATCGAATCGAAGAATTTTCAAAACATCGTTTTTAGTCTGTTGAATTTTCGGGCCCGGCTGCCTGGCACGAAAGCTTTACGGGGCCATTTTATGTAATTTATTGGCTGCAATGAGCACTAGCAATAGTGTTTTCGTACAGATCGTTTAGATCATAGTTGTACCTTATTTAGGCCGAAGGGAAAGATATGTCTGGAAAATTTGATAGAGAAGGCTAAGCAACGTTAATTGGAATGACTAATGTAGTTTTGTTTTTTCGGTTCGAGGCTTGGATGTTTATTGCTCTCTTTGGAGTTTGATATTATCAAGTGGATGATGTAATGAAAAGTGAAGGTTTTCGAGTTCTCAAGTAAACAGCGGATTTGAAAATAAATATGTACATATATGAGTACATATGTCTGTATTGCGATTGCAATCTGAGATGATTTGCAATTTTTCAGTGAATGGACAAGTTTGTACTTTTTTAATTATTTCAAAAAAGACGAATGTGACTACATATGACCTTAAGACAGTATATAGCTTTTCGTTACTCGAGAGTTTTTGTTTTCAAACAAAATAAATAGCAGCAAAACAATATCCATTGGTCCTCACTCCTGAAATCTGATCAGAAGCTCATCACCTCAAAATCGTACTTACACAAACTAAGCCGTTATATTATACTTTCCCGCTCGGTTTTCGTAACACAATTAGACTGTCAGAATTTGTTCTGGCGTCCCTTGATTTTTTCTTAGCTCCTTTAATTTTTTCATACTCTCGAGATTTTTCTTGACCCGCCTGATTTATTCTCACCTAACACGATTTTTGCTTAGCACACAAGATTTTTTTTAAGACACCCTACTTTTTTTTAAGCTCCCATGGTTTTTTGTCAGACTTCTGGGATTTTTTCTAGACTTTTGATTTTGCTAAGCTTTCATGATTCTTCCTTGGATTCTCAGGATTTGTGCTAGAGTCCCCTGATTTTTTTAAGCTTTCCTATTTTTTCCATGCCTCTTAATATTTTTCTCCTGATTTTTTCTTAGCTTCTATGGTTTTTGACTAGACTCTCGAGAGTTTTTAGACTCCAGAGATTTTTCCTAGACCTCTGAAATTTTTTACAAGTTCCCATGTTTTTTGGTCAAACATCTAGAATTGTCTAGAGCTTTTTGATTTTGCTAAGTTCTCATGATTTTTTCTTAGAATCCCAGAATTTTTTCTAGCGTCCTCTGATTTTTACTAAGCTTTTTGAAATGACTTGCGATGTAGTGTCTGAAGTATGTGGAGAATATTTTCATCGAACCAATAAATTACTAAATAAGCACGGACTATATTTAAATGAACCTAAATCTCAATTTTTTACTTAGGATTGATTAAATTTGTTTTACCATAGTATTGTCGCTAAATACCAAACAGCTATCTTCCATGTCAGGCTTACCACCGCCCATCATGATTTTTTCGTCCCATATTTGGTAGAACTTTTTAAGTTCTTTGGACCCACATCAAAGACAAATCTTTTATTAAGTCTTCGCTATTGCTACGAAAAATATTATTTTTTTCACAGAAAATAAAACCTTGCTCGAAATAGTCCCGACATATTGCACTGTAAACTATAATATATACACAAAGTACATCAATACTAGAAACGCTGCTTATGATGTACTGATTTTTTCTCGAATTAATTTTGGGAATTTTCAATAATTATTATACTTTTTTTACCGAAATTGTTCTCTTTCGCAAAAAAAATAGTTTTGTTTGAAAAAGTAAAAGCAAAGTAAAGTAATCCTACGACAACCCTCGCACGGGTCTAGTGATTCAAGATGGTAGAAAGTTTTATTACAATTTTTTATTCAATGTGAATGCGAGTGCGGAGTGATTAGTTCCACGACTCACTTTACCCCTGATTTAAATCAGGTACCTAATCAGAACTAGATGAACTCAAAGCATGGTGCCCGGACCTTCGTCCGAAACCTGGATTCGAACCTTGGAGTCCACACACAAGAAGCCAGTGCTATACTTACTTGGCTTCTTAAGTTTCTTTGTTTGAGCTTAACAGTATTTGGAAAATGCCAAAATTTAATACAGCTATTTCAAAGATATGAAGATAGTTCAGAGAGCTCCCGAAAATAGCCATATTTAATAAGTCAAAAAGCCATATTTAGTAAGTAAAAAAAGAACGATTTCGAGCAATTTTGTTGATCATGCAGACCAACCAACATCACCCCTCAAACAGGCTAGAATATCTTGAAAGACTCAGTAGTTCCGCCCTGATGTAACTGCACATCTCCCGATCGCTCTTCTTCGAAAAAAGTTGGAAAGTCTATGAAATTTTCTGCAGGACAGAATGGAACACAGCCCCTTTGATTAATGAAGGAAGCTGCGTCGAGAGTAATCTGTATAAGCATTTGCAGACAATAATTTCGGTGGTTGACGTAGTCATTATTTGATGTGATGAAAATTCAAAACCAAATGCGGGATCCTAATCATACTGCAAACTGACATCGTCAAGGCAACAGCATGCTTTCGACTAGAACGTTTTGGAGATCGCTCAATCGCTGCTCTCACTGGCCGCACATTGCATTTTTTGTTGTTCTAATTGGCCTAGATCGGCCATGTGTGCGTCTTGTTCGTGCAACAGTAATTATTGAAATTGTGGGTCCCACCATTAGTATACAAAATAATTAAAACCTTAAGCATTTAAACATTTGTTGTTGTCTGCTTGTCACTTTATTCTGTTAAAGTAACGGGACACTAAAGTCAAAAAAAAAATCAAAAGACTTAGGCCAGTAACCTGCATTAAAAGTTCGCGATTTATATGCACTGATTGCTAAAATATACCTAGGGATACAATTACGCTCATTCTGGTCTATGTATCGGTTCAGGATGTTTAGGTGTATTTCGCTCGTTGTCGTCGTATTTCTCCAAACTTATAGGTTTACTTAAGGTGAAAGGCTTGATGAAGGTCTCGTGAGAGAACAAGATTTTATTGAATGTTGAAAGTTTGATTTGTTTAACAGTGGTGCAACTGATCAGCCAAGTAGTGCCTCGAAGAAGACTCTAGACAGACTAGCAAGCGAGTTCTTAGTCTGTAAAGCAGGGTTTAAATTTGCGTCGTAATTTAAGGTATTTTATTCTAAATACCCGCCTTGAAACGGTATACATTTTTAAACTCAGGGCAAACAACGAATCTAAGCAATTCAAACACTGGTTTTTTTCTCTGAGGTTTGGTTTAACTGGTATTTTGATTATTTCGAGGATACTTTTGCAGTCAGAATTGAATAATGTACTCGTATGTAGACTGGAGATAGGTATTGCGGATTAAAATTATTACATTATAATTCCATGCCAGGGTTTATTATTTTACTATTAATACTATTAATATACACAGATGTTAATTCACAATTAATGTGTTCTTTTTTTTAATTTTTAGGCTATAAGCGCAACGGCATCATTCATGGTAAGTTTTATATTTTCACCTGATTTAAATCTAGCTGATATTTTTTTGTGATCAAAGTAATTGATAATATTTTTGAATTTAAACGAGTTGATAATGCAACACACTTGTATTTCATTCATGCTTGTAAATATCACCGTTATTATTTTTCTCAGCCGAACATAGCTAAGTTTTTAGTCTTCAATGAAAAACTACAATCATTGATAAATACCAAACATATGTTTGGAAAAAATTGGTAATTTATGCACATTATACTTTGTGCTTAGTTAATTTTTCGTGATATAACCATGTAGATTTTTCCTGTTTTTACGGAAATAAAAGGTGTATCTTAAATTGTATATTGTTTCCATCTTAATGATCTATTAGTTTCATCTTTGCAGCACTTATTTATTTATTTATTCATTATCCATTGCGCCACAGATATACTCTAATGACAGCGTCAAGAATGAAAATGAGACATAATAAAAAAAGAAATATAAGAAAGAACTAAGTAATTTAAAAGTAACAACAAAAAATTAAGAAGATTCAAAAAAAATTTAAGTAAAGCAAAAGTAAAGTAAAAAATTTAACTAACATTAAATTCGAATTCAAGATATAATTTTCAATACATTCTTGAATTCTAAAAACGATTGCAGGAGAGGATTAAGCTTACGAGCATTGTGCATTCTAGGAAGACTCAACAAAGGCGAATGAAAATAGACTTCCGTACGAGCAAACTAAACAGAAAAAAACCTCTGAAGATCGACTGGATTAACGTCTAGTTATCTGAGAACAAAGATCTGACCAAAAAAGCCTTGGCAAAGTTTGAAAAGAAAAACTTTGAAAAGAATCGATGAAAAATCTACGCGATTCCAACGAGGACATACGAAGAATGGAAAGACAAATTTAAAAAACAAGGAACGAAGTAGCATTCGCTGAACAGCCTCAATGGCGTCAGATAAATACTGAAAACGGGGTGACAAGATTTGGCAGGCGTACTCCAGAATACTGCGTACTAAGGAGACAAATAAATGAATACAGGTGGAAATGTCAGTAAATATATACGAAGAACGCAAAACAAAGCCAGCAAATCTAGAAGCCCTGGCCGTAATATTCATCACATAAACATCAAATTTCAATTTGGAATCACACACTACGCCAAGGTCTTTAAAATGATTGACAGCTGCTAAGGAAACACCACATAAGAAATAAGTGAGCACATGAGGAGCATTTTTATATGAAAATGACATCTTGTGACACTTCAAAATGTTTAGTGGTAAGAGGTTATTTAGACAAGTGATTGAGGGCAATCAAATCACTTATGAGGCTTCAAAGCCGTACAAGTAGTCAGTCAAATTTTGCTTTGGTTTGTGTTCATTTCGCAAGACAAGCGGGCCGCCATAACAATTAGAGCCTAACGTTCACAATTTACATCTTACACTGATTTTCTTGACTCAGCCTTTTTTGGATCTACTTGCTCCGAAAATGATGCAATATCCCTTCAACTACCTTTCATTTAAATTAATAACAAGCAAGCTTTTTCGCACACAACATAATTAGTCTTGTGTAGCAGCACGAAAACAGTAAAAGTGACCAAGCACTACAATCATCAACCAATGTCGTATCACGCATGCAATTGAATTCAGCTGCGAATTGAGTAACTTAATCTCCCACACATCACTAATAAAACAAGCCTTTATCTGACCACTTATTACCGTCATTATTATACAACATCGTGCCGACGTCGGATGCCGTAAAAATGAGCTTTCCCCAAACAGAAATAAACAATTAAACAATCGTTTATAACAATTACGGCAACTGATTCCGCCAGACGAATCGATCACAGATCTTCTTCTTCTTGCGGCAAAAAGTAAACCATCTATGCATTGAATTCAGTTTGGAATCGTCCGATGGAGTGATTACCGCTGTAGCCACAAAACAGAAGAAACTTGAAGAATCCTACTCTAGTCTCGTAAAATCTGAACGTTTTGTCTGTCAGAGCTTAAAGCAATAAAACTGATATCTGACATTGCCGTCGGCTGGTGACGGTATATCGACTTCAATTTGCGAATACCTGCAAGTCGAATGCTTTCCATGCACTTGCGTAAGCCACGATTACAAGTTATGAAAACTACAAATCGAACATTTCTCGTTACAACCAATTAAAAGATATTCGACATACTTTCCGGATCCGAGCAATACCAGGCTAGGCATAAGGCAGGCGCTCGGTTTTTGCACTCCTTGCTCGACAAGCGATTAACGGACGCAATGTGAATTTGAAAATAGATTCCGATCCGATGCGAACGGACGGAGTTTTTTCTTCAGATAGTCTTACGAACTATATGCCGCGATTCAGCCGCAAAAAGCTCAATTACTGCCTGGTACTTATGGATTCTATCTGTTGTTTGCGTTGCAGCAGCTCAAATCGAAGTCGACCAGTTTTCATTCACATATTTTCACCTGTGTGTGTGGTGACGGTGAACGATGGTGAAGCGAGATGTATTGATTCAATTAGACGCTGAACAGGCAGAAACACTATCAATTTAAATAATTGCTATCGGAATGGCTGCAAATCGGCCTGGCGTATGCGTTGCTACGAGAAATTACTCGAAGCTAGCTGGTAAGGTACCGCCGCCGCTGCCACTTAAGAAAATGTATCGAGCCAGGCCAATGCGAAACAAACGGTATGTGTGGGACAGAATGAAGAATGAGGAAAACTTGTGAAAATTGATTGGAAAATGAAAGGCAATTTGTGGTTTTCAATTAGGTGTCGGGTGTTAATGCTGACTTGTATGACAGCTCTTATATAACTTTCATTCGAAAGGAGTGTATGAAAATGGTGAGATGTGGTATTCGTTTACTTATGCAGATGAATCGGATTAACAACAGGAAGTCGAAAAGGTTACTTGACTCTCACCGCAGATGTAATTCGTTATTTTTAAATGAAAATGTAGAAAACCAAGAATTTTTTTCAATTGCCTTGGTTTTGATTTACAACCTACATGTTGCTCGCCAGATGCCCTTTTTAATCACAGAAGCAGTTTGGATGAATTTGTATATACTTTGTAAAATTCCCTGTGTCATTCAGCTTTTAACATAAGATTATATTCACACTGCAAGCGGCTTCAAATTGCACCTACTGCATGAAGGGATATATATAAAAACATCAACATCCCGGTCAATTGCTTTCTTTCCCATTTCATCAATGCACAGTTTAATATTAAATAGTCCGCAAAGTGTACAACATATGTTACTATAGCAACGATATTGCTACGATTCCCACATTGGATGCGAATCGCAAAGTTTCGCTTGCATTCTAAAACAACCTGCTTCATGCCACAGCTCTAGTTGGTAAACAATAACATTCCAAAGAACGGTTCGGCAACGTCTTCCGGCATCGTTTGTCGCTAAATAGATTTTTTCTCTATCAATTCCAACCAGGCTGGGACTGACATTACAGCGACACAGTACATTGAATCCACCTTACTATATCGCGTTCTAAACATACCGTGCCAAACAGCTGTTCAAGATCGAAACACGAAGAATGGAATTGCCGGCATGTGTTGCATGAAACTCTGCCGAGCGAAAAAGAATTCAAATGAATGCCACCAAGCAACCGGTACCGAGACGGAAGCTCAGCGCAATCTCTTTGTGCTGTTGAAACGCGAAATGTTGAAAATCATCCATTAAGCACGGAACAATGTATTACAACAGCCATGGATTATTCGATTTCAATTCGAAATTATAAGTGTCTTGTTTTTCAAGTGTTCTCGGCTTCGTATTCTTTCATCGTGATTTTTCTCGACTTGATTCTAATTTGATTGTCAAGTCCAGATAGAAAAAAAGTTGATGGATTTCTATTTCTTTCTTGAATTTATGGCTCGGTATAGGAGAGGCAACAGGTAGTTCAAACGGAATTACGGTTAGTTGCGGTAATTAGAGGCTATTGTATGATATTGTGGGAATATTTAGATTTTTTTCCTACAATCAATTCATGAATAAGACGGAAGCAAATGAATTCAAGTATAGTGACTAATATGATCTCAATTTTATCTGAGCAATGTTTTTTTTTTATTTCGTTACGCACGCTTAATTTTTCTAGCAGTGTTTTTAATTGTAACTCTTGTTAATAAGTACTTTGGGATCGAGCCGCAGACCTGTATTTTGTCAAAAACTGTTTAACCGGAGAATGTTGCATGAGAATCGTCTCTAATAAGTACGGCCTAAAGTAACAAAGATGGAAATTTAGTGAGCGAAATAAACTTGTTGGAGTGAGTAGAGCAAAGACTGCTAGCGGCTAGAATTCAGCCATGAATGACCAACCTTATTACACAATCTGCTTTTGAGTTCCAAGGCAAAGTAAGCTGTGGATATAGTCAATCTATTCTTGTAGAGTTGACATGGATCATCGAAAGAAGTTTCTATAAACTTCAACACCAAGACCGAAGATAAACTACAATCATACAAATGCTATTGAATGAAATGATTTGTTACATTTCAGTCACAAATTAAACGTATTTTGAGCAAAGTGTTCGTTGCTTTTACATTTGTTATTGCATCCATACATTTGAGCCATGTTCCAAAACACAATATTGAGTCCGACCTTAGTTTCGAAAAAATACTGTCTTCCCAGACTAAGAGCAGTTCAAAACGGATCTGGCGTTAATGTACACTCACTGTCAAAGCATCTTCCATCAGTACAAGATCGTGATTGACGAGCCCTAGAATAGCGATTAGACAGCCTACGCTTGCACACAAAACAACTTTAATTAAACATTATGCAACCATTTTGTTTACCCTTTTCAAACATTTCAAACTATTGCCTGCTCAGGTTTATCCTACCATCCAAAATAGAGTTTCTCCAATCATCGCTAATGTCACCGTAAGCCATTCAAAACCATCATGCCAGCTGTGCCCAGCAAAACCAACGACAATCTTTCTAATTTTCAAATTAACCACTCGCCGATGACATCTTGCATAATCGAGTTTTTACTTGTAATCCACTGATCACGATCATAATAAGGAAGTTTCGATTTTCGTCATCGTCGTTGTTGATGTCGTTTTCGATGTCGCGTCGAGCAGTCAAACAATTTTCTTTAAATTCAAATTAGTCGCGGTGCGACACAATAATACTATGCAACCCATGCTAGATGAATTGATGTTTGGAATGGATTCCGTGCGTGGTGCCGAGGCAAATAATTGAACTAATCCCGACTGTCGCCGGCCTGGCATCGCCGCATGGCACATTCAGCGGAGATTGATTTGATTATGGTTGATGAAAGCAAAGATCGAATCGAAACGATGCCGATGGTGTCCGAAATGGTTGTTTGTCATTGTTCGATGTTGTTGTCAAATATGCAAACCATTCTTATGGTTGTTTGTTGAAAAAGTTAATTACTATGACCGCCCCCATGATCATGATCGATGATTTTCTATTGTTTTGTTGTAAAAAGTATTTGGAAACTGACTGTTTGATATTGATAATGTACTGAATGAAATTCATATTCTAAAACAATTGCACGTGGAAATGATGAAGAATTGTAAGGAAAATCGCTAGAATATAGTCAGCGAATCTCCGAATCACCACACATTACATAATACATGTAATGTGATGTAATATATTCAATAAATAATTTGTTTACTCTTCCTTCAAACTTCAGACCAATTTAAATTTGTATCTCAGCTAAACCAAAAAAGTTTGACATTTTTAACTAATACTAAATACACGTGAATCCGGCAACTTTTATACGTGCTTTTTACGTCAGACTTCCACTCAATTTCAAATTAAATGTTGCAGATTTGTTTGCAACATTTTCGAGACATATCAAGTTTTCAAATATTTTTCTTTTTTTATTATTTGGTATTTAATTGTCAGCGCGGCATATAAAATTACAGGAAAACAAATTGATAATCATTGAAAAAACTCAGTTTCAGTTGGGAATCAAAAAATTTTGAAAACAAGGACTGAGAATTGTTCATAAGTGGAACTTAAAACTCTTCGAGATTGCATTCTGAAAGGAAATTTGTAGTGTTGAAATGTAAGAGCTTGGTTTGTTTGTAATTTCCCGACTATTTATTTTTCTCTATGTGCGTAAACAACTTTGCTTTTATCAGTAACGGAAGCTGTGGTAAGAGGGATTGATATTACTAATTATTAATATTATTCATCTTGAAGAACAATGCTTAGCAGGCTGGTTTTTCTTTTTTTTTTTTGAATAACACCCGATTTTAGTCAACATTTACAATTAGTCAACTAGCAGCATTTATTAATTTCACTGCAAGTAAACACTTTTCCCAAAAATTATCTCTACACTCTCATATATTATTATTATTAAAATAACTAGGGCACTGCCAACAGCAGTCTCTATTGCTAGCAATAAAACAACCGTTTCAAATCCAACCTAATTCCTCGGGAATAAAACAAATTAGCTTCAGTCGCATGCAAATTTGCCACAATGCATTACAGCCTCACTTTTCGAAAGCGCCACCACTCCTCGATTACCACCTTGCCTTGCCGTCCGAAGCTGTACCGTACCGAGCAATTGAGCAATTACAAAGTCACACAATCATAAACGAACGACTAACTATAGCTAGGAAAACAATGTACCGAAAGCCACCTCGCCTGAACTGCTTTGCCAGTTTCCTGTAACGTACGTACTTGTAGTAATAAGGTGGCGGTAAAATTAATGGACGAATATTGTACCTTAGGCCCAAGTGTTTAGGCGTACCTGGGACAAGGCTCTGGCTTAGTTCCGCACCACAGATTGTTGAGCGCAGCGCGGTGTTTCGCGTTCGTGCGGGACGAGCGTGGGAACTGATCCGCGTTGCCTCCAAACGTCTTGTAATTAAAGTGTAAAATACCTCAAGACATTTCCAAGATTGCTGGCACGTCTTCTTGCGGTTTCGCTGCAACAACGAAGGAATGACAGTTGAACACTGCGATATTTGTTGCGCCGCGGACGAGGACGGCTTCATTCATTTCACGTCTCGATGCGATCAATGACGGCTGACTGGCTATGATCGTAGATATACCTATTTGGGAAGCTGGATAGACTGCATTGGACTTAGCAACCTCAAACTGGTACCGTGTTAGTAGTGCACGATACCGATTGTGGATAGACCGACTGGATTTTTCATGTTGAGTCGATTTCACGGTAGGTAAGATTTATTTATGGGGGACACACACCTTGAGACGCGAGTTGTTTTGTTTTTATGGTGCGCAGATGATTGATTCAGCGGGTGATATTACGAAAAAGTTGAACTCTATTCAAATTTAGTTCAAATAACGATCGAAAAAACTTGGCTGATGATTAGAATGGGAGGAAAGGTGGTAATATGAACCTTCATTTTCGTTTTTCATTTTTCCAAGTTAATTCAAATACTTTTTGAAAGCAGTCCATCACAAAATATACAAGGAGTTTGTTCATTACTAGTACTTACGGCTGTAAATGGTGTTTTCAAAATAAAGTCTCCTGAAGGGATAGAATATTTTGATTTCTTTGATTTTTCATTTTCAAGAAGTGCCTTTTTGACAAATACTTTAAGTGTGGCTTTTGTTTTTGTGGTAATCTGTTTTACACTTTTTGCCTTCACATTTTGAAGTTTTTTTTTCAATCGTCTAGCATCTGTCTTCCTCCAACTTTGTAAGAAGAAGATGTTGTAACCGAAACCTTTGGCAGTTTTGAACTTTTCCTATATATATTTTTCTTTGGTTTGAATAAAGGATATTTTTATTTTGATAGTGCCCCTGATTTTTTTCCATATAGGCCAGAACGATCAGTCAGTACTAAGTCCTCAGCAAATGGTCAAAATAGGGAAGTTACCGAATCAACGTCGATTGTAGAACAACGTTGTAGGTGGATTTTGGTTCATCGTTTTGCGATTCGAGTTTTTCTTCTGGGGTTCTGTTGTCGTCTTGTGGGATTTCAGTACTATCTTATTGGCCTATTTCAGCAGGGTTTCCTATTTTATTATCTATTATTGCAGAAGACATTCCCGCTGCACGGTGTTAAACCCATTTACAGCAAATGATTACCACTTTCGAAAACAAAAGTACTACAAAAATCAACTTTTGATTTTGGAACCAAATAACCACAAGTATTTGTAGACGTAAAAACTGTTTTTTTTTTTTGTTTATACACCAGTTGGTTTTGATATTCACTTATGGCTTTAAATTAGCGTGAAATCAGGAGAGTTTTAAAACGAAGATTATTTCACGCGAAACCAAAGTGATGCTCTGGCAAAACATCATTCTAAATTTTCTTCGAAATTTAACATAATCTTAGTCCAAGGCTTTAGATAAAAAAAATCTCCAAAGTTTTTCTACAAAGAATGTTGGAAAAACTTAGGTTTTTCAAGCTCAAGAAGCATGAAAGTGTCACTTTGTCTTGGTTCGTAATTGCTCATTCTGTTTTTAAGCATTTTATTGTTACATTAAAAAGAGAGAGTTCTAGGCCAACATCGGTTTTTTAATCAACCCTGCCCAGCAGGCAACCCAACAGAAGGAAAGAGTATATTTTTCATTTGCGGCGTGATATGAAATCGAGCGACACCCAACCTTTTTCGTGTCTGAAAGCTTCACGCGACTATCCGCCAGTTCGGCTTAAAGTCTGGTACTGAGTTAATCGTGAAGCTAAATTTTGATAAGTTTCTATTATCTGTAGACTTGTCAAAAGCGAAAATTTTGACAATGCAGAGAAGCGAAGACATTGCTTTTTTCTTACGGATAAAATGTCAATAATTTAAATTTTCGATCGATTTTGTTATTGAAAAGACATTTGCATAACTCAATTTTTAAATTCAAACACCAAATGGCACTTTTTAGCTCGAAATAATGACCTGCACATACTAAATTGGCGTGTAATGATTGGAGACATGTGTCAATACCATCTGCATTTTCAAAGCGAAAGCAGCTTCCAAGCAATTTTTCACGCTAAGATGTGAGTACAACTCTTGCTTATTTTCAAGTTAAATTTTCGTTTGAACAAATTTTCATACGAAATTTCACGTGAAAATAAAGAAAGTACTAAGCTTAAGGTACCACTTATTAAAGTATTTGTGTTGGATCACTTGTAACTCCGGAAACTTTTAACGGTGACCACTTTTGGTCAGCATCATTTATGACTGTTAGTTTGACTAACTTGTCCTACATTTTCCAGCTCTATATTCCACAATATTCGTTCAATTGTATTTTGCTTGGTTTTTGTTTCTGTTATATTGGCATTGTTTTTCATCATAAATTCCTTTTGACTTACAGCTTTTGGCTGATTATACCGAGAACCAACAGAAGCTTTCCATATCGAAAGCTGTTCTTGATCAAAGCACCTCAAACATTGTCAACCTCTTAGCATGAACTTCTTAACGTTAAAAACCTTTAAAGTCTTCGAACCTTTCATTTCAGCAAAGGTATATAAAAAAATATCCGTACAACTTTCAAATTAGAAAGTTTATTGCATTGTTTATTGCATTGTAGCCCATCAAGCATGAAATTGTATTCAGGTACCTGAAGGTTTTCGATGTTCAACTGGAAGTTGACACCATTTTACCCACCACTGCTTCCATTGCGATTTTTTTACTGAATCTGAAACAATCACCGTTCTGCTTGATAGACCCATATTCTTTCATCAAATCAGAAAGTGTAACCTCAAACCTCAATACGCCTGGCATGAAAAAAAACTCATTTTTAACCTCGTTCATCAATAACCCTTTTCTATGTCTTCGCGGATAGCTAAAAATTAAATTCAACTAACACAAAAGGTACACGAACCTTCTGAATGATTGCAATTTTCAATTTTACAGTTGTCGACACACCCAAACGTGTGCTTATTAAAATCATTAAGCAATTCTTCTGCTGTAGTTTTCAGCGCCCAGCGAGAGGTTTACGACGTTGAGACTGAAGAATAAGAACAAATTGCAGATGGCAAGTAATTAGCCAAGAAGAACTACGAAGAAGTATTTGAGCTCAGACAATGGACGCTCTTCGGGTCTGCGATTCGGCGCGTTCGCAGCAATAAGACTAGCTAATTAAAAGGCGTGAAATCTACAAAAGTCAGCTACATGGTCAGATAATTGCAAATGGTGAGCACAATACGAATACGAGTGCACGCCTAATTGTCGAAACAAAGCAAAAAAGAACTTAGTTAAGCTTTTTGTTCGCGTTCGTATGCTAACGGCATGGCTAATTGCACAGTCTTATGACGAAGGTACTTATTTCGAACTTTCCCTCTTTAACTCGAAATGCGGTTTTAGATTTAGACAAATACTTGAAAGTATGCTGAGTTTTAAAAAACAGTTGAAATAAAACAAAGTTGGTAATCGTGTGTTCGTACAGTCATGAGTGTAATAGAGATTAAAATCGAATTTGCTTCAAATATGATTGTTTTTGAAAGAAAAACCTTATTCCGCTTTGAAATAGGCACTGAAATGACAAGGCTAAGTGATGCGGTTTGATATCTGTCTAAATTAACTTTTCAGCTACTAATGATGTGGTTGGTATAATTTAATGGTAGACTGAGGATTTTTTTACGCTCAATATTTTTTATTTTTGGTGATTCGAAGGTGTTGTACGTTCATTGAACTTACGCAGGCGTTGTAAGTTTATTATAATTTACCATCCGAAACACAAACAGGAAGTTGTATCTAATATCAAAACAAACGATTATTCAAACCAATTTGATACACTAAACTAATCCTTAGATATGTTCGACAATTAAAACGAATTTTACGACGATTAAAAGAGAAACGCACGACTTCTTGATTGAATCTACTAAAGTCAGAAACGCAATTTATCTTTGAATGCCTCGAGGGCGGCTAGTTAAAGTCAGTCACAGTTACATATGGAATATGAAGTCAGTTTACATAAAACATCGGCCGTCTGGGCTTTATCTTCAGGTACTTAGCGATATTTTCCCATGATCAACATCAACTGAGAGTATGCATTAAGTTTCAATTATATGGTCGATTTCTGCATCTAGCAAAACCAACATTGAAAGCTTCATATAGTCTGAAACTCTGAAAAGTGGATAAAATTTCAATCGCACGATCTGTTCGTAGTTTTTTGCTTGAGCGAGCAGTTAATAAAATAAAATAATTGCTTGTAAGTTGATACTACATATTGCGAAAATGAAATTGATTAGTGCAGTTTATTCGCGTTTAACCTTGTTCGAAACTAATTTGTTTACTTTAATTTGTCGTAATTTCACATCGACTTAGTTAGATGTCGTGGGAAACGTGTTTGTGTCGAAAAATTTTGAATTAAACAAGGAAATTTTTCTTGAAATTATATAATTTCTAGTTGACCTAATGAGAAAGTTGTATCTATATGGTGTCAAAGACTGTGGTCTGGTTTGTAAGTTTTCCGAAAACTCTCCATATTTGCTTATTTAAATTAATTTTAGATGTCCCTCACAGAGAATTAAGAATATTAAGAGAATTATCAAAATAACTATTCATGAGAGCACTGTTCCATATCCGTATAACAGATTCTGGCAATCATAACACTTTTATACAATTTTAAATTAATCAATGACAGCTGATTTAATTCAGTGCTTTCACAACTATAATTATCAGTTGTAAACAGTAAAATTAACACCAAACATGGAGTGTTTTCGATTAGCTGCTTTTTTACACACAAATTCAACTATGTTCAGAGTCGATTTTTTTCATGAAATCATATCTGACGGAGTATTAATAATATGGCGCTTGCTAGAGAAGGAGATCGTCGTGCTGTTACTTCATATTGCCCGCAGCTCAGATGCATGCAACACACAACTATACATATGCCAAGCGTTTTCTTTTCAATTATGATTGAATCACAACGAATCAACGTAAGAAAGCGATAATAGAAATTTGTATTTTCAAGTTATCAAACAATTCATCAGAATAAACAGACAAGAGATCAACATTTCCATCGTTTAACATTTGCATAAACTGAACGATGCTATCGAAAACGCATTGAGTATTTTCTCGCATTAGTTTTCCACATCAAACTTCATTGCATTTTTATCTCAGGTCTCGGTTTTGCCGTATAACATGCCCACAGAGATCATGCCATTCTGAAAGTGAAAACGAAAGTATGATGTTTCTGCCTAGGTAGGTGTTTTTTTTCTCGAGCGGAGACGGAAATTATGAACCATTTTCTTTTTGCTAATAAAATTATTCAATATCCGTTTGATTTCTGATTTAATAATAAAAAGTGTTTTGTGTTAATGACGATCGACGTTGATGGCATGAAGGAAGTGGTAATAAGTATTGCCATTCCGATAAATTTGCGACATTAGCAGTTCGTTGACCATCTGTTGTCATGTTTCTAACTTACGTCGACCTCTTAATCAAGGTTTAAAGTATCATGCGTAACACTACATTTCAAGTCGAAAATAATACTTATGTTTAATCATCAAAAAACTTAACAAACAAGCCATCAAAATGATCCTCTAGCGACAATTCTATCCTTGTAACTGACTTATCTCCCGTTTACGCTCGAAACAACAACAGCAATTTATCAAGAAAGTCCCAAAATCCATTATTCACCTCCAAAGTATATCACGTTTCACATCGTTCCGCAATGCAAGGTCAATGCTATTTCGATTTCTTAAACAAAGCCGCAATTATGCGATTCGCCACACATATACATACATACACATATGTCCGAGCCGAGCATATGTAAGTATGGTTTTGGCATAACGCTCGAAATCGCTCAAAATGGTTAATTACCACCCGTATGACCCTACATACAGCTTATGTTACTGGTTGGTGTTCCGAGATCGAGTTTCACAATACGTCTAGTTGGACATGACCTCGTTTAGAGTCCATACAGAGCTCTAAATATCGAGCGTTACTCGTATTTAGGTTTTGAGCGAAATCTCACGATTTCGCGGACCAAGACTTCCTCAATCCACACGCAAATGAAAGAAATAATACAAGTAATAATAGCATGACAAGAGATCTGTGCTTGAATGGACTTCGATTTGATTACAATACGGCATAGTAACTGTAAATCGGAATAATAACCAGGGACAGAAGAAGAAAAAAACATCTTTTGAATGATCGACGTTTAATCGATGGATTCGCTGCCTCCGGTTCAATGAATAGCTAATTGTGAGTTAGATGAGATACTTAAGTATACATTTGTTCATTTGCTCAATCCAATTGTCTTCCGGTCATGCGACCTACCTATGTATGAAATGACAATAGACGCAGATATCACAACAATAGTCTTGATTTCTTTGTTAAAATTTTGTTATGCTCGGAAATGAATGCATGAGGATCTTCCTGTCACCCGAAAAATTATCCTTAAAAGCATATTCATAATCTGCTTTGACGGAATTTCTATTCGAAGGGGCAAAAATAGCTAATTTTATGATGGCCATGGTGGAAGGCCTATAGCGGACTTAAGGCGGCTGTGCGTAATCAAACCTCAGCGTTGAGCTTTTTCAACGATTTTTTAATTGCACCGTTTTGAAAGTGTATTATATGACCCACACTGATTAATTTCAATCCCAAGACAACAAATGAGTTCATACAAAGTGACAGAAAATGCAAATACGAACTAACCGACATGTCTAAACAGTAAAAGGACACATATACGCACCTCGTGTTTCTGCAAATGGTCCATGTCGTCAACAAGAACCTGCGAAACGCGAAATTTACTGATCCCCTAGTACAAGCCGACTAAGAAACGATTTCATTTGTTTTTCGTGTAAAAGTCCAAACTTTCAAAAGAACTTCCGCGTCCCAAAAAACCACGGCTTGGCACTCCGAACTAAAAACGATTAATAGGTTTTAGGTAGGTTAGAATCAATTAATAGGTCTGTTTCCGTACTTTCAGTCACTGAATTTTACTGAATTTTCCTGAATCATGTGGTGGGGGAAATTCATGAAAAGTACGGGAACGCTGTCATTGCATTTACTGAAAAAATATTCGACCTTCATAATACTTCATAATACTAATAATTCGACCTTCATTGCTGTGCACAGTTGAAAATATTTACTCGCAACACGCCGTTTGACACTTTTCAGCATTTTTCTGTAGCTCAGACCCTACTGAGATTTCATCGTATTTACTGAAAGAGATGGTAGGCAAATGCAATAAATGGTAGGTGCTTAAATGCAACGTTGCAATAAATCATATCAATAAAACCACAGCACTGCGGAGTGATTGAAAACATTAACTAAATGTCGTAAAAGGTGTCAAATACATCATTTGTTTCTGACGAGCATTCACGAGAATAGTTATGCCCAGAACTTTTAATTTCCAGTTCTATTCTTCACTCTCCCTCAAAATGCATATTAAAAACAGAGCAAAACGCTCCCCACGTTGGGCGCTAAAATACTTTATCGCTCTATTTCTTAGTTAATGCCGTAACTGCACTTCAGATTAGAAATTAGGTGCGTTTTCAACGTTTTCATCAAAAGCAGGTTAGGGTAGACAGCATTTAAAACAACAATCTTGCCTCAGTTGTTGTTGTTTTCAATGCTGCCTACCCTAACCTGCTATTGATCGAGACACAAAAAACGCACCTATTATTGCTTCTAAGCATGCAAAGATAGCCAAAATATCGTACCAACGATTGGCTCCCTTACTTCCCACGACGTAAATTTCTACTATATATGACACCAAATCCATCTCAAACATAATAAAAAAAAGTAATCACACGACAATCCTCGTTTGGGTCTAGGGGCTGAAGCTGATAGAGAGCTTCATCACAAATTTACAAGTGATCAGTTCCACGACTCACTTCACCCCTGATTAATTCAGATACCAATTCAGAGTTAGGTGAACTCAAAGTTTGGTGGATTCGAACCAGCGACCCTACATAAGAAGGAAGCCAGTGCTGTACCTACTAGACTACTCAGGCTTCGTCAAACATAATAGCTTCGCTTTTATTTTTTACGAGCTGTTTTCGAAATCCATAAGATACCGGCTAAACTACAGAAATATCTGAGTTATAAATAGCCTAGTATGTTTCCACGTATTTTTATGCATGTAACAAACACTCATTAATTGACAGAACCAAACAAAACAATTTGGACAAGAACATGATTCATTAAAGAACAACGAAAACGCTGTCGGGTCGACATGCTTGTTTCTAGTCAAGGTCAAATAGTCATATCACTGGAACAACGTACGCAGTCAGTTTATTCCTGTGAGAAAGTAAATAGACACAATGCAAATGCAAACGAGAAAAAAAAACAAAATACCTAACAAGCCGTCACACTCCTACAAAATCTTACTGACCAACTTCGTTCCGTTTCCATGTCGCCATCGAATCAGTAGTTGGGAACATTTGGTATGTGAGCTGAATTTTGTCAATGATTCCATGTAAGACGAATTTTTGTCTAACAATGCACCATTTTTAAACTTAGGGCAACTTTGTCGCATTCTGATAGCAGTTTCCTCAAAACGCAGAGACAATCAGATCTTAAAGTTATCAATGATTCAATGCTAAGCACTCTCATTTCCTACATCGTTAATTATTTACAAAAAATTGCATTTAGTTCCCAATCGCTGAATTTCATTCTGGAACTATCTCAACAACACCAACGTTCATTGGTAACTATCATTAAATCCACAACTTGAAAACTGCGGAGATCGAACAAAAGCTGATTCATATTTCTTTTACCATGTAATGGCGGTCGATCACCTGAACAAATCGCCGCTCGCCAACCTGAACCATTGGTCGTGGTTTGTTTTATTTGTCGCTGGAGGTGTAAAAAGTTCTCGTTCACACGTAAGACATCGGAAACAACGTACAACTTGGAGCCTGAAAGCTGAATTTCTGTGTGGATCGCGCGAAAATTGGCGTCATCATTATCTGCTAATAGGATTTTCGTGATAGCCTCTTCCGCTGCTCGTTAGGTCGGGTAATGTACCTGACTGACTCAGGCAGTCATTTTCGCCGAAGTCATTTCGCCACCATGCTCTGCGGGACAAGTAGGTTAACTTTGCTTGTGTACCCCCATGCAAAGTAAACGGAATCTTTGAACTCTCAAGTCGATATGCACTGCACGAAAGTGCCACACATTCACCTTGTTCTCGTTGCACAATCCTATTATTTATATGGGTCATAACTGCTATAACTGCTTGTTAGATTTATTTAGTGTACCGCGGCGTCACTGTATTTGATTGCGCCGGCACGATTGCAGTGTCGAGTGGCGTCCGAAAGCGACGACAACGACATAGCAATATCAAGTCCAAGTGCACAAAAGATTTGGTCTTTGGTTGGGCGAAAACATCCTCGACTGCCTAAGACACATCTGTTTGTCAATCTAGCAGAGCCGTAGCAACTAATATAAGAATACAACCTGGAAAAAGTTATTGGTGTAGCGATAGCGAGTCTGTCGCACATTTCTTTAAAGTAGCAAAAGTACGAACAAGTATAACACTCGACGACTTCGACAGCATCGGCACATTTTAGGTCTATAAAAGATAATGACTTGAACTTCTTCGCGAAGGTTATTGGGTCAAGAGGTTTCGAGCGCGGTTCGGGTAAGCTCTTATGCGGCGTTGTTCCCTTTGAATTCTTTGATGCAATCGTATCTGCTGGTAATAGTAGTGATAGGAAGTAAAGAGAAACCCATTTATTGCATATTGGTATGGACTATTGTCAGAATAGAAGTCTGTTAAAAATAGAGGTGAAGCGACTATTGCGCGGATCATCATTAGGATTGAGTTTGAGCTGGTCTTTCTGATAATAATTTACCTGATTTGTAATTAAAAAGTGAGGTAAAACATATATTTCATCCTATTTTGAATTCTCACTTCAAACGCAACAAAAACTACTTTCCGTATAACTTTCGAGAATAACAATAATAATTTTTTTTTCACTGTATCAACAAAAATGGAGTTCAACCGAGCTAAAATTACATCAAACATGGGAGGCCTCTAAAAAGAAACTCTCAGAATACAACAAAGAGCTAAGGAAATCGAAAAGAAAGGCTTGGAGCGCCTTCTGCGATAGTATAAATAGCATCCCCGAGACTGCCAGGACGCAGAAAGCTCTGTCCAAATGCTACCAGGGACATATATGACGACTTAGAACTCCAGATGGAGGGATTAAGACCATCTTTGACGACACACTGGAAGTGCTGCTTAGAACACACTTTCCAAGGTGCGAAATCAGGAGCAGCAATGAGGCTGAGGAAGAGGAGGATATTCCCGGTCGGATACTTTATTCACCTTTGATCAAACAAATCATCACGTATGAAAAAGTGGAATGGGCAATAAACTCCAACAAACTAAAAACCATTCTAGTACACATATTTAGAGCGAGCTTGCAACTCAGCTATACACCAAAATTGTGGAAACTGGTGCGGGTTCTGTTCATCTCTAAAGGAGGCAATAAATCGGCCGACCTGCCAAAATCATACAGGCCAATTAGCCTTACATCTTTCATATTGAAGACCATGGAGAAACTGATTGACCTACACATAAGGAATGATCTTTTGACAAAGATGCCATTTCACAAATTTCAATTTGCCTACCAAAAGGGCAAATCAACTACAGTGGCTCACAGCTTATTTGATACAGTGCTTCTTTAAAAAATTAAGTTGCAATAACTCAAAAAATAATAACAATATCAAAAAAATTTGAACACCATTTTGAAGACAATTGTTTGTTGTTTATTAAACAAGTTTATATTTGTTACAAAGTTGATGTTTTACATCTTAAAAAACAAAAAAACTAAAAATAATAACAAATTTCATGTCACAGCTTATTTGATACAGTTTGATTAAACATTAAAATTGTGAATTATGAGGTTCCCAGTTGATTTTAATACTTTGTATGATAGTCCTTAGACTTAAGCAGAGCCTGGAGCCTATTCGGCATTGAATCAACGAGTTTTTTTGTGATGTCAGGACTAATTTTTTGCCATACCTCTAGCAGTGCTTTCTTCAGGTCTTGTTTATTAGAAATCTTGTGTTTTCTAATGTTGTTATCCAACAAAGTCCACAGATTCTCAATGACGTTCATATCTGGTGTCTGTGCCGGCGGAGACATCAAATGAGGGCAATCCCAAATTGGCCAGGATTGCACAATTCCCGACTTGTGCCTTGGATCATTGTCTTGGTACAACCGAAATTGGTTGCTAACACCCAGTTTTTCAGTGCTTTGCAGCAAATTGTTTTTGAGTACATCAAGGTACTTTGTTTGGTCCATTGTTTCCTCAATAAACTTTAAATTTCTGACTCCGGCTGCAGACATGCAGGCCCAAACTATCACATTACCACCACCATGCTTCACAGTAGCTTTGAGGTTCACCTTGTTTTGCTCAGTAGTTGCCTTGCGCCAGACATATGACATTCCGTTGGAGCCAAAAATGTTAAACTTGGACTCGTCCGCAAAAATAACCGTATTCCAGAACGCGGATGGCTTTCCCACATGCTCTTTGGCAAAGGCAAATCGGCTTATTGTATTTTTTTTGGAAATGAAAGGCTTCCTACGAGCTACTCGGACCCTGAAGTCATGGTCGCGAAGCACTCGTCGGACGGATTCAGCACTACATTACTTCCTTAATTCACGATGAACCTCAGTAACCAATTTTGGAGTGGAAATCTTTGTGTTTGCTTTCATTTTCCTTACAATGTATCGTTCGTCGGATACGGTGAAAATATTGTTTGGCGCATTTCTCCTCTTATTTTCTACCCGATTTTCGTGTAGGAAGCGCTCAATTATGTGCTGCACTGTAGAGACACTCAAATTCACACTTTCAGCAATTTTCCGAACACTTTGTTCTTTTTTAAAGTGGTTTAATACCAATTCGCGCTGTTCAATTGTGGTGCGATGACCCATTTTACAATTTTGGCTCATTTTGGCACTTCAGCTTACAAGATCTTGCTAAAAATTACTTAAGCCAATGTCTAAACACAATCAACAATTCAAGAAACAAAAACAAGACAGATTAACTCCGCGAGAAATAGAAGTTTATTCGCATTGAAGTGTCTGTATCAAATAAGCTGTGAGCTGCAATTTTTCTGCGCCAGTGGTATTTCTCTTTTAAGGGACGCCGAGGAATATTGCTGGAACATTTTTGGTTTGCATTGTATTCGTCGAACATGCATCTAGTCAAATACGTTTAAATTTTTTGAATAGGGTTCTTTATTTCAAAGTTACAGTGATTTGCATTTTTAAAAAGTCACTGTATCAAATAAGCTGTGAGCCACTGTATATCAGCTACAGCTAAGCTGATACAAATAATAGAAAAGCCATTAGATTGATTTGTAATTTATTCAGAAAAATTCATTTAAAAGGCAAGATACCTAAGTTTCAAAATGAATAAAAAAATTTAAAATATAAATGAATATGATTAAGTAGACGAAAAAAGTGCACTACGAACTAAACTTTTGAAAATTCCAATGGACAGTGAGAAAGAACCAAGCTGAAGATTATTATGCGTCCTCAGTAAACGCAAAACAGGCGAGTGAAAACAAACGTCAGTACGTGCAAAAAAAAAACATTAACATTGAGGTTGACCTGATAAGTCTGTTATAATGAAGATCTTCTAAGTAGACGTAAGTTGTCTTGTATCTGAAAATGTCGCTAAACAGAATTCAACGAGTCTGTCCATCTCGCCGGACGTGCATTGTTACTAAAAACACGATATGTCTGGCCCGATAATATGCGGCCACGACGTTCTCCACTACATTAATAAATTCGCCGATGGTATTTATTTCCGGGGCCTTTCGTTTCTTCATTTTGACGGCTCTAACTCAATGAACAAAGGGTTATCTTCCTGACGGACTGTGCGAACGATTGCTGCTCTCGCACTGTGGCTTGGAAACTGCGAATCTTGAATGCAGCCTGCTCGTGTCCAACTTCGAAATATGAGCCCAAGTTTTTTTGCGGCTAGAGCTCTATGGGCCTGGGCTTTCTGAGGAGCCAGAAAGGATTGTAGTTCTAGTCATTTGCATTGCACTCCTCCATCACCCTCTAGCTCATTGCCAACATGAACAGCGCCTCGAAGACAAGAGTTATATCAGGTATGGACTCGCCGAATTGTTGATGTCGGTAGCATCTAACGAAGACCTATTTAGCTTTAACTTTAGCCGGAAAGTCAGTGAGCAATAGCTTAGAAAATCGTGGAAGTTAATAAAAATGAAATTTAAGCAATCTTTGGAAGGTACACAAAACCAAATTGAGAACGGTGAATAATTGATCAGCAATAATTTACGATCTCGTCTTTTTCTCTCTCAACTTTGGGCATTAAGCTCTCATAAGCCTTTCCTCCGATTTGAGTGTATATCGTAGTAACACGCTTCTGGTGAAAATCAAAAATTCAACTGTCAGTCTGAAACAAGGAAGGAGTTTTCTATGAAACATTTTTCACATAAAAGTAGAATTTGTTTAAAAGCCGTTTTGCGAAATCTATGATTTTTTTTATTGAAACAACACCACTCTTGAAATAGAACATTAACATTTATCTCTAAAGTAGTTATTATTCACTAGTGGAAAAAGACGAACTGCATTGTGAGAAATTTCTCTTTGCAAGGGCCTTATCTTGAAATAATATTTGAAACTTTCATATTCAATGATTACATAAAAAGCCTGTTTACCTGGTGTGCGTCATCAATTCACTGACAAGCACCTTCAATATAACACTTAAATCTCGCAGTATCAAAAATCTAAAATTCCCATTAAGTATGTAGATTTATCAGCACAAACATGCATGTCCATTTCACTTTTCTGCATCTATCAGAGCCTTCAATTGAAATCTTGATAGTTTACCTTACCATCTGCAGTTGAATAACGCATACACAACAGTACTGTGCATATTTTCGGCTTTTAAAGCGACAAGCACTCTTAACAAAACTACAACTCTACTAAACGAATTTCATTCATATAAATAGCGTGGCATCTCTTGATGCATCAATGATGCTACTTCTCTCCTCTTCATCTTTTTTTTTTGTTTTCTCTGCGGACCCTGCTAATATAGACAATACATCGAGCCGGAAGCATCACTTTAGCTCGATGACTGGGCCATATTTTATCAATTGAATATTTTTTCACACTTCCTACGAATATGTGTATTTTCGGTCCCTCTAGCAGTTCGTTATGCATTTACTGGATCTGACTGACGGAAGATTTGAATTTGTTAAGTTTCTCTAATGGAATGTGTCGGCCCTTTGTTACGAGTACGAAAATGGTTTGGAATCAATTCGTTATTATATCATAGAAATGGTAAATGGGCAATAAATTGATAAAATAGATTCAAATCTTATGCTCTCGTGCATACCTCACATTTAAATATGGTATTATGCACATCAGTGTTGGATTACTTGAATTTGGTGTGGAATGGAAAGATAGAAGTATAGGATATTGTGGAATGCTTGTTCCATTCGAAGTAATCAAGCTCACTTTCAATGATTTTTTTTAATACGCTTATAACGCTATTGGAAGAATCACGTAAAGGCTCCATACTGCTCACAGTTCAGGTATAAATATAAACTGCTTTTGTTGAACATTTTTACTCGAATATAATATATTTGAATATCATGACCAATTATCAACGAGTAAGTGAAATAATTAAATGATATTCAGATAAAAATCTGCTCAGAAGTATTCATGCGTCTTCCAGACTTGCAACTACCTAGCATCGTATCATCTTCATCATCGTAACATCACACCTACCACAGACCGAGCAAAGCAATCAATCTTCATCTAATCGCCAACTGAACGGACAATGTACTTAGCTTCACAATAAATTCTTTGCGAACACTACAACGAGACAGTTACCGTTTACTTTGTAGGGGTCCTTAAATCTAAATTCCACCACTGATTTGCCCATTAGATGCTTCTATTCTTTAGAATATATCTCAGCAAAAAAATCTTCTAAGTCATTTCTAATTTCTTTGCGTGTAATTTTCTCATTTGTAGTCGAACGAACGAGCGAAAATGTTGAACTATAGAGAGAAAAAAACGCAGATTTGAGACTTGGCTAGATTTTTCATATCTGATTAGTAGGACCACGATATCCAAGACCCGTGACTTTTTGCCCTCGTAATTCTTCGATTTTTCGAATGCTCAATGCGAAAAATAAATTTGGACAATTCAAAAAATTTGGTTCGTTCATTTTTACGTATAGACGTGTTGAGGTTTTTTTTCGGCAAAGCTCCTCTCGCTTCCAACTAACCATTGACCGAAAATTTTCACGGGGTCAGTACACTGAAATCGAATAAACATTACAATATTTTATGT
The DNA here is from genome assembly GCA_947369275.1 of Nemotelus nigrinus. Taxonomy (NCBI): domain Eukaryota; kingdom Metazoa; phylum Arthropoda; class Insecta; order Diptera; family Stratiomyidae; genus Nemotelus; species Nemotelus nigrinus. Next base: position 3,690,930 of record OX376374.1, read on the forward strand.
CCTATTCTATATCTTAGAGAATTGAAGTTAGTATACGTCGAGTAGGTTCAAGAAACCTTAACAAAACCGACGATGGTGGTGCGATGCAAGATGCTGGCTGGATGATTGGATTTTAAAAATAAATTGATTGATTAGAGACTTTTCGATGAATTGGAGTGAGGTTAGAGCAGGTTGCATCGAATTGAACTTTTTTCAGATTGATATGTATGTTATCTCAATTTGAAATGTGAGGACTTTTGACTAAAAATTAATCACTAAGTAATTTATGCTAGCGATTTTATGTCTTATTTTAGAAAAAACGCATGCTGAGGCTACTCACAATGCATCTCAAGTTGTTATTTTTGCCTGATAGCCTATTCTTTTTAGTAAACAGAAAAGGCCAGCTCGAGTCCACCACCTACAGGGAACGACGCGGGCTGGTACAAAAGAATCAGGCTGGTTGCGTGCGGAGACCAACGATCGGCCGATTTCTATAAGCAGGCAATCTCCGAGTTGGGGGAACTCTGGTCAGGCGCCAAGATTAAGGTGGTGCTAAAGGATGAGAGCCCCAGCCGACTAAGATGCAGGACATGGATTCATTTTTTTCACTCAGATCCAGTGGAAGTCCTGGATATAATTCGGCCTTTCAACGCGGATCTTCCTACGGAGGTTTGGAGGGTTGCGAAGATTGGCGAGCCGGTAGACAATCGGCCGGAGGCCCTGTTCATCATAAATGAAGAGGCACTGCCAGTCTTGGATGCCCGAAAGGGTATTATCAGATATGGGGTCGAGAAATTGGCTCTACGGATCTACCGAAGCGACAGGTCAAAGAGCTCTGCTTCGGGAGATCCAATACCGGTTAAACCTCACCCAAAACAGGAGGCTCAAACGGCAGGAGAGCCACCTGTTTGAGGGCGATATCTGAGGAGGAATCCCTCTATGCAGATGGGGTTAGTGTCGGGACTACCTCCGAGCTGAGTGGCTACCTGGATCTCATGACTCTGGAAGCAGATGAAAAGGCTGGGCGGACATCTATGTCCAAGGGGGAGGACCTCGATCTAACCCTTGTCAATAGTAAATGATGGTGAAGGTATTGCAGATTAAACTTCATCATTCCAAAGCAGCACTAGCTACCTTACTATTCCGACTGTCTAGGACAGAGGAGAAGCTAATCTTAATCCAAGAAACATGTGTTACCAACAACCGGGTTGGCAGATTACACACCAATGGGTACAGACAGATAGTACCCAACGGCTTACATAAGCCACGTGTCTGTATTCTTGTTGAGAAAACCATAAAGGTTTTTTTACTACAAAATTTCAGTGACAAGGATAATATGGCTGTTGCAGTGGAAATCGATCAAAGATTATGCTGGTTTGTTTCCTGCTACATGGCACATGATCATGGTACTAGCCCTTCTTGCGACATGGAAATTGATGTGCCTCTTATTTTGGGGGCTGACTCTAACGCTCATAATGAAGTATGACGTAGCTCCAACACAAATGATCGTGGTGAGGAACTTTTTGATTTCATCCTTGCCCACGATCTTTTCATAGCCAATACTGGTAGCGAACCAACCTTCCTTACCTCAAACCGCAGGGAGGTGCTTGACGTTACCTTGATTAGTGAATGGCACTCGCATCTTCTCCATGACTGGAGGGTTCTACAGGCATGTTCATTCTCTGATCATAGGTACATATCGTACAACATGGCTGGCCGCAGCTCTGTTTAGCAGGTAGCCTTTATTAACAGAAAGAGGACGGACTAGAAGTTATTTAATTCTCTGGTTCGATCCTCACTGGAAACTGCTTCTAAGAGCATTCACTGCTACCATAAATTGAATCAGGCGGTTGACACAATTACTAGTTCTCTCAACTCCGCGTCTAGGGCATCCTAAATGCAATATATGAGAAATATATTAGAAAGGATGTATGTTTTAGTTTTTCATTGAAATTTCAGTGCACATTTTCTAAAATGCCTAAATTTTATCACATAAAACCCTTCAGTATATTTTTTGTAACACATCTTTTACTCTTTTCTCAGGTCTAAATATGGAACAGCCTTGTGAACCACCACGCTCAGCGCCGCCCAACGGTACTACTATCAAACCACGCGGGCATATGCGTTCAGCATCACTCGAAAATGCAAGTTCATTTATTGCAAAAAATACCCTCGGTCTTCCAATTATGCAACCATGTTTTACTGGAACCCTCAAATCGAAGAACGAACAACGTCGACTCAAATCGAAATTCGGCAGTCATAATAATTTAGAAGACTATGTAGGTCATAGAAAATCGAAATTTCAACATTTGCGAAATATGTTCGAAACGAAACCTGATTTCGATAGTATGCCGACTTTATCGAAGCAAATGCACCTCCATCAACAACAGCAGCAGGCATCAGCACAGTCACAGATCCAGCAACACAAACAAAATCAGCAATTATTCCAGTCACCGTCTCAACAAATGCGCGTAAACTCAGTGGCAGGTATTGAATTTACCGAAAATCTAAATATTGTAGAGACGCCATCGAGGGTGCAGCCACCCGACTGCAATGAAACTAACAATAACAAACAGGTAAATACTTGGGTTTTCAATTTCCTTTGCAGAATTTTGCATTTCACTTTTTTGTTGTATTTCAATTAAAGGTTAAGCATATCATAAGGCCGATAGCATTTAAACCAATACCGTTTGAAGCAGACTACAGTATTCCAAATCGATATAGCGAGGTCTGCGATCGATACGGATCCACCCCGTCTTTAATTCCACCGCAAGGACAAAACATGAGATTTGGAAGTAAGTGTCGGAACTACTTAAAGCATCCTAGAAAACTTAAAAATCGATTAATTTCCTTTACAGGCACTCAGGATCTTCGACATGGCTACAACATGTACTGCAGTAATCAACTACAACTGGCACGAAGACGAACGAGAGCTTTGAAAATAAATGACAGCATGGAATCGGTGCGACAAACACCAGATTCAGATGCAACCAGTCAAAGTAGTACAATGTAAGTTTGGAATGTATGTATGCACTAGCATAGCATATATATGCTAAGAAAAGAGCACTAAATTAATGATAGGCTATCCAGACTTCTTTTGAACTTGGATATCCAGACTTTTTTTAAGCTCGGATGTTCCACATGGAGGGAAAGTAGCTCTAATCTTTGTCTCGCTGGTGCGAGAAGATACTCTACACTCTAACCTTAAACCCTCTAGATTAAACGAATAGCTTTCGATATTTTTCTTAGTTCATGATTTAATTTTCCTGTTCGTATCAACCTTCAAAAAGCCCCAGCACGGAGCGGAACCAATGCAGAGCAATTTGGCCCCTTTGTGCCCTTTGTATCAGCTCGCTCGTTTTTTGGTACCCTTTATGATCAAACACTCATATCAGCTCGAGACTGTTCTCTGTCCGTATTTGACTTAGGGCGTCTCTCACCTTTAAGAGTATAGCTGAGTTTATTTATTCACGATTAATAGCCTTGAAAACCGCCTGGCTATCCGATAGGATCTTAATGCTGACACTTTTAGTGCTGCTTATCTTTATTGTATGCGTGGTTTTAAGTATAGCATATAATGCTACTTGATAGATTGTGGCCTCCTTAGGGTGGGTGAAGTGCATTTCGCACCTCTGTCCTACGATCCTAGCTCTTCTCTCTCCACAATCCATCTTCGAGCCGTCCGTATACCACATTTGCACCCCTTTCCGCGAGGGGGTGGGCCATTCTCCCATTTGTTTCTTGATGGTGTTTTGACCTTCAACCCTTTCTCGAGGTTTTCTGTTATGGCCCTGATTTTATTCAGAATACTAAGATCACTTTTTACTAAGATCACTGCAGGCCTTAGAGCCTATTTTGCCGCTTTCTCTTGAATTTTGAGGTGTAGCGGTCCAATGTTTAGAAGGGCCTCCATCTTTGCCATTGAGGTGCAGCTCATTGATCCTGTAATCAGCAGGCAGGACCTCATTTGAAGCTTATTGATACTGTTATCAGCCGGTTTTGGTTTGATTTTCTTCCACCGCCCTGCTAATCCATATAGGATGATGGGTCTCACCATTTGTTTGAAGAGTTTAGAGTGTATTGCCTATTCAACCTTTTCATATGACATGAGTTGTGCCGTAATATGACAGTGTGTGTTTCCGAAGATAGTCTTCATTCCTCAACTTGGAGTTCGAAGTAGATATATATGCCCTTGGTGGCGTTTAGACAGAGTTTTCTATATCCTTCAGTCTCTGCAATGGTGCTCCAAATCTTTCGTTTGACTTTTCTTAGCTCTTTCTTGTATTCCACGAGGTTTTTTTTTTACGGGCATCTCAATTCGGTGTGTTCTTGGCCCTCTATTCTTGCAAACTTTCTGAGCTTTTCTAACTCCGTTCCACCACGGCAACCTCGTTGTGGGGGCACTATTTGTTTTGGGATAGTTTTCATGGTAGGACTTGAGGTTTTGCCCATTGTATCCTTAAATTCCATCTTTTACAGTGTATTTCGGATGCATACTATGAAGTTCCGCTGTAAGGTGATTTCGATAGCTTTCCCAGTTCGTGCACTTTTGTTGCCTGTACTTGACTCCTTTTACGCTATATTTTTCCTATTTCTAAGGTTATATGTCTATCATCAGAGAACAAAGCCCTTGTTAGGACATTTCACTCCTTCATAAGGTTCACTTCATTGTTAGAAACCTACCTGAGGTCTAACACCTCATTGCTGTTAGTTGTCCTCCTAGCTAACCGACCTCTGAGCTTTTTATTCCTACTTGATTGCTCGCATTACGTGTACAGTTTTTGTCCATTTTGAATTTTACCTTGTGCTACAAGCTGCGTTGGTAATAATTGGTGATATGCCCAAATAGCCTTTTGCCCATTAAAAGTTTCAAAATGATTGCCCATTAAAAGTTTCAAAAAACATCACAAATCAACTGAAGGCCACTTAAAAATATTTAAGCTAAGAAAGTTTTGGGGAAAAGTTTATTTTCCATTGTACTACTTCTTCACTAATTAACATACGCTCGGTTTTTTCGCACACTTCTAGAAAATCATCAAGCAAATATCCACCAGATCAATTTGATATGACACCGTCACCATCTGATTCAGGAATATCAGACCTGGAAGCTGTACTCAAGGATCGTGATTCCGAATTGTCGTATCTACGTCAAACTATGGAACACAACGAGAAGGCAATCTTCAAAGTTCATAAAGTAACACTATCAATAAGAAATTAATATAGATTAGTTTTTTTTATCTAATTGAATAGTTTTTCCTTTCACTAACTATCTGTTCCAATTCACAACAAAATACATTTAGACGCTATATTTGAATATTTTTAACATAATAATTTTTCGTGTGGCTTTTCTTTTGATATTATCCAATATTTACAGTGTTTATTTCTTTTTCGTACAGGAAAAAGAAGTCTACTGGGAACATGAGATCCGCCGTTTAAAAGCTTTCTACGAAAATCAGCAGAGAGAATATATGCTTAAAATCAAGAAACTCGAACAAATGCTTACGTTACAGTCGTTTCAATTTAAGCAAAATAAATTAAGACTGACTGACGATACGAATCGATTGAAGGATCAGTTTTGTGAATTGAAAAATGAAAATGATGTTTTACGGTAATTTACTATACAATACCATCCTTTCATGCCTGTACAATGCATAATTCTATTATTTGTATGAATATTCAAAGATAATTCCGAAATCGATAGAAATTTTAAATTAATATCTTTGAACCGTGGCAAAGTGTATCATTCATACTTTTTTATGAAAACATTTTTGTGTAAACACGCGGTAAACACTTTCTTCCCTTCTATGCTTTCAGAAAAGAAACAGATAACTTACGATCGGCAGATACTTCTCTCAAGGATCGAATTCGACAATTGGAAGACAAGTCCGGAGTCATGGATAAATTAATAGAAAACTTGAAAAATCAATTGGAAGAGAATGAATGGACGGTGTGTCAGAAGAATGGTGAAATAGCTTTATTGAAAACTCAGCTGAAGGAAGCAAAGGTACAATTAAATTTATATTTGAGTTACATGCAAACAAAATTTACAAACATCACTTTTCTCATAGGAGGAGCTTAATGTTAAGGAGCACGAAGTAGTTCAAATGAAAAGTGAAACTCTAAATCGAAAGTATCAAGAGAAAGAAATGCAAAAAATGAATGAGGTAAAAATATTAATATAAAAGTATCGATCGGTTATTTGACTGCCATCTATCGCTGAGAGAGATCACGTACAAATAATTTGTTTGTGGTAATATGTGCTCAGCAAACTAATATCATGTAGATTGAAATTAACAGGCGACTAAAAGCTCTCTCTATCTTTCTCTCATTTCAGACCAAAAAAGATTCCGATGCAGAAATGGCCCAGCTAAATCGTATCGTTATCCTCAAGGATCAAGTAATACTCGCTCTCACCAGTGAACTAGCCAAGCTACGCAAAGAGCTATCTGACCTAGCCATATTCCAAGAATATGGAACAGAACCGAACGGTAAATACGCTCGTCTTAAATACAAAATCGACAGCCTTACTAGCATTTGCGGTCGACCAAACGAATCAGACCACCTTTACATGCATCCCAACAAGGGCAACAGTATCCAAATAACCAATCCATCCAAAAATGACGCCCAGCAACAGGATGGCGATCTTCAAATTATTATCAATTGCCTGAAAACATCCACTCCATTCACAGATAAAAACGAAGACGACACCTCAACTGACCGCTCAGACTCATCGAACTCTTTAGATCAGCTCAAAAACCTGCCGGACGTGACGATGAATCGAAAAATTGATGGTTGCGAAGACCGACGAGCTGAAGATCTTCGAACAGAGTTGGAAGTCGCTCGTCAGTCCTTCGAACAGGAGAAACATCAATGGGCCGAGGAGAAGGAGAAAGTTCTGAAATATCAACGGCAATTGCAGCTTCACTATATCAATATGTATCAGAAGATGAAAGACTTGGAAAACAAACTTTCGGTCAAGTTTTAGGTTCGATTTGATTACTGCAGGCATTGAAATTAGCTTTCATTAAAATCAATTTCCTGTTTTCCATTTCGTCAAATGTTATAGCGATTATTTATTGAAACGGCTTTTCCAACGTAGCGTCTTATATGATATATTTGTTTTTTGCGGAAGATATAATTTGACAGAGATTAAGATATATCGATATTTTTTATGCTTAGCGTACAGATATTATACAATGAAAGATATTTAAAACTGACTCGTTGTTTTAGTTTAGTTGGATTACTATTCACTTTCAGGAAGTATCAGAAATATAAATATTCTAGCATATCTGCTGTATTTCATTAACTAATGACGGGCGATTCCTCCCAAATTTAGTTTACGTTGATCATATTGGTTGTTTAAATGATTTTGAATCCAATTGCATTGATTTAAATTATGATTGTGAGCTACATGCACCGCATGCACATGAAAAAGTATTTTCGACTGTCTCACTTCGATTTCATAATTACTCTAAGATTTGTCGAAAAACTAATTAGAAACAGACAAATATCTAAATGCCCGTACTACAAAACATATCTCACTAGCTGCTAGTATCCGTAATGGAGCTGTTTCAAGATTTCTAATACTTGAAATAAGCGCGAAAATGACTTGTCAGTGGACTTACCTATCATAATCACTGAGACTTTTCAGGTCTCACGGCTTTACATTTCAGGTCTTACAGCTTTTGGCAATTTTACCGAAATTTTCTTGAGAAATGATATGTAATTTAGAAGCTACGGTTACGGATGACGTCAATCAGTTAAATGGAATAACATTACGCTGTAGTTTGTTGATATATTTTTTGTTTTCACTCGACATCGACAGAACTCACGCACTTCACACAACAATTTACCGCCAAATTTGACAGATAGGAAATGAGTCGAATTTCAGACGGCAATGTACTTTCTCTATTCACCTATTCGATTTCAGAAGTTCGAAATGTTCGAGAAATGAAAAATTCAGTGGTCCACAATATTTTAAGCTTTCCTTTTAATCGGTTGATTGCTACATAGAGCCATAATTGAAATTCTGCGAGAGAATCCACGAAAATGAATGCTGCATTTCGGTACATTCCCAAGCTCATTCGCACCCAATCGCTTCTTAATGCTCAGAGATCAGGTGTATTTTTTAAAAACCAATTTGACATTACTCAAAAAAACTGCGCGAAAGCTTTCTCGACCCCCTGTCAATGCCCATTTGAATTTGTTTGTTCTTCTTTTATGTTGGGTACTTGGATTTAAGTTTTAATTGGAAGATGCCCCAAAAACTCAATCCAAAATGTGTTCAATGCGACAAAACTGAATCTCCTATGTGGCGATCTATCGAAGGTGGCTTAATTTGCCATGACTGCTACGAACAGAATGGAAACAATTTGAAAGGTGAACTCGAGCCGGATAATGACAACTCCAATGGCAACGGCGACGAAAAGAAATTACGGAAAAGTACGAGAAGCACTCGATACAAAGCAAAGACATCGGCACCATCTAAGCCAATACCAAAAGGACGGAGTCGCCGATGCATATTCAAGAAAACACCGTTCAAGGCACCTATTGTACCTGCTACTACACATACCGTGGAGAGTACTTTTTATAAGGTAAAAAGATCATGTCTAATATTCGTCATATAGTGTCATGCCTTGGTCATAGGGATCTTACTTACAAGTAGGAGATATAGTATCGCTAATGGACAAGAAAGATAATATCTACTATGCCCAAATTCGTGGATTACTTGTCGATACCTATTGCGAAAAATCTGCGTTTATTACCTGGTTAATTCCAACTGCAGCGAGTCCACTGCCCAACGAGAGGTTTGACGCAGCCACATACCTGATTGGTAATTTTTGGATGAATAATTATAACATGATGTCAACAGTTTCTTTTTAAATTTAATTAAATCAAGGGCCCGACGAAGACTGTCCTCGCAAACTTTCTTGCATGGAGTTCGTTATGCATGCACCCAGCAATTACTACTTCGACAAATCGACACCGTTTCCTCCGCCAGCTACGATGGATTTCGAATCGCCACCAACTGGATTTATCTGGACATCGCTACCCGAGATTGAAAAGACCAAAGTTGAACCTCCTGCTGAAAGCTAAGCAGTAGAAGCACATACTCTAGAATATATTTATAGGAAGGAAATCCGATTTGTGCATAAATAAGTATATTTTACACCCTCATTATACATATATTAATAAAAATCTTCTTCCACATGACGGCCGGATGCTTGTTGTTGTTGATTCTTGATTTGATCTTGACTCGAATACATATCTGCCACCTGGCTCGCAGACGTGGCGTCTTCAGCCGATTTGTCTTCGCGTATTCTTATGAAACGCGGGAAACGAAGAGAAATTCCTTTCTCGGGATCAACAATGCCGATGCCGGCTTTGTGCACTGGGCTGAGCGATAGATCTGCGCATTTCACCTCCCATACTTGGACAGGTTCGAACCATTCGTCAGGCTCATTAGCAGAGTCATAACGGAAATATGATTTAGGTCCCTGCAATATGTGCGGCTTGAAAAATTCGGCATGTTTGGCTAAATCATCGTCGCTGAAACCTTGAGAATATTTGAATAATTACTTGTTATACGCACGATGGGGCTGAATAAATTCGGGAGTAATGCTTACCTGTGCCGATTTTACATATACTCTGGTACTCTTCATTCTCGGCATCGTAACAAGCGAGCAAGAATCCTCCGTAGGTTCCAGTTCGTTTGCCTTTTCCTTTAAACCCGCCAATAACGACTAAGTCAAGCGAATCTCCTACTCCCGACAGATAGTCCTTCTTCAGCTTCAACCAATTCCTAGACCTTTTCGCGATCTCGTATGTCGCTTCTTTTTCTAGAGTTTTCACCATCAGTCCTTCACAATTTCCTGAAAAATAATCACATCGTAAGGAAGTTCAATCAGAATTTTTTCTCAAATAAACCTTTGATAGACTCCTCGAGGAAGCTCTGCACTTCATCCACATCACTAGTGTCCAGTGACGTGGCGAATTTCCATATTCCTTCGCGTTCCTTGAACTTTTCGTACAAGAGTTTTCGCCTGACAATGAACGGTTCCGTCACCAACGGTTCCCCATTCAAATACAACAAGTCGAACATATACACGCACACTTGCACTTTGATCTCAGCCTCGTCGGCGTCTTTGCGCTTACGAGTACTCAGAACCTGAAACGGCAGAATTTGTTTCCGCTCTTGGTCCCACGCGACTACTTCGCAGTCCAAAATGTATGAAGTTACGTCTTCTGTTGCGATATCCTCGATGCGAGAAATGATGTCAGGGTATTTCGAAGTGTTGTTTTCTTGGTTGCGACTATAAATACTTATGACACCCTCTTCCGATCGATGGATCTGCGCTCGTTCGCCGTCATATTTCCATTCGCAAGTAAACTTCATGCCTTCGAATCTGGACAGAACTTCGTCAACGCCTTTTGTCGGGTGCGCCAACATAGGTTTCAGTGGCGTTCCGGGTTCCATTAGGCAACGCTCCAGAAGAGTTTCGATTCCATGCTCCAAGAGCACAGGGATGATTTTATTGTAATTCGGGCACTGGCTGCAAAGTCGTCCAAAAAAAATCCAAACATAGGAAACTAGTCATAATAAAATCAAACTACCCACCAATAAGCAGTTTTTACTATCAATGTGTTTTCATCCACCTTTGCCTTGAACGCAGCTTCTCCCATAGATTTCGCAACATTCAACTGCTTCGGAGGGTATTCTTTCTGGTTTGGTGGTGTGGCAGTGCACGCACTAGCCAGCGCTTGTAGTAGCGACTGCTCCGCCAGGCCAATGCGGAGTTTTCCAGCTAGCGACCTGATGAAGAACCGCGCTTCCGAATGCCGACATGCCACAAACATCGACTGGATTCTGTCGACTTTCTTATTCATCGCAGATAGTCCCGTCATTTTCGCAATATCCTTCAGCTTGGTGAAAACTCCGTCGACAGTCAGAGGTGCAGGAGCGAACATCATCCGTTGGTTGCTCCGCGATCTTTCAGCTACTACCCCAATGTCACCAGTCGATTGGATGTCGCTCTTGATCTGGGCCATGCTCCGACCGGTCGTCTGTGCGATAACTTTCATCAGGGACGTTTCAGCTACTCCTAATTCCAGACCTAGACGAATGTCATCAAAAACGTCAACAGATTTAAATTATTATTGAGTTTTACCCTCATATGCCGGCGCCAGTTGATTCAAGCTAAGGTACACACAAGGCAAGAGATCTGTCGGACTCAAGACGATAACCGATCTGAAGAAATTGCTCAAAATTTCAATCATTTTCAACCGACTGCTGACCTCTTCTACTTCCTGAAATGTGCGCGCCAGTGCTAAATATGGGACCCTGCAATTCATAATTCAACAATAGTGTAGCCGTTTTAGAAACGCCTTAAGCAACATACCTGTCCCCCCTTTTCCAAAAGGCATCTTCAATCGGATGATACTTTTGTTTCGAAGGGTTATAGTCGGCGCCTTTTTGGCCTTGTCCAGCGGTTTGCAATTTTAACTCTTTTTTCGTCGATTCATTTTCTTTGCTCTTTTTTGGTGAGGACTCCGCATTTTCTTCCGGTTTGATTTCTTTTTGTTTCGGAGATTCTACTGGGCTTTTATCGTTCTTCGACGATTCTTTAGGAGACGTATTGCCGCCCTCTTCTTCTTTCTCCGTTTTTTCATTTTTCTCATGAACTAGCGACTGATCATCTATTTCCACTTTAAGTTTCTTGCTTGCTGTCGGCGACACGACCTCTCTTTTGGCTTTTGTAGACTTCGTCTCGCTTTTCGGTGACGGTTTCAAAACTTTCTTTGATTCTTTCGGCGTTTTCTTCGACTCTTTTGGAGTTTTCTTTGATTCTTTCGGAGTTTTCTTTGATTCTTTTGGAGTCTTTGACTCGTTTGCGGTTCCACTTTTTTTCTGGCTGGTTGGTGGAGTTTTGGTGGTTTCTTTCGCTTTTGGAGTTTTCACACTCTCCGATTTTACTTTTGGTGATTCTGATGGCATCACTTTTTCGCTATTCCCGCCCGTGTTCGATTCATTTTTTGGTGACACCGATTTTTTCTTTGCTGGAATCCTACTAGAAACAGACACAACAATTTAGCATCGCACTTCCATCACACACTGAATCAATCTTACTTTCCGTCATCATTTTCTTCATCGCTACTCGAAATACGACGTCTCTTCACCTTCCTCACTTCGATTTCATCATTACTGTAAGATTTGTTGAAAAAGTGATTAGAAACATATAAGTACCTACATGCCCGCGCTGTAAAACATATCTCACTAGCTCCTAGTGCCCGTAACGGAGCTGACGATCGCAGTATGCGCAAGAGCATATTAGCTTTAATTTTAAATCATTTCAATCCAAGATCTTCAATACATGAAATAGGCGCGAAAATGATTTGTCAGTGAACTTACCTATCATCCTCAGATTGAGACTTTTCTGGGCTGGTGGCTTTTGGGGTTTTGGCTGGTGTTTTCGTGAAAAACGATCTGTAATTGAAAAGCTCCAGTTGGGCGTAAGTTTCATTAAGTAGATTAAATAATATTACGTTATAGTTCGTTGAGACATTTGTTATTTGTTTCCACTCCGCATCGACAGAACGCACTTCACAACAATTTACCGCCAAATTTGACAGATGGGAATGAATCGACTTTCAAAGGGTAATGTACTTTCTCGAGAAGTGAACTACACGAAAGATAAATGCCAATGCTGCTACTGAAATAAAAGTGTGTACGTCATATCCTTCAACGATGTATGGAAATTATCACTCATTAAAGCATAGTACTGAGTTCGATTTCACGTGAAATTTTCATACAAAATTTCGCGCGAAATCTGTTTCGGCGAAAATTTCGCTTGAAAATAAGCAAGTTTGGTACTGTGTTCTTAGCATGAAAAGTTGCTTTGAAGTTGCTTTCGCTTTGAAAACATAGATGGCACTGAAACATGTTGTCAATCATTTCACGCCAATTTAGTTTGTGCAGTTCATTCTTTCGAGCGAAAAAGTGACATTTAGTGTTTCAATTTGAAAATTGAGCAGTGCAAATGACTTTCCAATAAGAAAATCGATCGAAAAGTGAAATTCTTGACATTTTATCCGTCAAGAATGAGCAGTGTCTCTGCTTTTCTCCGTTGTCAAAATTTTCGCTCGAAAGAATGACCAGATAATGGAAACATGTCAAAATTTCACGTGAACTCGAACTCAGTACCAGCCTTAATACTTAATATTTACTTAACCTCTAAAAACATACAATTTCATTAGAAATGCGTTAAAAAAAAGTTTCATCAATACAATTATATTAAATCAAAATAACAAAAAAAAAAAGCCTTATCTGGGACACAAAATCATGTACATTCCACAATGGACTTCAGTTGAAAGAAAATTGAATTCAATCGGTGAATTGATCGATTTGATACGTGTCCTCGATAATTTGACAGTTCTATTGTGAGCCCGCGATCGGGGTATGATGAAAGTGGCGATCGGGGTGTGATGAGGGTGGCGTCCGGCGGAGAAATGTGTTTTCTAATAGTTATCACGTCGAATTTTGAGATGAGTTGTGAATATATAACTACAAAAGTGTATAATCAATGAAATCAAGTAGTTTTTGTAAAGAAAAATGTGAAAAGTGTAAAGAAAAGTGTGAAATTTGAAGCACCTACTTGATTCCGGATTGGTCGAAGTGTCTATTTGCCGCGAATTTTTGTGGAATGTATCTACCTTTCATGTGGGCTGCAAAGATAGATTAAGGTACGTCCAATTATATACATGTACGTACGTCCAATTATATATAATATGTACATATACAATTCAATGTTAAGTCCGCTGCAGATTTTCGTGTTTCCTCACGGTAAAACGAGCATCGAAGGTATTGATCGACTAGGCTGATCACACACACACCCACACACACCTTCGTGGCTCGAGGGTCGTTCAACATCGTACCTTGTGAGAAAACAAGAAAGTCTGTAGCGAATTTTAAATGTGCTTGGCGTGTGGGATTGGTATTGTCACAAGTTAAAAACTCGACAATAGAAATCAGATTTCAAGAAACGACTTTGTAATATGATTATTGTCGGTGCAATGGTAAAATATAGTTGGCGAGAATGTGTATAGAATATTTCAACAATTATTATCTAGACCGTAAATTAAAAATTTGAAGTGTAATATTTACTAAAGTTTCATATATTAATCAAAAATTGGAATGAAATATGTATTATAAATATATAAAGTGAAATGAAAAGTCCTAACTGTAAGAAAAACAACCTATCCGTATGATCCAAAATATAAAGGCAACATTATTTAATAGTTTAAAAGACAGCTAAATTAATTCGTAATTTTAAGTTATAATTTTGACACAGTTGAGGGTCAGCAAGCGATGTATATTTCTATTTGAAAAAGGAAAATCCAGGTTCTTATCTCCATTTTTAGCCATCAGAATGGAGTCATCCGACCATCTTAACCTCATCCACCCCCTGCGCACAAACTCAACCACTCTTTAGAGGGTGAAGGGATGTTAAATGATTCCATTCTGATGGCAAGAAGTAGAAGCGAAGAGCTGTCGTCTACATTTTTAACTAAAAAATTTAAATAAGAATCAATTGTTCACTTACAATGATATTTATTAAAGCTTTTCCATGTGAGATTTATGTAGATTTCTTCTTTATTTTAAAAATTAAATAATAATTGAACCGTTACATTAAACATATCAGCTAGCGACTACTTATTTATCATGGCCGTGCAGTCCAGTGGTCCCACTTCTGAATTTCATTATACAGCATCAGTCCGGGACTTTCTGTTGGCTTGACCTGACGAGCCGCAAACAAATGGTAATTGTTCGCCAGATTCCCATTTTCTTCACCACATTTTAGTAATTTTTTTGCTGCATCTAATGCCTCTTGATTGGGAAATGCTTCTGTAGAAGAAATGATGTAATAGATAATATATGTACAAGCGTTGTGTCTGTATGTTCACAATGTTTTTTGTTACTTACTGTTGAAGTTGCCAATGAATGCGATTCCTATTGACTTGGCATTGTAGCCACGAGCATGTGCGCCTACTTTATTCCACCCGGCGCCTTCGTAAATATTTCCATCGTTTCCGATAAGAAAACTTTGAAAGTATTGTTTAATTTGGTTACATTAGGTAGTTGGTTACATTACTCTGATATACATATAAATATTTCATACAAAATAATAAGACCAATGAAAGCTAGATATATTTTAATTACTTGACCGACATCGATATTTATAGGGTAATCTACCCTCTTCTTTTATGCCTATTTTTCAGTGTCTATCAGATCCAATAGACACTGCAAAATAGGGCAGATTGACCTTGAAATATCGATATCTTTCAAGAAATTGTAATTGCTTCTCAAGGAAGAATTGGTCTTTCAATAAAATCTTTTTTTCGAAAGCTAAAAAAGCAATGTCAGGCTATCATATTTTCTATTTATAAAGCGTTGAAGTTTTTTCACACTGCTTTAGCAAAAACTCAAATAAAATACATTTGCCTTGCAAATGAGCATTTAAAAAAAACATATGCAAAAAGTTTACACGTTCATAAGGCAAACATTGAAAATAAACTCTTTTACCAATCAAAGTATAAAAGAGATTAAATTTACTCACTTATAGCCAATATCGCTCCATTTGAGATCGTTCATATGATAATTCTGAATATTTGCTACTTGTTGCGAACATGTCGAGAAGGAATTGCAAGAACTAGATGCAGTGTGGTGGATTATAACATTCCGCACTGGTATGGGTTGATAGTCAACAGATTTCGCCCGATGACCACCCCAATTGTTTCGCGTTTTAATGTCAACACAGTTATCTAAATATGATCAATCCAATATAATAAACTTTAAAAATTCATATAAACTAAGCTTCTTCATACCACAATGTGAACTGGACACAGCCAGAAACAAAATAACGACAATCAAACTTTTCGACATTACTACTAAATTTAATTATAGTATCTACTCCGATGAGGCAAGTAAGCTACTGAGCTGATCAAAAGTGCAGATCCGATGCGGACGTGAAATTTCTCAAGATACTTTTAACTTCAAGAGCTGAGCTATTCCAATATTAAGAGTTATTCTCGAGAGCATTGTATTCATACATACCAGTTCATTGATTTAATTTATTTGCGGATTCACTTATCATTTTTTATTCGATGTCACACTCGATCTGGGATTCCCGAGCACTGCTCGAATCGCAGTTAAAATGATATTATGAAATGTCTCTCCCCATGAAAATCAAATTAGGGAAGTACCTGCATCTTATGTCTGAAGTGAGTGTGTTTGATAAGATAAAGAAATTGTTGTCTGACAGTCATGCTGTGACATTTTATGCATTGCTCTAAATTATTTTTAAACTGGTTCATTTAAGTTTTTTTTTGGTAAATTTCTTCTTTAGTTCCGCTTACCAGCTTTTATTATTACTCAGACTGGTACTTAACTATGAATAAGTAAAAATATATATGAATTAAGTAAATTAGCGGAGTTTGCAAAGAATCCAAAAAAAACTTTTACAAATAAGAAATATTTCAAATAAAACTACTTAATACTATAAATAAAACAAATTAAAAAAGAAAAAAAAAATTATTATTTAATTATTCATAAGTAACAATGTGGTTCAAAAGCTGCTAGATTGATATGATGAGGAAAAACAGGCTTCACTGGGGTGTTGAGTTTTCAACAGTTTGAATCAGGACTATGACCTCAAAAATGAAGAATGAGGTACTAGTCGCAGAACATTCTCCGTGACTCAAGGGATCGAATTTATAAGATGGAGAGGCGCATACTGTAATCACAATAAAGAATACTGAACTTATAGAACAATAAGCGGGTGAATCGGCCTTGCACGGATTCAATCGTACCAAATTTGGCAACGGTATTCTAGAACGCTGTGGATAAAGGAGAAAAAAAATATACAAAGGGATGGAAAGATAAACAAAAAGTTTGGAGGATCGAATGATGAAACCGGAAAAACGAGAGACCTTGACAGTGATGTATTGATGCTCGATTGCGAAATGTTTGACTCGCTTGTTTCGATTGTGCAAACATTTCAAAACATCTTGATGGTTTTTAGTTGTACTTGATGGTTGAATCGATAGTGAATAAAACATCACACAAATTCAACCAAAATTTTTTTTCAAACTCTGATTTGCGATAACTTCCGACAAGAGCATCATATAATTACGAAATTCAAAGAACGTATCTTTTATCAGAAATAAACATGTGTGTTTTTTTATGAACATGCAGGCAACTACAGTAGACACGAGATGAAAATTCTTCAAATCATCTTGTCTCCCGAAAAGTCTTAGCTTTTCTGAAAATAAGGCGAACGATACATCAATTTAATTCCGTCTGAAATTTTTAAACTTCCACGTCACATAAAAAGGGGTAACCTCTTGCCAAATGCCCATTTTTTCAGCACTAGAATTTTCAAAATTTCAATCATCTGATCAAAGTGAAGTTCACAGGATATATTTATTTAGTTTAGAAGCTGGTCCGACAGAAGTTATTTGAAAATGTTTGCAACCTTGTGACTGTAGTGCCATTTTAAAATATACTAAATAGAAAGATAGCTAGTGCTTTGGTTGCAAAATGAGGATAGGTTGGAAAATCAAGACTGTCACCTATGTATAACGATTTTGGACATTTTCGCACTTATACCAATAACTGAGCATAAGTAAAATATCCTTAAATGTTATAAAAAGTACAGCAACTGATTTATTCGAAAGACCGATTTTTCCTTTAGAGGCTAGTTATTTTTGAATTTTTTGACAGATATAAAAATTTCGAGGGTTGTGTTCCCTTTTCGTCGGGGTCGATTGCTCAGACCAATAGTTTGATAAATCGTATCTGATGTGTCCTAATTTTGACATTGAACCAGTCAATTAAACCAATAAAACATCCTTTAAATGTAAAAGACAGCAAAATTTTTACTGGCCCTCAAACTTTCAGAAGTACCAGCTTCGGCTGTGAGCTAAAGCATTGTGCTGATCTTAGCTGCAGTGCTGGACATTTCAATAACTGCGACACCTGCCTTCACCTTTAGCTAAACCCACAGCTACACATTCTCTTTCTGCTATAAATCGATCTTCAATGATTGATTACAGCAATCGAATTCAGTAATTGAACACTGCAATCGAACACAACAATCAATAGCACCAATCGAGTACAGCAATCAAAACCAACAACCAAGTAGAATAATCAAGCATATCGATTGTTCTCTCCATTGTTTCGTGGCATCGATTGCGATTATCTCGATTGTTAAAACATCTCGCAGTCGCCCATCACTACAGTGATGTGTAATATATACTGGTCCAATTTCAGATTAGAGTTAAAGATAACGTCAAGGTCCTTGAAGCTATCAACAGCACTGATAGGAGTTCAGAAAAAAGAAAGTCAGGGGAAGATAGTTGATCCTGTTGTCAGCATTGGATACGTTGTTGAATTGGAAAAGTGAGCAAAAAAACAAAAAGGAAGAAGTAGCGAGTGAAATAATGCTTGAAGAAAAAATGCTCGCTATCATTCGAATCCAACGGAAGGTCACCACACCACATAAATGTACGGAAGTAGAGGAGACGCGGCCGTTGAGGTAGGACGAGAGAGCTGTAAAGGTATAACCAGTAACAGTGATAATGGCGTGGGAAGAATACGGAGAATCACAAATTCAACCGGGTTGAAATTGTACAGTTGAAATTATAAACTGTGCCAAAACTCTTACTTTTCTAATAAAAATCTGTTATTTGAAATGTATATTGGTGTACTGAAAAGTTTTCGGTAAATGTTAGGACGATGGGACTGTCGAAGGAGGGTAAAGTAAGGTGTGGGTCGTCAGGTTGGTTTTGTCCAAAATTATAAAGGTGTTCTTTGCTGGGGCGAGGGTGTAGGGGTCAGCAATCGATATTTTTTGTACTTTTCTACTTTAAAACGGATAGCCCAGGTCCTCATCTCCACTTTTAGGCATCAAAATGGAGTCATCCGACCACCCTTCACCTCTTCCAAACCCTGCGCACACACTCGGCCACACTTTAGAGGGTAAAGGAATGTTAAATGATTCCATTCTGATGGCAAGAAGTGGAAGCGAAGAACTATCGTCTATATTTTTGAATAAAAGATTAAAATAAGATTCAGTTGCTTACTTACTATGATATTTATTAAAGATTTTCCATGTAAAATTTATGTAGATTTCTTTTTTTTTTAAATTAAATAATGATTAAACCGTTACCCGAGCGTATATAGTAATAAATAGCATGGAAAGCGCTTGATTTACGATATTAATTACGATATTACGATACCTTTTATGGTAGCGTTAGTAAATTGTGAAAAATAGACAGCAATATTAACTTTCGTCAAGCTGCACGTAAGTGAAGTAAACAAACATTGTTGTACTAGTTGATCGCGAGAAATGGACAGCAATATAAATTTCGTCAAGTTTCAGGTGAATTTTGTTTGTTTAGAGTCTCCGATACCTAAGATTTACGAGCTTTTGGCTATAACATGTTAAATGGCCTACCATCTCTATTGTACACTTGGCCAACTCTGTTTGCAGAGTAAAAATCTGTGAAATTTGCCTATAGTGCTCATCTCAGAAGAGAGAGATGTAAGGAAATGAAAACAGCAGTGAGAAGTGAACTCAGAACAGAAAGATCTAAGAAAATGAAACAAGCGTATACATATACGAAATTTAGTGAAGCAATTTTACTACAAAGGTAAAATCTATAGAACAAATCGAGAGAATTGCTACCTCAGATATTCTCCTTGGTTTCGCCGGTACCTTAGTTTTACGAGCTTTTGTTGTTGCTGAGTTACTGTCAAATTCACGTACACGTGTACGTGAATCATCTCTTTCTCTATCTCAGTCTATCTTTCTGTTCGCGAAGTAAGTGAATGTCAAATTCTCTTACTACTACTAACGCTCAGCCTCAGACAAATTGTTTCAATTCTCACTGCCATTTTCATTTCCTTATATCTCTCTCTTCTGAGGAAGTGAAGCAATGTGGCTGAATCAGAGCGTTAGTAGTAGTGAAGCAAAACTATGGGCACTATGGGCAAATTTGTTAGACTTTTACTCCGCGAGCAGGAAGATAGAGATAGTAGGCCATTTGATTCATTATAGCCAAAAGCTCGTAGATCTTAGGTATCGGAGACTCAAAAAAAAAAATATCTGAGGTAGTAATTCTGTCGATTTGTTCTAATTATAGATTTTACCTTTGTAGCAAAATTGCTTCACTAAGGTTCGTATATGTATACGCTTATTTCGTTTCCTTAAATCTCTGTTTTGAGGTGCCCATAGTTTTCCTTCATTACTACTAACGATTAGATTCAGGCAAATTGCTTCACTTCTCACTGCTGTTTTCATTTCCTTACATCTCTCTCTTCTAAGGATCATACGGACACCAGCACGTTCTCTCTTCTCATTGGTGGAATGTCAGGGCCGAGATTATCCTTCTCTCACTTTTGCATATGGAAAAACGTACTTATTTTGTGCAGCCTGTTTTCAGACATCAGCTGATCCGTAAACCTTCTACATCATACCCTTCCCACCCATCGGAAAATATCGGGCTTTCCGCGCTATTTATTAGTACACACGCTCTGCCGTTACATTAAACATATAAGCTAGCGACTACTTATTTATCATGGCCGTACAGTCCAATGGTCCCACTTCTGAATTTCACTATACAGCATCAGTCCGGGACTTTCTGTTGGTATGACTTGACGAGCCGCAAACAAATGGTAATTTTTCGCCAGATTTCCATTTTCTTCACCACATTTCAGCAATTTTTTTGCTGCATCTAATGCCTCTTGATTAGGAAATGCTTCTGTAGAAGAAATGATGTAATACATAATATATGTACAAACTCGTGTCTGTATGTTCACAGTGTTTATGTTACTTACTGTTAAAGTTGCCAATGAAAGCGATTCCTATTGACTTCGCATTGTAGCCACGAGCATGTGCGCCTACTTTATTCCACCCTGCTCCTTCGTAAATATTTCCATCGTTTCCGATAAGAAAACTTTAAAAGTAGTTGGTTGCATTACTCTGATATACATACAAATATTTCATACAAAATAATAGGACCAAAGGAATTCATTGAAAGACCATTGAAAGCTAGATATATTTCAATTACTTGACCGATATCGAAATATGTAGGGTAATCTGCCCTCTTCTTTAATGCCTATTTTCAGTGTCTATCAGATCCAATAGACACTGCCAAATTTGACCTTGAAATGTCGATATTGATAAATGCTTCTTAAGGAAGAACCTGTCTTTCAATAAAATCGTTTCTTTTTCGAAAGCTAAAGAACCAAGTCAGGCTATAATATTTTCTATTGATAAAGCGTTCAAGTTTTTTTTTTAGCTAAAATCCAAATAACAGACATTTGCCTTACAAATGAGCATTTAAAAAAACATACAAAAACCTTACACGATCATAAGGCAAACATTGAAAATAAACTCTTTTACCAATCAAAGTATAAAAGAGATTAAATTTACTCACTTATAGCCAATATCGTTCCATTTGATAATGTTCATATGATAATTCTGAATATATGCTAGTTTGTGCGAACATGCCGAGAAAGAATAGCAAGAACTAGATGCAGTGTGGTGGATTATAACATTCCGCACTGGTACAAGTTGATAGTCAACCAATTTCGCCCGTTGACCTCCCCAGTTGCTTCGCGTTTTAATATCAACACAGTTATCTAAATATGATCAATCAAATATGGTAAATTTTTAAAAAATCTTATAAACTACAGTTCTTCATACCACCATTTGAACTGGACACCAGAAATAAAATAACGACAACCAAACTTTTCGACATTACTGTTTGATGAAATTATAGTCCCTACCGCGACGATTCAAGTAAGCTACTGAGCTGATCGAAACCAATGCGGACGTGAAATTTCTCAAGAAACTTTTAGCTTCAAGCAGTGCTGTGAGGTTTCAGTGGCTGAAATTCCCTTGAAAAGAGAATTTTATGCTCGATTTTCCCACAGTACAAGGAGTGAATTCCCACGAATTTCCCAGGAAGAACCTGCGAGCTATTCATCAAAGTTTTATATTTATTTGTCAAAATCTATATAACTTCAACACTTCTAAGAACTCAGTCACTTAGTAAAAATCATTGGAGCTTAGGAAATATCAAGAGACAAGAAAAACATCCTAGGAATCTGGAAAAAAAATCATGCGAGCTATGAACAAATTCAAGAAGTATAGAAAAAATCTTGGTAATCCAGGAAACAACCGTGAAAGCAAAAAAAAATTAAAAGGGATCAGGAAAAAATGTCGAGAATACGAAAAAATTATGGGGGAGTGGCAAAGATCATAGAGACCTTAGAAAAAATTCTAAATGCCATTTTACTTTGATTTATTTATTTATTTATTTACCAAGCAAGGCGTACATGTATAAAAAGAATAAAATAAAATAGTACATGCATAAAATTACGAAACAAAATAAAAATAAAACAAACTATATAAATACAAGACTAATAAATAGTGCATAAAAAATAAGTTATAAACAGACAACAAATAAAGTGATAAATAAATGACAGATGGCAAATGAATGACTAACAAATTAAATACCAAATTTAAATTGAACATACAATACATATATGTTAGTATGGTGAGGGGGGCCGGGGGAGACTATAAAGAGAGAGCCTTGATGATGTTATTTTTAAACGTTGATTTAGAAATCGTAGGGGAAAAGTTCTCGCTCATGCTATTGCTTGCAGCACCTATTTATTGGCTCGTTTGCTGCATATGTTGTGTTGTGATGGTATTCAATAAGCAATCGTCGAGATCTAGTGACTCTCAAGGGCTGATTGAGTACAAACTTTTCTTTCAAGTAGACGACATTAACCACGTCTCTGATGACATCGAAGCTGAAGCAGGCAGATAACATTAATCTTCTCGACGCAAGGGGTAACAAATTCATACATTTAAGGCGATATTCGTATGATGGTAGATTACTGAAATCATAAGGGTTGAAAAGGTCCCTCAAAGCGAATAGTAAAAATTGCTTCTGAACAGACTCAAATCTTTGGCTATGAATTTCAAAAGCCGGATTCCAGATAGTGCACGCATATTCAAGAAGAGGACGCACGAGTGAAATATACAAGGATTTAGTAACCCAGAGATTCTTAAACTCTTTGGCCCGTCGTTTAATGAAACCAAGTTGTTTACTTGCTCGGGAAAGCACTCTATCGTAATGAAAATTAAAGCGGAGCTTTTCATCCAGGGTGACACCGAGATCTAATATGTTGTCAACCCTGCTGAGTGACTTATCGTTGAGGCGGTACGTATAATGAACGCGTGCAGTTTTGCGAAAGAAGCTGATTGCGCGGCATTTATCAATATTAAGAGGGAGCTTGTTCGCGGAGCACCAATGGTCTAGAGAGTTCAGTTTAGACTGAAAAAAGGTACCGTCAGATGGTGTCCTGATGACATGATAGATTTTGAGGTCGTCCGCATATAGTAAATATTACAGCGAATAAAGAAAAAAATAGTTTTCTTAAAGGAAAAAGACTTGTGGCAATTTTATTATTATTTTACATAACGCTCATTTTCGAACTAATCAAATAGATTTTGTGCATTGCGTATACTGAACTGTTTTTCAGAAAGTTGAAATCAGTGCAGGTAACAGTACTAGACAGAAAATTTCCACAAATTCAGTGAATTTCCACAATTTCTATTTGACGTCGGTTACAACCATGAAAATTCTTTCCGACGCAGTATTAGAATGTGGCAAAACAAAAGCAGACTTTGAAATCTCAGTTAAATGAAGGAACAGGTACGCATCCGCAAAATTTTTGTTTATTTTCTATTTTTTTTCTAAAACTCCCCTCTGTTAGCCGCACTAATTTCTGCTTTCCATCATTTGAAGAACTTACTGATAAATCTCTTCACTTGATATTGATAATAGATTTGCCACACTCAGCTTTTTTTGACAAAATCTTTTGCTGAAGTGAATTCGTTTGCTTTGTACCACTAAGAGCTATTTGTGGGTGTAAAAATTCAATTTATTTGAAGATATCATGATCAAATGGTAATATCTTTTTAAGTTTAAATGTAACACTCTTTTCCTAATCTTTTTATTTCAAATTGTGTATCTTCTTCAAAAGACGCGATGAACTCTTCACATTTTGTTCCACTTCAACTTCAAAATGCCTTTACATGATTATTCTGCATTATTTCATTTGGTAGATACTGAAAAAGAGAGCAGATCACCCTCGAAATACCTGTCAAAAAATTAAAAATTTAATTTAATTTTTGGGCTTAATTCAATGTTTAGTGTCTTGAGTGAAATTTTTAGTTGAAAGCTGCTAACCCAATGGCGTGAGAAGCGATTCTAGTCCATTTCATTCCTGGTTTTAACTGAAATGTAAGGTTTCACAATCTAATGTAAATTTCGTGTTGATAGTTCAATTATTTGAATCATTTCTCCCACGATTTTGTTCAACGAGCAGCTTTTTCTCCCTTTTTTTTCAAGTTTTAAAAGTCGAAAATTCCCACAAAATGGGAGAATTCCCACGATCTCACAACACTGACTTCAACAGCGGACCTATATTAATCCAGATATTCTCAAAAGCATTGTATTCATACACACTAGTTCATTGATTTAATTTATTTGCGAGCTCACTTATAATTTTTATTCAATGCCACACTCAATGTGGGATTTCCGAGCCCTGCTCGAATCGCAGTTAAACTATATGTACCTATATATAAATTTGGGGAAGCCCCTACATCTTATGTCTGAAATGCATGTGGCTGATAAGAGACAGAAACTGTTGTTGACAGGCATGCTGTGACATTTTATGTATTGCTCCAAATTACTTTTAAACTGGTTTATTTAAGGTTTTTTTGGTTTATTTGAGGTTTTTTTGGTAAATTTCTTCTTTAGTTCCGCTTACCAGCTTTTAGTTTTACTCAGACTGCTACTTAACTATGGATAAGTAAAAATGTATATGAATTAAGTAAATTAGCGGAGTTTGCACAGAATCCAAACAAACCTTTTACAAATAAGAAATATTTGAAATAAAACTACATAATACTATAAATTAAAAAAAAAACGATTATTTCCTTATTCATAGCTAGCAAGGTGATTCAAAAGATTGATATAATTAGGGAAAAAGGTTTCAGCGGGGTATTGCATTTTCAACAGTTTGAATGAGGACTATGAGCTAAAAAATGAAAAAGTAGGCACTAGTTGAGGAACACTCTGCGTGGCTCAATGGATCGAATTTAAAGGATGAAGAGGCGCATACTATGATCAAAAGAAGAAATAATGAACTTATAGAACAACAAGCGGGTAAATCGGCCTTGCACGGATTAAACCGCTCCGACCAAGTATCTATAATGGGGACACCAAATTTGGCAACAGTACTCTAGAACACTACGGATAAAAGAGAAAAACATATGCAACGAGTGGGAAATATTAACAAAAGGTTTACAGGACCTAATGATGAAACCGGAAAACGAAAAACCTTGACAGTGATGCGTAATACATAGCATTGAGAGGAGAACCAAGAGCAGAGTAAGAGCGAAAGGATGTTTTGCAGGTGAAAGACATTTGATGACGCTTCGTTATATTCTGAGTAAAGGAATTCGCAGTGAAACAGTCACTAGGTGATTTAATCACTCTGAAAATCTTGAGATCATTTGAGTGTGGCAGAGCAAGAGTTAACAGTCACAACACAACAATGGTCTCAAAAGTAGGTCACACTCAGCTAGCTTTGACAGAAAAACTGCATGGCACAGAATGACAGAAACATGGCAATAGCACAGAATGGAAAGCTGTAAAGTATGTATAAAGGACATACAGTTTCTTTTGCAGGTCGATTGCGGAAGCAACGGTTTTTGTAAACGACAATAAGTTTGTTATCGTTGGCTTACCTTCAACGATTCCATGCTGTTCACTGGCTATCAAAGGCTGAATTAAAGGAAACACTCTATAATAAACAGTTCTTTCGAGGAGCTTACTAAAATAGGCCAAAAGAGAACTGGGGCGGTAATTAGTGAAGCAAGAAATGTTACCAGGTACATATATAGATGGGAAATATGTTGGCGGATTTCCAAAGTGATAGAAAAGTACCGTTGGAAATGCTAAGATTAAAAACTATTGACAAACGAACACACAACGATGATGAGTGTGATTTAGCAACAAGATTTGGATTGCTATCAGCACTGAAGCCAATGCTTACGTCAAGAGACCTCATTAATAATTTGACTTCCAAAGGATTAGTAAAAATAGAAGACAAAATACAATTGCTTGATGGCGAAAAATGACTATGACGAGAGGTGAAAAAAGAGAAGAATTGAGCGAAACCCTCATCAGAAACTTGTGGAGAGGAGGTACAAGTATCTTGAAGATACACAGAAAAAACAAAGCCAGAGAAAGTTTTAAGAAAGTTGATATAGGACCAGAAAAAACTAAGGACTGCCGGGTGTAATAAAAGCTTAGGCATGTTTCATCAGTAGTCCGTAGTCTTTGAAACAAGAAAATGTCATTAAGTGAGTCAGAGATTTTGTATTTGCTACGCGCTACATCTTTGGCTCTAAGAGTAATTCAAATATCGACGGCGAGCCACGGAGGGTTGGAACTTCTATTACAACGATAAGAGTATTATAAAAGGAAATTAAACTGGACAAAATAGAACAAAATTTCTTGGGAGCATTATCCACACTTAGTCCTCTGAAGAAATGATACCAGTTAGCACCATTTATTTCATTTGACAAAATGGAATAATTCGCCTTTTTAAAATTAAAACGGAGAGTATAAGTGGCTTGAACTTTAGATGAGTGGTTTAAAGTTATTTCCATAAACAGATGAGAAAGATAAGAATCAGGCCGCACGTATGAAAATAGAGAGGTAGTCAAGCAAAAGGAGGTAGGAGGAAGATTAGCCAAGACAAGACCGTTGATCCGGTTATTAACAATCGATACGTTGTTGAATTGGGAAAGTGAGCAGGGGAACGAAAAGGAAGAAGTAGGAAAAAAGTAAGAAGTAGTAAAAATACTAAATAAAATAAAATACTAAATAAAACAAAATAGTAAAAATACTCGAAAAACTATCATTCCAAGCCAACGTAGGGTATTAAAGTCACCACTTAAATGTACGGAAGCAGAAGGTAAGGTAGGACGAGAGTACCGTAAAGACAAAACAATTAACAGTGATAATGACGAGAGAAAAATACGGACAATCACACATTCAACCGAGGAAGAAGAGTGTTCTATTCAGAGATCTATAAACACCAATTAAAACACCACCTCCTAAAAAAAAATTACAGACAGATCAGTCCCAACGCCTGCGAAAAACAGTGTGAATAAATCTTCAATTACCAATTCAAGCTCTGCTTTTAGCCATTGTCTGAATCTCTGTACATTTGTGCGTTTTTAAATATCTGTCCAGTTACTGACAATAACATTTTATGAAAATGCAGAAATAAACTTGATCTTTGTTTTGATTGTTTTTATATTTCAAGGTAGCTTTCATAAAATTGCCGAAACACGTTAAATTTGATTTTTCAGAAATTCGATGAAAAATAATAGGTATCTCGATTTTAAAAATATTTTTAATTGGAATTTACTAAGTATTATAGCAGATCAAAGTTATCTAATTCATTGTTTTTTTAATTCCAAAAGTAAATATTTTGCTATGAATACCGGTTTCACTTTTGGGTTTACCAGGCGGAATATCAGTTTTCTTTTTAGAAGGTATAAATATTTCAAGTTCTTGGTAGATATTGACACATCGGATAATTTACAAAACCTCGAAAAAACTTTTTCCAAAATATACACTCGATTTAAAGTTCGAACACGACAAAATACTTAAGGCATAGCGATAAAGCGAAAAGAACTGCATAATGATTATGACATAATGGCTCTATATTGAAATTCTTGGAAATACCCTCAGTTATCCCGATGATGCGTTTCTTAATTTCAAAATTGAATACATAGATTCGGCACATATTTTGTTTGCAATTTTTTTTTTAGTATACTTCATTGTTTTTCATTTATTTCCCAATAATATAACATATACATCCACTCACATTTGATAGTTGTACTGTACAACTAAAGCCGAGTCGAACTTGGAGTCGAATTCGACTCCGCTTTAAATATACAGAGCCACGACTCCGAATCCAGAGCCCTGGTTGATAGCCACATGTCTAGATAGTCAATTTAAAACTTTTGATTCTCTAACGCATGTAACCTGTTTTGACTCTTTACATCAATACTGTAGCTTTTCGTCTCCCATATCTAACACATCGCGACATTTGATCCACTAAAATCTGAGTTTGGTTAGAAAGCAAACTGCGAAAACTTGTATATCATCAAAAAGGGGAAAGAGTATGCAAATTACTAAAATGCATATGTCCTCTTGCAAATCGATTATCAGCATCATTTACACCATCGCCCATTACTATCTACATTCAAAAAAAAAAAAAAAATTCCCCAGTTCACACATACATTCATACACATGCATTCAAAACAAAGACAAAACAAAAACAAACCAGTGATTTATTTATGAAAGGTCAAATAAACATATTCATGACTAGTCGAAAAACCCGGTAGCGTCACTCAAATATGTATTTACAATAAAATCGCTAAGAATAAAAAGTAACTAGAGAGTATTTAAAATTTAATTGACGGCATAGCCTCACAGTTCTAACATCTCTTCATTTTTTGAGTACATATGAGATTAAAGAGAGCGTTGATAGCAAAATTCGAAAAATATCTTCTTAATTCATGTACAGATTGAATTAAGATTTTCCGCGTTATTATAGTGTTCAGCGTGATTGAGTGAAGATGTTCGAAGCTTCTTTCATAGTTACGATGATATTGTTGCTCCCAGCTGTGATAAGTACAGGTACGAGTGTAAAAATATCTATCAGTTTTCCATATCAGACCAATAGCTAATGCCTTTTATGTTTCAGATCACCATAGCAACGAGGATTCTTGCATCGACATTAAAGTCAGGAGTAACTGGGAAGCACAAACGCCTACAACTGTTCAGTACCAAACATTTCCCGTTGAAAACGTAATCATTCATCATACGGCATCGTCGACTTGTTCGACTTTCAGGTCATGTGCATCTCAGATTAAGAATATCCAGCATTATCATCAAACGGAGAAAAAGTGGCCCGACATCGCCTATAAGTAATTATAATAGTTGAGATCATCAGTTAAGAATAATGTTCATGCGGATTTTCGAAATGGACAGTTTTTTAGTCGGCAATGATGGAAATGTTTACGAAGGTGTAGGCTGGCACAAGATTGGACGTCATACGAGTGGATTGAACAATGGATCAATCGCAATTGCTTTCATCGGAAACTTTAATGGTTCGTATCCAAACTTTATGTTTGAATGCCAAGAGGTGGCTTTGACTTAGCCGCTTATCATATTTTTTGGCTTATACATTTTTAGACGTGCTGCCATCGAAAGGAGCCTTACAGGCTGCCAAAAATTTGCTGGAATGTGGTGTCGATACCAGAGAGCTACAGAGAAATTTTAAAATGTATGGCGCACGACAGCTGAGAAACACCGATAGTCCGGGACTTACACTCTTTGCTGAAATCCAAAATTGGGATAACTGGGCTGAAACACCAGTGAAGAATTAGAATTGTTAATAGATAGTGTAAAGTTTAGCTTTAATAATACTCATTTACTGTCAGTAGTTGGCAAGAAATCTGTTCTAGTATTTAATCAATTAAATAATCTTATTTATATCGATTAAAATTGTGGTTTCTTATAGAATTATGATGTTTTAATTTACGATTTGGATGTCTTACTGATAATCAAGTGAAAACCAGAAGTTTCAGGTACGATCCGTCTGTGGAAGCATTGTCTGTATAGCTGTTTGCACAGTAGTTTGCTTGGCTAGCATCATGTTGACCTTATGGAGTAGGTGCATCCAAGAATTTTAATCTATCCACCGCAACCTCTTCTCTTCAAGCACATGTGGATTTGTTAATGCATATTTTGCTTACTGACAAAAAATGAGCTTCCTCGCTGAAGATTCAAAATTTTCTTCTAATTTTTACAGAGCCCAATCGCAGAAGCTTCGATCCTTCAAATGATCAAGAAGTTAATTGAATCTTGTTAGGATCTAGGTTAAGAAGAAGAAGCCACAATGTGGACTGAGAGATTCCGAATTCCTTCGAACGACGTGAAATCAACTGATTTAGCTCATTTTGAACTGGAGCACTTACGGCTGCAATATTTTTGGTACTAATTTATCCACTATAGCCCGCACAGCTTGTCTGGTGGGACGATTATTACGACCGAAAATTTGAGTAAGCGATCTTAAAGCTGCGATTACCACAACTCAGAATTTCGATAGTAATTTTTGTTATTTTCAAGCATTGGTCGTTCGTGAACATTATCATGATCAAAATGTTAGCTTTAAATGACATTTTGACATTGCCAAATCAGAAAAAAGTTGAAGCATGCGTTTGTATTAAAGCGGAACTATAATAGACTTAAATTGAACGCTGAAAATCAACGAAATTCGTTCAAACGAAATTCGCTAAATTGGTGTCCATTGCCCATAATGAACTTACCGGATCGAAAGTGAAAGTACTATACAGTCAAATTTCGTAATAAAAAAAATGCCTGCTCACACGTGATCAATAGCAATCTATACGATTGAATTTATACACGGTTTGAACTGCGAACGATTTTAATGACTTAAGTGGTTTACGATCCTATTCGTATTCACTTAAGTGGCTTGAATTAAACGAAACTTGACGAAACTGACCAAGAAGTACATTATGGTATTCATAACATCCACTTAAGTCAATTGAAGCTGACTTAATTCAATTATAGTTCAGCCTTTAAAATACAAAATAATTATGCTCTTATTTAAAAACCTGACACCGAATTTTCGTTCTACTACGATCTACTATTGCTTCGTTAACAAAACATTTGACTGTACACGATCACATCTCAGCTAGGTCTAACGGTAAATTCAACTCAAGAAAAGTGTGATCGCACAACTGTCCAACTCAAGGGAACAATTGGGAATGCTTTACGATTTGAACTTTTGTGATAGCTCGTTCTACCCGGCAATAGTCGCTTGAAAACGTTAACAATTTGTCAGTATTTTACTTTCCTAATGTGAGCAATCAATTAATGCATATTCCGACAAAACTTGAAGATGTGGGGGTGATATTTAGCCAATAACAATTATATTTTTTTTTATTTACATTCTTAATTTTTTTTAAATATTCTGAATTAAGCTATATATTTTTGGTAAGAAAAAAAATGCATTACCAATCATGAAGGGTCTTCTTCCAATTTCCCTCTCACCTACATATCATTCATTTAAGATGATTCACCTTGTTACTTACCTAGCCTGATACACATTTTATATTTGTAATAGCTAATGTCGTTCTCTGGAATATAATAATTTTAGTTATGAAAGATAAAAATACGTACACCAATGATTGAAAAAAAGAATTTGATCTAAAAAAAAAAATGTAGTAAAAATATATTGAACATTTTATATTGAACATTTTAATCGATCTGCTATAGCAGCTCTAGCAGCTGCTATATTTCGAAATGTATCGAGAAGGCTGAAATATATTTTAGCCAGTACGACATCAAGAGACAAACGTAATATATAATTTTTCGCTAAATATTCTTTTTCTACGCCGCAATCTAAAAGTCTACGCGCTGCTTGCAGAGCTTTTTCTGTTGGTATTTCATCTATAGGAGAGAAAAATAAGCAAGATATTAATTTAACTGATTCCATTATAGGTATATATCCTCAGTAAACTCACCATCTAATCTTATCATAAAAGCAACACCAATCGATCTTCTATCATAAGCGACTGTATGAGTTCCGATCTTATTCCAGCCGACTCCTTCGTAAACGTTTCCATCACTGTCTATTAAAAAACTAACCAAAAATGCATAAGAATGATTGGCTAAAAATAAATTCGCTAAATTTAATCCACGTACTTGTAACCGATATCATTCCATCCCAATTCTGACATATCGTAATGCTGAATATTCGCAACCTGCTGCGAGCATTCTGAATAGTTGCTGCAGTTACTCGACGTGGTGAAATGAACAATAACATATTTCACTGGGACTCTTTGATATTCAACGGCTAATGCTTTTTTTCCGCCCCATTCGGTCCATGTTTTGATTTTGGGACACTCTTCGGGAAAAAAATCATTCGTTGTTAGCATTGAATTCAAGTTTAGTGTAATATTTATCTCCTTACCACTCTTCACACTTTGTGCGGCCAAAGTCAAGCAAAATACTACGAAGAGATACAACTGAAACATTTTGATTACGCTTATTTGATTGTGCTTCCCACAACAACTAAAATATAACTGCGATCTGAAATCGATCTGGATTTTGTGACTCTGGAATTGTGAAATTAAGTCGAAAGCTGATTAACGTTACGCAGTCTTACTTCTCTTCGCTACTGATATTTGTCTTGAAGTAAAACATAAACAATAAGCAACAAAAACTGAAGCAGCATTGTTGTTGCTGTTTTCAATGCTACCTATTTTTTTGATTTAATAATTTATTTATTTTAATCTTTTACTGTAAACTTTACAGTTTTTGAGTAGTAAAAGCTCATCAAATGGTTGACATAAGAAAAGAAGGTAGTCAAAACAAAAATAAAATATAAATAAAATGTGAAGCTCATTGAGTTCCGAAAGCTAATAAGTTGGTTCACAAGCTCACATATGCCAATAAATAAATAGGATTAAGGCAGTCGTCTAGTGTGTCAGAAAATAAAAATCGATTTTTTGTTTTTTTCATAAATAACACCTAAAACATGTGTAGAAGACGTGGGTAAAAGAATTTTTCGAAATTTGAAGCCGTTGAAAAGTTACAGCCGTAAACCGTAGGAAGTATACAGTGTTACCGTAGGAGGTTTTCGTAAACCGTAGGAGTTATACGCTTACTTTCGCATCGAATATTTTCGAGTTCAGCTCCTTACCTGGCTCTTTTGTATAACTAAATTGTACTTATTTTACACAGTACTAATTGTCAACTAACGGGTACCCAGAACTGTTCACAAACTCAATAATCTGGAGTTTCGCTCCGAAGCATCTTCATTCTGGTGCAAAAGTCCTCAAAATCGCCACATTTCTTGCTGTACTAATCTTCAACGAAGGATTTGAACCTATCTGAAAGGTGATGGAAGTCATGGGAGTAAATATTGGCCTAAATGCCCAAGCCTTCGTTCATCAACGTAACGATTCTCGCATCGACCGTTCAGAGAGACGCTTGATCGATTTCGCCAAACAAGCCAGATATCCAACAGAGAAGAGAAAACGGTCCGAACTCTTCTTCGAAGAAGAAGAAGAAAAAGGTGTACTCTATGGTCCAGGCATAGCAGATTGATCGTGAGACGAATTTTTTATCATGAATTATATACAACAATTTTCAAACGCGTTTTTCTCAAAACACGATTTTTTCAAACTGCTGCCATGATATCTCAAAAACTATTTGATTGACTCTGCTCAAATTCATACATCATTTTAAGTACATAAATAACTACAAAATGAACTAAAATAATTAAGATTGGTTCATTACTTTTCATTTTACAAGCTAAACAGACCCAAAAAAATCACGAAACTTTGATTTTATTTTTCTAAAGCGGTAAAAAAAATATTAGTTTTTGGTATTCTAACTTAATTTTACTTCATTTTGGAGTCTAAAGTCTCACAATCAAAACCGCGTTTGATTTTTTGATTTCAGATAAGCAGAGCTGCCGGAATCATGGCAGCAGTGGAGCACCTATTTTTATATATGTGTTCTTCTTGGGCGGTGTATCTCCGAGTATTTTGAATAAATTTACTTCAAAAAATGCACAAAGTTTGTCTAAATAGTAATAAAAATGATCTATAATTTATGAACTATTTTATTTCAATGGTTTGTCAAAAACAAATTCCACAAAAAAGGCTTTAAATAACGGCCTTCACACTAGACGACTGCCTTAACTAATTTTGATCGGTTAGGTAGGCTCAACAAAAAAACAAAGCTCATTACTGCCTACGACCGAACCAGTGTAAACTGGCTTATCGGGGCAATCTGCCCCATCTTTATATTTAGCTAATGTGCAAGTACTGCAATAATCACTGGATACACAGCAACAGCTGCCAAGCGCGTTACTGCCAGCGACTCAACCTTTGCCTCTGTCTACTGGCCTACTCTTGCAACCTGTTATTTCTGTGCAATGTGCCAGCTCGACTTTGCATCAAGAAATGCAACATCAGATAGATTTTGCTGGTACTCCTCCTCTACTAGGCTTTGTGACTAGATTTTATATATGAAACGAGTACTGCTGCTGTGACGAACTACATCTATCACAAACTTGGATTTGTACCAGCCCTTCTGGACTGCACTAAACTTACTCCAGACAACATCGCTGGAAAATTGATCAGCTCATTCAAAATAACCACCACTGCTGATAACAAGGAATTACTGGATACCAATTTCTGGCCCCCCGGTATAATTTGCAAAATTTTCATCAGAAGACCTCGTTTGAATTTTCAACGAAATAGGAAAGCACCTGTTCCAACCTAGTCTGAAAAAATTGTAAAATTTCTTTATATTACTACTAGGGGGCATCGCCCCCTGCTCGCTTCGCTCACCAACCCCCAGACCATTTACGAATTTAAATTGTACATTTTACTGGACATATGTACTAAAGCCGTGCGAAAATCAATAAAAGTTCACAGTCACAGAGATCAATTTTTTTGTTTACTTAGATCTGTAGAAAATGTTTCATCCAAACCTCGACAAATATTTCAACGTCGTTTAACAAAAAAAATGGATGATCATGTTCTGCGGGTCTCATTTTCATTTCCTTCTCATAACGCTTCCTCAAAAACGATATTCTTTATAATTTTCTCTTCCGTACGACATTCTAAAATAAAAATATAATCCGACCAAATTTCCAAAACTTTTTTTATTAATAGAGAGAAAACGTACGTGGCTTGAGATCGAAGCTCTAGTCTATATCTTTTAGCTCTTCACTCGCCTTAGATAACATTATCTGTCTCACGGAAATATGCCTTTCAAATGATATTAATAGCAGTGAAGTTCTTCCTTTGTACCAGGTATTTCGAGTAGTCTATTCCAACAAATCGCATGGTGGAGGTGTATTCATTGTTGTACGCGAACCTCTTCATGGATCACTCTGTCGTAATTTTCATCCTTCTCCTCCTGTTGAATTCATGATGGTTCGAACTTGTTTTCCTAATAACCTACACTTAATAATTCTCTCTGCATATGTTCCTTATAACAGTTCTTGTGCTGTGTACGAACATTTTTTTACCGAGCTATTTTCTGATCTTTATAATTTTTTTCCTTTTGACCCATTTATAATCTGTGGTGATTTCAATATGCCTTCTATTGACTGGGATCCGGTTTCAAATTGCATCAGGTTTAATAATCAGCTCTTCATAGTACTTTCGTCCTTCCTTTTCTTTAACTCCCTTTCGCAGATTAGCACTACGCGTAACTTGAATGGTCGTATCTTGACCTTATCCGCTCTAATATTTCCTCTACTGATATATCTGAATCCACCGTGATCCATCCTTATGTTTTAGTAGACGCTCACCACCCTCCTCTTTCTCTTTATGTTCGATTGTCATACTCCTCAGTTCAATCCAACTAAAAAATGTTTCTCGGAAAAAGTTTCGAAGATCGAATTCCGCCTCTGATCTTGCCGTATTTCGGTCCCTGCGATCCTCCGCTAAAATCGAAATGAAGCAGGCAATGCGCGATTACTTTGCTAGTCTGGAGTCTTCTATTTCTTCTTGCAATACTGAAACCATTTTGGTTTTACACTCGCTCCTTGAAAAAAAATGCTTCCATCACTAACCAAGTAACTTTCCTTATCTCCACAAGATGCATTTGAGTTTTTCGCTAGCTTCTTTTCTATCTCCTTTAAAAGTTTTCGTCTCATGTAGATCCCCTTGTTTTTCCTTCCCTTCCTCCTCCTTTTACTCTAATCCATACTAATCCGACCGAGGTGGTGGCTCTGATTGTATTCCCAATTTCTATGCGTGGTCTATGTATGTCTTCCTCATTGTGCGTCCCCGTCACTATCCTCTTCAATTCCTCTTCGTCACTATCCTATCATCCGGTATTTTTCCTTTGGGCTGGAAAGTTTCTAATATTTATCCTATTTTCAAAACCGGCGATGTTTCTTCCGTCTGCAAGTATCGTCTTATTTGTCTTCTCTCTTGTTTTAGTAAAATCCTTGAAAAAATGGTCTTCTCTAGAATGTATCCCATGATTCATCCTATCCTAGCTCCAGAACAGCATAGGCTCGTGAAAGGTAAGTCTACTTTGACTAACTTTATCTTTTTCTCAAACAGAATATTACTAAGTAAAGTTACTCAGTTGGGTTGTTTCGGGCCACTCCTTTCTTGGTTTTCGTCCTACCTCAGTAACCGTGAGTGCAAAGTTACTATTAACAAACTTTCTTCTACTTTTCATCCTTCTTCTGGTGTTCCACAAGGTTCTATCTTTGGTCCTTTACTTTTCTTAGTTTTTATTAATGACCACCCTTCCTTTATCGATTCCACTTGTCTACTGTATGCTGACGATCTGAAATTGTTCTGTGTCATCAGGTCAACTAATGACTGTAATATTCTGAATGAACTGTGTGCTCTTCTCAATTGTCCTTAAATGTTAGAAAATGGAAACATATGACCTTTTCCCTCAAATCATCTCCTATTTCATTCTCTTATTCAGTTTCCACTAACTATCTCTGTCGTCCGTTAATCACTTTAGAGACTTGTGTGTTACTTTTAATGCTAAATTGAAATTTGATTTCCATGTTGCGGAAGTCACCGCTAAGGACTCCCGAGTCTCTGGATTGGTACTTCGCGCTGCCTCTAAATTCGTTGACATACGTACATGTGTTCATCTATTTTTAATTATTAGTCCGTTATGCCCTCGAATATGCTTCTCAAGTGTGGTCTCCACGTTTCCTATACATTTCTGAGGCCATCGAGTGTGTGCAGCGTAGGTTCACATGCTCTTTATTTTTTTTTTTAAATATAATTTCCCTTACTCCTCATACGTTTCCCGTTTATCCTTTCTTCAAATTCCTTCCTTGGAGTTGCACCGTCTATTGCTTCAAGAGTGCTTCCTGTTCAAATCGCACCGAAGTATTATATCTGGATCCACCGATTCATTCCGACCAAGCAGCTCGTTGCGTGGCAACAGGTATCAGGAAGTCTACTCTGTTCCGTTCGCGCGTACAAATGTTAATCCAGTGAAATTCGACATAAAAAAGGCGAAACCTCGGAAAAATTAGGGGAAAGCAAAATTTTGGTGTGAACCTTGATACCGGCGTGTTGAACAAAATGTCAAAAGTCCCCATCGATCCGAGTGCTGCGTTACTTTTTATACGGGGTCAAAGGTCACCAAAAATGATCTTTCCTAAATATCTCAGTAACGGTCACATCTACGGGAAAACAATGTATGACGAATTTGTAGCTGAAAAAAAGCACACTTTTCCACCTAGCCTGGAGTGTGGTAGATATGTTCGTAAATATGTTTTTTATGGGCCTTTTAAACATAGAAAAACAAACTCACAAACATTCCAAGTCGTAATCAAAATCGGATAATATCAACATGCCTTGAGAAAGTCGATACTGTCAGTTACAAATGTTTAGATCAATATATCTCAAAAACGGTTATGGTTACAAGAAAAATTTCATTATCTTTTTTGTTGGAAATTTTTTAAGCTACAAATTCGTCATACATTGTTTTTTCCGTAGATGTGACTGTTACTGAGATATTTAGGAAAGGTCACTTTTGGTGAACTTTGACCACATTTTGTTCAACACGCCAGTATTAAGGTTCACACCAAAATTCAGCTTTCCCCCAGTGATAGGCATTTACTACAATTGTAGTAGATCTACTACTTTTTTCTGCTTTTTTCTGAATCTACTACTCTACTACGTAGCAAATGGTATTTACTACTTTTCCCGGGGAACTACTTTTTAGTTAAGATAGTACTGATGCAACTTCGGTGAACCATTAAGCATCAACTGAAGCCCAGCTACGATAAGAAAACGCCGAGTGTGTGGCAACTACTGTTAAATGCTGCTCGGCTGACTAAGTTCCTAGAATGCAGAAAAAGTCGTTGTTCTCGGATCTTCTCATACACTATATAGATATGTCTAATTTTTACTACTTTGTTTCTGATTCTGCTACTTTTTTGAACAAAATCTGCTACACATTTATTCGTCTCAATGTCCATCACTGCTTTCCCCCGATTTTTCCGAAGCACCATGTTAAATTTCCCCGGACTATTACCTACGCATGAGCACGTCTCAACTGGGCCTGACGGTGAATTCAACTCAAGAGAACTGTTGTCGCACAACTAACCAACAAGAGCACAATTGGAAATGTTTTAACATCAGAGAGATTTTAAAAAAATAGAACTTTTGCAATAGTATTTTATACTCGGCAATAATCGGTTGAAAACATCAAATATTTGATAGTATTTGGCTTTATTGATATGAACCTTATATTAATGTATATTCCAATAAAACAGTATGTGGAAGTGATATTTAGCCAATACCAATTACACAACATTTTTTTTCATTAAAAAAAAAATACGGTAAAACCATTGAAAATTTCGATTGAAATTATTTAGGGTCTAGAAACCCAGTTATTCCAATCTTGAATTTCACCATACAATTCCAAACCAGGACTTTCTGTGCTTTGAACTTGACGTGCACCGAGCAATCGATAATTTTTCGTTAAAAATTCTTTTCCTAAGCCGCATGCTAAAAGACTTTTCGCTGCTTGGAGAGCCTTTTCTGTTGGTAATTCATCTATTAGAGACAAAAAAAAATATTATTTTACTGATTTAACTAAATCTATATGTCCTCAGTAAACTCACTATTGAAGTTTCCGAGAAAAGCAACACCAATCGATCTACTATTGTAGCCAAATGTATGAGCTCCGACCTTATTCCAGCCGACTCCTTCGTAGACGTTTCCATCATTGCCTATTAGAAAACTAACAACCAACAATAAATACGAATTATTGGCTAAAATTGCTAATTGATAAATTGGCTAAATTAATAATTTGATAAGCTTACTGTTTCAAATATATTTTAAATCAAAGAAAATAATTTAATCTACGTACTTGTAACCGATATCATCCCATCCCAATTCTGACATATGGTAATGCTGAATATTCGCAACCTGCTGCGAGCATTCTGAATAGCTACTGCACTTATCCGAAGTGGTGTGATGAATAATGACATATTTCACTGGAATTATTTGATATTCAACGGCTAATGCTGCTTTTCCGCCCCATTTATTCCTTGTTTTGATTTTGGGACACTCTTCGGGAAAAATATCATTCGGTTTTCAGGATTAAAATCAAGTTTAGTGCAATATCTCCTTACCACTCTTCACATGTTGTATGGCCAAAGTCAAGCAAAATACTACGAAGAGCTGTAACTGAAACATTTTGATAACGTTTATTTGATTGTGCTGCTCACAAGAACTAAAATATAACTGCGATCTGGGATCGATCTGTGATTTGTGACTCTGAAGATGTTTGAAGCAAGTCCAGAGCTGATTAGCGTTACACGCAGCCTCACTTCTCTTCGCTGCTGATCTTTCCCTTGTAGTGTTATGTTGAAGAGAATTGTTTTTAAAGTTTCCGATGAATCATTGTTCGCTCGCGGGGAAAAGCAATGACAATATTCCATTTGGCTTGTTAGTCTTGCAGTATACTGGTGATTCCCCAAAGCAAACACTAGGTACAATTTGAATTTTTATATTTAAAAGACTAGAGTATTGCCTTATAAACATATTATTGTATGGAAACAACTTGGCTACGAATTCTTCTCCATTTGCTAGTCTCTAAGTTCCAAGCGAATACTCTTCGCAGGCATTTCGGTGAATTCGACTCGTCGAAGCGCAAGCGAACGATGCTATATTTGCAATTATGTGCAAATAAAATATGGCCATTAATGAAATTTTCACGTATTTGATGGAATACAGAAAATATTATGCTGTACATACATACATATGTATGTATTTCAATCTATTTTTCTTCATACGTATCTGCAGGTGTTTAAGCCTGTTTCCTATCGAAAAATCCAGTGAAATCACAAATCATAACGTTTCTCAACGTGTGACTTTTCATTTTTCTCATAACGTTTTATTCTAGCAACAAATTGTGTGTGTTCATCTAAGTTTACATCTAAGTTTACATACATAAGAAGAATTTGTTCTAGCTAAATGTTTTAAGAATGAAGGATTAAGGGTGTTTAGCAACAAATCATTATAAACTGACAAATTTCAACGAAATTAAAAACGATCCAAAGTCGCAACCTAAAACTAAAATTTTATTCGTGAAATCGTATCAGTTTTTAAATAAAATAACATTTATAAATCATCTTTCTGTCATCTTTATATTGGAGCCCAACTTTCCATTGACAAAATCAAATTTTCCAATCGTACCATAGCAACCCGGCAACAAACTCGCATTCGAATCTTGCGCACCTATTCCACCAAATGTTTCTAAACATGGTTAAAACTGAAAACGGAACAATACTATGATATTTCGGCTTCATATGAATAATTGCCAGTACATAAACAGTTTTCACTACGAAGCAAGCAAGTCTATTCAAACAAAACACATGATCCCTGCATATAAACGCGCTATTCACTAAAACCATAACAAATGAACGCTACTGGAACGTCATCGGAAAACGATTGCTTGAAAAGTTTTCCGCATGACCGCGCATCAGGACATATTTTACGTTAGTTACAATAATTCTCCTTTTCCGTTTGATATCAATTCGAATTTCGATCCGAAATGCTTCAGTAGCTAATTCGCAATCGTGACTTTAACATAGTTTACGGATCAGACTGCCAGCCATTCCGTGAGCATTGAAGTGACTGAAAAGTGAGATGTTCAGTGAACTCTTTCAAAATTCCATTTATAAATTATAAACAAATCGGTGAATTAGCAAACGATTGAAGATGTGTTTGCGCGAAAGAGAGTGTAATCTGTGAAATTCACGTTCTTTCGGATTAAAATTTTCGAACAAACTGTATAAAATGATTGTGAACTCGCCTGGCGATACGAACCAAATGATGGATACTCATAATGGTCAAAACGATAATTACTTCTTGAAACGGAAACTAAGCCTAGACATGCTAGATCCCAACCAGTCGTATGTCCAGCCCAAGAAGCGAATAATTCAGAATTTCTCCAACAACTTCATCGATCAGTGCAATGAAAGCTTTAACTTTAACGGCGATGTATTTAGCGACTGTAACGGAATCGAATTGATCAACTTCGATGGTGTCACACTGGTTCCTCCGATTCAAACGGCAACGGTTTTCACAGCAGCGGTCGGCAATGATGGTTTCGACACTTCTTGGACGAATGCAGATCTTCTCGAATTGGATCAACGATACAACACAGTGGTGAATTTGAACTCGGATTGCCAGGGCATGGAAAGGGTTTCTTCGACAAGTATGCAAGACGAACCGGAAATGCATGTGAATATACAGCCCGTAGCGACGGAAACGTCAAATCAGGAACAAGATCGTAAGTTGGAATCACAAATAGTTTTGATGAATTTATTTTAAAGATATCAACAATTTTAACACATGCTATGAAAAAATACTTTCTGGAAGTATTATCCCGCCGGTTGAAGAGTGCATAATTTTTCATTAGCTACCTCTTTTTTCCGGACATGCCTCTCAATATACCACGTTCTTCAAAAAACGTACTTTCCATCTGGGAGAGATTGCATGGGTTTCATTTTTATGGAAGATAGTGCACGTATTTGTTTACGTAAAAAAATATTCCAAATATTGTAGAAGCCTCTTTGTCGCAACTATGTGTTTTATCAAGACTTATATAAGAGATAAAGTGATAAGCTCTACTATTGTGGCTTAGTCTTTACTGCACTAAGTGCACTAAGTTGCTTGTAGTTTGAAAGCAGACTATGATGCACTAGAAATCAAATCAAATGCAAAATTAGTGTGATTTTTATCATTTTTCACCCGTGAAATATGAAAATCAAGTCTCAACTGACATCCTCAAGAAAAAAATTGTATTTAGAAAACTTTGTTTTTACCGCAATTCTCTAAT
The DNA here is from genome assembly GCA_947369275.1 of Nemotelus nigrinus. Taxonomy (NCBI): domain Eukaryota; kingdom Metazoa; phylum Arthropoda; class Insecta; order Diptera; family Stratiomyidae; genus Nemotelus; species Nemotelus nigrinus. The sequence continues at coordinate 3,733,038 of OX376374.1, forward strand.
TTTTCATATATCTTGCATCCAATCGGAAAATAACTTAGTAGCGCAGTCATTTTAAAAAAAATCCAAATCCGGCTTTTTCAACGGAATTATGTTTATTGTGGGATGAAAAACACAATGTGAAGAGACCATTACGAAATCGTGTGCGTTAAAAATTGTATAAAAGGTCAAAGGTTACGAAAATTTATTTTTCTTATATTTATTTTTATTTAACACAATCAAATTTTTGCAGCATAAAAAATTGCTAAAATTCAAATCAGATTAATAGCTCTCGAGATATGAATATGAGCAAACCTCGAAGAAATGCACATCGTTTATCCACAGTGATGACAACAGGCAATATATGCATCAAAATGTCCAAGTTTTTTCAAGCTCATGTCTTAAGAACTATTAGTCCGACGTGAATCTGGTAAGTTAAGCTTTTGTACAGATTGTGCAGTGATAAAATATCATGTTTTTATGACACATGCTACTAATAGATATTAAGGAAAACTTTTTTTCGTGACCTTTAATATCTATATTTGCGTACACGACTTCATACCAGAATATCTAATCTCACAATTAACATAATTTCTTTGAGAAACCTTCAATTGTATTTTTGGGCAGAATGCAATTTTGGCCTTAACTCTGCTACAGCTGATGCTCAGATGATGCCATCGATAGCCATGGCTCAAGAAAGATTGTTCATTTTACGAACATATCTATGATGCAACTCAAATATATTTTATTGTTGATATTTTGCTGATGCATCGAAATTATTTTTTTGGAAAAAAAGGTTGTTTTAATTAACAATGACATATGTACCATATTATTCAGTTTACTTTACTTCACGTCACATCCAGTAACCTGAGCATCTATGCACAGATTAACATCATGATTTCAATATTAGGCTTATACCATTTCACTCATATGTTTCATTTTCAAAGCGTTTAACCAATTTCGAGTAGGAATCGTAATATTTAAGCTATGAAGTCGATAAAATAATTATTTATTCTAAATTCAGATGCTTCTTTCAGAATCCTTCTCTCAACATCATTCAATTTCTTTAAATTCTTTAACATCAAATTATACAAGTCCCCGCGTTTTTTTTAAAGTGATTTGAAGTACATAAAAACACACAATTAATTTGAATAACAATCGATTATATATTATAATATCTTCCCACCTTTTCAGCAATTGTTGAATTCCACCGTAATAAAATTTATCATCTTTTGAACTGACTGGTTCTGGTGTCTGATTTGCATCTACTCATTATCTTTTCCACACGACGACGTTCTTATAAACGATCTACTTTTCGTTGCCTGCTACAATACGATTGAGAAAAGACTCCGTTTCATTGTGACGTGAAAGATGTGAACAAATGTTCACACTTTGCTCGAGATTTGATATTGATAACTGACGTGGGACCCATTTTCCAAGCTTGGACACTCTTTGTATCTGCACAAAATGACGATGAATGGTTTCCATGCGAAGATTCTAACCTCTTTGCAATCATATTCGCAGTTAAAGTTGGCTTCGCTTCCACCAGATTTTTTAACGATGTGTCGTCAAATTCAGTGGGACGTCCTGGTTGAGGTGTCTGTTGTAGTGCATCCATCCCGAGATTTTTTAAACCACTCCTGTGTAGTTCTTACACTAATAGTGTTTCAAACCATGAACCGTATTTATCTCTGCTGCAGCTGCTGTAGAATTTTTACAACTTTTTTTTAAAAAAAAAAGTGCAAAATGCGCTTTTTGTATTTTCCATTTAGTATTTTTTCCATAGTACCTTCCATTTTTTTCACTATCACTTTATATCGGATTTTCTCAAAAACTGATTTTAAAATGACTAACTATATATAGTTTTTTTGGGATAGTGAAAAGGTAGTTAAGTTGCTTATTTTCGAACAAATATGACTCAAACAAATGACTAAAGGAAAATACGTGGGAACTTATGGACTGGTCTGATACAACACCTTCAGCCGTCTCACTTCAATGACCTAATCCTCCAATTTAGTGATTCTAAAAGCAATTTGCTGTTAGAATCTATTGAGTTTTTCCAACTGGCCTAGCTCAGCTCGATTCACCAGATTTTAAAATTTTTTGTCGTATCGAATTCGACATCCATCTTCTTCCCGCACTGGCCATAATTCTTCGCAATACCCTTTTCCTGATCCTGAGTCATGGTTCAGACTTTAGTTCTGTAGTATAGCAATTGTCGATCGCAACTTGGTTTTTTATGTACATAACGGGATTCTAAAGTGAAGGAGAATGCAACGAATGTCTGATTGGTCAGTTGGATTCGTCATTTAATTTCGTCCAGTTTATTTCCATTCGTCGAGAACTTCGTCTCTATGTTAGCAAAGTTATATATATATATTTTCAAGATTATAGTCCATCATAACTAAATTTGGCCTCGTGGCATTCATTTTCTTGATTCAGTCGGAATTTTGTTTTTTTGCTCTATAATTTGAAGACCATCTTCTTTGAGAGCTATAAAAATTTCCTTAACGTCGTTGAAGGAACGTAAAATATTCACCCATATTATGAGTGATATCGACATCGACAGCAGATCGACAGATGTGTTATTGTGACTGTCGATATCGATTCCCGATTTGATCGACAATTTTTGTCGATTGCAATTTGTTTCGCGACATTACATCGACAGGTTGTTGGACATACGAAAAATGTAAGTTGTTTTGTTGGAATATTCAGTCGCTAATAAAACAATTATTAAATGATGAAAATTATAAACGCCAAACAATTTGAACGTTTGGTATCTCTACTTGAGAAAAACGAAGAGCTTGCAAGAGGATTCGTTAGGGCTAGTGGGCAAAACGGCGAAATGATGAATCGTTGGAAAAGATTTGCAGAAGGGCTAAATAGCTTGGATCCACCAGTAAGATATGGAGGTGGTTGGCAGAAGGCTTGTTATATTAGGTATACACTCCTCAGGTGTGAATCGATTTCAAATTTAACATTTGCAAAAAGCGCATAAGAGACAATAGTCAAAAACGAAAAACTGGTGAAGAGTGAGTGTGTCGTAAATCTACTTAATTTAAATGTTATGCTCAACCCCACTGCCCAGCGTGCCAAATTCGGAATTCGGAATTGGTTACGACTATTCCGAAAGTGAGCGAAAGAGATAGAAATATAAAAAGCACTTGAAATGAATACAACTTTTGACTGGGGTATTACTGTTCATTATTTTATGAGAAACATTTGAATATTTTTTAAGAATCTCTTTTGAAGTTTGAAAGAAACAAATTTAAAATCAATCGGAATTCGTTGCGAAAATTTCACTGAGTTCAAACAAAGTCCTAACAAAGTGCGAACGAATCTGTGATAGGGAAATTGTTAAGAGTTTGTTACGAAATACATTGGAATTTGCAACAAATTCCGAACCTAATGCCGTTAATGTTTCATCTAGTAAAGTAAGTATTAAAACAGTACTTTAGTCGTACAACTGTTTTTCATGCATAAGTGCAAGTGCCTACAAAGTTTTTTGAAGTTGTGTTGTTTGAGGTGTTAACAGTGTCCATTTTAAAGGTCCGTAATGCTATTCAAATTTGTTATTCTCTTGTAACTTCTCCTTTTTGTATGCAGAAGCTGCTGTGCGAAAATTTCCTTCAAGAAGACGGGACGAGATCGAAGGTTTTTTTTAAAAAAGGTTTTTTTTTATAGCAGCAAAGACAAGCTTAGCAAACGGGCGAAAAAAATTGTAATATAAAATTTATAATATGAAATAAAACAACAAATAAAAAAAATGTATATTAGAATTGAAAATTATAAGTATTTTATTCAATAAATGTTATTAAAATGTATCCAAAAAGTATTGGAAGCATTCTCAAAGAACTATTTGAAACCTGCACAAAAATTTTCAAAAAATTCACAAAGAATTCGAAATGAATTTGTAAAGAATTTGCAAAGAATTCACAAAAAATTCACAAGGAATTCCGAAAGAAATCGCAATGAATCTTTAAAAAAATGAACCATTGTACGAAAGCTTTTCAGGAGCTAAAGAGGGGAAAGTTTGAGCACTTTCGGCGTTTTTGTAACGTTTTACATATACCGGTCTTAAAGAATTCGTAACGAATAAGTTTGAGAATCCGAAACTTTTTTCTGAATTCGCCTCAATTTTCTGAAAGAAATCTCAACGAAATGCCGAATTTGGCACACTGGGTGGCTGCGAATTCAGAACGCTGCGCGATATGAGTGTGGAGATTGCATCGTCAAATTTAACTTGTTCCACAAGTAATCAAGCAACCACAGTTGTAAGCGCTTAACCATCAGCTCCCATAGATGCAACTTCTTCAACGGAAAGAACACATCAAAAAAGTAGATCTGCCAACGCCAACCAACAGGAAAGTAGACTCCGGTTACTCAAAAGCCAAACTGAATTGCAAGACAACATTAATGAAAATATCGAATATATTGGCTGGAAAAATGTATTACCTTAAAAGGGAAAAGTTAAAATTGCAAGAAAAGTCCTTACAAAGGGAGCGAAAAACCCTGCAGATTTATGAAGAAGATGCGAGAGATCTACAGATTTGTTACCGTTGCCAAATACAAACACAACAAATACACAATAGTACTCTATTCAAGCATTTTCCTCGATTTCAATATGGTAGTACTTATAAGTAGTTTCGATCGACTCTCACAATACCAAAACGACATGGACTCGACAACTGCGTCGACTATCGACTACCGATCGACTCGACACTCACAATACAGGTGATTATTGACGTCAGTCGCGTAGGTGACTATGTGCATTGACTCGAATAGTCGAGTTCCCCTAGTGTCAATGGGGGTTTTTATGCATAAATTTTTATACATATAATAATTTCCTTAATTAAAGAGTACTGGAGCTACATGCTCATCCACCTATAGCCCTGTATTCATACGAAACGATTTAGTCATTTAATGTGGGTGATACAACAAGGCACTCTCATTATATGAATTGATTAATATAGCGGTAAACTTTCCACTTAATAAATGTCCATCTGTTCTGAGCCAACTATGACACTGCTATCAGCATCTACACTGCTATCAACATCTACACTGCTATCAGCATCTACACTGGCTGTCTCACTACTTTATATGCTTGTCGGCTGCTGTTAGTCATAAAGCTTTCATTCATGTTATGTAACATACTGTGAAAATATAGTCATTTCTTACGCCTAGTTATACTATTAGCTATTCTCCGAAGATCTCCGCATTTATCCTTCATGGCTATTGTCGTAGCATATGTCATCCTGCGCGGCTTGGTTTTCTTCTTGGCAATATTCTTTTCTGCCACGCTTATATTTCTCATTTGTAAAAACATTCAAAAATCAACTTTCATTTTAATTTCATCTCTATAGTAATTCGTTTCTTTTCTCGAACAGAAAATGACATGGATTTCGATGATCGCAATCTGTCCTGGCTATTCAACTTCAAACTCGACGAATTGCCACATTTGTCACCTGAAGTAAATCGAACAGGTCAACTTTCTCCGACCAGTAAACAAAGCACCGATCCTGCTAAAATGCAACAGCAAATGCGAACTGGACGGAAAGTTGATGAACTTATCATGGAAACAACTGCAGATTTCGATGAAAACGAAATGAATGTTGCCGAGAATATCGTTGTGGATACTACACCGAAAGTGTAAGTGCCTAGACTCACTAAAAAGCATTTTTGTAAAATGATAGAAATGCCTATTTTTTGTTTTTACTTCATGGTAATTTTGTTTTGGTAGTTTTTTTTTGTGTTTTTTTGTGTAATATAGGACCCTAGTTCAAACCTGAGACGGTTCTTGGTTCATTGAGTACTTTCAGCGCGTTATCAACCTGAATTAAATAGCTTCTTTCTAACCGTTTTGATTTTTTATGTGTGAGCTAATAGTGTACTAAAACGAAAATTTTGAACCATTCCTATCGGCTTTTATTTATGTAAAAAAAGAGCCATTATTCAACATTAAAATAATTTCAGTTTATGATTTACATATCTATTGATTTCCAGCTTTGAACCAGGCAATTCACGAGCATATTATAACACATGTTGAATGACGTACTCAGATATGTTTGTATGTAAAATATGTATGGAGATATTATAGAATGAATTCTCATTCATAAATAGAAGAGAAATTTATCAATCGCAGACAGTTGCTAGGCAATTGGTTCACAAAATATTTTGCCAATATGTCTGTTACCAGAGAGATTGTTGCTATTTTTACTGTTGCTATTTATTGAACAACTATACAGTTCCTACACTTGTTGATACTGAAATATCGTTGAAGAAATTTCACCTGCATCTGTTACTTGATTGTTTACTTGACCTTTACCTTAGCATTGTTTACACACTTGTGAAAATCAGCTACCGAGAACACAATCGATAAAGAACGTTATTTCCTCTAAACTTTGATAGTTTGATCAAAAGAAATCATTATGCGCTTTTGGACTCAGAGTATATATCACTAGCTATGTACGAGTATCATCTTGACGATAAAAACATAATCATATTCTGGATTACGAGAGCGTTTTGAAAAAAAAAATCCATCCAAAACCTACTAGATTAGATAGCGAACCAATCACTAACCCTTCTAGTCTGTTTGATGTTCAATAGAACCAATTCTCAACCAAAACTTCATTATCATGCTCGGTTATTCTTAACTTTCCAAGGCCATTACATTCGCGAACTTACCAGCCCGAAAGCGCAGATGTAATACCAATTTCAGCAGATGTAATACCAAAAGCCAAAGTCAGTTATCAGACTGAAATTTGTGTTTCAAAACAGCCCAAACGCTGCTAAAAAAAAGCCTGAGGTTGAATTCTACTGCTCTGCTAGGCTCTACAATCTGCTCACAATCTTTATTTTGAAAGTTTCAAGTTTATAATTACGACAGCTTATATTTCTTCATCTCTGTTTTACTTGAAATTTTAATTAATTTTTCCTAGTTACTATTTGCTGAACTGAATATTTGCAGTTTGTACCCACGTTGGGCGCAACTTTTTTCCTCATATAGAGATACTGTTTTTTTTTTAAACAAATGTTTGAACTAATTTTAAAGCAGTGTTGCGAACTTATGCACGTTTCGATACTGAGAAAAGGTAATGCTTCGAAACGACAAAATAAAAATTTCAAAAAAATTTTATGTGTTGAAAGCTATCAGACTCTGTTAGACTGTAAATTTTAATATCCCAGGTGCATATAAAACTGTTTTCAGAATATACAATGCTTTTTCATTTAAACTTTGAAGTACATTTTATATTTGTCTAAGTTACTCTATTAAGGGCTTATAGGTGGTCAGCGGCGTGAAAAATTTATTATTTTCGATGTTTTTTTCGAAATAGATTCATTAACTTTGTAAAACAAATAATATATAGCCTTTATATTATGTTTTAACTTTATTTGACAAAAATTTCAAAAAATTTTTTACTGTAGACATAAGCCATCGCCATATTTGTTTGGGTCATATCTCAGAAGTCGTGCTTTGCAATGATTATCACAACATTTTACTGGTTCATTTAAAATCTGTCAGACAAAGAATCATTATTTAGTGCCTGGTCAAAACATTTCTCTTCTTTTTTTTGACAATTAACAAAATGGCGGTCCCTGATAATTTACTCGCGGAATTTTGGCAAAAAACACTAGTTTATTGCTTATAAAAATAAAAGTTTTAATGGAAAAGAAATTCCTTCGATTAAGCACTAGGTTTTTATGTTTTCGATTAGCTATAAAAATTTCATTCTAATCCCTCGAGTGTTTTTGGAATTACAATGGTCATCGACTTAAAATAGTTTCGAGAAAACTCATTTAAAGTTTTATATTTTTATAAAAAAAAATACTAATTATTTAATTACTTTTACGTGTTGTCTATTCACGGGCCATATAATAGTTCTTCTGTCAATGTGGAAGATATTTCAAAAAATATTAATAAGTTTTACTTGAAATTCTCAAACAATATTTCAAAAAATTGCAAATTTTAAAAATTTTGTTTGGGGAGTGAAATTACTGCTGCAAAAACGTTAAGAATGCTGCAAAAGGCCATTGGTGAGCAGGGTATGTCAAAAAAAATATTATAAGTGGTACAATGAATTCAAGATCGGCCTTGACAACCATCAACATCAACTGATGAACAACACGTCAGATTTGGTGCTCAAACATCGTCAATTGACAATTGGAGACCTCGCTGATGCTGTTAGCATTTTATTTGGATCAGCGCAGACCATTTTGGGAGATGTTTTGGGCCTGAAAAGAGGAAAATCTCGTTTGGTGCCGAAAACTCACTTTGAAGCAATGCTTTCTGACTATCAAGACAAGATGAAACGCATGATAACTAAAGATGAGGCTTGGATTTATGCATATGATCCGGAAACAAGCGACCAATCAAGCGAATACCGTGCGAAAGGCGAGTCAAGACCCAAAAGACCACGTCAAAGTCGTTCAAAAATCAAGGTCAGGTTAACAGTTTTCTTCGATTACCATGGTGTGGCGCACTATGAATTCCTTGTGCCCAACCAAACTGTTAACAAGGAATATTATTTGAGCGTTATGCGACGTTTGCGTGAAGCTATTCGTAAAAAGAGGCCTGATTTATGGACCGACAACTCTTGGTTTTTGCACCATGATAATGCACCATCTCACACTACATTCGTTATTCGTGATCATTTCACCAAAAATTCTACCTGTTCGTTCGGCAACCACCGTATTCATCTGATTTAGCTCCGCGTGACTTTTGGCTATTGCCTAAGCTCAAGAGACCGTTCCGGGGACATTGTTTGGACAGGATTGGAGAAATCAAAACCGAATCGTTGCGCGCTTTGAAGGCCATTCCGGAAATCGAATTTAACAATTGTTTCGAGGATTGGAAAAATCGTTGGCATAAGTCTATTGGAGAATACTTTGAAGGCGATGATATAGATTTAGAAGAATAAATAAAGATTTCAAATATTATGAACATGGCCACCTTATTTTGTAATCACAGTAGTATTTCTAATATCAAGCATAAAATTTAATAACAATCACACCTTCTGAATTCATAAAAATGTACTGTGCTTCAATGCTTTTCATTTCCGGTTTCATAAATTTTGTCAAAATATTTACATATCTATATACAGGTTACTATTCACTTTTTGATCCTTGTTTAAATATTTTTCAGGCCAAAGAAACCTCCTTTCACCTACACCGAATTAATCGAATATGCACTCGAGGACAAAGGCGAACTAACTGTCTCAGGAATCTACCAATGGATATCGTAAGTACAAATCTAAAACATTTAAAAACAAACAAAAAATATTCAAAGTCAATTCAAATGTACAACTGTAAAATGTGCATCGAAACTTGTAGATCATGCCCGTTTAACCACATTCTATTGAAATTCCACAAGTTGGGCGAACAATTCTTCGAGTTTCTCGAACATGCTGATATTTGTTTACTAACTTCGAACGCTATTCAAATTAGTCGCAAAAGAAAAATTCTTCAAGTTTCTTTGTGAAATCAACGAAGGATATGTGGATGTATATATATGTGTGCTAATGTACTATATTCGATATCCTGTCGCTCGACTTAACTTGAATAAGTCTTCTACAAGTATGTAACTTTTCGGCTGCCGCACATTGGAATCATACAGTAAGGGATGATTTGCGCATACCTCCACCTTAATACCTTATAGGCAAACATGTCGATAATCCGTACCAGGAACAAACTGTTCTCCTACTTGGACTGCTTCCATTTCCACAATCAAAGCCGAACCACTTTCCGACTACATACGTCATATTTGACAAATTTTCCTTACTTTGCGATTAATATTGTAGCAACTATTGCTTAAAGGAACTTTCCCTCTGTCCTTACAACAGTCACCACCGGAGAAGAGAGGGTTGAAGTTAGTTTCAGCAGTCGGTGGAACTAATAGACCATAGCAACTTTTATCGTTTTTATGACCTCCGCGACAAAACTATCGAATTTTCAAAAAGGATGTAGTCTGATGACTGTCAGGTGCATTACTTGCACATGACTCCTCTTCTTCAATACAACCGGTGATACTGCTACTATCTATCCTAAAGGTCTGTCTATTCATAAACGCAGTATGCGAGCAATACTTGCCCTGCAAGTAAGTAAGTGTCCAATGCATTCGTGTCCATTGAAAATTCTCACACACCCTGCAGGATATAGACTGCAGGCTAGCAGGGCGTGCAGTCAACCATGAAAAAGGTGCATTTAAAGGTCGTCACGTGGCGATTTACCTGTCACGGTAATTATTGAAACGGTAAATAGGTAATTTGAAAATTATATAGACATGGGGTTAAACACGAACACCCTTTCGATTTCGGTTTCTCGCTGGGTCGACAAGTTTTTATCCGATGAATATAAAAGTAGTTGCTGCGGTGTGTTGAAGCGTTAAAAGAAAAATTCTTGCTTTTGTTTAGACAATAGTTGGCTTTTTTGGGATAAATATGAATATTGTGGTGCAAGTAAGTTTTGAACTATTGGCTGAGTATTGATAACTAAATTTTTCGGCAGGTAGGTAAATGCTTTGGAATTAGCAGAATCTACAGTACAAGTTCGATAAAAAAAAAAATACAGCGTGCTTTGAAAGCTGTATTTTTTAATGTATGATTAATATTGCAAATATTCTTGGACTATGTCATTGAAATATTGTAGGTCTTTTTGAGATAAAGCAAAATACTAACCGACACAATATTGTTTAGAAATAGTTCTGGGTTTCTTCACATAAGTGACAGTCTAGTATATTTGATACAGTTTCAGTTAACTTCATTTTATTTGTGTCAGCTTCGTACCGCATATCATGATGCTAACCACAAGCATGATTGTTATAGACTTTTTTTTAGGTGATTTTAGCTTTTTTAGCTGGGGATGCACCAACATAAATGACAGAGGCAAGTGTTTGCTAGAGTTTCTAACGTCAACCAACTTCAATATCCTCAATATAGGTGGCAAACCAACATTTATTAGTAGGTACTGGGCTGAGGTAATTGATGTTACCCTGGCAACTCCAAATATAATGGAAAGTGTCAATAGCTGGCAGATTTTTAACCTGCCATTGCTCTCGCACCACCAGTGGTTATGCTGGAATATCGGTAGTTCTGTTATCTCACCGAAAAAAAAGTACGGAACCCGAGGACAGCACAGTGGGAAGTTTGCTCAAGGAAAACAAATAGACACCTCAGGGGACTAGACGATCTGGATTTGATGAGTCCAGGACGACTTAAGGAGCAGGTGAACTGATCAACAGGAATCTTAGTGTCAGATTTCAAAGACGTGTGCCCGGAACAGCCCCTAAGGAAAAACGCTACCTTATGGTGGAATCGGACACGAACGGCGTTTAACAACGCAAGGTGATCCGAAAACGTTGAAGACTGGGATCGATACAAGCAAGAGCTGTCGTTCTTCAAAAAGAAGATAAAACGAGCCAAATGCGACTCATGGAGGGAATCCTGTGAGAGCATTGAAGGAAGTACAGAGGCTGCTAGAATCATAAAGGTCCTAAGTGTAACTCCCGTCGTACCTACGTTTCTGCGAAGGGAAAACGGGGATTGGGTGCAGGACCCGAAGAATGTTTGGACATGCTACTCGAAACTCACTTCCCGGAATCGGCTTGCACGACACCGCGTGGTGACGTATTTCGAGCAACCCACCGGCTGTCCGAGCAGCTGATCAAGGAAGTAGTAGATGAGGCCAAGATTGAGTGGGCTATATGTACATTAAGACCTTACAAAGCTACAGGAATTGATGAGATATCGCCCATCATTCCCATCCTGCAGCGTATTTTTACCGCATGGCTCCGCCTTGGTTCGATATGGAGCGACCTAGGCATCGGACTTGCTCAAAAATATGCAGATTGAGGCGACCTTTTTGGAGGTCAAAGCGGAAAGAATAGTCGGAACCGGAACACCACAAAGAGTGATTATATCTCCCGTTTTCTGTATCCTGACAGTCAACGAAATACAGGAGAATTTAAGAGCCAGTGGCTTTCAGGTGGTGGGGTATACCGATGATATTGTGGTACTTGTCAAGGGTGCGTTCCCACAAACTTTGTCGGGCTTTATGCAATCGGCGCTGGGCCAGATCCAAATTTGGGTCAGCAAAGTCGGTCTTAGGGCAAACCCGACAAAAACTGAACTTGTACTTTTCACAAGGAAACACAAGGTGCCGGCTATTGCCACGCCTAGCTTCAACGGAATAACATTGGAACTTGTTGATAGTATTAAATATTTGGGCCTTATACTAGACAGGAAACTGAACTGGGGAGCTAACATGACGCACAGAATAGTAAGGCTCGCGCAGCACTTTTTGCGTGCCTATCTGTCTACTCCAATACCTGAGGTCTTCAACCTAGAGCAGCTTACTACATATTCATATGTGCAGTGATGCCAATTTTGGTGTATGGAGCGATCGTGTGGTAGAAGGCAGCGGAGAGTAAAAACAATATCAAGGAGCTAACAAGACGGCAAAGATTAGTTTGCATATGTATTACGGGCGCTTTAGCAACCGATCCAACGGCTGGGAGCACACTCTCTGCAATTGTCTGAGCCTAAATAACAAGTGCTTCAAGATTTTTGGTTCTTACCACTTTCACGAGTTAGCAGAGGTGGCTAGTACCGTTACGTTGAGTTAGCTGATTCAGTTTTGACGAAGCGGTCACTTGGCAGCTCTAACAAGCCAGCGGAGGGTGGCAAATGAGCCCAAACTGGCGGCCTAATGCTAGCCGCGTACCCGGCAACCCTCTTTACTAACCTATCCTAACCTAGCTGAATTTGATTTTTTTTTGTACAACATATAAAAATTATTTTAAAATTCATTTATTCAAACAAACTTTTTACCAAATTAAAACAATAAATTAGAAAAAAATAGCAGTAACGTGCCGGGAAACCCTTCTGTCTCACAACGTCTTGTAGGCAATTCGGCATTGTCGTTATAAGGCTCCTGCATCTCTCCCCAGGTATGGATGCAAATGCTTGTCCTACAGCTTCGAACAATTGGTCTATGTTTATGATATTTCTTTCTACTATGACTTGTTTTGTATGTACCCACAAGTGTTGGATTGAATTTAAGTCCGGAATCGTTGGTGGCCGGTTTAAAACAGATACGCTGTTATCCTGCAGAAAATTTGTTGTGCCTTTTCGTATGTTTGGGATCGTTGTCGTGCTGAAATTTGCATATAAAAGGAAGATTCTCCTCAGCCCATGGCAATATGTTGTTTTGTAAGATGTTGAGGTCGTTTTCTTTGTTTAATGTTTTTTCTATACGATGTATTGGCTCAAGGCCGAACCACGAGACACATCCCCAAATATTGATGAATCCATCTCCGTGCTCAACACCGGTTTACGTGTAGTAAGGGTCATAGCTCTTGCCATCAGGGTTAATGTGATTTATTTTTGTTGCGTCACTACAAAGGATGAATGATCTCTCATTTTTCCAGGTTAAATGTTCCCGTGTGAACTCCATTATTTTCTTCAGATTAGCTGCCGTTACAGAGGGCTTCTTCCTGGCTATTGTGCCATGTAGTCCGGCTTCCATAAAACGTCTTCTTACTGTTTTCACCGAAATACCACTTCTTTCCCTGAAAAGTCAACAATGAATTTGGACAGCTGATCTTTTTGGGCTTCGTTTCGATGTGCGGACAATTTGTCTACCCATACTATGACTTATCTTTCGGGCTCGTTTAGCTCGATGAATATCTTGGACAGTCCTGTGGTTTTCCACGTATTTCAGTGCTCCGTAACCCATTTTCATGGAACACTCTAAGCGGCTGGCGATTTGTAGATTTGGCATACCTAAGTCTCTCAAGTCTACAATCTTTTGTCGGACTAGAGGAGTGTAACTCTTAGCTTTTCCCGTCGTTATAGAATTTAAACACACTTTTTAAAACACATTTAAATTGCACCGAATGCAACTGGCTTTTTCAAACTGATCACAACAAATTTGCATAACATCCTATTTATAGTAAAGTGCAGTGTATCTAATTAAGTTTCTGCTCCAAATCTTGGGTTTTTGTCGTTCTGCTGTCCTTTTACAGATAACCCTTTACCTCCCTCAATCACCACTGAATCAGGCAGAAAACTAACCTAACGAAAATGATTTAAATCGAAGGATTCGTTGAGAAATTGGGGTTTTCTTAGTAAGCTACAATTGTTTCTAATTATATGTCTGCAACTGTATGCAGATGGGACAATCATTTTCAAAAGGATTGTACGAAAATCATTTTTTAAAATTATAAATTTATGATATCTCGTCGTAACATCTATCAGCATACATCAAATGGTACTACCCACTACTGATGGGAACCGCATTCCAACTCCATCTATTTACAATGGAACGATTCGTATCTGCGTCGATTCATTTCCTGCAGCCAACCACCCACAGCCATTGAGCTACATTTTCTCCCCTCTCCCAAATCGAAACAGACGTATTTGCGTGTCCTTAATTTCTGGTCTTAATAGTCTACCAAAGTTTCATGGTTCTACTAAAAGTTCCGAGTACTTTTCAACCGTCCTAAGAAAATTTACAGCAAATATACCGAGCACATAAAATACAAATCAATTTTCCGATGGTCTAAGATTGTCAATTGTACTTTGAATCATTTCCAAGGGAAGCAAGTCATAGCACTTACAAGCCTTCATCATATAGTCAAATAGTAGCTTGACTGTCGGCTTCTTTGTCTCATTCCTGCACGAGAACTATGGTGAATTATCTACATACGTATCAGGACGAGAAAATCCAATCTCAAACCGATTTCCAAGCGTACGCAAGGGGACGTTTCCATTTATGTCCATCCCTTGCGAGGGAAAAATTGAATGGCGATTCGTACCAGCCAGCACCCTGGTACGGCCCACTATGAGTCCATAAATTTTATACAGCTCGGCAAGAATTGCCCATGTAAAAGACGAGAGTGATGGTTGGATGAACATTATCATTATCCTGCCTGTCGGAATTATTCTACCCACTCTCTGGCCCATATACGGACTTGTGGGAAGTTGGTGATTTCTATGTACACGTGTTCTTTGGGCTAACAAGCAACCAGGTAGGCATATTTTTATATAAGTAAATGTGAACGATTTTTAGTCTGACAAGGGGCTACGGTAAACTTCAAGGAGTCGAGACTTTTAGCACTATATCATCAAATTGGACGTCGGCTACCGTTCCGGATTTTTGAATACGAATTGTTGCTAGCGCGGTTGTATGGAACAAAGATAGCTCGTTAAACAGTTCTACAGCGTAATTTGTAAAATATAATGTAAAAATATTGTGTAGATTGAATGAAAGCTTTCGTGACGAGTAGTGATTAGATTTTACACAAATATTAGTACAATTGAAATATGATGTAAAAACACAAATTACTCGATTGACAAATGTGCACATTATTCGCGAATTGTTTTCAGACAATTTACTCAAACTCACTATTAATAGATAGATATAGCTTAAATGATGTGAGCTGACACTTGTAACGAAAAAAAACTTTGAAAATCCTGAAAATGTTAAAAGTTAATTATAAGAGCTGTACAGTTATTTCAGTTAAAGACCTTATTTATTATATTTCTAATGAAAAAAAAACAAAACTCTTCACTTAACAAGTAAAAAAAATTAAATTCATTTTAAAAATAAAACCTCGTCATAGCGTAAATAATGTTTCAAAGAAGAAGTCCTTAATTCTAGTTATAATAAATTTCATTTTTTGTCAAATTTAGAAAAACTACTGCCTTCAGCTTAGAATGCGTAGGCTTAGAATGTTCCAACTCTTTTATGTACGCAGAAGAAATAGCGTTCCATTTCAATTATAGTGCGCTTTTAAGGTCATTTGTAGTCGTAGAAAAAGGAAATGTAATTTAGGCTCCAATATCTACAGGAAATTATCCTTCAAGATATTTAAATACTGGAATCTGTTCTGGTTTTCTTCGATGAACACCAAACTTCCTACTCCAGAAAATGACATACACAGCCATCAACGTGCTCAACAGTACTACTTAAATTTTGTGGGTTCTTTTCTGTGTTTAGCTGTGCTCACAATTAGCCCTCTTCATATATTTATTTACTTATTTCTATTTTAACTGACTCAAGCCCAATTACAAAAGCAGAGTGAGTTGGATAAAATGTCATATGAAACTTCAAGATTCAGACTTTGATTTGCCATCTAAATCGAAAAAAGGATGGGAATAGCCTATTAAACAACTTTTTCGTATAATTTACTAAAGAAAGAAAGTAGGAAAATAGTACGATAATTGGATATACATCTTAGGTCATAGGACCGGAGAAATGTAATCCAGTAGGACGTCAACTAGCCGGAGGAGGTTTGGTTGAAAATAGTAGACAAAGGAATACACAAGGACGACGAAAGTGTTTTGGTGAGCAGATTCAGGATGCCATCAGAACCACAATCGACCTTAACATCAAGCCATTCAATTACGGACTGATTTTCTTGGGAGTTGGTGTGAATAAAAGAAAGGGATGACGGAGGAGAATCAAGCGTTTTATAAAACGTAGTCTAGTTTTGCTCGGAAAAGGGGGAAAAGTGCTCTGCAAAAAGATCACAAATATCCTGTGTACTAGAAGCAATGACATAATTCTGGAATATAAAATCGGGAAAACGGGGGGATTTTTAGGGAGTGGACATAAGACCGAAAGGACTTGTGTAAGATATAAAGCATAGAGGATTGGATCCAATTGAACTCCAAAGCTCTTGCGAATTCACCACGCTCTTAATCGCAAACACAAGCGTACTAGTTCATCAAGCTAGATAAAAATCCAATATGCAGAAGAAGATGTACAAATTATGGCATTGGATTCCCCAGATACATATTGTTCACCTTTATTCGATACGATTCCTCCAATGTCGATGAATACATTGTTTTTTTTTTTGCTATGTTTCAAAACATAATTTATAAGTTGAAACATATCTTAGATGAGAGTAACATACTTCTTTTAGAGAATATTTCCAGTAATTTCCTGTAACTTTCTTCAACAGCGATCGGTTTCCATTCTACAAATCAAACGATGACCGATGGAAGAATTCCGTGCGACACAACTTATCAATCAATCCTCATTTTCGGAAGGGAGTGAAAGCTACTCAAGGTGCAGGCCACTTATGGACCATTGCTAGTCGAGATTCAGAAGAACATGCTCTGGCATGGCAACATGTATAATTTAATCAAATTCAAATCATGGTCTTTTGCTAAATTTAGATTATTTCCTTCCTTAGAAAAAACAACGCTTGGAGTTATTTTTCAAAATGGAACAATCTAGTCAACGCAAAGTGCCAGTCGAGAACCAATCATTTGATGAAACAGCTACAGCAGTTGCAAACATTACACAGCAATTGCAGAGTGAACCGAGCTCAGTTGAAGTAGTACAAAGTATCAACAGTTCGAATAATGGACAATGCAATGAGCCGCCGTTGCCAATCGGATTGATGAGTCGCAAAAATGATTTAGAGAGGACCGCAGGTGAAATTTTAAACGGTATTCGTCGGGATGTTGAAGTGCAATCTATAAATTCAACGATTGTCACGTATCAGGATAGTTTACTAGAAGGTAAGCAACTATTCTCGTTGAATTGTGGGCAAATGTTATTGAAAGAGTAATTTTCCGAGCTCTTATAGCAGTTTTTATCTAAAAACAATAAATCTGTCCAAGTCTCTGCCAAATTTATATGATTACGATTTTTCTCGAAGAATAATAAATCATGGATAATTTACCGAAGTACTCAGTAATCCCAGACAAATTGTTTGAACCAGCTAAATCTACTCATTTAATAATTGACAAGACATTCATTATTACATAAAATGTATTTGAAATATTTATCCGTTTGTATTTTCTTTCCTTCAGGCGAGTACTTGAACCCGGGTATCGACAGAGACCACCTTTGTATCGACAACAACCTTAGACTTAATCACCACCACAATCAGCAAAACGAACTGGATAGTGCGTTTTATGTGACAGAGATCGATCCGGTCGAGTTGGGAATCAATATGTCCAATGTCGAGGAAGAAGTTCTATTCAGTGATGAATTTAATTTAAATTATTTTGGAATCACATCGGCAAACGATATTGTAGCTTGACAATGAGAGACAGAAATGCGGCGGTTGCAATAATTACCAAGTGGAAGAAAATGGACAAATATATTTACTCGGAACTATATGTAATAGGAATTACTTTTTAGATTATCTTAATATATCGCATAAGAACTTATTTATACAGAGTGTTGACCAAAGTGTGTTTCGGTCTGAGCCTTTTAATTTATATTATTGTAATTTATTTTCATTATATTAATAAAATGAATTAAGAATAACAACAATTGCGTCAAATTTCACATCAAATTAGTGTGCATTTTGCAACTATCAGTGAAATATTAAATTATATTAATGATAGCACAACAGTCCATTGCATTACCACACATTTGATTTCTTCTCTTCTTATTTTACGAGCATTGATGCAACACTAGCGATCTACTTAAGTCTGAGCTATCGAGTAAAGTCTCTATCCGATTCGAAGGGCAATTAAATTGGCGTTCCACAGCAGCAAGTGGCTAGACTCAACCTCAAATCATTCTGAGAAGTTGAAATGTTATGTTCTCAGGAAATAATGCAAGCGTTTACTTATATTTTTTTTTATTTACAAAATTATTCTATAAATCTCCACATTTTTATATTACCATCATCACTAGTAGATAAAAGCTGTCCAGCTGTCACCGGATTCCAAGTCACTGTATTAACATCCTGATCATGAGCCTTATCCCTTGTGCACACCAAGCTGAACGTTGGCTCGTTTTTCGTCGAATTATCGTCTTCTTTGAAAATACGGATCGCATCGTCCCCACAAGCGGTCGCGATTAGACCTTGAGATAAGAGAAAGCATAGCTCAGTATTTTAATATTTCTATGAGAAATATTTACCCGTCAGCTTGCACCATGCAATATCGTAGACACTTCTACTGTGAAATCCAGTCAAGGTGCAAACACATTTCCACACAGTTTCGTTGTCTGGCGTAGGAATATTCTCTTCATTTCCTGGTTCGTAAGCTTGCCAAATTTTCACTGTTTTATCGTCACTGCACGAAGCGAGACGAGTTCCTGTTGCATCAAATGCGATACTCCAAACTGTAGAAGAATGTGATGTCAGTGTAGCTGTACACTCCCAATCGTTGTCCAACGTGTTTTCCTTGTAAATATTAACCGTGTTATCATAGCTCGCCGAAGCAAGGATATCTTGACGTGGATGCCAAGCAACTTTCTTTACATCCTGCGTGTGAGCATTCAGAACGGCCGCACATTCGAATTCATCATCACCAGCCACCTCCCAAATCCAAACGGATTTATCACGACTACAAGTTGCCAGGAATGATCCCGTTCGAGACCAGCAAACACTTTTCACTTCATTTTCATGCCCTTCCAGAGTAGCATTGCACTCGAATTCGCCTACGAATTTTCGAGTTAGTTATCTGCTTAATTTATATAAAGATTTTTGCACGCACATACCTGAAGTTTTACTCCAAATTGCTGTAGTAGCATCGAAACTGGCCGATGCTAGATATTGCCCACAAGGTGACCACGCCACTTGCCGGATTGTTCGAGTGTGTCCATCCGATAGTATGGTTTTTGTGATCCAATCATTACCGCTTAGTAACCAAATTCGAATAGTTTTATCTTCGCCACATGTGGCAAATGCACTGCCTCGCGGATGCCATGCACCACTCCAAATTCTGCCTTTGTGTCCTTGAACGATGTGCAGCTCTTCTAGTTTTCCCATTTTCTTAAAGATAGCCATTTTATACGAATAATATTTTACATATGTAATCAAATACTTCTAATGGATGCTAGTTAAATGAATATTGTGAAATATCACAATTGATATATAAGCAATAGGGATTTATAACTCAATGTAGACATAAATATTTCAAAATTAAATGGGCTATAGATAAGATCAGTGATTGTCATGGAGTTACTCTATCAGTGTTCAACATCTTATTACTTGTTTACAATTACACAAATGCACTCAACTACTTTGAATTTGTGTCTAGATCAACATTTGCAAGTTCACAAATGAGAATCAACTAAGAAGTATAAGACACGGGTTCTATATCAGCTATTTTCAACGATGGTTTTTCTCAAAATCATTCTTTTTAGAGAAACTAAAACTCTTACTACTAAATACTCTTGCAATTGATAAAGCTAGAACTGGTCGATAGGAAGGGAATCCCAAACGAAACTTTCAACACATTTCATTAAAAAAAAGTTCAATGCTAAAAAGAAAACATTATAGGATAAATGGAGAATAAAGATGATAAGAAAGAGTTAGTTGATGGGAAGTTAGTAGGAAGCATAAAAAAAAGCATGCAAAGAAGAAGAAGCTCTTTCATATTATAAATATTAATTGAAGTATTTTTGTAAAGAACGAAATGAGAGAAACTGCTTCCCAGACAGCAACAGACTGCTGGTACGAGGGATTCATAAATTTTTTAATAACTTTAAAAGGGTAAAGCTAGTAGTAAATAGTACATAATTTAATTTACATGATTCTAATGTGATTCTTCAGCAGCCTTTTAAAAACAATATAAGATCTAGCATCCTTCAAAAAGTTTGGTAAGTTATTGAAGATTTCCATAGCTTATCTAATAGGGTCTTTATGTTTATGACATCAAGTCTGAGATTATCTTTAAATCTTGTGTGATATCCGCGATAATCACAGTTTCTTATGGCAGATGTCGAAGATTTTATGTTATTTTTGAGTATTTTGTATATTATCTTAGTTTTTTCCATAAATATGATATCCCTTACATTAAACTTTTCAGTTTGCCTGTATAGTATGTCACTTGGAGACATTCTATCAAGTCATTCTATCAAGTATCCTATTGAGAATTCTAGGAATTGTGCCAATATTCATCTCTGAAGTTTGACTCCAATGCAATATACTATAAGTAGCCTCAGGGAGTACTTAAGAGTTGTATGTCATATTTTTCAAGTCTATATGTAAGTAGCATTTCATTCTAAACAGCCTAACCCAGAAAACCAACTTAGATTTCATATTGCTTATGTGAGAAGGCCTAGATAATGTATCATCAATAATTAGTTCTAAGTATTTAGATATGGCTGCTCTTTGTATCTCGTCTCCATGTATTTTAATGTTAAGACAGATCTCGCTTTTATTAATCTGGCTGATTAACATGTAAAAGTTTTACAGGTGTTGATTGTCAATGAAGGAAGTAGACTAGTTTTTTTCTTTTGTTTTTCTTTGGTCAGAAATCATGACAACAAGCATACGTGTAATTAAATAAGTTTGGTGCAATATTACGAATATATGGGAGAAGTACTTCCCCCTATACCAATCAATAATTGTCTGGGAAGTACGGCGACTATTACTGATTTCAAAAGAAAATGCTGCACATGAACCGAAAAGTTTCATTAGTTGATGGAGAATGCGGAAAGGAGGTAAGAAAATTTAACAGTTTACCAGGGAGCGATGTATAACTAGTTTTACATGAAGTCAAGCTATAATCCAAAACATGCCCACTTCCGTGCGGTTAACTTCCAATGCAGTCTACATAAAATTACTTAAATTTTATGCTAATGAAATTAACATCACCATACTCTTGACGTTGATTAGAACATCACAAAATGTCGCAAACGAATCTCAGAATCGACAATAGTCCAGCTCAGATAAAATTCCGACGATAGCATCTAGCCAACTATCTTATTTAACTAACACTTCAAATGCGACGAATCGGCATACACATTTGTTTTTCAAAACATTATGTCTTCAATATAACGATGATGTTTACTTACTTCCTAAAAACTTCTTTAGATATTTTGTTATTTAAGATCTAGATGTATTAAATATAAAACTCGCTCGCTTCCACTACAATGCGAAGAAACTTCGCAATCCACAAAACCACAAAACAAGATCAGCTGATTGTCAAAGGCTATAGGTCCAACCAAAGATGAGTCTGCGTCCGTACGCGCGCATATGCACCGAGGCGTCGTTTACTCAGCCATTTTTAGACACATTTTTAGAAGCTACATGTAATCAGAGACTATAATCTTTTAGAACTAAAACACACGGAGATTTTTCAGATTTTTCGTAGCCAAAAACCCAAAATCTACTGCAAATCAGGTACTATTCTCTGACGAAGCTACCGATTCTCAGATTCTACCCAGCCCTAAAACCTTCGACATACGGACGCACACGAAGTTGACCCTGTCAAAAAACGCTGTCACAACAATCTTCACGTGGACCGCTGACGGGACTCACGCTCATAGGACCTAGTAACGTGAATTCGCAATGTCGTCGTTCTTTATCAAACACAAACCAAAATTCACCAAAAAGCGAAAGGTTTGTATGAAATATTTAACTTTCATTGAAGTTATTATTATTAGGGCGATTTTCATGAATTTTCAGCCAGATGGGCCGAGTAAAATAGCGAGTACGGTGAAACGGAAAAAGGCGGCGAAACAGGAAAGTGACGAAGAAATTCAAAGTGACGACGCTTTCGTTAGTGGCGATGAATCGGATATATCTGAGCTCAGTATCGAACCGGAACAAGAAACGGCTCAAGATAAGCGTTTAAGACTTGCGAAAAAATACTTGGAAGAAATCGAAAAGGAAGAGCAAAATCGAGCTGAGGACAAGGAAGTGCAAGACTTGGTTTCGCGACGATTGCATGATGAATATCTCGACAGTAAAGGAAAGCTAAAGAGGTACATTGCAGAGCAATATACTGGCTACAACGAGAATACTGTAAAAGTACTGAAAAGCAAAAAACAAAACCTGCCGCTAACATGTTTGGTACTGTCACAGAACGGAAGCGTAATGTTCACCGGCAGTAAGACGCAGTACGTGCTGAAGTGGAAGATGCCGATGGGTGAACAAATGGGTTCCTTTGATTGTTCAAGTTATGTACAACAGAGGAATGGGCACAAACGAAGACCTCATATTATAGCAATGGCTCTGTCGTCAGATATGAAATTTCTTGCATTGGCAGATGGTGGCGATACGATACAAATCTGGTGTCCTGAAAAGTTAGAGCATATTAAAACATTCAAAGGACACCGAGATATAGTTACGTGTTTAGTATTTCGGAAGGATACACATCAATTGTATTCAGGTAGCAAGGATCGGTCTGTGAAAATTTGGTCGTTGGATGAAATGGCGTACATCGAAAGCTTGTAAGTAATAATTGAAGCGTTTTCGGAACTATATCTACCAGCTTAATCTTAAAATGATCAACATTTTTACACAAATTATGTAAGTCAGATGATAAACTGATTACCTTATTTATTAGATTCGGCCATCAAGCTGGTTTGACGGGGATCGATGCACTTTCGCGCGAGCGAGCAATCACATCGGGAGGAACTGACTGTAGCATAAGGATATGGAAAATTACCGAAGAGTCACAGCTCATCTACAATGGCCACAAAGGCAGTATAGAAACCGTAAAGCTCATAAACGACGAAAACTTCATTTCTGGAGGAGATGACGGGTATGTCTGATCATACTTCTCAATTTAAATCTCTTTTAAGGACATTATCTCTTCTAGCTCATTGTGTTTATGGGGAGTAATGAGAAAGAAACCGCTTCATGTTTCACCATTAGTCCACGGCAGTCAAGAAAACGGAGAAGCGAATTGGATAACATCAATCGCGACGCTACTTAATACAGATATATTGGCATCTGGGTCTTGTGACGGTTTCATTCGGTTGTGGCGAATAATCGATCATGGCAAAAATCTAAAACAAATGTTTGCCATACCAATGTGTGGTTTTGTAAATAGTTTAGCTTTTACGAACGATGGCAAGTATCTGGTTGCTGCCGTCGGCCAAGAACATCGATTGGGCCGATGGTGGAGGATAAAAGAAGCGAAAAACACGATTGTTATAGTAGATTTGAATAAAAAAGAGTCTAATTAAGTGTTAAAATGAGTTTATTTGCAATATGAAATGTATATACTATTAAGGGAAAGGTAGAACCGTGCGTTCAATTGAATATGCCTACAGATTTCCGGCCAGATCTCAGTTCATCAATAAGATAGGATGGGTGACAACCTTAAATATAAAAATATAGAACCTATTGCTATTGCAGATATGATACTTCAAGACAATCAACATCCTGATTAGGGCAAAAAAGCATGTAATAAGTTTTCCCCCTCCCCCTAATTGGGATTGGGATTAAAGTTGGTAGAAAATTCATTGAAAATCAATGTTGACGAATGAGGAGTCAAAATCCATGTTCCCTGAAAACATGTGCATTGAAATTAAGGAATTTTCGTTTCATTTTCAATTTATTAAGGAAAATACAAACATTTTTCACAATTTTTCAATACAAAAATTTCGTAGCCAAACCCCCAATTATATCACTGCTGGCAGCTCCGCAACATTGTTAGAACGAGACCAACAGTCTTCACTACATTCTGAATCATCTCATTCTGAAATGAAAACACTAGCTAGCAGTCTCATATGTCAAACAACTGTCACTAGCTCGAAAATAAGGTAGGTCGTCGCAGCGGTTTGGACTTCCTCTTTTCTGTTTTCGGTGTCGAAGTTATGGTTATTTGCCGTTTAAGGAATTAGTCGGATAAACCAAATCGCTATTGTAACCTTCAGGTGCATTCGATTCCCGAAAACATATCGTTGCTGTTGGAAAGGATGGAGGAAACTAAACCTGTTGACGGGGATCCTCCCAACAAAGAGGAAGGTATAATTCATCGAAATCATAACATTGCAAAATTAAATTAAATTTCGAATTCGTCGTCGACAATCAAACATATATATG
This sequence comes from Nemotelus nigrinus, assembly GCA_947369275.1. NCBI lineage: Eukaryota > Metazoa > Arthropoda > Insecta > Diptera > Stratiomyidae > Nemotelus > Nemotelus nigrinus. Next base: position 3,757,771 of record OX376374.1, read on the forward strand.
TAAATGAATAAATACACATATATATCCGATTACGTGACACACTTCTTCAGCTCAGTAAACTAGCATTTACTGAGATGAAGAAAATTTCACCATTTCAACATACTCATGCATGAATGTTGAAAGAGGGCTCTGTTGAGAAAAAATATATAACTTTGCATGCACTTTTTATCCACCACCAACTGTAAAAATGCCATTCCTATCTACTATAGACAAAATGGGGTTAGTTTGAAATGCCGCTAATTTAGTAATAAATTGACCGAGTAGAGAATGAAGGATCTGTGGGAAGGTCCAAACCACACTCTCATCACAATTTTTTATTTCTTTAACAAAATAAAAGTACATTGGGAGTGACATAAATGGCTAATTAGTTGTGGCATGGTCATTAGTTTCTCAGTTGAATTCACCAACACCCATAGCAAAGTATTTTATATTGCATGCAATTGAATACCTTCATTTGTCACAAAACTTTCCCCTCAGGCAGTGCCAAACACTGGTATGAGAGAGGACAAGAATTAACAAATCAAACTATTCTTTATAAAACTGTTTCAATTGAATTCAATTCTTCAAAAACAAAAAAGAAATACTAGCATGTAATTAGTAAGAATTAATATACAAATATGATAAGATTTAAAGTTAGATAATAAAAATAAAAAAAATTAAAAATAAAAAGATAAAAAAAAGAATTTAAAGAAAAATATTTACATTAGCTTTTAAAATAGGTTCAGAACATACTGCTTCAGCTTCCTTTTAGTAACGAAGTACGATAGGTGGTTTTTTAAATTATCAGGCATATCATTATACAACGATATAGCTGAAAGAATCGGGTCATTAAGGGCTCTATTGGTTCTGACTGGAGGCAATCTATAAGAATTCGCAGATCTTGTTTCATAGCTATGCATTTCTCTGGTCATTGTCAAAGAAATAGAAGATTTATTCTTTCCGTGGACGATTTTCCATATTGTTATTAGTTTTTGAAATGCTAATAGTTGAAAAAAGGTCATTTTCCCAGTTATGAAAGGTAGCTGATTAGTGGGAGTCCGTGTACTCAGATTGTGAACTGCCTTAATTGCCTTATTCAGAGTTCTGCTCAGGATGGCCAGGTTTGTTGAAGAAGATTGGCTCCAGTTAAGCATAGCATAACTAATAGATGGAATTACAAAAGCATGATAAATCATGTTTTTTAAAACAATGTTCAAGTAGCAACGTCTTCTTAAGAAACCTACAATGGGACAAATCTTGGCTCTGATTTTTCTAATTTGATCCGACCATGACAATTTGTCATCAATTATTACTCCTAAATATTTAGTTTTTTCTAGTCTAACAATGGGTTGGTTGTTAATCGAGATGCTTAAAGATATGTCTTCCTTATTTTTCTGTTTGAAAATCAAGTAATGCGTTTTATTAACATTTATTTTTAATTTACTAGTAACAAGCCAATTAAAATATCTACCTAAGTCATAATTGATCATCCGCTCTAGTTCGATAGGATCTCTATTTGAGTTTAATATAAGGGTGTCATCGGCATAAATAACATATTTAGAAACTAAATTAAGATTATTCAGACTCTGGACATAAAGCAAATAAAGAGTTGGTCCCAAAATGGATCCTTGAGGAATGCCTATATTTATCACTCTCCTATCACTAGTTTCACCTTTGAACTGAGTACTTATCGTCCTGTTGGACAAGTAATTTTTTATTAGTTCATTTCCCTTTCCTCGAACACCTAGTTCGTTTAAAATATGGCCTAAAATGGTATGATCAACTGTGTCGAATGCCTTTTGAAGGTCAACAAATATGGCTGAAACATATAAACCCTTGTCTAGTTGGCTGTTAATATAATGTTGCGCATCTATGAGGGCTGCACTTGTATTGCTGCCATTGAGGAAACCATATTGATTTTGATCGAAGCCTATAGTGTTGTTAATAAAGTGAACTAGCCTAGAATTGATAACTCTCTCAAAAATCTTGCTGAAGGCGCTTGCTAATGAAATTGGCCTATAGTTGTTTGGATCATCGATATCGCCGCTCTTAAAGATTGGGGTGATAAGAGAGTTTTTCAAAACATTAGGAAAGGTGCCTTCATCCAAGTGCTTATTAACTATAGAAGTAAGGAGTGGAGCAAGAAGATCTTTGATGCATTTTAAATCATCTGCCCTAATCGTATCTATTCCAGGAGCCACATTTTTAAGGTTTAATATAATCTCTTTTATTTCTTCAATCGAAGTTGGTCTTAGGAAGAGTGTCTGGTGGTTAAGTCTATTGCTAATTCTTTCCGCACAATTTGCGCGAAATTCACCATTTATTCTACTGCCTATTAGCGAAAAGAAGTCATTAAGCTGCGTTGCTGTGAGGAGGGACACGTTAGCCTTATTTTGATTTTGATTGGCCCCCGGGTTCAATTCACTCCCAAGGATATCCCATAATTTTTTGTTGTTTCCATGTGCTTTATCAACTCTTTTATTTAACGCAATTTCTTTGGCTTTATTTATTACATTGCTAGCCTTGTTTTTCAACCGCCTGTACTTTAGCAAATTTTCATTATTTGGACTCTTGCGATAGGTGTTGTAAGCAATTCTTTTTTGCTTCAATATATTGAGGACATCACTATTTATCCAATCATTACTTCTTGAGCGAATCTTTTTAAGAGTGGTTGAAAGAGTTTTTGCAGTACAAACTATTTCGATGAGTTCTTCAAGTTCAATTTCCCGCGATTCCAGCATCAAAATATTTAGCTTGTCACGGACTAAATTCGCAAATTTATTTTTATTTAGCACAGTTATTTGAAAAACTTTCATTGGAGATTTAGGAATGAGAACACCCGTAATAGTGATGTTTTGAACCCTGTGGTCCAAATCAGGCATGTCATAAAAAGCAATACCAAGCTCATACCTACGAAGGTTAACCGAACTGACAATATGATCAATAAGCGTCGCAGACTCATTTGTAACTCTCTAAAATTACACTTATTAAACTATAATTTCCCATATATACTACTTTCTGCACACCCGAATCATTCGTTTATGTAAATAATCGATTTTTTTTAACCAGACTTGATGGCCAGCATTGCGAGATTGACTGCTGATAATAAGAAGATGCACGACGAGTTCAATGTTCAGAGGGCTAAATTGAAGGAGTTGTACTTGCAAAAGGAAACGGAATGTAAAAAGTTAGCCATCGAAATGGATAGTATGAGAAAAGAACTGGATGATGTCAAGAGTCAATTGCTCATTGTTGAGTATAAAACTGAGCATGATCGACAACATCAAGAGCGAAAAGCACATGAGGAAATAGCATCGTTGCAGCAGTTGGTTCAAGGTATATTCTTGCTTAGGAAAAAAAATTACCTTTTCTTTAGAAAAAATGTTAAATAACTAAAATGAGGATATGGGCGAAAGATAATATATTTGCTCAATGCTCTTTTCATCTCACCCCTAGATACAATCGAAGAATCTTCCATATGCAAAGCTGAATTAGAACATATCCGAGAAGAGGCTACGAGGCTTAAACAAGAAAATCGCGACTTGCGCGAGCTGATTGCACATCAAGTGAGTAACTAATTGCTGTTTAAAAGTAGTTGTACTGCTGCAGTTTTTCTAAAACATCGTCTTCACAGCAACAAGATACACCAAGCTTAGCTCCGGTTTTAAGTCATGTGAAGAAAACGTTAGCACGAAAGTTGGGTGGCGATTCGAGCACATCGAACGAATCAAATTTAGACGAATCAATGCGGAAGGTAAACAAATATGTACGTAAACTGCGCATTTGTTTCTTTGTTTCATTTGGTACCTAACAATCACTAAATCGATAGCATAAAATTAGTGTGTTTGAGTTACGTCTTTAGATAGCTTTGATGTTAGCGCATTGCGCAACTAGAACGATTACTAATTTGATTACTCCTGTAAAATTGTATACACCAAGCTTATAGACATTTTTAATAACTTTTTCCGCTATATATTGCCTAAAGAACATAGTTCAATTATTTGTTTGCAAAATCTGTACGATACGTGTCATCTTTGTTTCCTTTTTTGTACGATATGGATTATATTCCTTTGGCGTTAAAAATGAGCGTTGACTGTATGATTTTAGGCTCAAGAAGACGCTCAGGTTTTACGATCGTTAGTAGTGCCATTAGAGGAAGAAATAAAAGCTTTAAAAGAGAAGTTACGATCAACTGACGAGGAACTGCAAAAATATCGTGGTGCACATGATGTAAGCTAGTATTTTTATCAAGCATTGGTTTTTAATTCATTTATTTTGTCTATATATTTCCCAGGACCATTCATCATCTACCGAAAATCATCCAGCCGCTTCATATAAAAGTTCATCGAAACATTCTAGTCCAGTACATTTAAAACCCGATTCTTCAGATTCCATGAATAAATCGACATCAATGGATCATCTGCAGTGTGAAATGTGCCAGAATTATGAAACACAGCTGGTGCAATCGCAGAAGGACCTATTAAGCGAGAAAGATAAGTCGGAAAAACTGCAAAAAACGATCAGCGATACCCGCGAAGAATTAGAGAGGGAGGCCGCTCTTCGTCGAGATCTGGAAAATGAATGGCAACAGAAGCGCGAAAATCACAAAGAAGAGGTGCAACATTTAACCGAGCAAGTAAGGAAAAGTGAAAAAGAATTGGTGAATTTGCAGCAGCAATTTTTGGATGCAAAAGATGAAATTATGCGACAACTAGGCCGTCTAACCGCAGACCGAGAGCAAATTAATAAGCATCTGGAGACATTGCAGGGTGACAATGACTTCTTATCTGGTCGCTATTTGGCTACTTCTGAAGAAATACAAAATCAAACTATTGATTTGCCTAACAAAGTCGAAGAGCTCCACATATTGCTGTTGAAGCAACGCGATGAACTAATCCAAGCCCGGGTAGGGGTCGAATTCGAACGACGAAAATGCGTCAGCTACGTTGATGAGACGAATTTATTGCGGGATCAACTCGAATCTATAGATGGCGAAAGGAAGGCCTATGACAAAAAGATCCAATCTCATATTAGGTCGTTGGAGTATGTTTTGCTAATATTGAGTTTAAATAAAATTGGCTGATCGAATTTTATTTTACAGAGAGCGCCTCAAAGCAGTCATGAATAAGGAGCAAAATACGGAACTAATGAAGAAAGCATTTGAGCGGAAAGAGGCAGAACTAAATGAGCAACTTTCGGAATTGCGAGTTCAAGTGATTGATTTGCGTGAAGCGAATGTAAGTACCTTCAGTGCAATAGATATGAAATAGAATTTAATTTTACGGTTGGTGCAATCTATTGAAAAACTCAAAGCCTGCTAATAGTAACTTTCTTTGGGCAGGAAAAACTTGAAAAGACAAATGGGAATATGAAATCAAAAGTCAAGATTCTGCAGGATGAACTTTCAACTAGTGAACACGTCCAAAAAGATTTTGTCAAATTGTCACAGTCGTTGCAGGTAAGCTGTCTACCAACTTGGTCGATTTAACTGTTTTACTATCACTAATTTTTCTTCCAGATCACGCTCGAGAAAATCCGTCAGGCCGACACACAAGTCCGCTGGCAAGACGACGAAGATGTCGAGAAATGCCCGAACTGTAGTACTCTATTCACGGTAACATGTCGAAAACAGCATTGTCGTCATTGCGGAACAATTTACTGTGACAAGTGTGTAACGAAAACGGTGCCATCTGGTCCTCGAAGTAAACCAGCTCGTGTCTGTGATATATGCCACACTCTGTTGATTCCTAATACGGCTCCATATTTTAGTCAAGCACCGCCGCAATCACCGACGTAATTAAAGAGTTGAGCAGTTGGTTTTCGATTGGCTGACGTGTATTTTTTTTTACATAAATATCATTGTTATTATTCAGTTAGAAGTTTCTCCAACCTTGTTGATTAATATTATTGCTAAACCATTGAATGTATGCAATAGTAAAATGCAATCAAATGAACTGGAATATCGTTTTGGTTCGTATTTAGAATTTTAAATGTTCGTAGTAATGTACTGAAAGTGAATAAAGAGACATTTGTCTTGTCGGAAATGGGTTTGACTGTAATTTTTGCAAGAGAGTGAAATCGTTTCAGTTCGAGTTTCGAAGCTAATTCCCCGGAAGCGGATTCATCAATTGTATATGTAATAAACTAAAATGCGTTCTAACATGCAGATGTTTACGATTCGTTTCAAGATGATGTGTATTAGATACTCATTACTTGCAACACACTGGCGTCTTGTTCAAACCCTACAATTTGATTTGTTCATCATACCGGAGTAAGGATATTTAACTTATACGTCGGAGTTGTAGAAAAATGCCATCGTGGCAATCCACAGGGACCAATGCTAGCTAGCTTACCCGAAACCGAAAACTCCCTTAGAAACAATGAAGTAAAATATACAAGACAGCCAAAAAGTGGAATCAATGCAATGGAAATCAAACATCGGCCAATAAAACTTAAGAAAGTGATATTTCATAATTTTTATTATATGATAAGTAATATGACAAGTTTGTGATCAAACTTAACTATACCTGTTGTATACTTTCGAATCTTTTTTTGGACACACTTTCTGATTTTACTGGATTGATTTTCAAAAATTAGTATCGTTATTTCTAAAACACAAAACATCACTTCTGGTTGTCTTCTTTTTATTTTTCAGAAGACGCCAGGAGAGCGTTTTTGTAGGTTTCAATACCTGAACGCGACTAAAAGTAGGTGAACAGACCTTTTATTCTTCAAGATTAGTATTTTTTTCCTTTCTTTAACATATTTTCTCTCGCGTCCTCCTGATTTATAATTTTTTCTCAATTATATAATTATATAATGGGAATTGTTTGGTTTGATTAAATTTTAAGTGCCAGCAGCCTATAACTTTCATTTTCTTATGAACCTCTTCCTTGTCTTATCAACCTTTCTTTGTTTTATCAGCCTCTTCCTTGTCTTATCAACCTTGTTACTCTGTTCCAAGAAAACGGTTTCCACACACTCGATTCTTTTGTTTTTTGAATGTCTTTAGCCAGCAATAGCTAGCGTTTCTGCATCATTTGAACAAAAAGGAAACCTTAATTGTAGAGTCTTGCAAAAGTCCACACTATAACGAAAAATAAAAGCGCGTCGTTTCATTTATTGAAATATTTATTAGCTAAATGACACAGCTTGGTTCGCTATCCGCAAATATCATTTGAACTTTGATAAATTTCTCTTGATAACCTCTTGATAAATTCCTAGTCAAAGATAATTCAGTTTTCAAAAATAGAGACCAGTGATTGTGTTTTCTGTTGATTTGGGGCGATTGTATATTCATCAATCAATAGCGTGAACTGCAATGCTTTCATTTTTCATCGAACTGTATGTTTAGAACTGCATGAAAATCTTGTGTGTATAGTTTTCGTCAATATTAATGTGAGGATTTTCGATTCTAGTTAAGTTACTTTTTCACTTCTTATACTCGAGAAACATTTTTGAACATCAATAACATATGTTTCTAGGTTTATACATCAAAGAATTAGATCTATACAAAATCAAACAATTGTTTTCACAAATTACAAAGTTCAACTCGACTATATAGCATCAAAATTATTCATATTTAGTGAATGAGTACTAACAAGCTACATACAACCTAAATTTTATCCAACATAAATGCATTGATTTCTGTAATCAAATTAGTCAACACTATACACGCACAGTTGACTACAGAGATTAGAAGAGCATTTTTGAACTTCCGTGTCGACACATTCAATTCTTTATGTTTTATACTCAGCATTAATTATTTCTACCAAAAAAAAATCTTCCATTTTAGTCAAACTGAATACAAACTATTCATTCAGCAGGTAGTCAACAAATCCACTCATGTATTTTTCCCAGTCACAGAATAAACAACATTATTCTTATTTTCACAAAACACCCGTTTCTGCACGTTGTCTAAATTATTATGTCTCCAAACGAGTATCATTTACTTACAAATAATTCTTTTAAGTTATCGTACAATATATTTATAATTAGGAAACTCCTTTTTGGTATAAAATCATAGTAAAAAAATTCGAACAAGCCATACATAAAATTCACGGTTAAGCTTTAGATACTGATACTGGGATATTAATAAGGAAAATGTATTACGGCGATTGTGGCCCAGATTGCATATACAACATGCTTGGAGGAACGTAAGCGGACATTTGCACATGAGAATGATAGGTGGATAGATAATGCAAAAACAAATGGAAACAATATTTAATTTTATGACTTGGGATTTCTTTATCTAGCACTCATTCTTTGCGGGCCGCGGTCGTAGAATAGCATATAGGCTGGAACACTTAGCACCTCGTCAATGGAAACTTCTTTCACCACCGTGTCGGATGTATAGTACCATCTGTAGTACCATCAAGAAAATAATAGATTGTCATTTCAATGTTACTTTGATGTAATCAAGAAGGGGATGCGTCTGATTTTTCTAAGCCACACGCATCTTACCCTCGTGGTTGCTCATTTTCAAATCTATATTTAATTTTTAAATAACATATCGAAATATTCCATACCTGTGTGAACTTCGAAGCGCTCCACGTCTATAAGTGACAAAATGTCCGCTATTCGCTTCACCGGAATGAACAACAACTGCCAGAAGTCGGTAAAGGTTCCTCGGAAACATCGCACCAAAGTTGTATGGGCCGAAAGCTTCTCCGTTGGTGGGTAGACTCGCTGACAACAGTGACACAGTCGAGCCCCAGGGTGTACTGGCCTGGGGAGAAAAGTTAAAACAATCCGACTTGTCAATTTTCCATTCGTTCGCTTACCTGACTGTTCAGATGCGGTTGAATAAAACTGTACGGCGCCATAGATAAGCTTTCTGGGAAATGAACGTAATCGGTTCGTTTGCATGCTTGGCCTGTCGGGAGCCACGTCGTTCGGGCAAAATGGATACACAAACAAGCTGGCAGCTTGGCAAATGTTATGGATTTCGTGTGAGTTGTGTATTCCTCGCACGCATCACACTTCACGTCCGATAGATTTTCAGAAGCGACATATTCACTTAGCATCTGACCTAAACTTAAACCTGTCCGCCGTTCCTGCGGAAGGTTAAGGGTGACGCTGTCGAATTTGTCATATCGAACCGTCGACTGAAAATTTTAAATTTGAGAAGTGAAACTATCAACTGACAAACTAAATGTACACTCTAGGTGGTAAATATTTGTTACTACTCTACTTCTGTGGTAGCGAAAAGACCAACACACACAAAACTTACTTTATGGGCACAGGAACAACATACAATTTGACTCCCAAGAGCTCCTTGAAACGGATGTGGCACCTGAATCTGAGCTCTTTCTGACCATATCTGGAAATGTAATGAAACCTCCAATCAAGATAGATTTCATTTCACAAATCAATCCATTTACCGAAACAGTTCCGGGTCCTCGACTTAGCCTCTCCAAAGATCTGCATGAAGCGGAGTTTCTTTTATGCATCCCATCTCCAATCTGTGATTGAATCGTCCGTGGTCTACTCATGCGAGTAGTGATGCTCAAGTTCGGGGACATATTTGGGTCACTGTCGTTCAATGAATTCTCATCGAAGTCCGCATTCGCATCACCGTCTGCACACATCGAATGTGGTGAGTCTGGTGTATGCGCCTCGGAGCGCACTTGGCGCAGAAGATTTGTTGATTCATCGTAGTCCGGATTACAGAAATCGGATAGCATTGCACTCGAAGGTCGGGCTGGAGGCATCCGATTGAAGTTTGCGTCGCCGCCCAAAGCGTCCGACAAGGATCCAATTTTCCGAGGTCGAGCTGCTTCCTCTTCCAGCGTAGAAAGTAGCACGTGCAATAGTTCATGAGCATCATGTTCGTCCGGTGGAATAACCCACCCTAAGCTGCTTAGAGCTCGAATCACAGCACCAGGTGAGTAAGGATCACCGCGCAACGTCGGATGTGTTCCATTTACCACTTCCAGAGTATTCAGTAGAGCTGTTGTCAAACTCTTCTTATCACCAGAGTTGCAATGCACCTGGAGCCACGCAATGAACTGTGGGCAAGCGGCTAAAGCCTGCAGGAGAGTATTCAGGAAGCAAGTACGTCCAAAGTTATGAAGACCTGCAATTTGTCCTCGCCGTTGCCGCAAGCGTGATCCTGTCAAACAAACAATTCCGATACGATGGCATAAATGTTCTCCAGAGTTATGTAAGCGTTATTTCAACTAGCTAAAAATAAATTGCCACTCACCCGAGGGACCCCAAAAAACAAAAGCCCCAACCATTACGGCTGCTGTTACTCCAGCAGCCATCAAAAATTTTTCTCCTTCCATATTCGCAAGTTTGGAATTGATTTAACCAAGTGAAAGACTGAGATTTTATGCGTGTCCGATCTAGCCCATTTTTGGGCTAGAATAATCAAATTGAGAGTAAGAAATTAGTACGAATTGTTCTAGACAAAATCCCGCGAATGACAGAAATATCTGCGGAAACCTTTTTGCCAGGCAAATTGTCAAGTCGCGATGTGCAGAAATATTTTGCAGGTCCCAAGGCTGCACAATGTTATCATTCGGGCAGCGAATAGGTATGTTCAATGCTGGGATTTCGATAGCAGCTGACAAATTGTATCGCAGAGTTTAGTAAGCGTAATTTTTGACACATTTTCAATTCGCCCTCTGGTGATAATTTCAGATTCGGATTCCAGTCGGAATCGAACACACAAACACTTTTTTTTTTTTTTTTTTTTTTTTTTTTTTTTTTTAATTAAACGGTTCACACTTCTGTGAACCAGGGGTTGGCCTTGTCCTATCGGTATTGGCCATCGGTTTCGACTTAATACACACAAACACAATTCAATTCTAAACTTCTAAACCGAGCTAGCTTTGACATATCCCACGAACTTTGGGACATTGGGACGATCTTTCGTAGAAGAAGTTTCTCGCTCTCGGCTCACAGTCGGTAGTCGGGTGTTGCAATTTTGCGATTTCGTTGTCGGCCCGTTTTGTTTCTGCTTGTCGTCGTATCGTTGTGCCGTCAAGTTCATTATCAATAGAGTTTTTCACTTTCATGTCACAACGTTCGAAGTATTCGCTGAACTCGAGATTTCCCTGAAAACCTGCGATAAGTCGCAAGGGGAACGTCCTGATTGGTTTCGTGGTATTTGATTGTTGGGGCGCACGTTCCACATTTGACAAGACGACGGAAAAGGAATAGGGTTTTGTGTTGTGTCGATGTAAGGTCCAGATTTCGGAAGTTGCCTGGTGTAATTTGTGTGGCAGTGGCAGTAATTGAACTAAATCGGAACGAGTATATGAAAAAATGGTGAGTGAAAATGTAATTCAAGAGTTTCGGGTGATGTGATTTTCTTGGAAATGGTGGATTTGCGAGAGGACGACGTGTGGCTCGTCACTGGGTTTTAATGGACGCTGACTCTGTTCGGGGGTCCTTCACCCCAGCTAGTAAACTAGAATTTGAAATGAATTCCCAAGTTATAATTGCCTAATTTACGCAATACCCCTGCTGGGTCTTGTGCTCTACAATTGTAGATAACTCGACGTGGACTTTATCGAGACTCCAAAACGAGCAGATGTACTTGTGCGAGAACTACGCGAAAACCTTGAGTTCCAAGGCGTTTCTCGGTTTCGCTTTTGGTCATTTTGTTTTTATTCAAGACAATCGAAGAAACTGTAGGGCGATTGAATTTGAGTCACTATAAGCGGAATGCTCGTCGGCAATCAAGACGGGCTTCCAAAAAAATTTTTCCGTTTTCTGCGTTTGGTTTAGCCGAGTGGATTGATTACTCATTGTCGACCGGAACAACTTCGGGGGCAAATCGTAGCTTAAACGTTATCTTGAATATTTATTGACATGTGGACCAGATAAAAGCTGCGGAATTCTCTGTCTTTCCTAGGAAATCTTGCAAAGGAAAGCAGCTGACAGGCCGAATGTTTCATACCGTTTCTGTGTCAATTTAGGATATCTCAGTGTCTATTGGCCTCTAACGTCGTACGTCTTTGAAAAGAAATATTTCTTGGGACGGGAAGCAGAACAATTTGCTTTTCCAATACACTCTTAAGTTCACTCAATATTACTTTCAGGACATTTTCAATAAGCCTCAATTGATCCTCTGCATCCTACAATGGTTTTCTAAAGTAAAAGGTTCTCTAATCTCTCTTATCCTACAATCGCTGCAATTCTTTCGGTCCTCGTTCCTTTCCGATGTATCCTCAACTGAAACTTATATACGCTTGAATAAAGCTGATGTGATTATTTATTTATGATGCACAAAACTACATGGCAATATAATAAACCTCTATTTTTCACAGGCAACAGCATCACTATCGTTAGTTGATAACCTATTAAACGAGTTCTATCATCCAGCCACGACGAATTGGCGCAAACGCGAAATCGAAACCGAATTAAACACATTCAAGAACGATCCTAGATCGTGGGAGCAGTGTCTTTGTTGCTTGCAGAATTTCTCGAATCAATTCCTATGGTTTTTTAGTGCATCGACAATCGAGTTTATGATAACTAGGCGATGGCAGACGCTTCAGCAAAACGATCGAACCCGAATCCGTGAGGCTCTATGGCAAACGTACGCGAATCTGCCGCTTGATGCACCAAAGAGACAACGTGATACAATTGCACAATTAATAACACTACTTGGAAAACGAGAATTTCCCGATGATCATCCGAACTATATGAATCATGTATTAGAATTATTGAAAAAGAAATTTCCGCTGGGCGTTACGCTGCTGCGAACCACATCGGAGGAACTAGTTAACTCAAGAGATGGCATTAGCTCGGAACGGAAGAAATATTTTCATTCTTGGTAAGTAAAGCCATGAGTATTTCAGTAAAGGTAACTAAAACTATCCTTTTCAGTATGGCATTGTGCATGCCGGAAGTGACAGAAGTTTTAGAAAAATATCTAGCCATCGCTATTTGTCGAATGAACGGGACGGACCTCAGTACGATCCCGGCTAGTTTAGTAGATATAAGTCTGCAAGCATCACTACCCAATGACAATCGAATTAGGTAAGCAAGAAAACTTCTGAAAGAGCCCGACTGCCATTCGCATTCTCTTTGCAGTATCTCAACGGTTGAATTATTAGAATGCATACAACATCTCTTCATGTGGATACCACTAGACGAATTGATCTCAGGATACTTCATAGCAAGCGTATTCGAACTGGCGCGATGGAAGGAGCACCGGTGCGAAGTTTCGGTAGCAGCGCTGGCAGCCATCAACGAAATTTTTTATCTTCAGCGAGCCATACCTCAGTCAAAAACAATCACGAATAGCGTCAAACAACTGTTAGAACAGACTAATTTAGATAAATCGGATGAAATGTATCAGGATAAGTTTACGGAGCTGTTAAGACTGTACACAAACAAATGCTGGTCGAAGCTGATAAACGACGAGCAGACCTTTACGCCAATCGTCTTGGCTCTCTATCGATTCACGTTTGCCGGTGAGTGTGTTTGCTGATTTGCATTTGCCGTCTCAAACAACAGATTTATCGTTTCTATTGCAGGGTATGGCGTTCTCGCCTTCACAGAACGTCTTGAAATCTGGACGCCGATTCTTAAAGGCATGGATCCGGACACATTGAGACGGTACGTGGAAATCATCTATACCCTAGTCAGTGGAATCCTGAAGAAAATGCAGTTTCGCTTCGACCAGGAGCAAGAATTGGAATCATTAGATAACGAGACGTTAGACGATAACATGGAAACTGAATGGCAGCACTATTTGACGCAATGCATCGAAACAATTGCACTTGTTGCCGAAATCGATCCGTTACCAGTTTTCCATCACGTATTTCTTGACTGGCAGCGTCCATTCGATGTATTTATGTCGTTGGAAAAAGCGCTGGACGGGAAATGTATCGACATCACGGATCCAACAAAGTGCCATTTTTTACATTGTATCCTGCGCGATTTGTCGTCACTCTGCCAAACATTAGTACGCCTGGCGCCGATCTTGGAGGGTTTCACAGATAAAGCGTCAGACAATTTAATTCAAATGACGCATTGTCTGTTGTTTGCTGTGAAATTTTTGAGTAGTAAAAAATTCCATGGTTTGAATGTCGACAATTCGACGCTTATGACTGATTTTGTTGATTTGTAAGTATATGCTAGGCCGTAATTCCGGGAGCTGATAATATTGCTGAAAATTTGAATTGCAGACTCGCACAAGTCTTATCAGCTATTCGTAGTTTGATTGCATGGTCGCCAGTATTAAAATCGGAAAACGAACTGAAGGAGTTGATAGAAAATGTGGGCCAAATATTACTGCCCTCAACACAGCAGGAGTCGCGTGTTGTGATGCTTGCTGCGGGTAAATTCTTTCATCCTTCCCGAAAAATGGTTTTAATTCGAACCGATTCAATTTTAGCGCAACTTCTCCTCAGTATAACATCTGTGATTCGGCCCAAATACCTTGTTGAATGCCATTCCATTATACAATTAATTCAGGCGGGGCCATCACTGCCAAATTTATCGAAACAGGTCATCGTTATAGTCTATGAAACTCTGATAAATTGCTTCGTTCTGCCCTGGAGTAACGTAACGAATCAGGACTTTGACAAGCGAAATCTTGTTCTGCAAGAATACTTGAACTGTCTAGCACAGGATTTCTTACGGATCGATTGTAATATCACGGCGCTATCGACGATGAGTAGCCAAGACTCGAAAATGTTGACCATAACGACATCGACACTGCCGGTGATGAAGGAGGTTTTGGAATATTATAAAGACAGTAGTTCGGCTGTGAAGCATATGCTTACGGACGCATTTAAAGTGAGTTATAATTTGGGATGTGTTTGGGCTCTTAGCGTTATCTTGTATGTTTAATTGCAGCCTATTATCACAAAGTCATTGTCGCTGTTTAGCAGCTACGCAAGTGCCAGCGTCGATTTATGTAATGTAATATCTGATTTCGCTTTGAGTGTACTTAGAACGCTACAGATTCAACTCGGTGGCATTTACGTGAGGGATATGCTGAGTGTGTTCATTCAATCGTCAACTAGGTAAGTAAAAGAAACTGCTTTCAGGTGATCCCCCATTATCTTTCCTCTGGGGGTACTCGACTATCGTCCATATTTTGTTCGTAGTGTTATTTAACAGTGTTCTAGTAAAGTAACAGGAGTACGATTCTCTTGTCCTTGATCGAAAGTGAAAACCAAACAGTGCTCGGGGAGAGCTATGAAATTAAAGAGATCGTCAAAAAATTTGAAATCGCCTGAAATCTTAAAATTAATGTCATTAATACAAGCTAATTGCTATATTTTCTTTTTCTAACAGGAAGCAACTAGCAGTTTGTCAACTGAAATCAATGGAGAAAATTTTACAAATGCTCTTGCTGGTCGTAGAGCAGCCGAGCACGCCATCTTCCCTAATCCAGCCCATTCTGACTCTGTCTTTAGACCACGTGCTCCCACTCCTGCTAACCGGAAACAATCTGCCGGACCATTCCGAAGTGGCTTATACTCTATACTCTTTATTTGATGGGTACGTATTAAATTAGTACTAGTAACCTGGATGATTTCTAACTAGTTGACAAAACAGGATCCTCCATCATCGGTGGCAGTACTTTTACAAGTCACAAGTTCTACGTGGATTCTCGCCGGGCGCTAGTGATTTCGTGACGCCTTCGGACGATGCACCGCAACACGCCGAACAGTTTCTAGCGATTCTCACATCCTATGGAAGGGCACTGGTTAACGGCAATGATCCGCACATTGCGCGAACAGTTCTCACCTCTCTGCAAAGTCTGAACGATCGATGGAAACTGTTTCACCGAGATTTCTTCAAAACGAATCTACTCGCATCATTCCAATGGGTCATAATCAATTCCCTGCTCTCCTCGGAGGGAGTGTTGAACTACGAACTATTACTTAGCGTACTTTTCGGTATGGGACAGGTGAATATATCGAAACTGCACGAAGCTTTTGTATCGGTCGGATATTCAGCTGATTCGAAACTAGTGGAAGATATTTGCTTAACCACCGTAAGTACTAGATTCCTGCAAGAAGCTTAAAATCAGTATTAACAGCATCTTCCTCACTCTCTCCATTTCAGGATTTACCAACATTCTCACAAAAGATGAATCAACTGATTCAAGATAACCGATCCATACAGCTCTCGCAACCCGCGGCCACACAGAATAATCAGTTTTAGCATTCGGTATTAAGTTTCAGCTCATTTCGTTGTAATGAGTCACAAGCAAGATGAAGACAAGTCGCGAAGTCATTCGTACGTTGTAGACGTAAAGCGAAAGCGTAATAGTAACAGAAAACAACTGCGTTATTGCATAGATAATATTTATCTCAACTATTTTACTCGTACGTAATTGAGAGTAAACGTGAATAATGTATTTTGTTGTGAAATAACAAGTCGAAACGAAATTTTGTGATAAATGTGAGATTTATTGTCGTTTCAGTTGGTTTCCAATTTTTATTTAACATGTTAATTACGAATACGAATCAAGTAGCAGTTCGAGAGTTACTGAACTTGTCCTGCATTGTTTTGTTACCTAAATGGTAGACCATTAGCCCATTCATATACAGTTTATAATTTTGTTTAGTTTAAAATTTATTTTAATGTGTTACTCAGTAGTTACGTTTCATATTTCCATTGATTACATTTAGTTTCTCTTATCGAATATCCGAGCGCAAAAGACACCATCATCAATGGTGCATGATGGTTTCGATCGACAAGTGTAAGAAAAGTAGACGAATTAAAACGATACTCACTGCCTTCATCAATTCGATATAAAATATCCTTGTATTGTTTGCTTTGCCAAGCTTCAAATCATTCAGTTTATTTAGGTGCAAATATGAAAAGCATCAGTATAGATGGAAGTGCAAATGAAATCTACTTTTGACTGTTTCGAGTAAGCATTGAATCACTTCTATACTTGTTCAAATAATTGGTGTCATGTTAATGTATACAAAATTGGAGTAAAAAATGTCTATCGAAGAAAAAAAAACTAAAAAAGCGAATAAAAACAAACGAACCAGAAATTTATGTATGCTTCTATACATATTCCACGCGATTTTATACATTTACGAATTATTGTATGTACGAATGCGATAATTGAATTATTTGAAAAACTCTTACCTGGAAGTATTCGAAACAAAAACAAAATGACAGGATGAAATATGTAAAATTTATTCGAAATGTTACTAAAGATTCAGGAAATTTTATGAATAGTAGAAATATTTTTTTTTTTTTATTAAATTTTCATTCGAACTAACTACATACATTGCTTGGAAACGTATAAATTTAAAACTGGAATTCGAAATGGATATTCATAAATGTTCTTATAGCGTAACGTAAAGAAGTAATTATTGGATAAGTAAATAAAAATTTAACACAGTTCATTATAGAAAAGACCCGGATAAATATGCGTGATGTTTTTATTGTAAATTTAATCATGATAATGTGTATCATTTTCTAAGAAATGCATTTCATATCTGTAATGTGTAAGATAAATGATAAAAATATAAAAATCGATATATGCTTTATGCGATATATGCATTAAAATGAATTTATAATTGAATAAAATGGAGTCTGCTTTATCCAATATACAAAAAATATGTGTTTTACTTTGTAATACTCGTGCTCCTGACAGCGTCGCATTTAGCAGCCTCGATGCTCCAATAGCTTCTAAATCATAGTGACAATACCATGTCCTCTGTAATCAAGTTCGTCCAGTTATTTTTTATTATAAATTGTCCAAATGCAGAATCAAAAATGTATGCCATGTTTGGTGGAATATAGAAATGGGCAAAATGGCTCACCACTGATCGCTCTTTTTTTCAGTATTGCGCCGTACTCTCAGTACACTGTTCGCTGCACATTTCATTAAGTTTATTCCATTTTGCCCATCTCTAGTCAAATAAAAAATCAATATATAATTCTTCGTATTATCTCACTAAAAACGCTTAAGTGAATAAATCATTCAGCTGAAACCACAATTCTTCTTATAGAAAACAGAAATAAAACCAAGTGGCATTTTTCACTAATCAGTATTTTTATTTCAGAAAATTCGTTTGTCTCATTGATTGATGACTTTCTCAATTGATTCTTTGTTTCAATTTTCCAATTTTCCAATTTTCCACAGCAGACAAACATAATTTTTTACATAAACCTATCGATAAAGAACGCGGTTCACATTCGAAAACAAAACAAAACAGGAAGCATGGCCGGTTCGACAGTACGAATATCATAGCTAATAATTCTATATAGAGAAATAAATGACACCCTTAAAGATATAGATACATAATAAGATACAATCGATGAATAGGTTGTTTTACAGGGAAAAAAATTCGGAAAAACATGAACATTACGACCAGATCGATTATTTTATACAATACGATAACAGTAAATTTGAATTTTGGGTGTTTTTATGGCGTTAAAATTACAGAAAGAAAGCAGCATGCCAAGATACATGCAAGTACGGTAAAAAAACGATGGAAATTGTTTTAAAATAACTATTGCAAGTGCAATAACGGCGGGAGTTACGGTAAAATTGAAAAAGGACACAAAGTGCTACGGGTGTATGTTTGGAGGGCTACCAGCAAAAGGAATGTATGTATATATAAACGACGGTAGACGCCGATCTGCGTCAGAACTGCTAGACAGTGCTTATTTCCTACGATGATGATGTTTGCAGGCATCGGCCCGGCGCAGGACTTCGGCGTAGGATAAGTCCAACTTCTTCAATTTGTGCAAATCTTGTGAAACGGTGCTTGGTCTGAACTGAACCTGAGACATGTCCAACTCGCCGTTACTGTTCTGAGGCTTTGCTCCGTTGGGTGTGGTCTGAGCGTTGCGATTGTAGATGACCATGGAGTTGCCGTTCCATTCGCTGGCGGGATTTCGGCCCGTAAGCGTTGAAGGTCGTACGTTTGGGTTTGGGCTTGGAGTCGACCAGGAGGTCGAGGCTACGTTGAATGGTCTCATGTCACGTCGTTTCTTTCCGGAAGTCAAGTAGACACGTGGCGGCGATGGCAAAATTGGCGAATCGGATCGGTCCTGGTTGAGATTGCGATTCTTCTTGCGGTTCTTCTTCTTGACTCCTACGCTCACAGCAAGGTATTCGAGCGGTTCGCGTTTCAAAGGTGTAAGCACGCGACCATTGTCCACTATGTTCTGTGGTCGCCCAATGACACTAGCTGTTGCTGCTCCAGGAGTTGGTGGCTTGTTCTCCTGGTTCATTTCCATAATGTGCTTCTTGGCGGCAGTCTTACGTTCGGTTTTGGTAATGCATTCCGACATGGCAACTGATTGTTCTGAAACGACTGAAGATATAACGCTCTGGGTATCATCCCCGAAGTCTGGCAGTTCTTCGTTGGCTGGAGTGACGGGAGGAACTTTGTTCACAACCGGATGTGTATCATCAAGTAGTGGCAACTTGTCACCTTCCTCCTTATTTTCGGCAGCTTTCTTGAGAACGGCAAATATTTCCTTGAAGAGTTCTCTGTACTCCGGACGGTTACGGAATCTGGAATCGATCGGACTGGCATCGTCGTATATGCTGAACTTGCAGTCGTCGCCGTCTCCGATTGAGCACAAGAAGAATCCAGGACGCTCTTCCGTTTGCGTGGCCTTGTTGCTGGTTTCATCCGAAAAGCCTGAGCTAGAAGTTTCCGCTTCTGAGAAATCGGCTGGTGTCCTACGAGAGTTTTTGGCGGATTTCTGATTGATCTGGACACCCAATTCGAGGCCGTTGCCGGCTGGAGCTGTCGATTCAGAATTGGAGGATGCTCCGTTGGATATGGTTGAGCGTGGTTGTGATTTTTCGCGTTCGATATATGAACCGTCTTCCGTCCCTTTCGTGTTCATCGAACTGAATTCACCTGAAGTTTGCAAATCATCGTGAAGATTAGGTGGCGATTGACGTCGAGTGATGTTGTGCCGTTTGACTTCCAGTAGTGCTTCGTATTTTTCAACCAGATCACGATACGGATTTGGACTTGATGAGTTCTGAAAGAATATAGAATGGGATGGTTGTTAAAGATTCCGTTGTGAAGTGTAGATAGAAGAAGAAAGTACTGAAAACAGAAATTTACTATATCTTCAGGTTAAATCAAATGCTTTAAAAACAACGATTTACATCTTTCTTCTAGTTCTTTCGTTTTTTAGGTACGATGAAACTTTATAGCAACGATATAAACTTTTATCTGATTGTAATTAACTTTGAATAAAACATAGCAACAATCGAAATTCTAAAAAAAAACATCATAGTTTAACTTTGACAACAACATAAAAATATATTTCTTATCAGTTTTGCAAATTATAAATACTATACAAAGCTTATTAATAAATAACGCAATATTAAACCTATATACACGGTTGGGTATATATGTATGTAAAATTATCAATTTTAATCTATGTTAAACTTCATATCCTTAAGAACAATTGTCGATTAGAATGATGAAAAAAAATTAAATATTTATTTATTATCACAATTAATTTGTAGATAGGCATATTTATTATCATAAATACTCGATGAAGGAATATTTTACTTGGGTATGTAAAGATTGACATGGATATGTCATTGACTTTCTTTAATTTTTTCATGGATTTTGAACTGGAAGTTGATGTTAATTTTTTAGGAAAATATTTTCAATAATTTTCGCTGGCAAAGTTTATACTGTGTTTGAAAGTATTAAAATATTAAGAAACAAAAAACTATTTTTATGATGCTTATAAATTTAGTTTTTCTGAGATGAGAAAGTTTCCTTTGATTTGAAGTAATTTACTGGTAGATGATTGCATGAAAAAAGTAGTTTATCCAATGTTATACCCGATTATATAGTTTTGATAGTTTTATTTTATTTGAAAGTTAATAACGGAATATAGAACATAGTAGTGAGAAAACAATATAAAAGTAATAGTGTAAAATACTTTATGTTGCCATAATTTCTTTCGTATTTTCGATCATAATACTACCGTTAGAAAAGGAGTAACAATCATCGGATAAGAAACTGCATGAAAAGTGATATTTCAGAACATTTGATGGTTGCAAAACATAGGTATACAAATACATTCTCGTTTTTTTTGTGTTTTTCAATTTGAAGTAGGTTTTGGCAAGATAATCAGAAACATAGTGAATGAATCTTATAGCTCGTTCGGAAAAAAATTTGATCGGACACAAATCATACACGAGGTGGTAGTGGAATCATTTTCAGTTCAAAGAAAGAAAATTTAATCTTTCAATCGAAAAACGGTAAAAACAATACCGAGTAAATCTGCAAAATCGGCCAACGAGAAAATACACTACCTAAAAAGTCCTTGCTTCCAAATTCCCATGGTAGTTGAGTCTTATAGCAACTCTGATGCAGCAACAAGATGCATTTTGGACAGGATTACTACTCTTTAAGATGTGATTCTTTAGCTGACTATAGTAGCGACCAATATAAAATAGCCACAGCCAAGTACTGCATCTAAAGCCAACAGTCGGATAGGGGGAATAACATATAGTACATGAAAATTTGCATATGCCTTAGCTATTTCGGCTGATGGAGTTGGCGGATAGATTGGTGTCGGCTTCAGGATAGATTGGTGAATATTATCAGGCTAGGACCTTCCAAGCAAGGTTGGCGAGAGACCAATAACTTCTCTCGCTGAAGCTTTCCGAACAAGCATCGGAACCGGATTGGTAGTAAAGATATCCATAAGACTACCTGGGTATCATCTGATGGAACCAATCATAATCAGATCGACCACGTGTTGATAAATCGCCGGCACTACTCGAGCCTGATGACGGTTCGAACGTACCGTTTTGCCAACTTAGACTCGGACCACTAACTTGTCGAGTGAGATTTGCTGTGCATTAAGCATTGCATCGAATTACGGTAATACCAGTAACATCTATGGAGTTGCGTTAGATTCGTCCTAGAAGAGCTCAATGGAGAAAGAGTAAATCCTGGGGCCAGGATGCCGGGCGTAGATGAGAAATGGACATGCCATAAGAATATTACCATTCGTACTGCTGGCGTCATTTTAGGCAGAAATCGAAGCGACTGGTTTGATGGTGTATGAAAACGTTCGGCTGAACGTAAGAATGTTGCATGTTTCATTGAACGTGGGCAGTCAGAAGAACAGAGAAGAGACTTCACAGAAGAAAGAAAATAGACTGGGAATAATACCTGAATTGTGAATTAGAAAGAACAGGAAAGTGAGGTCCGTACGAGGCGCAGAAGTTTTATCACATTGTCCAAAATGTGACACGGTATACCCACACTGCATTTACTGTAAGGACAAAGAGATTAATCTGATCACCGATCCTGAAGGCATTCTGGAGCGATCGGAAGTTCACTTTAGTGAATTGCTAAACGGTCAGCTCAACGAAGAATTGGAGGCTCCACCAATGCAAGAAGAAGACCTTATGCTGCAGCCACCAAGCATAGAAGATGCACAAAGAGTCATTAGTGTGGTGAAATTTAACAAATCTCTTGGAGCCGACAGCATATCAGCAAACCTTACTAAATATGGAGGGTCGACGTTGCAATGCAAGCAATCCATGAATTCATAGTGCAAATATGCGAGCATGAAGAGATGTGAGAAGACTGATGGAAATAATATGAGCCATACATAAGAAAAGAGATTTAACATTGTGCAGCAAATATTAGGGCATAGCTTTGTTGAGTACTTTCTAGAGAATACTCTATACTTTCTAGAGAATACTCTATTCTGCGAGAGCGGATAGCCCCATTCGCTAAAGCCATCATCGGACAGTATCAATGTGGCTTCATTCCAGGCAAATCAACAATTAATCAAATAAGAATTGATCACATTAAGCAGCCGATGGACAAATTTTTGGAATTCATTATTCCATTGTACCATGCTTATGACAGCGTAGCCAAGGTAGAGCTGTATAAAGCCATGAGAGAATTCAGCACCCCAAACAAACTGACCCGATTGTGTACATTTACTATGACTAATGTAGGAAGCTACGTAACAATAGCCGGATTGCTACCTAGATCGTTTAACATCTTCAATCGGTTCGGACAAGAAGATGGTCTGGCTTACCTCCTCTTCAACCCAGCGTTAGAGAAAGCAATCTGAGGCTCTGGCACGTCAACGAAAGAGACTATCGTCACCAAGTTCAGCCAAGATACTGGCTTATGCAGATTATATTGACATCAGGGAGATCTGAATTTGCTGGTCTGGAATCCTTCTCCCTGATTGAGCTGGCAGGACAAGAACTGGAGCTGCACATAAATAGAGGCAGCATCTGCAGGAAGAATATCCAGAGTTGGTGAAACCGTTAGGGTAGTGGAACATGAATTCGAAGTAGTCCAACTCTTTAACTACCTTGGATTAATCATAGCAGCCGAAAACAATATGGAAGAAGAAAAACGCGGCCGGTTGCTCAAATCCAACAAAGCCTGCTGCAGCAGCCTATCAAGGATCATTACATCCCGAAATCTCACCTGAACATCAAAGCTTCTGCTGTACAAGTTATTGCCAGTACTCACGTATGGATCCGAGACTTCGGCACTGTGCCCTCTTAGCCGCGTTTAAGAGGAAAGGCTTGCGGATAACCGTTGGCCCCATATGAGAAGAAGTGCGATTCCGGAGACGCCGCAATCATGAATTGTACGTTCTCTACCTCGAACTAGCTATAATTACAAAGATAAAGCTAAGCAAACTCTAGGAGGCAAGGTACCTAGCTCGTATGAGCGAAAAGGAACCTTCTCGGAAAACCTTTTGCAGAAGATTTTACGGCAGACGACAGCGGGGGATACCTTGTCTGCGCTGGAGGGATGGAGTTGACCAGCTCGGAGCTTAGGAGTGCCTAATTAAATGACATTGGTTCGCGATCGGAAAAATTTTTTGGGCGAGGCCAAAACCAAAACCCGGTTCTAGCGCCGATGATGATAGTGATTCATATCAATGTAATAAATAATTAATTTATATCAAATAAGCATTTTTCGCATAAAAAAAAACCATAAAACCATATATCTCCTCTACATCCAAAATATGTGAATAATTTAGTAATACTCTGTCTCCATGCTCACTGTTAGTAGTTTTTCGTAAATAAAACTAAACAATTTACAAATTTCAATAGTATGAAAATGAACAACTATATGCATAAAAATATACTATTTACAAAACTTAAAACGAAAAACATTCTTACTAGCTAGAATTTAAGCCAGCAAAAATCATTTTATCAAATATGAATTCCCATCAATCCTGGTATTGTTGTATTAAGCACAATATCATACAAGATATAAATTCTCGAAGAACAAAAAACACTGCAAATTACTCGTATTATCTACAAACTTTGGCACATCAAGCATTATAGAATATCATAAAATATTGGCATGGAACTTCATTGATTTCATCCAATGATCAAACAGTTTAGTATAAAAAATGCATAGAAACATCAGTATAAATATTTCAATTAATCTTTATAATCAATTGGTGTATAAGTTAATTTAAAAAGAAAATATAAAAAAATATTTTGAATCGAATATTGTTCTTGGAATTGATTTTTGTTTCGAGTTTCTTTCGACGTAAAGCATAGTCAACTTTTGTTAAATTTTGGTGGTCAGCATTATACTAAGGATTTAAGCAATAATAAAAATCCAACACTTAAAATTCAAGCAACATTAAAAGATCATCGAACATTATTGAAACAAACACCACAAAACATCAATTCGCATAGCGTTCGGTTGATTTTCATTTTGAATTCCACAAAAAATTCACTCTTAAACCTAATGCTTGAATTTTCAAAAATTCTCAAAAGCTCTACGTTTCCTTCAAAAAATAGCAAAATCAATTCAATTGCGCTTCAAAAAAAAGAGCTAAATGTGCATCTATGGCAAAATTAAATGATGAAAATAAAATAAAAATCCAAAATACTACAAAGTAAAATCGAAATCATTATACTGTGATGGTAAACTGATCATACGATAAATGATTAGAGCTGGCCATTGTAACAATTTCAATATCCACCGGATCGTATTTAGTCTTTTGAAATGTAGCCATAATTCAAGCAAGATATTTTCTAATGAGAGTAGTGGCAATTCATGCAGGTACTTTGTCGCTTTTGAACAAATCACACATTCAGCCTACGGAAAGAAATTGAGAAAAAAACGGTAATGGTAACAATAACAGTAAACAATATTAAGATAAATGGAATGAAAAATTTTGTTGTGAGTTTTATACTGTTTTTCTTGTAGAAATTATGAATGAAATTTGATATTTCTTCAGTGAAGAAGAGAAAATCAAGTTGTGTGTGTGCGTGTGTGCCAATGAAAATAATCGGGCAAGAATGAAATGATCGAAGAGTGGTAGTGGTAAAGATTTTTATGTGAGAATTAATTAAATAGTTCGAGTAGTAGAAGGATGGCAGTTGTTTTAGATTTCAAACAATCAATAAGATTAGAAGTTTGTTCGATATGAAATGGAAAAATCTGTAATCGAGATTAGTTATTCATGCATTTTACACACTAGTTTCAGCTGGTTATTGTCATATATTGAAAGCTTTCAAGCACTTTAATGTCATTTGATAAATTTCTACAAACTTTCACCGGTACAACGTTTTCGGATTACACTAATACGTAAATCTGTATGTTTTATATGAAATACCACACAAAAGACGCAATATCATTCTACAGGAACAAAGTTCATTTTATTCAAATCAGGAATAGGAACCACTGACGGAGGATTGATTATCTGCAGTAGAACAACAACGGCAAAATCCTATCCATTCAACTAGAAAACTTGAGATGCTTCCATTCGGATTCGAAGCATTTTTTTATATATATATATCAAAATATTTCATGTAAAAGATAGAAATGTCAGTCCTAAAATTTCAAAAGATATTGGTACTGCAATTTTTATTTGTTTTAATGTATAAAATTAGATTTTCAATCGTTGCCTGATTCGAACACTTGAAAGACTAAACGACGAAAACAATCAACTGAAACCACAAAACATCTTACTGTTAGTAATACAACGTGAAGAATTAAGAGGCATAGAGAACAGATAGCAACAGTTGAAAGGATAATTAAAAAGAAATAAAACTTACTTTTCTCTTTTTTTCACGATAAATTCTATGAAACTTTCATGAACATGTAAATCCACATCAAAGAAATATCAATGTGCTTATTCGCTGTCACTTTTAACTTTTCTATCAACATTATACGATTAAAAGTACAAAATCTTCAATAATAATAATACTAATATTTATTAATATTTATTTCTTTTTTTATCAAAATAAATATGATGCTCTAATTTATCGAACATTGAAAAACAAAAGGAAAAGTCTAGTAGAACAAGAAGAAATTTTCGCAAACGATATATTCGATAGAAACGAAAAAAACTAATCACAACGACGCTGCAAATTATTAATCTATTTAAAAGTATAATTCATGTAAATAGTCTTCAAAAGAAATATCACTGGTATAATACAAAATTATCATGTTTATGAACGAGTATCGCTTTAAAGGTTTTCTTATCAGTGTTTTAAGTTTTATGCGTTTTAGACGGCAGTGTTATCATCGTTACACAATATTATTTTTATCAAGCTTAAATATCGTTAACAGTCAGTAGCTAAACCATTATAATAAAAACACAACATTCGAGTCTAGACGTGATCGAAACCGATCAAGTCATCATTAGTCAGAATATTACCAAACGTGTCAACATAAAAATACTGTGTTATCACTTATTCGAACCTAGATGAAATGCAATTATTTGTGATTTTTTGAAATTATTCATTATTTTCACATTAAATATCACTAGCTTATTTTGCTTGTTTCTTTAGTTCAAAACCAAAAGAACGGCAACTGTGTGAGCGATAGTTTAGATAGAAGCGCGCTTATTAGCACAACACCCTCATGAGACATTGTTGAATTGCAATAAAACAAAGTTGAGGTGAACATGTAGTAGATAATGTTGGAATGTTTCCTTAGTCTAGTTGTCCATTTCGATAGGATGTTCGAATGGATGATGTCGAAAAGATGCCAAAGTGCATTACAAAGTTTGTGCTTTACCTGAATTGAAACGGCAGGCTGATGCTGATATATTGTATTGGCCGATTCTGCTGGATTGCTTATCAACTCCAGATAGCTACGATCCTCGTCATCTTCAGTGCCCGCTATCGATGAACCTTCTTCTAGCATGTTTCGTTCGTCCACGGATCGTAGACAGCGACTGCACATGGTTCCTTGGCTAGTAACGAGAATGAACGGAAAATAAATTTTATGAATTTTCGAATGTGTATTTTACTAGTTATAATTAATTTTTCTAAAATTTAATTTACGATATATCTATCAATTTTTCGAATTGGCACGGCTGGAAGTTTATAGCATGCTAGGCTGTTTTGAAAGCAAGCTTAATGATGATTGATTTACTGAGAAATAACCGATTTTATTTAGATTTGGTGTGTTATATTTCATAAAATGACACAAGAAAATATTTCGCGAGGGAAAATATCCACAAACACGGACAGAATCAAGAGATTTTTTAAAATTATCAGCAAAAAAGAAGCACAACTTTTCAATATAGCATCTGAGGTACTGTGAAGACGAAGAAATTAATTGCTGTCCAATGCATTTAGTCTTTTGTCCTCAAAAAAATTAATATTAAAATTAAAAACCGTGATCAGACGATTTTTCCGTATTGTATACTTTATGGAAATGATTAGCAAACTTTCTCAACACAATATCGGTACAAAATGTCCCACATATATATTCCATTTGATTCAATCACCCAGAAAATTAAGTTTATGCTATGATCTGCAATGTAATTTAGCCAGGATAACACTGTTATCTAGAATCTTGGTCTACAACCTCACCATCGCAAACGTGGACAACGAGCCGACTTTAATCACCTCAAATCGGAGGAAGGTTTTCGACGTTGCTACCTTACGCACGCACATCTCAACAAGCCATTTTGCATCCCTTTTAATCTCCCCTCCACAAATTATCTAACATTAGACCAATCATCCTTATTACTAGCAAAAGATACTTCAAATTCATCGAAAAGTGACGAGACTCCGAAAATTCTTCGATAACATCTTTATCTTTCCGAACTTTTTAGTATTTAAGTTATTAGTTGCATGTTAGTTTAGTTAAATGAAGATCCACATATTCGTTTTTATACTTGTTCCTCCTAAATAATTCTCCCATATAAATCAATCATTCATTTACTATTATTCTTCAACAACCTAACAGCTGTAAAAATATTGTTTAATCCTTAACTTTTTTACTGATAGTTTTTGACTTATAATAGTTCACTTGGTTTCTATACAGTTTTTTTATTATAACTCTAATAGTTTTAGCCACATGAGCCCAAAAAAGAAAAAAAATATAACAACAAATTAAAAATAAGGTCAAATAGGCTAGCTCTAGACTACAAAATAGACTGACTTATCCAAAATACTTACCGCACTTCTTCCAGAATGGAAAGTTCCTCGTGAACAGATTTCATTTCTTCATTTGTACTGACTTGAGCGACGCGGCTTTGAAGAGTTTGATTCTCTTGAACTGAAACATAATAAATTTAATGTTTATTTTCAAGAAAATGCCTCTCATAGGTCGAGTTTGATTAGGTATGAACCAATGTTAAGAAAAAATAGGAAAGCCATAGGTGCTGATAAAATTCCCTGCTGGCCGCAATGTTACATATTTCGACAATTAATTCGAAATTCATTTCACTATTCAGAGAACGGTAACGAATCTGAAGCTGAACTCGTACTTTCAAACGGAAGTAAATAAATTTGTATCTTTTATCTATTTGATCTCTTTATTTCATTATTGTCCATGGAGATTAATATCATATCAAATTGTCATAATCAGATTCGACCCAAAAAAAAAAATTCCAATTCATTTTTTTTTCAAATAGACATTTCCTTACTTATAGTCATAAGTTGTTCCTCCAGTTCACTGACTCGCTGCTGCTCCGAATAATAGGCTTTTTTCGTCGTTTCCAGTTCCGTCATTAATTTCATAAGTTCTTCATTTTCTTCGCTAGTAATGTTGCTAACGTCGAGATTATCGACGGCCAGACTGTGGCCGATGCCCGTCGAATTGGCATTTTTCATGTAGGCTCCGCGGCTTGATTGATGGTACTGATGATGATGATGGTCCGACGATGAGTTGTTATGCGATGATGTGTGAACCTGGTGGTTTGAAGAAGATAGTCATTAAAATTCGGTTAAATGTTTCGAACGTCAGTGGGTCGTTGGTAGGTGTTTTCGTTCAAGGGAACTATTCCACCGCCTGGCGATTGTATGGACGAGCCAATTACGAAATTATCGTCATTGATCAATTTAACAAAAAATCTACTAACCTATGGAGGAGTTAAATTACTTTTGGCGACACAATTACACTTACCTCGTCACTGTCCACTTCGTCGAGCCGCGATGAATCAAGCAATTCGTCATTATTGCGCAATTGAGCATTGTACTGTTCGTTGCGATGGTTCTCCTGCAGCAACCTGTCGTTCTTTCGTCGTTCGGCGTCCAGCGATTGCTTCAGGTCGTCAACGGTTTTGGTGAGTTCTTCGCATCGAGCTTCTAACGTCTCAATATTGTGCAACAGGCTGAAAGGAAATATTTAAGGAAAAAAAAGCGATTAAAAGCATTCCACAAAAAAAACCTCCAGCATCAAATCATCAGCACCGTTTTTACAGAGTAGGTAGACTTTGAATGAATTAATACGTGCAGACGGTTGTTAGAAGTCTACGGGATTTTTTTCACGTGATTAAGTTAAATGTTGGTATTTGCTTGGTTGATTGCAGCAGTTTTTTCGTAGTTTGGAATTTTCTTTCATGTAATAAATCATTGAGTGCTTGAAATTCAATTTATAATAATTACGTTTTATTCGTTGATTTATGAAAAATTTTCTCATACCAACTTCAATCGGAAATCATAAAGTATAGAATTGATAGTAAAGAGTGGTCATTGGCGGCGAAAAAACTGTTTTGATGATTTGATATCTTTTCGTAAAAATGTGTATATTCACGTTTTTCATTATAAATCCAAAGTCTGACAATAGAATCTTATTACGGTTTTGCATTATATGAAAATAATAGCTATTAGAAATTGCAATCGATTGAACATTTTCTAAAAAAAAACGAAATTTAAGTTTCTTTAGATTATATCCGTTTCCAGTTCAATCTGTTCGTCGAAAAATTCCGTTAGTCATTGAGTGATTTATCAATATCATCAGACTGAATTAGTTGAAAATGAGCAATTTTAGAAGAAAGGCGATGCAAGGCATGGACAATTATTGTTTTGATTTTAATACTTACACCTTTGAATGTTTCTTTTCAGTCGTATTCTCGACGGTCAGCCTATG
This sequence comes from Nemotelus nigrinus, assembly GCA_947369275.1. Classification (NCBI taxonomy): domain Eukaryota; kingdom Metazoa; phylum Arthropoda; class Insecta; order Diptera; family Stratiomyidae; genus Nemotelus; species Nemotelus nigrinus. Next base: position 3,788,043 of record OX376374.1, read on the forward strand.
ATTAAGTCTCTCCAAGTCTTGAATTCCTATTTCTAACTGCTCGTAGATTCTGAGGCGGGAATCATTGACTTCACGAAGTGCTCCGGTTTGTTTTTGAAGATACTGGAAACAGTAAAAAGTAAACAGTTTTATAATAAATATATTTGGCATTGCTTGCGTACTAGTAATTATTAGTAAAAAAAAAATGATTTTATAACCGTCATGAGCGTTTGTCGCATACTCATCATTTGAGGTAGCTCCCACAACTTTGGAAACCAGAGAACGACAGGCCTGATTCCCATGATCTTCCTTGCTGGCTGCGTGCTAATCCCTTTACGTATAAGAATTGAGCTCTTTAGAGCATATTTATCGTCAAACAAGCCTCTCCAGACATTTCAGCATAACCGATGTTGGGCTGATCAATCTAAAGTTCCTTGGATCTGAATAGTCATCTCTTTTAGGTTTTAGTATGAAGACCACCTTTACATTCTGCCAAGGTGGCGGAATATACCCCCGGACAGGTCATGTCTGACAGATTTCGTGTATGTCTGCATCCAGGTGGCCAATTCCCTTCCTTTGCATAGCCGGATGGATGCTATCCATATCCGGCAATTTGAAATTTTCAAAAGACATTTTTGCGTCCCTGACATTTCCGCTAGCTGTAAACCAGCATTTCCTATTACTACAAGGAACAGGAAGTTTAGTCAGAGGCAAAGATAGCTTTTGTCTTTCAATCACTGAAGCGCCCTCAAAGTGAAGGCCTGATTGGGCCTTCTCCAGGGCCTTGTATAAGATCGGCATCTCTCGTGCACCTTCTAATACCTCAAAGAACGATCTGAATGATTCCATCTCGCAGGTCCCCATAAAATGTTTACAAATTCTCTGTGAGGTCACACTTGAATGCAGGAAATGGATACTTTCTCTGTGAGGTTACATTTGAAAGCAGGAAATGGATTCCTTATTTCCACTCGGATCCAGTGGAAGTCCTGGGCATAGTTCGGCTCTTTAGCCCGGATCTTCCTACGAAAGATTGGAGGATTGCGAAGATCGGCGAGCCGGTAGACAATCGGCGGGAGGCCTTCTTTATCATAAATGAAGAGGCAGTGCCGGTTTTGGATGCCCGAAAGGGTATTACGGGGTTCGGGGTCGACAAGTGACAGAGCTCTGTTTCGGGAGATCCGAAATCTGCGAAGCCTGACCCAAAACAGGTGGCGCAAACGGCAGGGGAGCCACGTGAAAAGAGGTCTGTCACCTGTTTGAAGGCGACATCTGAGAAGGAATCGGATGTGGAATCCCTGTATGCCGATGGGGTTAGCGTCGGGACTACCTCCGAGTTGAGTGACTGCCTGTACCACATGACTCTAGAAGCAGAAGAAGTGGCTAGGGCGACTTCTATGTCCGAGGGAGAGAACCTCGGTCCAACCCTTATCAACAATGAATGATGGTGAAGGTACTGCAGATTAGCCTACACCATTTTCCAAAGGAGCATCAGCTGCCCTGCTGCTTCGCTTGTTTAGGACAGAGGAGGAGCTAATCCTAATTCGTCCTTGTCCTACACAATTTTTGTGACAAGGATAACTTGGGTGTTGCAGTGGAAATCGATCAAAGATCATGCTGGTTTGTTTCCTGCTACATGGTGCATGGTCATGGCACTAGCCCTCCCTGGGAAATTGTCAAGGGTGATGTGGCTGAAGCAAACGAAAATCGGTGTGCCTCTTATTCTGGGGGCTGATTCTAATGATCATAGTGAAGTATAGGGCAGCACCTACTCAAATAGCCGACGTGAGGAACTTTTTGATATCATCCTTGCCCATGACCTTTTCATCGCCAATACTGGCAGCGAACCGACCTTCCTTACCTCAAACCGTAGGGAGGTTCTTGACGTTACCATGGTCAGTGAGCAGCACTCGCATCTTCTCCGTGACTGGAGGGTTTTACAGGAGTGTTAATTCTCTGATCATAGATACATATCGTTCAATGTGGCTGGCCGCATCTCAGCTGAGCAGGTAGCCTTTATTAAAAGAAAGAGGACAGACTGGAGGTTATTTAAATCTCTGGTCCGAAGTTACAGTATGTAGATAGAAGGTTTATACTAAGCACGGTAGAATAGGCACCCTCTTTTTACTGGGGTTTACAAAAGTGGGAGAAATGCCAATGTTTAAATGCATTAGCCTCCCAGAAAATATTTTGTAAAAATATTTATATTTCACAAAAAAGTATAATTCAAATATGAGTATCTTGTGATTACTGCTTCAACTGCGCGACCATTGAACTCACAATTATTCAGAACATTCAGAACAAAAACGCAATACTATTGAACTTTTCACATTACGCTCCATTTCCCCTGTCTATCTCAATTTATCACTTTTCCTGCATTCCGTTGCGGTTTCTATTCACGGAACTAGCTCCACAAATTTACCACTGCATCTGAACTCGGTATCTATTCGGACGAGAACAATGGCAAATAAATAGAATCGAATAGAACGCTTGATTGCATCCGCATTGATTCCAGCCAACAATTCGAAACAGCGTCGTCAACACGATCAGAGTAAATAGAACGCAACAAATGGTTCTGCAAATATCTACTGTTTGTGGCGTCCATATTGTGACTGTATCTTAGAATCGTATCTATCATAGATTCCGTTGCGTACATAGCACACCTCGACAAGGGTTCAATGGCAGGCCAATCAAGTCCAGTGTACCCTGCAGTCTGGGTTGCCTTTGTTTTAACTATGATTCTTAAAAATTGCCACTGATGCTAGGTCGGGGAACACGCTTGGAGCGATTTAACTACCAGTCTAGCGGGCAACGGAAACTTGAGCTGCGCTGGAAGCGAGAAGATAACAGCAATTGCATGATTCGAATGAATGCAAAACTAAGCCAGGTCAGACTAGCCCTGGCAGGGCGATAACCTGCCTGATCTAGAGACGTCTATCATCGATCGGTATCGCAATCACAGCGCTCAGAATCAGAATTTATCGCACATTCGTCTGGATCTGTCTGCATTTCCCCGGTTTGGTTGGCATTGAAAGAAAAGTTCACGAAGCGATTGCGCCAGATGAAGATTCAAAAGTGTGGACCCGACCAGCTCCAGATCGATCGTTCAACTTGATTGATATATAGCCCATCATTAACTTGCTCGGAATGCTGACCAGAAGTAATTGGCGTCCCATTAGGAAGATCTACTGCCAACAATCATTACTACCGACTACAATTACGACCATTAGTAGTTTCGCTTTTCTTTGGTTTCGACGCACTCCTCGCTCGTAAGTCAACTAATTCACGAGTATCTACGGTGGCCTTACAAGACGACACTCACCTCGATTTCTTGGGCCTGGTCTTCGATGATGTTTTGATGCTGTTTCAGAGCTGTTTCCAGTTCTTTGTTGCGTTCTAGCAGCGTCTTTCCCAGTTCGGCGGCAAGTTGTAGATCTGAAATGAAAGGAATATTGAATTAAAACTAGTACAGGTTCCGTTACACGAATATATAATTACGACAGTATCAATTAAGGTGGCCATAATGAGAGATGGTTTTACTGCTGAACACTATTATTCAAGTGTAATTAAATCGAGAAAAGATCAACTCATTTGCGGAAAATTCGAATGAGACGTGGAGAAATTGCGATATTTTCCACGGCATAGTTCATTACATAGCACGAGCAATGAGCCGATATTTATCTTCCGTCAGAGATTTGCGAGATTTAGGGTCAACACGTAATTTAGTTGCGATCAATTGAAAGGAGATTAAACAGTCGTGTGATTAACTTGACTCCAATTAGTGGAATTTGAGAGAAGTTTTGATTTGATAGTACTAATCAGTCTGATTTAATTGAAGCTAGTAATTAGAAGTAGGTCAAATTTAATAAGCACGTATGGGGTTTGGCTAAAAACTGATCTGGGCTTAATGTTTTTTGAGCTAAGGTACAAATGGTAGCAGCCCAGTTTTGCACATAGAGAAAACTGAAAAAAATATTGAAGAAGTATCTATTGTAAAGAAAAAATAGGGCTATTGTGTTTAACCTTTGTTGTACTACCGCCCAAAAACGTTTAGACGATGCGTTCAGTAATTTTATGCAATGCTTGTTTTCTAGGTCATGTGATAGTGAAGCTATATTCTAAAATCCATCAGGTTTTTTTTTTGCAGTGTTGATATGTTGTAGGGATTCAGTTGGTGGAGGAACTGCAATCTACGTTAGGAATAATATTAATTTTGAAATACTTATAAATGATAAGTTATACAAAACAATAATCATTGTGCTAGCAGGTTTCGAAATTCCTCTAAGATTTGGAACCTATTGCAGTACTCTGACGGACAACTGTGATGATTATTTTGAGCAACAAATAAAAAATAAACAAAATAAATAGCAAAAAACAAACACAAAAAATAGCACAAAAAGAACACAAAAATAACACAAGAAAACAACAAAAAATTACCAAAACTAATGAGTTCAGCTTTTTTTGCTATTTTACCATCGGACGGTATAATATGTTAAACGGAAACCTGGTTCACTGGTGATATCTTTGATTTCTAAATTTTACCTAATTAGCCAGTTTTCCGTAAGGACCGGGAATGCTTAGTTAGTGGTAAATCCGATGGTGGAGGTGTTTCTATGGGTATTAATAAGGCTCTCAACGGAGGACTCTATCCTGATTTTCCTCTCCGTCCTCCTGTTGAATGTAATTTTGTGTGTGTCCTCTTACTTTAAACCTCATTATGTTTTTCAATATATATCCCCTGTAATCTTCCTCTGTTGACAAATGAACACATAGCAGGGTGATTTTATTCTTCCTACTCTAGATTGGTATGCTATTTGTTCGGTCATCTCGACTAGTAGTATTTCATTAATAACGTCATTGTTTTTCTTACTTTGTTCCCTCTCATAATTTAACAATATCCCAAATGCTAGCAATATATTTCTGATCTTCTGGGCAATCTTCCGAAATCATTCCTTTCTTTGAGTGCTGCTTTCTTTACTTATGTACCTCCTGATTTTCATCCTCCTCCTCGTATCTTTCAGAAACAATACCCTATCTTTAGTACACTTTAACTTCCGCATAGCTAATTTCAGTGGTATGAGCATGAAAATAAATTTAGTTGACTGGTTCTCTTTCTTTCGTAGCGTCAACATTGATGATCCTTCAGCATCAATCAGAACCAACCAACCGAAATCCACTTGGTCCTTTACCCATCCCTTAAAAAGTTGTCCTAGAATTTCTACTGGTATACATTTGGATGCTACAGCTGCTTCCACAGCTTTTTGCTTCTTACTTTTCTTCATTCTTCTCACAATAATGCCATCTTCTTTCCACATCTTCTTTTGAATTACATTCCTTTCAGATAAACCCTTCAGTAATCGAGATTTCTGATGAAAGATGTCGATGAAAATATCGGTAGCGGTTCCGACGATATTCCAAATATCGTGACTTAATCACGTTCATCATCATATCATATCTTCTGGCTCATTCCCTTACTTTGGGAAAGTGCCAAATCTTTCCAATTCATAAAGCTGGTGGCCCTATATGCGCCTCATCGCCCTATCTCCCTTTCTACCTGTTTTAGCTAGATCCTTGATAGAGTGGCCTACAGGAGAGTCTACTCTTTTATCTAACTTTCCTTAGCAAGAGCTAGGAGGTCATGAGAGCAGCACAGTTTTATCAAACAAAGCAACCTTCTTTTCTTAATATATATATATATATATATATATATATATATATATATATATATATATATATATATATATATATATATATATATATATATATATATATATATATATATATATATATATATATATATATATATATATATATATATATATATATATATATATATATATATATAATTGAAAATTAACATGCTCCATTTTATGCATGCCGGATACTCATACCACTCTGGATGAAAAACACGGCGAGACAGTAAATCAAGTAACTAGTCTCCTTGAATTTCCGGTATGCTTACGTCAAAAATATGAAAATTTACGAAAAATATCAGGTGAATGACATAGATTTACATAATCAATTTAAATTTTTATCATCGTAATTTTTTGCTGCAATCATATGACACGAAATAAAAAATTGCATTCATATGCAAAACAAAAACAATAATAAGAGAAAACTATTCGATTGATCTTTCGTATCAGTATGTAAATAATAAAATATGCAATCTTCAACCCAATGCATTATGCATCATTTCAAACTGTCGCGAGCTGTTTCCGTAATATCAAAAAACACAAATCATTAAAAACGATAGATAACCTAAGATATGTGTATAATGACAAAAAGCTGCTCTGTACTGCATTCAAAGCAACAAAAATAAAAAATAAAACAAATCGAGTTCGACGGAACTTATTGAAAAAGTGAGAGACAACATGACAAACAACATTTCTCAGATTGATTTCATTCTGTTGTCCAACACTCGACATGACAATCTTGCTCGAGTTGGGCCAACGACTGCGTAGCTGATCATTGCAAATACTTGCAGTTGGTGTATTACAAATCAGACAGCGTGTTGAGCTGTTGCTCCAATTTAGATGCATTAGTTGCATACTTGCAAACCCGTTCACTTCTCGTATGGCAGTAAATTCCCATAATAATATGATCGAAAGCGATTATGATATCCTGGGAGAATGTGGTTCACAATTTCCGCGACGACATGTTTGCATTAAAAGTTAATGGAACGAGAAATTGCAAAAACAAATATTATGTAAATGATGAATGTGATCGAATAATAAGACTTCACGAAAGTTTTCGTTATTTCAGTGCGTATTCGTCTATCATTCGAAAGGTTTTTTTATTTCATTTCAGTGTATTTTCACCAAGTACATACATATTATAGTCCAACATTTTTTTTAACCAGTTAATCACATTTTGCTTTTAAAATCTACTTCTTTCAAATCAAATACAACAATACTCGTGAAATTCAGTTCAAAATAACTTTGCTCAACATATTACACAACATATATGTCAGATCATAAAGTCTCGCAAAGATACAAGTCTAAATGAGCTCGGCATTCCTTCAGTCGATTCTATCCTGTACCTGAGGAGCGGAACTTGTGATCATAGTAAAATTAATGACTTGTCTAGTCGCGATCAGTATGTTGCGAATTAATGTCATTTTTCAGAAATACCTGCTGGCGTTCGATGTAATTTAAGCCATTTCACGCAATCGCATTTTGTTGCGAACGCGATTTTCAACACATTCAAACTCTACGATTTAATGCACGACTAGTTCTATACACTCGGATGTACTTATGCATGGGATGCTTTAAATTTAAGTAGATCGTGGTATATGTACTATGCCGACAGTTATTGCAGGTTAGATTTAATGGCGTTGACGAATTTTAGTAGATTGAATATTTATAAGTGGTTGTGTGGTTTAATATTCAAGTCTTTTTACGATTTGTTCTAAACTTGTTTCATAGCTTAAGTGACCAAAAATGGTCAATAAATGATAGAACTTCAAGTGCAATTTGCGATACTTAAATGATGAACCATGCTTTTTATTCTGCGCCCAGTGTGGGTGAACTCATGGGTGAAAATTGGTAAAGAAATATGAAGATGTTTCAATAAAAATTAAAGAAAAATAAGGGCAGGATTTAAGTTCTGTCTACTCTGAATACTTGATTTGCGGTGAAACGTTCTAATGCACTTAGAGCGGTCTAGTTCGTTATGACCAGGATTCTATTCCACAAGTGGATACTAAATGGGAAGCAATGTAGAGTAATTTAACCTTTTCGCTTTCCAAATCACATATTACGGTTTAAAATCTTACATTACATTCAATTTGAAATCCATATAAATCATCCAGACCTACAATCAACCATCATCAAGCTATACTCGAATATTTAAATGGCACAGCGTGTAATCGGCGACAGTGAACATTCATCAGCGTTTCGATTTCTCGTTGCATTCATTCATTTCGTCCAGGAATTTCAATGGTTCGCTGGCTAAACGAATCCATTCTTTGCACCAGCCATCATACCAGTTACCTGGCGATGTCTTTGACTTCGACTAACGGAATTCCACTCGATACGGCTACTCCATACTAATTGAACAAGAAGACATGGAATGTTCGCTATGCACATTCACATCACACCTTGCCTAGCTAAGCTCTACCCAACCCGGTTGCCCCATGCTTACAAACCGTATGATTTTAGTGAGAAACTCTATCCGACAATTCGCGGTTTCGTAGCAAAATCCAACCTAAACTGAAGAAATTGATCTGTGTATATAAATTGGTAATCTGATTGTGTACTGGTCACCGTGACCCAGTCACGGAACGGTCTGATAGCGGTCGTTACCGTGGTCATACACGATGTATCTTAAACTGCAACTACTGCTGCAATCTTGACCTTCATTCGAGATTTGTAAGTCCGGACAAGTGTTCAGAGCGGGACTTGATAATAATAATTGAGAGCTTTTGTTTAACATGTTTCCGGTTTTCGACCATGGACAATTCGATATTTTCAACACTATCACTTTGGATTGGAGGTCTTATGGACGTTTTGGGTGCTACAGTTTGAATGTAAAAATGAGATGGCATTTTCGAAAATCGAGCAAACATACACATGTTGTAGATGAACTTTCTTCCGGGAAAACTTTCATCGAGTTGATAATGCACGTGCCAAGATGATAATAGTTTCGAAGGTACATAACGGTACATTCGACTATCGTGATTAAACACCACTTAATAAATGCACTTGGCTCTTTTGTTGCTTGATTGACATGTGAGACATTGCCGGTTTTTAAGCTTGTCATACATGGAATCAATATTTGATTGAGGTACGAATGAAAGTCGATGAAAATGTTTAAAATTTCCATCGTTTTTTTTGCTTTGAAAACAATGCAGCTTGAAACTTTTAATGTGCGCAGCTGATAATTTATTTGAAACGTGAGAATATTATAACTATTCACTTGGTTATTATTAGAAAATTATAGCTATTCTCTATAATCTTGGCTATTATTCTACACTAGCGTAGACTAGAGATAAATTATAGTTATACAACGGCAATGCTTTGAGCATATTTTAATGGAAATTTTACTTAAACTTAGTAGAAATTAATTGATTTACTCATTGATGCGATTCCGACACAATGTTTATGGAACATCTTTACGATAGAAAGAGTTAAAAATAAAAAATAAAGCTGTATACATTCGTAAGCTGTATACAGCGCATATGTATGTATATAGGTTAGGCTTATATATAAATATGAGCTTTTACAATTCAAACATAGCCCAAATAAGATTAAATTTTTTACAAAAATTATTACAATTAAGGAATTATTAGATGCCTACAAGTTTTGTGGCTGATATAAAGCTCGTGACTTGCGAGATACATATATGTTTTGCTTCTTGAAACATTCGGGAGAACATTTTATCAAGTTTAAATATTGAGAGAGGGAGAGAGAGAGAAAAAAACAAGACAAGTTTACACTTTACCAAGTAATTTGCCAGACCAGTTGCAGACAAACTAAAGAAATTCTGCATAGAACTGCGGCAAATCGAAATGGCAATATTTAGCTCATACTCGAACCATAGAAAACAGCGTTCGAAAGACTCGCAGTTTAGCCTTAGAACAAAGCATATGATTCCATAGTTCCTTTTCGATCCATAAATCCGCCAAATTCCACTTCAAGAGATTGGGAAAGTTGGCCTTCATAATCACGAACACTTTAACAGAAGAGTCGTCAACATTTCCGCCACTTTTCAAATTATCGCATTAAGCGCTTCTTATCCGTAGTTTCGGAATTATTACTGTGGTTTAGTATTGAAAATGCAATCTATAATGGAAATACCGAATTAAATTGATTTTGGGTTGTCACCAGGATTTATGTTTTACAAGAATGTACCAACATTAATGGCATTTTTTTTTTGTCATTTTTCGCTAACTTGCCAAAATGTTGCTACACGTTTGCCAGACACCATCCGGCACTGAGATAGTAGAATCCCGCCACTTGTATGCATCGTATCGTAATCAATGAGATCATAACGTAACTGTCATTTTCTCCACTTTCATCTTGAATGTCAATTTGATGAGCGTAGTTGTTAAAGTGCTTACAAACTATTCATTCGCGGGAATTATTGTGTGTGTTGGCCAATTAACGTGGATTTGGTTTAATATCGATCAATTGGAGCTCCTATTCACAGATAAGTAATGAACAGCGAAAACGGGCACAGGAATAGTGCTAATGAACAGTTTAGGGGTAAGTTAACTTAATAAAGATAAATAAAAGATTGTACATTCTAATTTTTGTTTGCATTCGTAAAATATTGATTCTTGAATTCAGAAATGTATAACATTATGTGAATTTGGTACAAAATAAAATACATCTCAAACACTATCTCTGAAATAATATTGGCATACTGAAACTGACAATTTTTTTTTAATTTGCATTTTTTGAAAATTTTGATTTGAGCTGAATTCATTTCATTTTTATCGTTGTTTGTTTATTGTGAATTTTTTTTGTGGTTATATAATGCAGTATGCCATACCAAAACCCAAGCTGACACGAGGGACAAAACAAGGCCGGACTTCAATCAAAATGTTGCCCTGACGGCGGCTCGCAACATTTTGTTCTAGCATCTCTATTACATATGTTTTCATTGAATGAGGTTAAGTTGAAATTGAAATTTACACTTAACGTTTGTATAAGATTGAGTGCAGACAGACAAAGGGTCCCCTAATTTGTAGGATTCACAGTATGCTACATACTTGCTTGTAATTTAGTATGCGATAAAGTATTGCATAGAAAATTGAGTCTGTGTGAATTTGGTTCGTAGCTATTTCAGTTTATTAAAATTTAGGAAAAAAAGATTTGAATGATCGATAACACACGGAGAGAAATTTCGGCAATGATTTTTACTACAGTGGACAATAAAATTTACTATACCGAAATTTCGATGTGAAAACATGAATGTTATTACAAATTTGATGAAAATTTACTATTTTCCTTCAAATAATAGTCAATTCCACTACATACTACAACTCACACATGTTCATTGCGCTGTAGTAGAGACATTCATGTATACATAATTCACAACAAAGTAGTAAAATGTGTAGTGCAATTGATTACAAAGGTAATGGGGCAAAAAATTACTACTATTGCAATAAAATTCATTGCAAATTTTGTATAATTTCATTACACTTTTCTCTCCGTGCAGTAAGTGCTGTTCAAATGAAATCTTTAACCTGCCAGTGGCATGTTCGATTAGATTGTGAATTCTCATCAAAGCTATGTAAATAATTATTATTTAATGGATAAATCTTTTGATCAGATATTTTTGAATTCGTGCAAATAATTTTGTGTTACTGATCGCAAGAAATAAAAATAAATTACAGATCGATTGACTTATCATATAAAATTTTAAATAAAGTTAGCATGATATATCTAGTTGGTTGTTCCAAAACCTCATCTGAAATACGGATGTGAGCATCAAATTGTCTTACAATATTCTGTTTTTTAGCTCCAAGCTACCTCATGAAAACACATATACGTTTATTTCCTTTAACTATTACCCTGAATATTAAAAACTCATTCACTTCACTTTCCATTCAATCGAAGCTATTATCTTTTATCAGTTGCTTTCATAGTAAAAGCAACGCATTTTTTCCGTTGAGAAGAACCGTTTTTCGTCAGTAGCTACTGGAAAATACAAGCGTTGACTACTTAACGAAAGTAAAATCGAATCTCAAAAGGTTAATTCATGCCCGACAATTAGACTAATAATTAGTGCGATGCAGTATAAGCATTTATGTTTGTTTTTTTTTGTTGCCACAAACATACTTTCATTCGAATTCGAACGATAATCGAACTATGCATTTCGTACTAGTAACGCCCAGAATTTCAAACTTTTTCGTAAAATAGCTGCCGGTTATGTTCTTGAGTCATAATTTTTGTTCATTTTTGTTTCGCTTCCAGCGTTTCCGAGTGAATTCGAATTGAATAATTGGTTGAAGTGGTTTATTGCTGGAGATGAAAGTGATGTTTGGAAGATAGTGAAATGATTGCAAAAGTTTTGTTTAATTTGTAGATTAGCTTTGGCTGTCAGTGTAAATAAAAGGAGTGACATTAATTACTTTACCAATATTTGTGGATATTAGGATGCACGCTCTAAGGTAATTTTATTGTTTTAGAAGATTTCCATTACGAAATTGGTAACTCGATGATTTCTAGCTGACGGAAATTAATCACTTCTTTCCTTTTCTTTTACAGATGAGAATAATAGTCGAAGCTTGATTCATTTTTTTTTGTTTTCAAACTTGATAAAGTATGCGGATATAGACAATTCAAAAGTAACCAACAGGTTCTACTACTAACTGTAGGATGCACTGACATCTGGTTGGAAAATGAAAGCTTCCTATTTGGGCCCAGGCATCGCCCAGGCATCGCGATCTGAGTCCATTTTATCAAAAGTGCATACAAGGAAATAATCTAGGATGTCTTTTTTGCCAAGGAGCGAAACCACAAGGGAACACGTCGAATAACTCGGACGTCAATTTGTTGAGTCGGATTATCTGAATGTTGGTGAATTTCGGTAATTGGACGTTCCGAATGGAAATGCTGCTCGAGGAACTCGCCGTGTTGAAGTATGTGGCGAAGCCGCTTCAAGATTTGGCGGGCAAGAACGCAAAGATAACACTATTGGAAAAAGGACAAAACAATTCAAGTCGATAAAAAGAAGATAAAAACTCCGCGTACGAGTTGTGGACGTGTTTGGGGAAAACTTTCGGCAGGAAAAGAGTCGCAAGACAATTACTGTTACGAAAATCACTTCGAACCGTGAAATTTAACCTCCCATTTGCAAAATTTACCAATTTTTCTGAAATTGGACAAACTAATAAGTGAATTGCCTGAAAGCGAGGGGGATAGACTACAGGAATTTGACGTAGTTTGTCACTTGCTACTGACGATGCCATCGGAATTCAAGCTTTGTTTGCGGAAGACGTTAAAACCGAATTTATCAAAAATAATTTTTTTTCACAAGGAAACGAAAAAACGTGAACAATCAAATCTTCGGAAGTAGTTCATAAATGAGCCTTGGTCATCAGCAGCCCTTGCAGATGGAAAAGGACATGTGTAGGAGCAGGTTGGAGATCCCGAAAATGAGTCTAAATACGCAAGCCAAGCGTGCTACAAATGTGGCCGATTTAGACACTTCCGAAAAAATTGCCCTTGACCTAATAATCAAAGAAAATCAAACGCTTATTTAGAATTAAATAAATTTTGTTCTTCAGCGTCATTTGCTGAGGGCAACACGGGCACTTCTTTTTTTCTGAACTCCGAAGCATCCGAACATCTGGTTTGAGGTGAGGATGAATTACAAAACTATCGGAAATTGGAGCGGCCGATATTAATCCACTTTGAAAAAGTGAAGTTGCCGCTCAATGTCACTCATATTGGGGATCTGAAGGTCAACAGTGACGCTAACGGCCATAAAAATTTAATACGGGGATCACAAATGTTCTCTCTGTACCTGGTTTAAGTCACAACCATTTCTCAGTAAGGAGGTTGGATATGAGTGAATTCTAAATTCTTTTTAAAGAAGAAGCCAGAATTAGCTTAAATAATGGCAGAGTTGCTGCTATCGCCACGAGAAGATAATTTTTACTTTGGTATACTCTGGAATTTATGAAGAGAATTACCCTTGCTAACCTCTGTCAAAGAGGGAAGTCTTTACAACTTTGGCATTAGCCCTTAAATCACCTCAACCACTGCAGTCTCAGACATTTGCCCAACCTCGTAGATGGAATTAAATTTATCGAAACTACGAAAGAACCCGAAATTTGCGACGTGTGGGTCAAAGGAAAGCAAGCAAAACTTCCGCACCATTATAGCCCCGAACTCGAGCGACAAGACCACTGGAACTTGTGACCAATCACACCAACATCTGGAGATAGAAAACTTTATATCAAGATAGCTTATTTAGTAAAATACGTGTTTATTGATTTAAATTTCAAGTTCAACAAACCGATTGTTTACTAGCTTCTCTTTGAATTTTTTTCTAAGGCTATGCACTTAAAATAAAAGCAGCGGTGAACATGAACATCTCCAGAGAAAATCTTGTCATGTTTTCTTTCGCTTTTATCAACATTTCCAAACATTATTGATCATTATTGAAATTCCAGTACATTATACCACTCATGAAAACCATAAATCTTCATCTAATCATGAACAAGAAAGTTTTCCTCGATTCGCACTGTCATCAGTCAATCATCGTGTATTAAGTGTCTCGTCAAAGTTCACTGACTGCATTGCCATCATACCGTGTTTGTTATAGTCACCATAAACAAACCATCAAGTTTGTGCAAAAATTAAAGAGATAATCGTGCGTCAGTCTGCACGGCACGTACAAATTAATGGAAAACATTTTCTTTTGTCAAGCAATTCGCGCCGGTATATCGAAGGCAGCCACAACGGCGCACCGTGTTTTCGAAGATTATTTTGTAGGTTAAGACACACGCATAACGTTGCGCCCCCATCGTATATTCACGATGACCTCAATGCGATGGAGCGTTGCACCAACAGAAACAGGAGAAAAAACTTGAAGATACATTACGCGGGTTTAGGTTGCATATTGCATTACAAGGAAATACTTTCCAATAACTGTTCGAAGTGCAGGTGTAAGGCCACAGAAGACTTTCATAGTGTATTGAACTCTTATCGAAACTGCGACGATCGTGCGTTGGTATAGGCTTGAATAGATCGCAAATTAATGCACGTTGAGTACGTTCGCTCTCACAAATCTGCGGACAAGGAGGTATCGCATGTGAATGTGTGCCTAGAAACGGTGAGGCTGCAATAGCTCGTTAGTGAAGTGTTTGCCTAAATGGTTGGTTAGATGGGAAGTTGCACAGGAATCTGATGTGGCTATAATGGCATCGTGCAGAACAAATCGGGTTCGGCTCTGTTAGAACCATTGACCCAGAAGACCTTTTCGAGAAAACAGGCCTACTTGCATTTAACAGCATTTGTTTGGAATACGCTTTAAACGAGCTTTGGTGGCATAGTTAACTGTACCGCCTGTGATTCTGGGCAATCACTGAATCAATCGATTGAATTGAGGCCTATTTAGGTAGAAGTTGGGCAGGTGTATCATTCTGTAAATGGCGGTGGTAAGGGGAAACAAAAGGTTTTTCGGAAGATTCGTAAAAAAAATTGCAATTCTACTATCATGAACAGAGGGTATTAGCAGCAATTGATTGTTGAGTTTAAGAAGTGATTGAAAACGTGGGAGCATGAAGAACATATATAATTGTTTGCGAATTATCGAGAAGAGGTTAGATAAAAACGATAATGAGGCAAAAATATCATAAAAATATGTGTAATTACAACCGATTACAAATTCTCCATACAAAATTAGTTCAACGAAAAATGTGAGAGAATTTTCCCACACTGGGCGCTTATCAATTACTACGCACATTGTTCGTAATTTAATCGATATCTTGTCAGTTCTCATCGAGATCAAAGCTCTGATATCTATATCTTGCGAATATCATCGTATTTCATTGCCCTCTGTCATCTAACCAAGCAGTTCAAAGCACTGTGCAATTATCATTTCACATGCGATCGCCTAATTATCATCAATATAAAGGAGTTGATTGTAGAGCTCGCACTTAATGATGAGAATGACTAGTTGTTGGAGTATCTATTTGAAGGAGGAAAATTCACAAGTTTCCTAGATGAGACTAAGCATAGGTCACGATGCCACGTTGTCATCTTTACGGACGTGGAGTCGCACTCATTATTATAGCTCGTTACATGACTATGTAAATTATCCTGATATTATAGTTGGGCAACGACCATTTTCATTTTATCATCGTCAACCACAAAACTATCAACATCTTCATTGCTTGAGATATTTATACTAGTAGCGAAGTAATTCGCATGATTAAGGAAGAGTATGGCTTGTTGGAAGAGTATGGCTTGTGTATGTTATCTTCGTTAGTGCGACTGATGGACTAGGCAGTGATTTATGGGCCTGACTCACAAATTACAGTCTACGACGGATTGAAATGTATCTCATACATAGTCATAGTCAGTTAAATTGATGTTCGAATAATCGAAAGGAAGCTAGTGAATGCGATTTCTGGTATTTTTCAATGGTTTACTATTTTATAGCAAGGAAAATTAGACGCCATTTTCTGCTGCAATGACTTTTAAACTTATTGAACTGATCATTGAATTATGCGAATTGTAAATGCAAATCAATTGAACTTAATTCGAAACAATCGTTAAAACGAGGTTCAACCACTTGATTTGCGAATTCTTTGGACATAAAAAAGCTGCTCAAAATTTCAATATGTATGTGTATAAATGTAAATTTTAACCAAAAAACCGAAAAATTAAATTGATGCCTGAAAGTTTAATGTGCGAAAGTTTCCCTTGAATATTTCGATCTTTTCGAATTCCTTTCACATTCTCAGTCGACTTTTCGACTAATAACATCTTTTCAACTGAATATACATGCATATTGTTTCATATGATCTCTTCAACCAGAAATTTAGCTTTTGAATGCCAACATCATTATTTCGCAGTAGCATGTAACCCCTCTGAGTACATGCAATCTAGTATCTGATATTTGAAGAATTCGCTTTACTCAATCACATACATATGTCACTGGCAGCGCACAATTTCTCTGCGATGAGTGCTGTGAAAAAGCTAAGCATATTTTGAATTGAATTACGATAACGATATATGCTGGTGAAAAATTCAATTCGCTCTGTCTCTCGAATACAGATGCTGATCCATTCGTTTACTGTCCGGAGGCAATTGCTACAATATTGCGTATCCGATTCATTCATGCGCCGCGATAGATTCGCCAATTGCGCAAAGTCGGCAGTTGCAACGCTTCTGGGAAAATTGAAGTAATCCACTGTGCCAGATCTCAGCGCGGCTCAAATGCATAGACCAGACCCTGACCAACCTGTGAAACGTCGACGCAACAACGCACAATCGACGACGACGACGCAACAACATGCGTTACTTGGAGGATCTTCGACGATCGCCTCTGCAGAGCGGGCAAAAACCCGAGTTGTATAACTTCGACCTCATCGAGTGCTTCAATGGTAATGAAGATGGCATAACTGCAAAACGCGCATAGTGAATTATTCCTGGGCTAATTGGCAATGAATTTGCATACAGAGTGCATCGTTCCACGAAAGCATCCATTTATTGTTCGCAGCCAGACATCGTGTAGCTTTCATGACCCCAAATGAAATGATAGTTCGATCGACTGGCTACGACCTATGGCGACCGCCTAGGTACTTACTTATAGATTCAAAACAGAAGCAGCTGCAGCAGTTCGAACAATGGGACCATCCTGGCGAAATTTCACACTGATCTTGCTGCAACCAGATCTCGAGCTCGACCGCTTGGCATCATTAGCATCGAATTATGTTGGCTATCATCGCGCCAATCTAATGCTCTGCTGGCTCGCGTTGAATGGACTCATTAAATTCAGTGATACGCTAATTACGTTTGGAATTTATATGTAAGTGTGATGCTCGGTTAGCACAGCCATAGCATAGTTTGGATTCACAATTGTTAAGCACTCGTGAGAGATTTTTATTTGTGTAATTGATGGAAACATTGTGAGATTTGATTTTGATCTGGCGCCAAACTGTTACATTGTGATAAAACTAGGTAGAAATTTGATCAGAATGTATTTTGGATATTTATTTTTGAGAGAGATAACGTACACGAGCCTAAATAAAAATATAAAAATAAAATTAGGCCATAACTAATCTGACGTACACTTTGAACCGAAATTTCGAATTATTTATTCTTGTCTCTCTCTCTCTCTCTCTCTCTCTCTCTCTCTCTCTCTCTCTCTCACAAACCAGCTGATATCATATAAAGTCACAGTAATATTTATATAATAATATGTTATTTTCTGACTTTTCAACCTTTATTAACAGGATATATCCCCCAAATCGGGGTCAGCCAGATTAAATTTTCGAGCTTGGACTCTGTGTCAAATTACAAAGATAAGAGTATGACTTATCAAATAATCTAAATTTCAAATAAGTTTTTAATTATAAATAAGCTTAAACACAAATAGAAATGAATGAGTTCATCGGAACATAATTCTGTACACTCCAAATACATTTGTTTCAACTCCAATCCTGTGATAAAAAAGATTTGAGGATTTTGCCATTTGAATCATGTGGGCTTATTGAAACGATTTAAAAATTATTATCGTTGACAAGGCCTTTCTTTAACACCTAGGTGTCAGAACTCAACCATGCAACTGCGGGATTCCTAGTCAGCAAGAATGGGAAAATTTGCAGAGCCATAACAGACATACTGACTGTACATAACTATCTAAGGGGGCACATGTACCGAATCGATGTTGCACAGAATGTCATCCTGCCTACAAGAGGTTGACTCTGTGGATCATTTTTTTTGCGAGTGCTTAGCGTTTGCACGTCTCAGACATCAATAATTCTGCCGAGATGTGGCGCGCATACATAAGATAGCCTCTCTTCCCCTATCATTGATCTTGGTTTCGTCAAGAGATCTAGAAAACTATGGTTTGCTGAGGACATGAGTACAATCAGTTTTTTTTTTCTCTCCCCAAATACACACACACATAACACCTTAAGTGATATTTGTGTCACTTTGAAGCAGTAGTTTAGAAGCGCTTGTTAGTTTTTAAAAAGATCTTTCAGCAATTTTTAAAATGAGTGAAAGAGTTTGATGCATGCTGCCACGAAAAGTGAATTTTGACTTTTGTCAAGTGTTCTTTTTTATGGGTACAACTAGCTCAAAAAAGGAAGAAAATGCATCGATAACAATGGGGGAAGTTATTGTACAATGCCAAAAAAAAATCACTCAAATGGCGGTCGGGAATTAAGGTCATGTTTAAATTTTGTCTAGATTATGGATTTCTACAACCGCACTAAAAAATCGACGAGAATGCAATCAACTTGGAAAACTAAACAAACTAAACTTGTAAATTTCTGCATTCGCTGAACAGTTTTATTATTTTTGAAGTCCAACAATGGTAAACTAAGTTTTTTTTGCTGCTATTTTTATTGATGATTCTTTATTGTTGAAGAAATAGGCTCATTAAACCCACAAATGGTCCGGTGGAAATCGGCGGGTAGAAAATTTGCACGTTGAAACCTCTGACAAGTTTTATTTTTACTAGCCTGAGAGATACTCTGAAAAGATACTTCCGGCGAGAAGCTTAGCAGCAAAGAAGATTTTGAGATTATAGGGTCTAGTTTCGACATAGCCAAGAGTTTCGGTCGATCAATTTAAGGAGGTCATCGAAGGGGATCAGACCACCAGAGCTCCCCCAGACAGAGAGGCAAGAATTTTCTTTAACTGATTCGATGTGGCCAATATGCACCTGCTGATAAGATACCCAAATCAAGCATACTCAAGGATTGGTCTCACCAAATTACAATATAGAGTTTTTGTTAAATAAACACCATGGATCTCCGTTCGAAGCCTATCACAGTACTGTTGAAGCTTTTAAAATAAATTATATTTCATGAAAAGTCTATGCATCAAGGAAAAGCATGTGCAGCTTGTGCGTTTGACTTTTCGGTTTTAGATATGCGCAATGCTCCAACTATTTTGACAGTTTTGCCGTTTCTCATCGCATACCATTCGACTAGCCATGGAAATGGAGGCGGTCTGTGGCATGCCATATTTTATTACATGCCATAAATGGCAAGCTATATGGTATGTCATTTGCTTGGCCATCAGCCTGGCCATATTTTGACAGTTCTTGATATTCATAAAAACGTTGACCGTGGTCGTACTCCGTTTCTTATAAGCGAATTCTGAATTTACAGGGATTTTAAGATCTCGTTGAACAATCAAAATAGTCAACAGAACATGGAATGGTAAGAAATTGAAAGATGCGGAATTTTTGATAAATAAAATCAAATACTTGTTATTTTTTAAACAGAAATAATATGAATTTTGACGGATGAGTAAATAAATGAAACTGCAAATTGATGATCGGCTGATTTTTTGTTAATGACTTCTACCCTATCCCCCTTCGTAAACCCAGTAAATCATATAATAGTTTCACGTTCATCTGAAATTTCACCCGCTTATCAAAAAATGGATTTATCCTACACGCGGAGCTTTCATCATCAGCAGAATTCCTTCGCTCTCCACTTCAAATAACTTTTTAAGAGCATTCAACGCTCAGATGAAGCGCACGTCCTCGCCGTTCAGAGAGGCATTTTCGAAATGATATGGCATGCCATTGAGGTAAAAGTCTGGAACGCGCTTATTGATGTTTCCATTTTCAGATTTTTAATGTCCCAAGTCTTTTTGTCATGATTTTTCAAACAATACTGAACACACAAGTCAAAGAACAGTCAAAAATGTGAGGTAGGTTGTGGAATTTATTTATTTATTTATTTCACCAAACAAGGTATACAATTACTTATAAATAAAATAAACATAAAAATATAAATTGAAATTGCAAATTAAAATAACAAAACTAAACAAATAAATAACAGATAAAAATACACTGAATGCAATGCAAATAAATAAATTAACATTCTATTAACAAATATGACAGCAATATTACATGTAGGGCACAAAATTATTAAATACAAAAAGGGAATTAAATTAAATATTTTGCTAATCATGAAAAGGATACTAGGCCGGAAGACTAGAGAGGGTAGGATAAGAGAGCCTTGGTAACTCTGTTTCTAAAGGGCGCTTTCGAAATTGTGGGGGAATAGTGTTGGCTCATGCTGTTGAATATCTTACAGCATCTATTTATTGGACATATGCGGTGCTATGCCTATATTCAACTAGTATTTGTCGGGACCTAGTGACTCTCACGGGCTGGTTAAGCACAAATCTTTCCTGAATGTAGTCGACATTAACAGCGTCTCTAATGACATCGAAACTGAAGCAGGCAGATAACATTAATCTTCTGGATGCAGGTGGTGACAAATTTAGAAGTCTAAGGCGAGATTCATATGGCCGTAAATTGTTAAAGTCACAAGGATGGAAATACCTCTAAGAGCGAATAGTAAGAATTGCTTTTGAACAGATTCGAATCTGTGGCTGTGAATTTCGAAAACCGGGTTCCAGATAATGCAAGCATACTCAAGAAGGGGGCGAAGCACTACGCCGAAGTCTAATATATTGTTAACCCTACTAAGTGTCGTATTGCTTAAAAGATAAGTGTGATGTACGAGCGTACTTTTTCGAGAGAAGCTAATCACATGACATTTTGCGATATTGAGAGGTTGTTCATGCAACACCAATGATCCAGGGAATTTAGTTTTAGTTGAAAAAAGTTGGCATCTGATGGCGACTTTATAGTATGAAAAATTTTCAGATCGTCTGCATAGAGTAGATGGGGTACATAAGATAAAACTTCCGACAGGTCTGATATAAAAATGTTAAATAGCAAAGGGCCAAGATGGCTACCTTGAGGTACTCCAGAGTTGACATGAATTTTTTTAGAGATAATCCCTTGAAATTTCACATATTGTGAGCGGTTCTGGAGGTAAGAGCTAAGCCATCTAAGCAGAGAACCTGCAATTCCGAGCTGCTGCAGCTTGGAAATCAAAATGGAGTGGCTAACACGATCAAACGCTTTGCTGAAGTCAGTGTAGACTACGTCAATTAGCTGCTAGGAATCACCAGCCGCCAGCAGCTGATATTGACAAACTGTGATGTTGTCACCATATCCTAACCAATTGTTTACAGATTATTTTTCTTAATTATAGCTTTGATGAAATTTACTCGAATTTCTCCCCGAGGATGATCGTGATAGAAATGATTACTAATAATTCTTATTTAAACTTCTTTCTCACCGCTGACGGCGCATAAGATCGATTATGAGTCGCCAGATTACTACCTGACATCTTCATTTGCCACGATAGCCACTCTTTACCTGCACCAATTTCGAATGCTGTACTCGCAAAAACATACACTTCACTTACAGACTATCGCCATTTATTCAATTCGCTCGCAGCTTAAACCGATTTGGAGCAAAAAGCGAAAAGCAAGTTACTTCATTTATTAGCAAAAACCCAATCAGTCTTATCGCCGCACACGATTTTCGCTGTCCGTTCACAGCAAGCGATTGTTATTCCCGCAAAATAATTGCAAATTGTCGTAGTTTTGATTTGCTGCAGTAGTATGCAACAGCGGCCACATAGATTGGCAATTTGCTTAATGCTGTAATCTCCTGTTGTATTATGGTTGTTCGCAACGAAAACGAACTCGTTGCAGCAATTTGCAATTTTTAACCCTGTCTAGCGATTTTCGCAAATCATTTCACTACTACCAGTTGTTTACAGATGTTGCTTCGTACAAGCAAACACACACACACACACACACACATTTGATTGAAGAAGCATTATGTTCGTTGATTACTAGTAAAATCAACTTGGCACCCTGTAGATCATTAATTGCCACCCTGCAAACATGTTTGCAGAACAGATCACCATGCGTGATCTTTACATGAATGAATGAATGAACGAATTCAAGCAGTGAATGAGCGGAGTACCAGTGAATTTGAAGATAGCATTCGATTTGGGTCGAATCGAAGAATGGTGTAAACACACAAACACATCACACAATGCATCAACGTTTCATTGATCGCTTCGGATTATTATTAATCGAGTGTGCGCAAGGCATATTAAATTATCTAACAGACGTAGTTACAAACGATTCGATAATGAAGGTAATTTAGAACTTGTTGATACGGTATGAGTAAATATGCCTTGAAATTGACTTCTGTTACGGTTAAAATGTGTTAAATTTATGCAGTATTTCGTTTGGGTTTCTAGTGAAAACTGAAAATAACATCATTTTGAACGGGATGAATTTGGGAATTGTCAGAAACCAACTAAATATGTTAAGCTTTGTTTATTAACAGTCTGATTATTCCAATATCTTTAAGTTTGTATAAATCGACAATGATTTTGTCAGTGCTGCCATTTATTTTTTTGAAATAATGCTAGATTCAATTTTATTTAATGCTAAATAATGCTAGATCTTGTAAAATTATAATGCTAAATGATGCTTTCTTATTTAATTGAAATAAACATGGTTCAATATGAAAACAATATGTATATTTATATGAGGGTTGATCAATAAGCACTGATAATCGGTTAAATCCAGTTCGAATAAAATTAAAAAAAAAAAATTTTTTTACTGCTACGAAGTTGAAGAGAGAACATCAAAATGGGGAAAAACGAAAATAAAGCTGTCATTAAGTACCTCTGTTTGAAAAAACTGTCTACCAGAGGCATACACGGCGACATGGTGGAAACATTAGGGGACTCTGTTCCTCCATATTCCACCGTTGCACGCTAGGCTAAGGAGTTTAAGCTGGGAAGAACATCCACTGAAGATGAACACCGCGAAGGACGTCCACCCATATCCCTCACTGAAGACAACGTAAAAAAAGGCGACGATGTCGTGTTGGCAGATCAAAGAGTGACCCTCAGACATGTAGCTGAGGTCACAGGGATCTCATATGGTAGTGTGCGAAAAATCTTTGCCAACAAATTACATATGAAGAAGGTCTCTGCGCGTTGGGTACCAAGAATGTTAACGGACGAGCATAAGAAGAAACGAGTCGACATTTCAAGGACGAATCTCGAAAAGTTCCAGGCAGATCTGGAGAAGTTTTTGTCACGTTTCATGACCGTAGACGAGACATAGATCCACCATTTTGATCCAGAAACCAAAATACAATCGATGACCTAGAAGCGACCCTCTTCATTGACGCCGAAGTAATTCAAACGTGTCAAGTTCGGCAGGAAAGGTTATGGCATCAGTTTTTTGGGACGCTGAAAATTTTTTTTTGCGGAATATTTGGAAAAGGGGGCTACTATATCAGGCTCTTACTAAGATGAGCAAATAAGAAGATTGCGAAAGGTGATGAAAGAGAAAAGAAAAACTGCGAGCCGGAGTTCTGTTTTTTCAAAATAACGCACCGGCTCACAAGGCTGCAGTTGCGATGGATGCAATTAAAGAAACAGGATTCGAGCTGCTTGAACACCCACCCTATTGGCCAGATCTAGCTCTCAGTGGCTTCTACCTCTTTCCTCGGCTCAAACAACACCTTCGGAGTAAGAAATTTGAAGATGATACGCTGAGAAAACACATGGCGCCAGACGCCATAATTTATAGACTTCTGGCGCCATGTACATAGTCGATTTAGGGATTGTGATAAAATATAGCGCCACACGCCATAATACATGGCGAAAAGTACATAGGCCTACACGCCATGTACTATAGTCCTCCACGCCATGTACATGGCGTATCGGACTATATTACATGGCGTGGAGGACTATAGCACATGGCGTGGAGAACTATAGTGCATGGCGCGGAGAGCTATACTGTATGGCGTGGAGGACTATACTGTATGGCGTGGAGGACTATACTGTATGGCGTGGAGGACTATACTGTATGGCGTGGAGGACTATACTGTATGGCGTGGAGGACTATACTGTATGGCGTGGAGGACTATACTGCATGGCGTGGAGGAATATACTGTATGGCGTGGAGGACTATAGTACATGGCGTGGAGGACTATAGTACATTGAAGAAGCAAATCAGTCAAAACAGTGCTACTTAGCATAAATGAGCACACGGAGAAGTCACTTGCTTGCAACAAACAGACGCTGGCTGCTTTTAGAGCCACCGAAGGAGCCATTCAATAATATGCGCCCTTAGCCGATTGAGAATGTTCTCGATCTATCGACGATACTCCAGTATCACTTGCTGACATTTATAGATCCCCTCACACAGTATGGCTGCGAGTTATAATTGTAGTGCCATGAGCCATATTACATGGCTCATGGCACTATGTAATATGGCGTGTGGCGCTATAATTTCTGCGCCATGTAATTATGGCGCTGGGAGCTATAATGCATGGCTCAGGGTACTATATACATAGCGTGTGGCACCATAAATGCTGCGCCATGTAACATGGGACCACGCGCTATGTAGACTCTGAGATTATGGCGCTGGGAGCCATATTTCATGGCTCAGAGTACTATGTACATGGCGTATGGGACCATAAATAATGCGCTATGTTACATAGCTCTGGGCGCTATGTGGATTTTTTTCAGTGTAGGAAAGTGATGGCCGCTATTGAGGCATTTTGGAAGAGTCCAGATAAATAATTTTTTTCTTAGGGTATCCTGGGTTTGGAAAAAAGATGGACTAAATGTATTAACTTGTTAGAAGACTATGTTGAAAAATATATACATCTTTTACGTTTAATCACCTTGGTTTATATTCATTTCTTATTTATCAACCCTTGTATGTATAACAAAAACAAATTAGAAGTTTAAAATTTACATCTCAAAATGATTCTATATCTATTACAGACATATCAGTTATATCCAAATCTTCTTCTCTTGTGTAAAGCTCATTTCTACCAATATTTTTCAAAACATCGTTTGGAATCTCACAATCAAAACAGCAACAATTGTTTATTTTTAAGTGAAGAAAAAGTATTAGTGTCGGATAACGAAGATTTTTCTCCAGCGTTATCCGTGCTGAAGTGGATGGGACCACTTCACTGATTTTTAGCATCATCACAATTTAATTGAACGTTACCATATTTCAAGCAATATAGTCTACCTTATAATCTTTATAGTGTAGACTTTATAATGACTATCATTATTTCAAAATCAGATAGCTATCACTTCTGGTTGTCACTTTTAAGAAAATACCATGAGCGCGTTTTTGCATTTTTCATGAATTTCCGCCACCACATAATTCAGGAAGTTTCCTTTCATGAACGCAACTGAAAGTACACCAATATTGTTGAGAAAAGTTTGATGGGCGGGATTGTAAATAGATGAGTGCCAGATTATTCCGAAATCTAATTTTAAATGCTAAAAATAATGCTAGATGCTAACTCCGAATTTCGAATGCCGTTTTGGAAAAAATAATGCTAGATCTAGCATTCAAAATGCTAAAATGGCAGCACTGGATTTTGTTATTCAAAATGTGCTGAGTTGATGGCAATTCTGGAATCAACTGCATAGCCGAACACTTGCAGATGTACATTTTCTCTATAAATTGTGAATGGACCATGATATGAGCTTTTACTATCTTCGACGTATTTATCATTTGAGTGAAAAAATAGCAAACAAAAGTAATCCGTTACGATAAAATTAATAAAAATTTAGATAAAAGCTAATTTTGACCTCACAGCCAAAATGATGTGAAATGGTTTTTCTTAGAAAAAGTACCGCTAATTCCAATAACTCGTTTGTGAGGAAAGAATGTCGCATTGCAGAAATGATGATTATCAGTCAGACCTTGGTTTTTGAACGAAATCATTATACTGTAAAGAACAATACGACATTTAATTTGCGATGGATCGTCACACTTCTATTGAAGAGCGATAGTTAATAATAAACCATTTCGAGGACGACAAATCTAAAAAAAAAAAAAAATCCCTGAGATTGTTAAAAGGAGTGCTTCAACGGTGCAGTATATTATTGAACATTTTGTGCGCGAAAATCGTGCAGGAAATCGAGTCAAAAAAGCTCACAGCCAATTTTTTGCTGAAACGGATTGCCGTTGGATCGTGAGACAGTCAAAAAAGGATCCTAAATTGCGTGCTCCCAAATGGGCAGGACTCTCGGCAAAAAGAGCAACCCGCACACTACAAGGAGGATACTCAGGAATGCCAATTTAAATGGTAGAGCTGCCCGGAATAAACCTTTCATCAATCGCAAAAACAGATTGCGCAGTATTGACTACGCTCGTGAACATCTGAGAAAGGATACACTGCCTTTTGGAAATTTATCTTTTTCGTCATTTTCTCTGATGAAAGCAAATTTAATTTATTTGGATCTGACGGGCAATAATACGTCTAGAGGTAACCAAATACGGAGCTCAAACTAAAACATTTAGGGGCCACTGTGAAACACGGAGCTGGACATGTTATGATATGGGCATGTATGTCGCAAGCAGGGGTCGGAAATCTGGCTTTCATGGATGGTATCATGGACAAACACCAGTATTTGAATGTTTTGAAAGGAAACTTAGTGCAAACTGTAGAAAAATTGAATATAAGGGATAATTTTCAATTTTATTGCCCGCATATTATTCACACACCTTCACAGTCTCCGCACTTAAATGTTATAGAGAATTTGCGGTCAGAGTTGTAGAAAGGCATCAGAAAACACACAATTAACAACAGACAAGACCTTAAAAGAGCTTTGCAGGAAGAGTGGAACCAAATTCAGCCATAGTATACAAAATCTTTAATGGAATCGATTGAACGCGGTTCTTAAGCAGAAAGGCTATCCCACAAAATACACGAAATATTTTTTTTTAAATTTTATAAGATATTAACAGCTTGATACAATTTTTTTTTTTGCTAGGAAAAACCATTTCACATCATTTTGGCTGTGAGGCCAAAATCAGCACTTTTCTGGATTTTTATTACTTATTTTCGTAATGCATTATGTTTTTTGCTATTTTTTCACTTAAATGGTAAATAAACATTAAATTTGCAATTCGTCATAACTTTTTTTCTTTATTTCATTCAGAAGCTGACAGATATTGATATTTTTTCATAAGGTACTAGGCCACATCATTTTGGCTGTCACTCATTGTATGTGACTATGTCAAATAGTTACGATTGCAATTGTATTTGCTCAGAAAAATTAAAAGCAGTGGTTGATATTAATTGAAAGAAAATAGTAACATATAAGATTATCTTCGGAAATGTTTAAAAAAAATGAAAAAGTAACTGAAATAGGTGTGGAGTACTGATATAAAAAAATTGACAGAATTTATGCTTAATGTATGATAGTGTGTTTAAACAACAACGAGATTGTCAAAGAAATTTTAGGAATTGGCCTTTGGATGCTAAAGCGTTAGGATTTCTGACCTAATTTAATGCAAATATAAAACCTTACAAAAATATTTATTTCAAAATTTTCCACACTTTTTATGCCAAATATTCTTCTCGAGATCACTCACTGCGCTTCTCAAACTTCCCTGTATAAATCTGTTATACATTTTGTAGTGAACAAACTTTCGGTTATGGCCCATATTTTTCACTGTTAATTTTATCAAAATTCATAGACCTATCTAGATGCCTTTGTGTATATTCTTCATTCAACGAAAAGTCCGTGAAAAATGCGGTCGGATACAATTACTCTTCGCTCAATAGTCGAACAAAAAAATATTCAAAATATTCAAAGAAGGCATTATTAACAAATGGGGGCTCGTCTTGAATGAAGATAATCCCGTTGGAATCATCTTTTTTTCGTACATGAATTTCATATCTGAGATTATCAAACGCGTTTGTTTGTTACTAGCTTTACTTAGATATAGAATAGACGAATGCGTTCAGTCAGTACACATTGGGGCTTTTTCTCGTAGCTTGTTTTGAAGTCTAGAGCAAGGCCTATCAATAAGAACAATATATATATATATATATATATATATATATATATATATATATATATATATATATATATATATAGTTTGAGCTGGTAACGAAAGTGGTTGAAAAATTCCCGTGAACTTCTTTTGGCGTGATGAGCGCATGTATACTTTTTCCGTTGCTGTATCTTTTCAAAAGAGACACGTGATGAGTACTTAAAATTAGGTCTTAAAGATTAATGTTGGATGTGATGATCCGTTGGTGGGATTTTAGTTTTGAGAGATGATAGGCATTTTGATGTTATATTTAAAAAGAAATGTAGCGTGGTGGATGATAATTTGAAACCAAAGTGTCATAAGGTGTGACAAGTATTTTAAAGAGAAGAAAACCAAAGAATCAAATCGATTGAAAGAATCAAATCGTTTTGTAGTACAACAACAATTTAAAGTCACCTTTACGTTCGGTTTATCTGAAATGCGTGAGGTATCAGCTGGCTTTTTTTT
The DNA here is from genome assembly GCA_947369275.1 of Nemotelus nigrinus. Lineage (NCBI taxonomy): Eukaryota > Metazoa > Arthropoda > Insecta > Diptera > Stratiomyidae > Nemotelus > Nemotelus nigrinus. Next base: position 3,816,896 of record OX376374.1, read on the forward strand.
ACCTCCAATATGTTAAACGCATAAGTGACATACTTTTTCAAAATTATGTCACCGTGCTGATGACATGTATAAGTTACCTTGCCAGTGATTACCAAATCTAGGTCATATACCAACTATCATTATTTATTGATATTCCTGTTATGGCCATCCAAACGTATTTCTAGTCTGACTTACCTATAAGAGAATAAAAAATAAACACAGTTAATTTTTTTCTTGATAATTTATAACTTATTTTAGTTTTATATTAGTTTATGTGGAAAATTTAAAAAATTCTTAATTTAGTTTTGCTTTAGGAGGTAACGATACATTTATTCGCAAACTAAACATAACAAGAGAATATGTTTTTTAATGAAGGAGAAATACGATGGTAGCAAACCCAAAGTTAAAAACCAAAAAAGAACATAACAAACATTAAGCTGTTAACTGGGGAATAAACTTTTGTTCAACTTGTTTCACAATCAGGGATTTTTTTTACATATCAACACAAAGATTTAATGAATATCACTCATGGTTGCGTTACTCGTTCGAGCTGAAATTTTCAGGACATATTAATGTTTAAATAATAGAAGTGGGTCGGAATCAAGATCAAATTAAAATACTATTAACCCTTTGGCGGTGGTGGGGATTTTAGTGAATCATAAGGTACTTCTGCATGTATTGCAAAATTTCCAATCGTGATAACTTCTGATAGAGCCATCCCATCCTTACGAAATTCACAGGACATTTTGATGTATTTAAAAATTTAATTTGTGTGATTATGTTATGTGGACATATAGGGTATATGGTTACTATTCCGGTAACCCTGTAGATAAGGCAGGCAAGTAACATTAAATCCTACAAACCGTCTGACAAATTTTTGATTTTGAGGAAAAAATACACACGCCATCTTGAAAAAACGATCATCCAAACAAAAGCTATTTGCCCTATAATTACTGATGCAGGTATTCAATAGGAATAAAATGCATGCAGTAGGTTAACTTTGATGTAGAGCAAGTCTGGTAGAATTTTGGTTGCAATATTAGTTAAGGGTTGCCGGCCGCAAAATAACCAATTTACACTTAAGGTAGGTATTTCATGTTCAGAAAACGTATATTATGTTGTCTATGAACTCTGTGGCAATACATTAATTCTGTGGTGATTTTTCCAGCAAGCCTAATTTTAACTATGACTGATGTACGATATAGTGAATATGTACGATATAGTGAAATAGTACCTACTTCACGAAAAATGTTTATTACAAAATTGACTATAATTCAAAATCAAAAAATCAGACAGCTCAATTTTAACGAATATTTTCACAAATTGTTTATCCAACTTCATTTTATGAATCTAAAATGCATCAAATCGTGTTTCAAAGATTTAGTCGCATGTGCCGTAGTTTTTATAGATATATAAGTCGTGGCAGTATCCAGAAAAACGATATACATTATTCGCGCCCAACGTGGGACAAAAAATTGTCAAGTTTGGATTTTTTAGTTTAACAATTTGTCCAGTATGAATAAAAACGTTTAAACCTAATCTCATCCATCTATTTCTTTTGTCTAATCTTTAATCTTTTACTTTTGCCCGCATAAGGCTTTTAGAGTCATTAATTCGTGGTGCGATCGCAATGAAGCGTGAAGAAACTAATGTAATTACTTAACAATATGGAACCATATATTGAGGATAAAAAACATAAGAACAAACAGTGACAAGAAAATCCAAATTTTGGAAAAGTTTTAGTTTGTCCTTAATCGCACCAGTAATATTTCAACCAGCCGAAGCCACTGGAGTACAATGATGTGTATGGGCTGTTGAGCGAAGGCTTTACGAGCCGATTAGGTCAACGAAGCTGGTCAAGAAACGCTTTCTTACAAAAAGAATGAGAAAACAATGCTTAAAATGGGCGCTAAAACACCGAAATTGGACAGTTGCAGAATGGAAAATTAGTTTCCTTTTAAAATGATATTAAATTTAACCTAATAGAAAATGACAGAGCAGCCACAACCTGATGGAAGAAAAGCGAATGCTATTATGATGATGCACATTTTTTTAATTTTCAACTTCCCTAGATGTATATAAATTATTGGGAGCAGAAACTGGTTCGATCCGTTTTGTTTTTGTGGTCAATGTATTTCAGAGCAAAATGAATGAACAGATTAATCATTGTCTGTCGCTGGCTACTACTTTTTCCTACATCTCAGGAATTTTTTAATTCCATCTCCAAAAAATGTGACGTCTTTTTGAGACGATCCAAGTTCGTGTAGTATTTTTTCATCTTGGAATTGTCGTAGAATATCCATTTTTCATCCCCAGTAAAAGTCCGATGCAAAATAAAACCTTTCTTTGTTGCTTTTGAATCAAAAAATTGCCAGTTCATAAGGTGCACAATTTCATTTCTTTAAAATAATTTCCAGATGTTTCAATCGTGCGGAAACTGCTTGTCAAGTCTTTCCCAATGATTTAGCAAGCTCCTGTTGCGTTTGAATCGGATCTTCATCGTGTAATGACCCCAATTTTTTGCCTTTGAATTATTTTGGCTGTCCAAAGCGTGGCTTGTCTCAAGTTTTGGAATCACTATTCTTGAACCTTTGAAAGCATTCCCTATATTTTTTTTCTAACTAAAGCAGAAAACTGAAGCCTCTTACAAATGCTGCCTAGTTTTGACAGAAATTAGTTAATTTTGACAAAATTTGACAGTAAAATGGAAGTTTTTGTCTGAAACTGAAAGTAATATAAACTGGTTAAAATTAAGAAATTTAATATCTCAGAAACTACCGAAATCAGCTGAACTATTATTATAACCATAACCATTCTCAGCAGCTAGAGATATTTTTTGAAAACGGATAAAACTAATTTTTTTTGATAAAAAAAAATTTGGAATTTCTATTTTCCGCAGTAAGTTCTGCTCTAAAATGGTCATTTGACACATTTTCACTTACACCCAGCAAAATATGTTTAAAATATGATAAGACTCCACTGAATGTAAATATCAGAATAACAGATGAAATTTGCGAAATACAGAGACAACTATAACTTTTGACTGATAACTTTCATATTCAATGATACCATTTTCATAGCAATTTCATCATACACACATGCCGCTGGCAATTTAAATCATCATCGTTTCCCTTCACCGGTCGCGTTTCGTTTTCATTTAATTTCATTTTCCATGCGATTTTCACAATTCAGAAATTTATTAGTGCCATTATTTGCAACGATTAAGTTTTCCGCTGAAGACGAGCATAACTATCGCTGGCAAGCGAATGGACAAATGTCCACTCGACTTTCATTGCACTTAGCCGTTTTGAATGGACATTTGAATGGGTAATAATATGCCACCAGTATTTTTATCAGCAATAAGACACTGGATTAGTGCATTTCTTCTTTGTGCAATGAATGGAAATGGATAGTGTGGCAGATAGAATGGATAATAACGCCATGCAAAAATGAATCTACCAGCATCAGTAGCCGATTCCACATTGACTTAGAGAATGTTTTCGGTGGTTGCGGTAATTTCAATTGAGTTGTCTTTATTATAACTGGTCTCGTGTTTCCTCTCCTCCGAAGAAAGTGCATCTTTGGTATATATTTTCAAATGCCAAACGTATTTTACGGCCAACTACTCCTAGCCAACGCAGTTCTTATTTTGGGTCACCAGATATTATTCTTTTGTAATATCTATTTTAAATTTCTAACGAATAAGCGTACGCTCTCAAAGTATGATGCAGCATGCTAAATATTTCCCGAATGAAATTTTCTTAGCAGCCACAGCTGCTTACATGCAAAATTTCTTCAGTACTTCTCCCTATAATCCAATATACATATCTTCACACCAAAAGCTTTCACAAAAAAATACGACAAAAAGTCAATTCGTTGCAATTAGCACAGAAAACAATTGATGCGTAAAAATGAACTTACATACATACAACACATTCACCGATTCATCGATTGTTCCGAAAGAAAAGTTTCACTGGAATGCACACATGCAATCGACACTGCAATTTTTTGTGTGCACACGAATTCTCCACAGTTACAATATTTTCAGTGGAGCATGCGACAATAATTGCAATTTTCATTTTCAATTTTCGCGTGAAAAAGCCTTTCGCAGTCAAAATGACTGGATTCACTGCTGTTGCATCTGAAAGTGTATCTTCTTCGGAAAATGCAACTCACACGTATACCCAGAAACCTACTTAACCGTTAAGTGCACTTACTTTTCCTAGGCGCGTAGTCCAAGTCAAACCTAGGTCGCGGAACAAAACTCTCTCGCACCTGCCTGTTTGCGATAGCAAGCGCCACGCCAATCCTGCCTGTCATACCGTTCCGCATCGCGGCGTCGGTCCCGTATCGATGTGATTGCAGTGGTGCAGTGCGCCGAATGCATCTGAGAAAAACACTCTCGACAATAATATGCTATTAATAAACTATTAACGTGTTGGCGTCATACTTTGCATTGCATGGGTACTTATCGCATCGAAAGTATGCAATTCGAAGCAAAAACCACGGCGGTTTCTTTTGCGAAATTTATTGCTTCTTTCGCGACTGTGATAGCGGCGGCGAGGAGGCAATGTTTTTGTTGCGAATCTGCCAAGAGGCAATAGTGCACGCGGCAAACTGGATGGGAACGGCTCCCCCTAATTGACTGTGACCTTCTTAACGGCTCGATAGATTTTTCACACATCGTCTGTGCGATAATGCGTTGTATCTAGTTGATTGCTTACTATTATCTGCGCGAGGTATAATTAGGCTGTTAGTCGGAGAGTATGTATGTAGGTGCAACAACGATTTCTGACCAATTTCCACGGAGAATGTGTTATTTTCACAACACAATGCACGTAACTAATAAGGTGTGGAGTTGTTGATTGCTTCACATGGTTTGTTTTAGGAGGTGTGATGGATTGCATGTGTCTATGATGGTTTTGATTTTTTTTTCGCGCCGGATGATTTAATTTAAATAAATATTCGTTAGGAGAGAAATGAAGATGTATTTGTTCTGTAGAACGTTAGACAGTTTGTGTAAACAAACTAGTTTTGAGGGGCTTTCTATATTTTATTTATTTATTTAAATCTATTTTAACAAACTACTAAAGCTAAAAATAGATTTTAAAAAAAGTAACAAATAAATAAATAAATACATAAATAATGAGTGGTAAAAAATGTTTTGAAAAAATGGATACTTAATAAGTAAGCACATTGGGAGCGAAAGAAAATTCATTTTTTGATTCCATGTGCCAATCCAATCTACTCTCTCTAGCGGCAATAGCTCCCAACTTCAACCTACTTTAAACTCTCTGAATACACGTATTGCTAGCAAACAGGCAGATGTTGTCAGCTGTGCACAGTTTGTACAAAATGGTTGACAGGAGATATCCTTGAGGTACTCCAGCTGCTATGGGACACTTCGAGAGATAATTTAATTCCCTATATTGACTAAGAAAGATCCGTTTTGTAAAAAGGATCTTATGAGTTGGGTCAATGAGAATGGTATGTTAAGGTCATTTAGTTTGACAATAAGCCCAGCATACCAAACTTTGTTGAATGCCTTCGTAACATCAGACATGACTCTCCCTATAGATTTTCTTTCGTTTAGACCAGGTATTATGTGTTGCACTACACGAGATAATTGGAACTCAGTAGAGTGCTGTTAAAACCAGAGCGTTCTAGGGACAAGCAGTTGTTTTGAGTAACAATTTCTAATATTTACTCTGCACGTTTGGCCATGGATGAGAGTACGCTGGTGGGTCGCTCGTTTTTCAGAAAAGTTAAATCTTTGCCGGGCGTGAGGATAACGATGATGTTGGTAAGTTTCCAAAAACTGGCATCATTTCACACATTCTGAAGGAAATTTTTCTGGTAGATGGAAAACACAGAGATTGGTGGCTTCATCTGGCCCTGGAGATTTTTCTTTGAGATTTTTTTACCGGAACTGTTATTTCTTCAAGTGATAGCATAATATTTGATGCAGTCTGCTCAATACGATCTTCTTTTCCAAGGGCGTCACCTGAGCAGTTGTTCTTCTGAAGTTGGAGCTCTAAACTAAAGGCAAATGCCTCGGCTTTGTCTGATTAGCTGCATGAACGGATGACATGATCAGCTTGTTTTCCATCCTGAAGACGGACAGCCTCCATAATGAACCATTTTCAGGACCAAGACTGCACCTGGCTTGTCTTGGGATTTGGTTTCTTTTCATTATCAAGGTTTTGAGTGAATATGATTAGCATTCAAGGGAGTTTTGAACGTGCAGTTCTCTTTTACTTCGGAGATTTTGTCAGTAAGGAGCTGTATAGATTCCTCCAGGTTAGACTGTAATCAGTGCTTGAAAAATATTTTCGGCTGGTAGTACGTGCAGCACTGAACCTTAAGCTCGGAAAATATCTTTGCGATCAGCCATTGATCGTTTGACGATTTTGGCATAAATTGATTTGAATGCCAAGGTACACCCGTTTTGCTGAGTTGAAGTTAGCATTTCTTTGCTTTAGAACTCGTGCTTTAGAACAGTATTCATGTTGGCGAAGTATTATTGGGACTGTGTTTGGGATAGTCTCGGGATTTTTTTCTTGAGAACAAATGTGGGGGGTTGAGAAGAAATGTGGGCGGCTGTGGCCGAGTAGTTTTCAACGAAGTCAAAATTTGAGGAGTGTTATAATTTTTCTGGGAATGAAATTCTGATGATTTGGCATTCAGAGCAAAGGATGTCACTTTATTATTATTTTGCATTGTCCATTTAGGACTACCTATGGGGACTTCCGTATCCGGTTCTGGGTTTTCTAATGTAACCGACATATATGTCTTCTAAACTGGAAGATTGATCAGACCCTGATATGCTGGCTTCTTCAGCATTATCGGAAGACTCCGCCTCTCAGAAAGAGCTTTGAAGGCTCTTTCTCTTCTTATTTTTGCGAAGGAGCAATATTTTTTCTGCATTTTAGCACTTAGTTTTTGTAAGTAATTCATTGTTTTTCTTGGCTAGCGATTCATTGAGGTGGCATTGCTCACCCAGTTCAACTTGGATCTTTTTAAGCTCTTCTAGGAGTCTATACGTTTTTTCATTAATTTGGCGTTGAATATCAAAATTATTATTTTCCTGTGCTCTTTTTCGTAGACTTATTGTCATTGGCTTTTGAGTTCAATTTCTGTGAAAGTTGCAAATCTAACTGCTGTCAAACTTTACAAACGCTCCAAATCAACTTGATTTTCGCAAGTGAACTGATGCGCTATATTTTTCAAAGCAAATTAATCTACACAAGAAAAATGCCTCTAAAAAGTATTTCAGGAATAAAATTGAATTCGCTGAGTGAATTCGATGAAAATAGGCAAAAGTGGCTTTGCAGTGAAAAGTTGTTCAAACCAATTTAATTCTCGTCCTGTTAGAATACCTTTTCACAAGGAAGTCATGTTATGCAATCAGTGAATAGGTTCTATAGTCAACCGCAGATCATGTACTAAACGTTGAAATTTAATTCGTAAAAGTTAAAAGAAATTTTACTGCATTCTGCCTGAGACTATTCACTACGCGATAGCCCCCATCCAACTCTGCGAACAACTTCCGTTAGTTTGACTGTAAATAACCTTGTTAAAGTTCACTGATCTTTAAGTTTATCTAGACGTCAGCCGGCTCTTAATTTTAGCCCTAAGGTGTGACCATAGGGCCTTCATATTACATTCATCATCAACAAAAACGAAAAGAAATTAGACTGCTGGTAATTATTTTACTAACAAAAATAACAAATTCATTTCTTTCAAGTTCATTCAAGGGTATTCAACGGCATCTTTTCACTTCCTTTGATTAAAAATTCACTGGAAAAGTGGAAAATGAATACTCCACACTTAATGACATGCCATTAAACACATCGAAGTAAATTCACTTTAGCTGACCCGAAAAACAAATAAATCAAACTCTTCCCTCTATATGTAGGACAAAGTATAAATCTTTAATGTCGTAGTCGTAATGCGGTTGCATCGACTCACACTGTCTTTGAAATCATCTCGGCCAGTCACGTTGCGGTTGCAGCTACAAATTAACGCTTATCTGCCTCGGAGGAACGTGCGCTGAATAAGTCAGTTGCCGGCGTTTAGCCTTGACCGGTAATTATCTACATGTTAAAACCCACTTGCTTCCAACTTAACTGCTCTCGAACGTTTGCCTTCATCTGCAACTCGACCGCGCAATGGAGTTTAACAGTTATAAACATACTTTGGCTCGGCATCAGAACGAATAAACTCCGAGATCATAGTCCCGAGTAGACTCATAGCTTAATTAACATGACAACTTTTCAACTTTGAGATACAATTTGTATCTGCACTTAGTAGCTTTTTGCTGTTTTAGCATGTTTTTCACTTCCATAATTTTCTAAGGGTTGAAGGTTAACTACACACATCAGGGCACGCTAACTTTGTGTGTTCGCAAACTTACAACGAGTGTCATAACATATTATTCGAGATGACAATGAAAAATCTCAGTTACGTGGCAGATTTGAACAAAAATCGTATAGTATTCAGAGTAACAATTATGCTCGCATGCAATGTGGATGTAAATGATATGCCGACGCCACGCGAACAAACGTAATAAAAAATGAAGCTTATGCAAAAAAAGCACTACGTAAATTCATTGGACGTTGGCGCTGATGAAGATCTTTAGAGCGGAACCTATCAGAGTGACAATAAATGTTAATATTTTCAAATATTTTTTTTTGTTTTTCTGTCGTTTTCGGTAACATGAAGTCGAGCAGGAGTGATAAGGTAATTTTCTATGTTTAGCATTTCGTGCTTTTGTTTCATTTTTTTTACGCAAAAATTGTTATGATGATTTAAATGCCTCGACATTTAAAATGAATGATAATCAAGATTGATATGATGGATACTATCATAATCGATGGCTTTAAATTTTCATAAGAAAATATTATCATTTCAATGTTGCTGTTGTTGTTTTTTTTATTGTTATGATGCTAGTTTCGGCTATAAATAAATGTTTGAGCTAAGCTACTGGAGTTTGGAACAAATGAGCTAAAACGAACGGAAATGTCTGATGCGATAATTTATTTATCAAATTTTTCTTTTTTGCAGATAAGCCTTCAACTGGTTTCTTATCTAATTAGGTGTTATGTAGAGCGAGAGTTTGATTGATTAGACTGATAGCGTAACATGCACAGTGCAATCGTGATATTGAGTTCGATTTAAGTTGTTTAAATAACACTCCTAGTGTTCGAATCTCTGATTTCTTTTATGAATAATGGATTTGATTGTGAGCATATCGAATGCATTTTTTGAGCTCAATTAATTGGAATATAGATTTCATAACAAAGTTATCTCTGTAAAAATCTACAAGTTCGAGAAAAAAAAAGATAATTGGGATTTTTTTTAATTGGGTTGTAACATATAATGCCTAGCTGATCTATACGGCTAAGTTAGGACAGTGGCAATAGCTCTTTTCACTTGTTTTAAAATAAGTCATTTTCTTTTCTCTGCTTTATGTTGACAATAATATCTCACTTCCGCGAAATATACGCTGGCATTCAAAGTATTTTAATGAGGACCAATATCAGCCCACTTTTATCAATTCTAATATTTTATACTTTCTAGCATGTAAATATATATAAACACACGCATACACTTAAAAATATAAAAAACAAAAAGGAGAAATGACAGCGCAGGCTATCATAAAATGTTTATTGTGCTTGCGATTGCACTTGTTACACTCCACTCAAATATGCTTACCAGATAAGGAGCAGTATATGTATGTGATTTGATATTGTTTATGATTAAACTAACTTTCTTTTTGATTGGATAATGTAAGTACTTTGACATCGCCCCGCGAAGATAGCAGTGCAGCGGCGGCTCACGAATGCGCTGTTCACCTACACAGGCCACCCGACGAACAGAAGGGGTTAGACTTAAGACCTAGGTTAAGATTTAGGTCTAATTAGGCTAAGTTAGCTATAATTAGGTATAAGCTAGATAGTATTTTTAGCGTAAGGTAGTTTTTAAGAAAAGCATTGTCAGGGCAATCCCAGCTGCTGTACAGGCTGGGTAATATCATTAAAGTGTAAGGAGATAAAAATTGTGATTAAATAAAAATAAATAGAAAAAAAAACCAACCAGAGCCAGCAGGCTAAAATAGTATAGCCGCTAGGTTGTAAGTTTTTCTTGTTAATTAAACTTTAAGTTAGGCTAAGAATGTACGATTAATTTAAAATAAAATATTTTTCAATTCAATTCAAAAAAGTACTTTGACATTTTCATCATTTTCCTTAGCTTTTCCTTCCCTTATTTGACTCCCCTATAGGTTTCGGAAACTTGATCTGCTACATCCGGCTGCCATCGAATTCTTAAGAAATTCGCAACCGATGACCACATTGGGCGCATTTAGAGTAATATTATTTAATAAGCTAATGTTATCAAGCAGCTATATTTATTACAAACTAATATCAAAATCAATGTTTTTAAACAAAATTCATGCTTGTTAGTTTCATTGAACTAAGAATTTGTGTCAGCTTAGGTGAAGGTCAACTAATTTGAATAGTGCAAAGCAATTGAAAATTCTGATAAATTCCCAGGAAAGTATCTCTTTGAGAACATTATAACAATAAAAAAGTTTTCGAGTCGACCATTTGTACTATATAATTGCTTTAAGATACATATTGGCTTTGAAATATAATCCTGCTTTTTATAAGTAAAGCACCAGACGTTAATTCCGAACATAAAATAATATCTCTCGTTAAATCGGATAGAATTAATTTTGGTCTATTAAGCTAAGGTGCAGACCAAAATAGAATGAATCAACACAACAAATTAACGGGCAAACAATGTAGGAAACTGATCAAATCAATTATATATGAACTTCTTTGCATATGTAGATCTTTCAACGATGGTTTTCTCTAGCTTTTATTCTCCATCGGCTCTAGATATAATCTAATCTTGAAACTTCACTTATGTCGAAAGGTTTGATGATGCGTCATGCTTTAAGTGGCCATCTTTAATCGATGACGATGGTGATGTGATAAAGTGAGACTCTTTTCGACAACATGGAGAGTTAAGGAAAAGGGTAACTCAATCCAACAAACTGTTTCGGAACATATTTGAAAACTATGACTGGTCTATTCATGATGGCTACGACTTGAGTTAAGTCAAAGCTTTGCATTACCAAATTTTGAAACCTAATGGAAAGCAAGATTTGAAGGGAAACTGTCTGAAAATGAATAATTTAGAAAGTACACTCTAAGAATTCTAAGAAGTTTAATAGGAAGCACTAATGAAGCAATAATAAATAAAATAAAGTTTAATAGGAAGCACATCTAACTAATGGCAGGTCACTACTTTAGCAACCTGTGAAAACATCGCAGAGGTAGACTGAACAATTAAGTTGCCTCGGCTATATTTTCCGAAACTAGAACGATTCGAATATCGCGTTTCTTTGGCTGAAAAATTTTTTAAAGGAAAAAAATCAAAACTGAAGCTTTTGTTGGTCAAGCTCTAGTATTATTAATGATTGACGTATTATTGTTTTCTTTTACTTCATAAAAGGGACATAACTTTGCAGTCAGAGCCAATATTTAGTCGCCAAAATAGAACGTAAGTATGATAGATCGACCGGCAACAGCAACGCAATTTTATTTTTTTTTATAATTAGATTTTAACTTGGTGATTCTCAAGTTGAAATATTTTGCGAAATTCGAGAATGACTTTTTGATCAAGCAATGGGCACAACACTGACAAAAAAGTAGTATAATCGCTTCAATAATAGCCGCTTACCAGTAGAAAGTGTAACACACTCTGGTAGGTCCCCAACATTCGCAAATGATTGCCACTGAGCTAGTAAGAACCTTGGTGACGCAGAATGTTCGACTCACTATAAGATAATCTGGACACGAGGTGAACATTAGCATTAATACCATCTACTACATTTTCTGGCAAATAATCTCGGCAAAATTTGTGCCAAAGCTGTTAACGTTTAAATAGAAGAAAGTTACACAGGATTTACTGGCGACTATGGACAGTGAATTCAGCTTGCTCAGCACAGTGATTTTTGGTGATGAAACGAAGAAACTAAGTCCGGAAACTAAGTGTCAGTGTCATAATGGAAGCATGCGAAGTCTCCGACAGCCAAAAAAAACAAGGATGGTTCGCAGCAATGAATATAATTTTACTATACTATAATACTATATACTATAGTACTATTATAATACTATAATTTTTTATTCAAGTATTTGGGCTCAAATGGTTCATCACAAGTACACCTACTATCATATTTACTACTATCAATAAAAGAGTACTACCAATAAGCTCTGCGTTCCTTTCGTGACAGAGTGAGACAAAAACGGCGGGGTGTTAGCGTTTTGGCAGTTTCATCATAACGTACCAGCCATTGCTCAGAATTGATAAACACAAAACGTCTGTGGTTTGTCATTACTATTTTGATCCAGGGTAATATGAGCTCCAACTTTTTTTGAAGGTCAAAATACTGCTGAAAAAGATCAAATTTTAAAGGATAATGCAGAGAGCGACAGATTATCTGCAGGCAATACTAACAGATCCGTGTCAGCAGGGGCGGATTTACCACTAGGCCCAGTAGGCCCGGGCCTAGAGCGGCAAATTTTGGGGGCGGCAAATTTTCGATTTTCTTTTTGGGCGGCAGTTTTTTTTCCTTGCGTATATGTATGTACATATCAGTGACGGCTCGTCAGGGGCGGCAGGGTCGGCCCGGCCGTACCAAAATAATTCACTAATGACACCCCAAAATAATAAAGATAAATAATTAATATTAAGTAGTTAACCACTACACATTAATTTCTCTCACCCATATCTACCTCAGAAGAATCTTTAATTCGTCATCAGCTACGTCTACAAGCCCGGATTTAAATAGGAAACAGATCGAAAAAGTCGAGTCTGAACGGGCAAACAACCCGTTGCGTTTCGTCTGCTTCGATTTCAATGCTGTTTCAATTTTGATGTGCGTACGCGCAATGAACAATTTATCCAGCACATACATCTCTCATACGACGGCCAGTCAACCGTCTTCAAAATCTACACTCAACATTCATACACTCAAGTCTTCAATCATATGTATGTACATACGACTGCAACGCATCAACCAGAAACGGCGGCCGTATCATATCCAACAAGTACAAGCGAGAATCGAAGGCACGGCCGAAATTGCGGCCCATAAGAAACTGGCCGAGTCTGGCTACAGTCTAAGCAACTCAAAGCTTCTCAGGCAGCCTCCATTCTATGCTTCATTTCAATACTAGCTATTTACTTAGGTGTTTTGTATCGAATTTCGTACTGATATACAAACCGGGTAAAGCAAAAATGGTAAAAATTGCCAGCGGCCAGCCGCCAACTGCTTCAACTCTGCTTAAAAGCAACAGGCATTGTACATGCTCCGTTATAGAACGCTAAAGTCAATGTTAGGATGCTCAAGAGATGTAAAATAGCATTGTATGAAGAATGCCTAGTGTTTGGTAGGGTAATTAGACGATGGTAGTAGTAAAATAGAAAAAAAATATGATTTTTGAATTGTTTTTTTGTTTTAATAGGAGACTGGCTATTGTATAGAATTGATTTGTCAGTGCGAAAACGGTTTTTCGAAAATTTGTTTAATTGAAGAGATGGTAATGGAAAAACTGAAATAATGCAGGTAAAAAGATGCTACCGCAAATCATCTTTTTATAGACGAATTAATTCATAAGGAATATAACTTAATGAAAAAATATGAGAAATTTAATCGAAAGGAAAACTTGCTAAATTCGTGCGTAGTATTTTATGAGTAATGTTTGTGGTATATTTGTGTAGTCCGTAATGAACATTTTTTGGTGTGCGCTTTAATTTTGAAACCTAATCATCGATTTAGTTCGACAGGGGAAGATAATTTAAAGTTTCAATTGCAAGTTTGTTTTTAACTTAAAATGCATAAAAGTTTGCATAAGGAATAATGCGCGATTATCATTAATAGCAGTGTTATGAAAATTAATTAAAGATAAATGATAATTTTTGTGCTGAAATAATCGATGATATCGTGGTAATTCAAATAAAAGATTGAATACACAAAGTATTATTGCTTTGTATATCCTTTTGGGGAAAAAATCAGCTTTGATTTGTTGTTTTCTCTTTGAAAAGTACTATGACACTTTTAATTCCTATGAGACCATGTAAGTAGTTACCAAAAATTTAATCTTATAAAATATAGCTTCCCTTTTGGCCGACCCAAATTTTTATGTTACGAGCCGTCACTGGTACATATATCTGAGTCGAATGAGCCTAACACCTCAAGTCAACCGAATTCTCTAGAAAATAAATGCACGCGAAAACTCACCTCTAATGATTTTTTTCGGACATTAAAAAGTTTGACTTATAATAAATATCGAAATACGATCACGGTAAAGGACCAAAGAAACTCAAAAATACCTAATAAGTACCTAGAAAGTATCTGAAAATACCAAAAAAAAAAGCTTAAAAAGATCCTAAAAAGAACCCAAATAATACCTCTTCAATTTAGGAAAAGCTTATCAGAGGTAAATATTTGCGTGCATTGATTTTTCAGAGAATTTTTTATTTATTTTTATGGTAGAGGGTATATCAACTGCATGCGAATCTCTATATTTTTGACGTGTTTTTAAATTGTACTTCATTGCTGAAACTAATTTCTGTAAAAAAATTTCTATAAAATGAAATCTAGAACTTGGGTCAAAATATTTCGGGTTCATTTTTAACTAATAACATATCGAACATTAATTTACAATAGTCAAGTTCATAGTTGATCTCCAGTCAAGCGCGAAAGCAAACTTTGAACGGAATAATAAACATACTTATAAAATTTTTAGCGAAGACGTTGGAATTATATGCGATCCAAAGGTGTAATACGGTTTTGAACTGTTAAAAATTGGTATTTTTGGATTCTTTTTTTTTTTTTAGGTACTTTTAGGTTCTTTACCGTGTTTGTATTTTAATAATAAATTGTGTGGCAAGGGCGCAATAATAGGGCATTTTTACGAACAAACCGGTGCCGGTTTTGCTCTGATATTCCTTTTTTGTGAGGTCGGGCGCAACGAAAAACAGCGAAGTATCGAAAAAAAATCGTGCATTGTTACATATAATATAATTCACGAAAAGGGCGGCAAATATTTCTGAGGCCTAGGGCGGCGAAATGGCCAAATCCGCCCCTGCGTGTCAGTGATGCTTCCGACAGTGGTAGAACCGTTGCAAGAAGTTTGGTGGTGATACGAATACTTTTCAGGATATTTAAGTTAAATAATTGTATCTGTATCTAAAATTTGATTTTGTGAATAAACCTTTGATACCTTTTAACCTCAGACCCCACATATCTACGCTTTGTAAGAAAACTTAAAGTTAATTTTCGCAGCATACTAACTTTAAAATAACTTTGGATGCTTAGAATGTTAATTTTAAGTATACTTTTGTGTTGGCTTTATTCGGATTAAAAATATCCAAATGATGTGTCATTTTTATGAAGTCGTTAGAAATGTTTTTAGTTTTTTTACTTTAAGGAAGCTTGTGTAACCTAGTGAATAGAGCTCTGGTTCCTAACGTGTGGGGTCTCTGGTTCAAATCCAGGCACAGACGGGAAACCGCGCACCGAGCTTTGAGTTGACCGAGCTCTGAGATTATGAAAATTTAAACTTTGCCACTTCCACTCCCCAAGACCCATAAATGGATTGTAGCGGGACAAAAATGCTTTGCTTGGATTTTTTCTAACTTTAAGATTGTGAATGAAGGAACTAATGGTGCATTTTTTTAAATATTAACTTTTAGTTTTTTACTGTATTTTAATATGCATTTTAATTTTTTATTTTAATACTAATTGGTTTAGTTAATATTCCTTTGAAAAATGAACAATCAACCTTGACAATCCATCTACTGAGCAACCTATTATCTAATATTATTCGAGTAATACTCGGAGTAGAGTTTGTATGCAGGTTATGTCTCAAAACAACGGTTCAATATGGACCATCTTGGGCTAATTAAAAAAATCCTAGTGCACCAGAATCGCTAGAAAACTGATTTCCGAAAAATTTTCAAAACACGGATAATCTAAACATTCGTTCCTTATTTTTATTGTAAACGCGTTGCATATGAATACTGAAAGTATCTGGTGGTGCAATATTCACGAAAATGACTGGTGCTGGCAATCCTGTGTTAGCAGCATAACCAAAAATTTACCAAATCTGCTCCACGTTAAGTTTAATCTACCCTGTGAATTGCCTTTCGATTGAATAACTGCGATGAAAGTTATAGGAGTGAAAAGAATTGTAGGGTTACCACCCGCAATTTTTTCAAATTTTCGAAATTTCAATATTTGTTGTTAATTGTCATTGCAGGATCGTTCATACTTGCAAATTTAATGACAAAATAGCTTAATAAAGATATGCCAGAAAACTACAAAAATTACCATAGCTGGCAGCCCTTTCATAATTCTTCAACGAAATTTTTCTTCCTACAATAAGGTCCATTTAGTACATGAGTTTCGTTTTGGTTGCATGACTGCATCGAAAGTTATAGAGAAACATTTTTCAGGAGGGACGATGATTTTTTTCACGTGCCTGCCGTAGCTACAGGCTTGCCCGCACAGTCGTGAAACCCAATGTGTACATATTTTTAGTTAACGTCAATATGCTCTGCGAATTTCACGATGATTCAATGTTTCTGTCAAAAGCTATGACAAATCGAAATTTGGGAAAAATCCTTGCCTATTTTTAGGTACTCGGCGCCTTCATAGGGTTCACATTTCCTTATTTTTTATCATAGAAAAACATAACCACATAATAAGTTTTTATTTCCATTACTTGTTTTTAAAAAAAATATACTCTCCATCGAAACATAGGGGTGCCTGAAAATTCATTAAAATGCCCGCCGCCGTCAAAGGGTTAAAGTCACTGCACTATTCTTCATATACATCCATGCCCTCTAAAAATTTCAGCTCAATCGGACCGGCCACCCCAGAGATTATCTCCCTTAAGCTTGTTGCTGATATATATATATATATATATATATATATATATATATATATATATATATATATATATATATATATATATATATATATATATATATATACTTATATATATATATATATATATATATATATATATATATATATATATATATATATATATATATATATATATATATATATATATATATACATATATATATTTACAACTCCTTCCCAACTGAAAATAAATCAGCAAACAGCTAGCAGTCCTTTAATACTGCCTAAAAACTCTGTTTTGCGTCAAAATGCGTCAATGAGACGACGAAAAATTTTCCAAGCCCAAAGTTAAGGTTTATTGATTGAAAATCAGGTGAGGGTCAACCAATGATTCGTTTAGCAACATAAAGATGCGAAAAGAATCTGAATTGGGCTGAATTCCTGAATGTATGGTACCTACTGTAACTATGTATTTTTAGCTTGAACGTTTTCTCTTCAGAACAACGAACAAAACAAAAACAGTCAGCTCAGATACAAGCCTTTGATTCTATCCCTGACGAAATATTCAGTGCTTTGCTCTCATAAATGTCTACACATTCACCTTAAATTTCTTAACATACGTCGAGGTCTCACAGACTAGCTATTTGAATTTTATTCACAGGATTTTATCCTCAGTTTCAAGACTATCTTAAAGGTTACTCCATTCTATCTTTAATAGCCTCCAAACGAAAAACAACAATGCCAAACCTTGTGGTCCTTGCAAACATTCCAGCTCGATCGTATAATCCCAGCAATCTAGACTGTTCAGTCGTGAAAGGTTCGAGCTCGGCGGCGATGTAGTGTGTGCGGGAAAGTGGTTCAGATGCGTCGTCGATTCCCAGCAGCTGTCCTTGTTGCTAGAACTGTTATTATTCGTCTTATCATCGTCAATGATACCGTTCATGATAACATGACCGTTCTGTTGTTTCTGACTCATGTTTGCTGAGTGATTCGGATTAAAAGCACAGATTGACGTCGATACAATGCATCACACGCACTCACAACACATTCTGTCCATTTTTTTCTGCTCTCAAATTGAAATCTTATTTCCAACGAGTAACGCACACTTTTTGAGAAAAAAATTTCGAATAATCGAAAATGCAAACAGATTCTACGATATCACTGTCATTACGAACTTTTCACATTTCTCGCCTTTCTTCGTTCGATCATGAATATGCGGAAAATTCAATCAATGGAAATTATTAATGATCATCGCATAAAGTTCAAAATCGAACTAATTAACCAAGCACAGTGCGAATTTTTTCGCAATTCAACAGTTGTGTAGATGAACACATCGAAAATTCGAAGGAATACCGAACAACAACAGTAACAGCGTGAAGAAGCAAATTCCAAAGTCGAGAGACAATTAAGAGGCTGCGCTGCACTAGAAAACGGATGGATGCTGTTCATTTGGGCATGACCGCGAAATATACACACTTTTCATTTGACGAGATGAAAACGAAACCGGAGGAAAATTTCAATGTCGTTGGCGGCCAGCGATATTTTTTTCTGAATTTCAAGATTGCACCTGATACAATTACAGACTCAACTGAGAAACCGAGCACCTGGCGCCGAATGCAGGCGAAATAATAATAGACGATGCCGTCATGGGCTGATAAGAGTCTTACTCAGCGCGATAACGAGCAGGGTACTAGATTTAATTTTATCACACCACAATCGAGCGAGTTCTGGGTCGCGGATTTGCAATTTAATCGTCCCGATCTTTTTATCTTTAGATACGAATGAACTGATTTTTATTCTCGGTTTTCGGATGAACAACTCAGGGGCTGCGAACGAATTTTCCACTTCCTGTCTACATGTTTAACAAATTTTCCAGACCAGCGGTTTACAGTGTTCTGGACCGAGCAACGGAACTAACTTCGAACTGTTGGAGTTCGAACGACGAAACGAACTACTCTGACTCGGAGTTTCAGATCGCTCAAAGCGTATTCAACCGCACGGCGTCAATTCACCGACTAATCGCCGTCGACTTGGTAAATCAACAATTTCCATGCGATCGTTTGCGGACTGTGGAGCAGCTCGGAAGCTTGGCTGGCACAGGTTGATGGCGTTCCAGCTTCTTGTGGCAGCGGCCGGTACTCCATACGCTAACAGCAACAGTCTTCGGCGATTTCCACTCGCAAGTACCAAGCGAGTGCAGATAGAAAGATACTTGTATGACGGCTTAAAGATACTTCAGTTGGAAGCTAGTTTGGCGCAGCAGTAGATGACGGTGGTACCGAAGTCAGAGCCTCGTCTTCCAGTCGAGCCATTCACATTGGACGGTTCCAATTTGGTAAGTCCGGGTCCGGTGGGCAGAAATTAAATCCGCGGGAGAATTCCAAGCCGCTTATTCGGTTCTATTTGGTGGTCGCGGTACGAGTATCAGCAATAGCAGCGGTGAACATGAAGGGCTTGCGTGTCTTTTAACAGGTGTACTCGATATGGTGGATTATGACTGCGGAAAATCCGCCAGTGCATCGAAAAGTGCATAAGGAAGCGGCATGCAATTGCATTAAGTGGCGGGTATTTTTTTCTTGGACCATGCAGAAATGGTTCGGACATGAAACTAATATTTATAAAATCAGGTTGCAATTAAAAGCCGGTAGGAAGTGGTTAGTATTACTTTAGTGCATGGATGTTCAGTTTTCCATGATCAACGTAATTTCCCTATGAATGGTATTTTCTCCCGGTGAATATGTAGTTGCTTGGTCGGTTGTTTGTGGTATATATGTTGTTTTTTTCGAAGTTAGTAATACTTTTGATCATGAATAGTCAATATTGCTAGCTTTTTCTGATTTTTTGAAAATTACGAACAAGTTTTTACTCCGCGTGAACATTAAATCATGGATAAAAACCCCTGGCCATGCTGAATGTTTCTGCATTTATTGGCAAAGTGCATAGTTTGAAATTGTATTTAAAAAAAATATATACTACTGTTAAAATTTGTTTTGTTTTTTTTTTTTTTTTTTGCTGAAAAGTTGATGATAAAACAGCAGACTTATGTCACATTACTTCCAAATTTTAGTGTAAATTCTTCAAAATGTTTTCAAGAATAGTGTGCCAGTTTTTATGAAAATATAAATGAGATTTTGTTGTTTTCCAAACTTTTCTAGAAATGTCTAACAAAAGTAATACATGAGTTTGAAACCATGATATCTGTGCATTATACTATATATTTCCATCGTCGTATTTAAACATTACTTAGCTATTTCCATTGATTTCATTATTTATCAAAAAATACATCACTCTGAATATTATTATATTTCAGCGTAAAATTAAATTATACATACACAATTCTACTGAAATTAATTTCTATCGGCAAATTATTCATATGTGTAGTAACCTTCAAGCAAGATAAATCGCTAACAAGTACGCACTTCATGCGTGTATCTGTACATGACTTCAATTTCAGTTCAATGATCTTTCTTGCACAAAACTAGTTCAATATCAACAAAGAGCTTGTTGATGCGAAATGCACTTAAAACACTAACCTCTCTACAAATGTTAAGTTGCGATTTAAATCTGTGCCTTAAATGATATGCATGAGCAAAATATACATATTTAGACGACTGTATGCAAACAAAATTTCATTTGAAATTGCTTTATCGTGCGTATGTGATATTCACTATTAGAGAAACATGCAAACATTCAATGGATCGTGACCTGTTCATTAGTTTTATGTAAGTTGCATGCAAAACGAATTTGACATCGAAGTAGTTAGAGGCATTCAAATCAATTAACCGTGTTTTGACGAAGGCACAATACAGATGAATAAGCAGTAAACATTCAAATTATGTCATATTCACAAAGCGTGGCCGTTTTGACAAAGAATTCGAATGAGGTGCGTACTGATTGCGGTAGCTAACTGTTATCATAAACGTACTGTTATTATACTTTCGGAGAGCAGGGGTATTGTACACTTGAGAGATACGATTGAATAGGTTCTAAATCAAATTGGTATTCGTTGGCAGGGCTCGTGAAAGGTGCTTAGTCTTTCCGTTAAGTTCGGTAAAAAGTTTGCGACCTGTAAAAGATCAAATATATTTGTGAGCTATGATACTTTCCCCATCACCCTTGTTTGCGTACACCGAACACTCCTACAGCAGAGCATCCTGCCATGCAGCTTAAATAAGAATTATTTGCATTTTTCTTTCCTTATGATGATTAAACAACAACTGGGATAGGATTGTTGATATTTTCAATGTTACTATCCTAACTAGTTCTCAAAAATTCGTCTATTGAAAGAGTGAAAAACTAATTTAACCAATTGAAAATATAGCCGCTGTATTAAAATATCAATATACAAATTACTCCAAAAGTGAAACAATAAGCTGGTGAAAATAGCTAAGAAATCTGATGCCATCATAGGATGCCAAAATGAGATATCGAGGAGCACTAGCATAAACGACAGAGGCAGGTATTTACTTGAATTTTTAATTTCAAATTACCTCAATATTATCTAGGTAGTAGTTTTTATTATTAGGAACAGTTCAGAGGTAATTAATACTAACCTAGCAGCTCCAGGTATGATAGAAAGTGTCCACAACTGGCAGGTACCTGACCTACCGTCGCTCTTGCACCATCATTGGTAATGCTGGAATATCGGTAGTTCTGAAATCTTACCCAAAAAAGCTCAGAACACGAGATCAGCACATTGGGAGGTTACTTTAGCACAATGGGAGCTTACTTACGATACCTCAGAGTATTAGACAAGCTGGATCTGACTAGTAAAGGGCAAATGAACAAATGAGCGGCATCGTCGAACGACCGATTACGAACAACTCACCAGCCATCCGAGCAGCTGAGATGAGGTCAACATTAAGTGCACTTTTCAACCTTAAAAAGCCACAAAAATAGATGAGATATCGCGTATCAGGCTCTAAAAGGCTGACAGGACCATCATTCCTTTACTGCATTGTATTTTATTTATTTCTTTATTTAACGAAACAAGGTAAAAAATTTAAAACTGTTTTCCTTAAGGGGTATTCTGGTCTGGAAATTTGATCAAATCGATTTTTTTTTGGTTTGCATATTTTCAAAGTCTAGAGCTTTAAGAATAAGCTTTTAAAAAGATTTTCGGAAATTAGAATTAGTCACAGTTATTTTTGTGACATGCCAACTAAACCAACAAACGCGATCAACAACGAATTAACCGCTTCGAGCTTCTCAAGTTTCTAAAGAAGTTCGAACTGCTCGTATGGCTGAAAGAGCTCCCGAAAATCTCGCTTTTGAAGTTGAAGAAGGAACATTGCATGAGATGGGGATCTCTGATTAAATAAATCGAATTATAACATACCATTAAACGACTCGGACTGCCCGAAACGAGGCTCCAAACTTTAAACGCGTTTTTCTCGAAACTACTTTTTTCGATACGGTTGACATGATATCTCTAGTTTTAATAGACCGATTTACGTGAAATTTTGCACAAACCCTCTTAAAACTATTAAATCTAATCTCACGTAGGAATTTTTGAAAATTTTTTTTTCTACTATTTATAAAAAATTCCCAAAGTTGAAAAAATGAGGCAAAAACGACTTTTTTTTTTACATGGACGCCATTTTGTGGAAAAAATAGTTTTTGTTAAATCGCATACGTCAGGCTAATTTTACATTTTTTTTTACAGAATTCACCAAAAATGTATGTTTCAGACCACTAGGAAGGTTGGAATCATGTCAACCATGAGACTATAATTTTTTTTTGAGCCTTCACTTCGCCGGCCTGTATCTACATCAATTTTTAGTTTTTTTTTATTTTTTGAATACAGTTTTATACTTTTAAAATCACTGATCACTGTTGCAAGTATCATAGAAGCCTTAGTTTGTTATGGAGTCCATGAAATTCTGATCACTTGGGCAGTGGACTTGTTCAAAAACAGGCAAATTGAGGTCACCTTTTTGGGAACCAAAGTGGAGAGAACAGTCCGAACGAAAACGCCACAAGCGGAATCTATTAGCCCTCTCTTGGAATCCTGGAAGTCAATGAGATACTGGAGCGTTTAAGGGCCAGTAATTTTGAGGTGGTAGCGTATACCGACGACATTTTGGTATTTGTAAGAGATGCGTTCCCATAAACTTTGTCGGACCTTATGCAAGCGGCGCTGGACCTGACCCAAAAGCCGGTCTTAAGGCAAACTCGACAAAAATCGAACCTGTACTTTTTACAAGAAAACACAAAATGCCTTCTATTGTCACACTTACTACCAACTGAACAAAAATTTAACTTGTTAATAAAGGCTTCTAGTAGATAGGAAATTGAATTGGATGCTAATTTGAAGTAGTGGGCAAAGCTTGCACAGCACATTTTGCGTGCCGATCTGCCTACTACAATACCTGGAATCTTAAACCTCGATCGTTCTCCTATATATTGGCATGAGTAGTCAGTCCTATTTTGGTGTATGGCGCGAACATGTGGTGGAAAGTAGCTGAGAGCAAAACTAATATCATGAAAATAACAAAACTGCAAAGTATCAAGGGTGCATTAAGGACTATCCCAACAGCCGGGTTGGAAATAATTCTGGATGGATGGGTTCATCCTTACCTTGTGATACGCATTCTTGTGATACGTTTCAAATCAATGGAGTCACAACAGTTTTCTTACAGCATGTCGGAGGCGATATTAACTTTTTGCTGATGATAAGGACCAGATAAGCGAAATAATATACCTTGACAATAACTTTCAGGTCCAGTAGTCCAAGTTGTTACCGGTGACGGTGATATCTGGATTTACGGGTCAAAGGTGGACTTATGAGTGGGCTCGGACGTTTATTTAACGGATTTGTGTGGCATTCTCCTGTGGTGTAGACTAGCATTCACCCGTGGTGTAGACTAATCAAACCATGCTAGTGCCTTTCAGCCTGAAGTATACACTATCCGGCTGGCAGGCAAAACATACTCCTATCCGAATTATGAGGCTGTCAGGTCATAGTGGTGTTATAGGTAATGAAAATGCCGACAAGTTTTCGAAGAGAGTTTCAGGAGCTTGAAGCAACCCCTGAATTACTGTATCACCATCACTTGCTAGATGTGGCCATATGGGCTAAACTATAGTTTAAATGAGAAAATAGAACAAACTGTAGGGTTGCCATAATATTATGGCCTTATCACCTGATTCGAGCAAGAGTAGGACACTGCTTAAGCTGAGTAGAAACTGTTTGAGAACAATGGTTGGCTTGCACACAGAGCGCTCACTGTGCGAATAAAATAGGACTGACCGCCAAATATCTATGTGTATATGTAAAGCTGGACACCAGCAGCTTTACATAATAAACGCAAGATTATTTTAAGATAAACGCAAGATTTTTAATAAAAACAAGATTTCAGGTTCTTATAACTTTCAAGAGTTATCAGAGGTGGCTTATACCGCTACATAGGGTCAGCTGATTCAATTAAGCGGAATGGTCACTTGGCAGCTTTAACTAGCCAGCTGAGGCTGGCAAATGGACCCATCCTGGCGGCCTAATGCAAGCCGCGTAAGCCTCAACCCTCTTCTATTGCCTAACGTAACCTAGAAAACTTGTTTTGACTCAGAATTCGCAACATTTTAACATACAAAGACAAATTTCAGCAAATATTTCACTTTCAGTTTAATCTAATTAAAGCTGTTGTTTACTACTGATTTGCTTAAATATCGGGGATGTTTCTTCTAATTGACAAATATTTTTACAAAGGATTTATTCTTTTCATTTCAATTAATGCTGTAAAAAACGTGCATGCTGAACATGAAATTATTCATTTTTATGTCGTGAAGTCAAAATGCAAAACTATTTGGGGATACTAGAACCGTAAATTCTTCACCTACATCAAAATGAATTTTCACATTCTTGAGAATCTGCACACACAACACCAAACATTGATAAGTACATGTGTATGTGTCTTTCTTTTTTCTCTCAATACTTGTAGCGGTTTAAAAAGTATAGGAATGCTTGGAGGTAGAGGGTAGCCAAGTGGGTAGAGCACTGGCTTCTTGCGTGTGGGGTCCCTGGTTCGAATCCAGGTTCGGACGAGGGTCCGCGCACCAAGCTTTGAGTTCACCTAGCTCTGATTGGGTACCTGATTTAAATCAGGGGTAAAGTGAGTCGTGGAACTAATCACTCCACACTCGTATCCACAATGATTAAATAAATTGTAATGAAGCTCTCTACCAGCTTCAACCCCTAGACCCGTACAAGGGTTGTCGTGGGATTGCTTTTTAGAGGGTATGCTAAGCAGGGATTGTGAAGGCGGACCCTCAAGAGGCAAGTCAACAAAAAAAGAAGACGTGCCCCGGGAGCAGGGTAACGTAGAAATGGCCGTGAAGGCCCCTCGTCCGCAGACGCTTTAATCCAACTCTGACGGATGCTGGTTTGCCGTTTTGCTAGCTCTGAGCGGCTGGAATGGGTCAATAGAAAATGGGGTAGATAAGCTCCCAGAAAAGGTGAGACGCTACGTATATTTCATCCGTCAATGAACATATATTAGTCGGAATTACAATAAAAGGAGAAAAGGATTATCGTCCGTAAAGGACCAGAACTAATTTTCAAGCATGGGCTGTACACGAGACTCAGCCGGAACGTGCCAAAGCACGTTGCTAGCATGTAAATGAAAGAGGACTGAAAATGAGCAAGAAAATAAATCTAAGTCCGTTAAATATGTTTCTATTTATCAGGGGCCTGAGGCTGTTTACCTCCTTTTCAGGCCTACTAAACAGAAGCTTAATTCTAAAACTTAGATATTTTTTTTGTTCATTTTCAGTTGCATTCAAGCATCCACATACTTTTTAAATTGCTACTTACTCAAATCTCTTTTCAAAAAAAAAAACTGTACAATTTTTCGTTATACATACATTTCTATTATTTATTTTTCATACAAAGAGATACAAAGCTTAACATGCTCAATCACAAAATTTTCCAAAAATACATTGAATTGGCTGTTGAAAACCACTTTAAAGATCTTGACCTTTACTGTATGAACATTTTCAAACATAGATTGTATCATAAACTATTCACTTCACTTTCGAACAATTGCAATTAAACATTTCTTGCTACACTGCATTCAAACAATTCCAAAACAGTTTGGCGACTGCACCATCGCCGTCCCAAAGATTTGGCATTGATCGAATGATTTTGACTATTATACGCAATGCCTGTGTTCCAAGTCGCAAATTATTGATTATACATTACGTTAAAAGTTGCTGTTTCGATTTTTGTCTTGCATCGTTTTTTTTTTCGAAACAAAGACAGTATGCAACAGATAATTAAGATGATACGTCTTGGAGATTTTATTGATGGAGATATTTTTAAGATGGTATGGTTCATTTAATTGCAAAGAGTCAAATATTAGTAAATTTAATAATAATTTAATATGCTCATTTGACGTAAGAGGTAGATGAATTCCGAAGATCAGGTAAATGTGCGCGATGATGTATAAATATGCAAAAAATATATAGGTAATAATTCGTGTCGGCTGCTATTAGTGGTCACTGATTAAATTAAATTAACTGTCTTTTTTTTTAGTATTGTGACAGATGTGGATTGAGAGCTGTCTCAACTATCCTGTCGGATTTCAGATTGAGAGAGAAAGTGATTAGATCTTGGACAGCTGATGGTGAATATACTGCTGGAGTTGATCAGGCTGGGTTTCTTCAACGAGTCGTTAAGCTTTCAACAAACAACTAAATAGAATTTTTTATAGACTTACACGCTGAGAAATGACCGAAATCAATATATTAACATCTTAATATTGTTATAGTAACAGCATTGTCCCTAATACATAATTTTAACAGCTCAATATTTTATGTTAGGAAGTTGCAATATTATATTTGCAGTTTAACATTATATATTAAGCTGTTAACTTTTTATGTTTAGAACATCTGTAAATATAAATGTTTTAACATCTTAGCATAAATATATTACTATGCCAATATAAATGTATTAGCTAAGGGTGATGAAATTGTTGGTCATACAACAAAGTACATTGTTTGTTTTGTTAGTTAGGATATTAATATTATATACGGCAATAGCACACTGGAATAACCTAATCTTGTCCGATCATCGAAATTAAGCAGTGTTGGGCGCGGTTAGTACTTAGATGGGGGAAATCTTGGGACTATGTAAAAATCGTATCGACGACGGCGTGTTAATATTAATTATTGGTATACCAATATACTATTGTAAGACGTTAATATAACTTATTGCCATGTTACTATAATATATTGGCATGTTAATATTATTTATTGGTATACCAATAGTATTGTAAGATGCTAATATAACTTATTGCCATTTTACTATTTAATATTGGCCTACTAATATAATATTGTAACACACAAATTCACTACACGCATGTCAATATATAAAATTTTAAGAATGCTATGTGCTGGCAATATAATGTTATTGCTAGGTCAATATAATAATGGTAAGAAATGTTTTTAATATAAATATATTAGCTGCAAAATATATTAAGGGTAGAACAATGATTTTTCAGCGTATACTTTTTGACTAATTTCAATAGTTTTTCCCACCTTTTACTCTCTGATAATGAAATTCCGGGAGCTGTTAAAGACTTTTGGTTTTCTAATGATTGTAACTACCATGATTTCAAACCAGCAATTTTCAAGCAAACAATTTACGAACCGAAAAAAAAACTCAACGAAAAAATTTCACAACGTAACTATAAATCAAGCGGCTGAAATGAAACAAAAGCTTCTTCTATAATAATAGGGTTATTCGGACAAAAGGCATCCCAAACATAACAAACTATCATCACACAACCAACTGACATTATTATTTAACTTGCGCTCGAGCGTGAAATTGCTTTAAGTTGATTAGCGCGTAATCACTTAACAGTGTATTTTAATCATTCGGGCATAATATCGATAAACATTCGTGAATTTATCTTAATTATATGTTTCTAAAGATAGTTTCGATGTGACTGACACGCGGCTGCCATCACAGCTGGCGCTTTTAAAGGCCCAAATTCGAAAAAAAAGTGCTTAACCTACTGATCGAAACATGCAAAACTAAATTAGAGGTTACATTATGGTCCATCATGAAAATGCTTTCCAAGTGCATGCATGTTAAAATCACACATGCTCATACATATGTATACGCGTATGTCCATAAGAATGTTTTGTAATGTTACAAGTGTTTCTTGTTGCTATGAAATTACAGTTTCGTTGTTGATTTCGAGTTTTGTTGTTGGAATAATGATGTTTGTGTTTTGTAAACAGTTGTTTCGAATGACGGCGCTGTGCCTTTTATGCACAGTGAATATTCATTAACAGCATGAGATGAGAACTGTGTAAATAAGACACGGATGGCGTGAATGCACCTTTTGCAGCGGACTATTTGCTTTAATATGGGTTCAAGCACACAAGAACAAGACTCATTGTAACTCGGGCGTTGTGGAGCAGAAATTATTTGGGCCCAGATGAGTATTTATGAAGGTTGTTACAAATGAACTATAAGATTGTCGAAAGTGAACGTAACACAATGATAGCATGAACTAAAACATTAATATCAACAAGAAAATTAAATGCGTAAGCCGGGTTGAAAATGGAGAAAAGCTATTAATACTGGAGACAGACTACAGTCGAATCTGTGTCCGAAAATGTCCAATGAGCTTTGAGCTTTTAAATTTCCTTAGCTTTACACGCGAGATTTGCGAAACTCAAAGAGATTCGCGAAACGAGTTTCGATTGTAGTCTGCCGCAGTGTTAGAGTTCTTTAGTGTATGTAAAATCAGAGCTGCTAAAATAAATGTGTTTTGAGAATGATATAGATCTTAGAGCTTCAACTAAACGCACTTTTGTGTTGGAATGAACCATAGGTTAGGTTAGGTTCAACTGGCACATAGACGCATTGGTCCGTAGTGGTAAAAGATAAATGGACCCGGAGAAGGAAAGTTCAGTCCAAACGGCCATCGAAGGCCCCGGACTTTTTTCCGAACTGAAGTATGTCCTTCAGCCTCTGCTCTGCTATGGAATGAACCTTAAATGCAGGACAAATTATACTTTTGCCGTGACGATCAAGAGGGATAGTTAACTATATTTCACATCTACCTGTATGTAATTAAATACACAGTTGTGTCAAAATTATTGCTCTGTCATAAAGGAGAAATGTTTTGGTAGGAATAAAAAATAAGATTATTAGCCAAACTTATACTGGAGACAAACTACAATCGAAACTCGTTCGTGAAATTTCAATGAGCTTTTAAATCTCTTTTATGCTGGAGACAAACTATAATCAGATCTCGTTTCGCATTTCTCGTTGAGCTTTTACCTTATGGCTCCCATTCACGAGCAGTCTATCATTCCAAATGGCCTGAGACCAGGTCAAAATCTCACCGTGTGTGGGAGAACTCGGAAGGACTCATAGACTGAAGGAACCAAATTGGATTTCCAATCAATCAAAAGCCCATCTCAGGCCATCGGCCCATTTTTTGGTTCGACCGTGTGTGGGGAAATAGTAGGCCGAGTCTTGACAATCCATAAAATGGACTGATCCTGTGTGTTAAAGCCTCAGTTCAAACAACGTGGTAGTTTTACTTTACACTCTATTCTGTGACAAGCTCATTGAATGTTCCTGTGATTATTTTATTTAATAGAAAAATTCAGCATAAAGGGTAATGGTGGCCATGATTTGGATTGAAATTACCGCAGAAAATTTGAGCTCTTCATAGCTGTAACCGGTTGCTAAGTACCACAAGGTAGTGGCCAATCTTTCGTGAGGAGTGCTGGCTTGCCTCATATTCGTATCCTTTTGTTTGATTACTGAGGTGATCAACTGTAGCAACGTATTATATGGCGTTTCATTCATTCTTAAATAATTTTGCCAATCAGAAAGCTCAAGTGTGAGTTCTTTTACCAAATTAACTCATTTTTTCCCGTTCGCCAAGCCATCGCTTTTGTCATTTCCTTTTTGGTTTTAGTTTCTTTTAGTATATACAAGCTGCAATTGCAAACAACTCCTCCATATGCTTCGGAACCATTAATAAATTAAAAGTACAATAATTTTTTCTTCAAATTTTCTGTTTTTTTTTTTAATTAATTATAGAAAGTGGAATAGATAGACTGGATCGAGACTTTATCGTTAGGGACGAGCTAAATTGGACTTAAACCAACCAACTCAAGCCAAATATACTCTGGCCTTTTGGACTGCTCGTGAATGGGGGGCCTATAGTGTATCAAGCAATGGAAATTTAAATAAAAAACCTAAAACCTAAAACCTCATGGGAGATTCATGAAACCAGATTCGATTGTAGACTGTCTCCAGTATTACTAGACACACTAGGATAAACGCTCAACGAGACTCGACCTGTACGAAAGTACCAAACAATAAGTCGTCACCTCAACATACAACATGGATATAAAGAAAACGGTTTTTGCATTTCATTTCAATTATATGTACTATCATCTTCGAAAAAAATATCGGGCTTCGGCCGAATTGAAATGCAACGTTTCCTCTGGATCATCGTTAACTTTTATTTGGCCATTTATTACGAATAGCAAATAATTTTCGCGGTTCCAGAATCCCACTGCTATTATGCAGGATGAAACAACATACAAGTATTTTTTTAATGGGTTAGTTACATTTACTTTAATTCAAACTAAAAATCATACCCTTCAGATATTTTTGATTCCATGGTAAAGTAGAGTGAAATAAAGCTTCTGGTGGGTTCATATGCAAAACTTTTTGAGATTCCCTTTTGAACTCTATACCGGAACGATTGTTAATGCCCCAATCCAGCTTTGAAACTCAGTTTAAACGAGATTCAGGTACGCGAACCTTGTTCAAACCTCAATCTCGTTCCGAATTTCCTAGTTTGTCAACAGTACTATGATTTTGTCGCATAATATATGTATGATAGCACAGGAAGACCGGAAAAAAGGTTAACCTGGTTGAAGTAAGGACGAACAGGTAGTTGATCGTGAGACGTAAATGCAACAGCAACCAAGCATCTTCGCTCACTTTCGGCTTGCAGTGTGATGTATTTTATCATTTCTTTGAAATAATGACTGCACCCGAAACTATTTATACTGTTTAAACTTTCTATTATAGATCAGTCAACATAATAATCGTGGGAATAAATAATCAACACTCTATGAATTTCCTATTGGATCAACGCAACAACAATAATACATTTCACTTTCCTTCAATGTCCACAACGTTATGAATTAAAACTGCCAGCCTTAATTCATCCGCAGATACAATAGCTTTTTGAAGTTGTTGATGCATCCATTCGACTTAATTCGAAAAATACCATCATCACTGCAATCTATTGAAATCTAATGATAATTTCATTCACATCAGCCGTCAACTTATTTTCATTGTCCAACCTGATGACTCCACGCGCTCGCATGAATGATCTGATGACGTAAACCAGCTCCAGAAAAATTAACCGCATATAAAACTTATCGGCAATAGATAAAAAAAATGTAATAATGGAAGCAGAAGCTGAAAAATATTATTTGTTAGATGAAAGATACTCAGATACATTTAATGAATACTCGATCGCCCAACGATTATTTGATATTGATGCGGCCCCGCAGTTGCACGTTTCAGCACTGTTGTAGTCAGTTCAGCTAGCAGTGGTGACTGAAAGATGGTATTCACAGCATGTAAGCCCAAAAAAAATTACTTTAATCTCCGAATGTAAGATGACTTGCAATTTCGTACGTGTATGTTGGCATTAGCCTAGATGATTTTGTAACTATGAGCGGCTTGTAGAAAGTAAGACCGAACTTGGTTGCAAGTGATTTTATTAGAATTACCAGATAGTGCATGTATAAGTAGTATTTAGATAGTAGATAGTATCAACCTGACTGGAGCTAAAATTTT
The DNA here is from genome assembly GCA_947369275.1 of Nemotelus nigrinus. Taxonomy (NCBI): domain Eukaryota; kingdom Metazoa; phylum Arthropoda; class Insecta; order Diptera; family Stratiomyidae; genus Nemotelus; species Nemotelus nigrinus. The sequence goes on from OX376374.1 coordinate 3,848,674, forward strand.
ATCAAAGATTTACAACGTCATTCGAAGCTTTCAGTTGATTTTAAGTGAGAGTCCGATTTGTTTTCAAATTTGCTGTTAAAAAGCCAGGAAGCAATATCAAAATATGAAAGATATTATTTTGATTAAATGTATAAAAATTTTCACAAAGAAGAATCAAACTGCAGTTTAACCCACACTGGGCGCAGAATTCTTCTTCACATAAAAACTGTATTCCAAGTAGCCGATATGCGCTGAATTCATTGCGCACAGCTCATTTAAAGTAGGAATGAAGAACTACCCCCTCAGTGTGTTTCTCTTAAATTTGAGAATAAAAATACATATCAATCTTTACATGCATGCAACATCCTTCCCCATTGAAATGATATAATTTCCGAAATCACAGTTAATCCCCAATTTAATAATCAATGTTTGCGACCAGAGCTTAAAACAGCTACACAAACCATAAACGCCTCTTAAATATTCATACTCGATTTCTCATCATTTTCTTGACACATAACTTCACACAATATTGAATTTCGTAATTGGCTTGCGGCTTTCATTGTTAACACCATTGGTTAGCATATCACATAATGTTCCACCAAGATCATTGAATGCAACACTATAAATCGCTTTGACAGACGACTGTATATACGTTAAAACCTCAAATTACGATATCGATTTACTTTTAATCATAATATGTGACCAAGTGTGAGGAATTAGTCGTTTGCGGTTGCTAAGACTTCCGTTTCCAGCAATACGTTCGATGTGATTGGTGTGAAATTATGAGATCGAATGGAAGTTTAATTAAAGCATAAATGAGCGGAATAATTATATGAAAAGAAATTATTTTGTTATGAAATCATTTCGTGAATGATGATATGAAAGACCTGAAAAATTATGCTGCCATGATGACATTGTCATTTGATCATTTGACATTGTCAAAATGACAAGCGATTTGAAACAGTGTTTTGTGTTACAGAGTGTTGGTATAATTTGTGTACTGTTTATTAATTTTTTTACATAAGGTGCTCTTTGAGAGAATGCGATTTTTCTACTGACTATTAATTTTATAAGTAGTAGCCCCCAAACATTTTTTTTAGAAAAAAGATATGACAGATGCACTGTCATCGCTCGAACGAAACTGTACAAGCAAAAATAGTAAGCATTCACAATTCAAATACAGATGGCATGTCGTACAGTATCAAGAATAGAGCGGACAGTATCAAATATCTAATGATGAACACCACGGAGGATATATTTTTAGATAAACAGTGTTACATTTCACTCGGTTTGGCTCAAAATAATGGTAGACTATAAAGTTAGTATCTATTATAGGAGCTTCTTTTCAATCGGTAATCTTTTCTGAAAACATTTAAAACCCTCACCAAAACTCTCAACTCTCATTTTAAAATGAATTTCAACTTTCCATCACAAATTCCAACACAATTCTTTTCTTCCTTACAATACCTCGCTGTCATCGATCTCAATCAACACTTTCGAATACGGAAGTCATTTATTAATCACAAATGTCTTGCAAACTTATATCCAACGATGAACATATTCATCAGCTTTTAATCGAATCATCAACATTGTAATATTCCGCAAGGAGCATCACTGCAAAAATAGACTCACATGAATGTTCCGCAAACGTGTAATCATGTAATAACTAAGTATCTTTGCTCGCGCGACAATGATATCAATCTGCGAAGAGGTGAGCGATTGAGCATGTACATTGCTGTTGATTGCATAGAGTTCATCAGCATTCACGTTTTCACGACTCTGAACCCGTCGACTTGTGGACGCTTCTCTTGAGTAAACAGCTTCGGGGTCAGACACTTGGGTCATCAATGAATGACATTTTATGTGAGTCTTTGTTACAATTGGTATGAACAAGTTTTATGCTCCTTACATATTACAGATGTTTTAATGTTTTTCGATCTACTGGAAACGATGGAAATGGATTTTCTTGGTTGATTGAGTGATCATACTGTCACTCGTTTCTTAGTTTTTCAGAGGAAATTTGAAATATCTTGTGTGACACTTATTTTGAAAATGAAACACAAACTATTTGCAGATGATGCAAAAGATGTTGGCTGTTTGGACTTTGCTTTGATCTCATTATTTTTTAATGAGAAGAAAAAGGAGACAATTGAGCTTCTAATGAGATGACACTTTAAAACTATGATTATTTGTACAGTTACTTCTGTCAATTTTACATACTATACATGTGGCTGGTTTTTTTCTATAAAAATATTTTACTTATTTGTAAAAAAATTTCCAAAATTTTGGGACGCCTCGTTTTCAATCGTATCTATGATACCTTCTACTGTGTCTTTGCAGCGCAGCAACATGGCTTTGTAAAAGGCCGGAGCACCTCTACGAACCTGGTTGAGTTTACTCATGTAATCGCTTCTGCAATTGACAGCAACAATCAAGTTGACGTCATTTACACTGATTTTGCCAAAGCTTTTGACTCTGTTAATCATATGCTGCTTCTTGTCAAACTGAAGCATTATGGTATTCGTGAACCTCTGCTTTCCTGGATCTCTTCCTTTTTAACTGATCGCACTTGTTTCGTCTCCCTCTTTGGCTTGTCGTCCTCATCTTTCTCCCCTTCTTCTGGTGTTCCTCAAGGTTCCATCTTGGGACCTCTTCTGTTCAATATTTTTATCAATGACCTTCCCCCTATTTTTAAGTCTTCATGTCTTCTTTATGCAGATGATTTAAAAATCTTCCGAGTCATCAAAAATACTGCTGACTCTCTGCTTCTTCAGGATGATTTGCAAGCTCTCTCTGGTTGGTGTAAGTTGAACTGTTTGTCCCTTAATGTTTCCAAGTGTTTTTCTATGTCTTTTTCCCTAAAGCTTCACACTTATGTCTTTCCTTATGCTATTGATGGCACTGTCCTCTTTTGTGTCGATCATTTCTCAGATCTTGGGGTCACCTTTGATCGTAAACTGAGATTCGACGTTCATGTCCTTACTATCACTAGAAAAGCTTCTCGGATATCTGGTTTCGTGATTCGTTCCTGCCACAATTCATTTAGTGTTTCTACTTGTGTCCACCTATTTATTAGCCTAGTCCGTCCTGTACTGGAATACTGCAGTCAAATGTGGTGTCCTCGTTTCAAATACCTCTCTGACGCTGTTGAATCAGTTCAGCGCAGGTATACACGTACCTTACTTTTTAAATATAGTCTGCCGTATTTACCCTATTGTGAACGTCTATCTCTTTTTAACATTCCTCTCCTTGAGCAGCGCAGAGTTTACTTGGATGAGTGTTTCCTGTTCAAAATCTGTCGCGGCAGCCTATCTTCCTCATTAGCATTTTTGTTCATTGAGCGGGACTCCGTAAGGCCAATCAGGTCCTCCATTCTATTTGAAATGCCGTATGCCCGTACTGACACTTTCTTTTACTCTCCCGTTTTACGACTCTTACGCACTCATAATAGTCTTCAACTTGGTCCTCTTCCACAATCTATTACCATTTTCAAAAACATGGTTCGAAGTAAAATTTTTGTTTCTAATTAATGAATTTTATTTTCTATTCTTGTCAATAATGGTTTCTTTCTTTTCTTTTTTTTTTTTTGCTCTACTAAATTTTTCTTCATTATTTACTACTTTAAGATCTTTTGTATATTTTTAATTTTATATATACTTACATATGTATATGAATTTTTTTTTTTTTTCTTTTTTGTTCCTAATTTATTTTATTTCCAATTCTTTTAATGGATTCTTTCTTTTTTTTTGTTTTGCTTGCCTTATCTCTTCTTCTTTTAATTTACCACTTTAATTATTTTTTATATATTTATATTTATATTTACTCATTTATTTCTTAGTATTTTTTTTTTTTTTCATTGTATCCTATCATTTTTGAATTGATTATTCGTGATCGTAATGAATTTTTCGCTTTAGTTAATTTTACTTTATTTTATTCTAACTTTAATTATTTTACATACTTATATTTATATATTCTTATTTAGTTCTTGTTATTTTATTTTTTTGATTGTATCCAATCTGTAACTGGGCAGTTTTGCCTGTTGAATTGTATACGCACCAAATAAATAAATAAATAAATAAAAAGCTAGTATAGTCTCCTAGTTCTAATTTTTCCAATTATTAACTTTAATTCTGATTTACTTATTCAAAAACAAAAATAATAAAATAGACCCGAAATGAACTCAAGCTATTCAATTAAAATGTAAAAACTGACGCAATTATATACTCAAATTGTAGATAGTTGCCCTCAAATGACTCAATACCTTCCCGAGCTCAGCCAACGTCTCAAAAACAAGTGCAAGTAAGATAAAAAAGTAAAAACTAGTGCTTCTCTAGAAGGTCTCGCTTTTCCTATTCGAATGGAACCAGATTCACTTGCAGCCTATTTTTGTAAACAAGCTAACTTTTCCTATACGTTTCTGTACTTGCTTCGCATCTTGATATATTTGGTGAACGTTAACATTCCTCGTCAGCTAAATCCGAAGATATGTATCTTATATGTACTTGTAACTGGTGCGGTTATTCCAATCGTAGAAGTAACGTGTTGGCGTTATGATTTCTTCTCTAGTTTTTTTTTTGTCTTACCCTGTCCGAAGATACTCATCATCATCATTATCTTGCTTTACTCGTTTACTTGTCGGTTACTCACCTCTCGCTCGCTGGCAGTTTACTGATGGTCTTAGTGATGATGATAGGTACATTAAGTAATTAGATATGTTGTGTACGATAATACGTAGTTGTTTCATAGATATTTCGTCATTGGAGTGATTGGGTTGAGAAAGAACATTTTCTTTTTTTTTAAGATGATATTCTATGCTTGAAATTTTACAAGAACGCTTTTTCTGTAACTCGAAGAATTCTATTAACTGGCTTTTTGTTTTGGCGCAAAAAACAATTGCACTCAGGAAATATCCAACATCTTTTAATTATTGACAATGGAAAGAATTTTTTCCTTGTTGTAGTGTACTCTGAAACTTTGGGTTTCGTAGACAGATACTGAAGATACTGATTTTATTCATTTTTTTCGATTTAAGAATGGTGTGTTTTCAACGAGAAAACATGGAGAGAATGCGAAATTCATCGCGTCTAGTTGCTTCTGTCACTTTTCTGTGCCTGACGTCTCCAAATCTCATGAGTAAAGCTGAAAATGCCCATCATTTATAATCTCCCTTACTTAAACTCAGCAAAAATATTATAACCAGATCAACCTCAAATCTCATCTAATTTAAAAACATGCTCATTTCCACCACAGCAGTCAACGTGAATTCTCTCAATTGAAGCACTAATGACAGCATGGCAGTTAACTGACAGTAGCTTCAGGCGAATTTGAGAGTGCCGTCAACCACTATACTGCCGTGCTTATCATAAACACCCTACCGACATTTTTTTCAATTTTGAGTTGCCACCGAATTTGAAAACTACATATTTTATTGCATCATTCTACAAAATATGAAAAATTTATCTTTTGTGGATGTATGTATGTTAAAATCAATAGTGAAAAGTGCCCTTTCCATATATCTGCATGCTGCAGAAAAACACAAATCGTTGAATATCTCCGAAGTTACTTAAATGTAAATAGGGCGTTTATGCTAAGGACGGCAGTGTACAGTGGGTCTACATAAATAATTTCGATTAGATTGTAATTCCAATGGAAATAGATAGTAGATTGACTGAATTATGAGCTAAAATTGTACAAACAAATGAAAATTGAAAAGTTGATCTGAAGTGGTTTGTGCGTACATTTCTTGAGCGAAAGATAATATATGGAATGGAATTTATCGCACTGACCGTTACATATCATGCAGTCCAAGTTTAAACCACTGAATGCCATAGGTTGCTTGCTGATTACGCCACACTGAGCCGATGTTGATTCGTTTTGAAAACAACGTTGAGTGGTCGGTGGCATGAAAGCCGCACTTCGGAATCCTTTCAACTTTAGTACAATATTTGTTTTTAATTACGACAGAATTTCCCACACATATTGTTGAGCTATGAGTACTATGGCATTATGAAATGTCAAGACTTGAAAACAAACAAGAATGCAGCTTATCTTGGCGAGCGGTGAATAGTTTGACATAATAATGGACTAGAAGTAGCCCATTACATTGTACGTTGAAGTAGCGTTTAGAAACACAGAATCAAAGATAGTTAAACATCATACACAAACTCGAAATTATTAATTTTTAAAATACCCCCAGAAATGTTATAAAAAAATTATATATGTACTTTAAGCATTAATGCCAAAGATACTCTTAATTGGCCGACCGGCTTGTGTAAGGATTAGCACTGAGTGAAATTTGCCAGAGAAATTATTCGAAGCACACAAAGTTCATGTGAATGTCTGGATATTATATCTACTGGTGTAACCGATGCTGATATTAGTTAGTTGTTAATTCCTAATTTGTTGTTAATTCCTAATTTTTAATATAAATTCAACGAAAATAAATGGGATCTATGGACGCTTGATTTTTCATTCAGTTTGTTGTTTGGACGACTAAAAAGCTAGAAATTACTGCAAACATGTTTCACAGCTGACATGTTTTAAAGCCATTAAATAGATATGAAAAAGTCAGATGTGGCGTTGGATTAAAAGAAGAAAAAAACTCTAGCGCATAGGAACCGCTAGAAACACTGACTTTCTAAGAAAAGTGAAGGAATTAGATTTGAATGCATGGTCTGCCACACGAACTTCTTATTACAATCAACCTATTTCGAAAGTCATGTTCTACTTTGATCCGATAAGTGCATCGAAATATAGGCATAGGGTAGAAAAGTTTCTAGGGTTATCACTCGCATGAATTTCAAAGTTTGGGAGAGTAAAAGACTTGCTTCGTACTTTCATTATGAGATGCTTATCATATAAAACTTTGATAACATCATCTTTTGTACAAAAATGATGAAAATGCTCAGTACTGGCAACACTATACCAGCAATGCAACCAAAAAGTTTACCGAAACTTTTTCAAGATAAAATCAAACTACACTGTGAATTTCGTTTTCATCCGATGACAGAATCGAAAATTCCAGGGAAAACTTGGAAAATTTCAATATTGGTTATTTATTTTCTTTGTAAATGTCTACTATATTAATATTTAATGGTATTGTCGATGGAAAACTGGGACAACGAAAAGAAGACAGGATCAAAGACAGGAATTCATCTCTTCCATTTTTGAATTATGTATGTATGTGTATGTGACTTGTAAATGTGTTCAAAACAAAAAGCGAAGATGAATCATTAACTTGGCTGCAAGATGCGCATACAATAAAAAATCAGAGCCTACCAGACCAGGAATATGATGTTGATGAGCTCACGAAACGCTATGCCTACATCAATCATGTAGGCAATAAAGGCGATAGGCAATAGAGTTCAGCCCGTTTTGCTGATCGGTCAAAATAATGCCAAACTGATAGTGTCACGTCAGATCTTTCACGCAGAAGAAGGAGCACCAATATTATCAAAAACTGCGCTTGGATGGACAATACACGGAACTACTACATGGAAGAGACTAAAGAATAACAATCAAGGAGGAGGTCAGCAGAATAGTGGTCTTCCAAAAACCAATAATAGTAGCAAAAAGAATAATCGAAAACAGCCATCAGAACAGGCAGAACTACCGACACAACCACAACAGGTCATAGCGGCGGATGTATCTGTCGCAGACTTGTTTACCGGAGAACCACCCACGACCTAATATGCCAGTAAGCTTATTATCGCGGAAGAGCTCATTGGTCGATATGGGCGTTCAGGTCATTCAGAACACGAACAATCGCGATCATCAGGGCGGCCACAATAGGCGGCCAAATCAACAAAAACGTTCTGGCGACGTTGGAGGTGGTAATGGGCAACGTGATCGCCGAGATTCGGACCGCGGATGGGTGAATCGGGGCAACAACAATATTAATTTCCGCGATAATTGTGCACGCAGACGTACGTATAACCAGGGGAACCTCCGATAAGGTACGAAGAATCCCTCGAAATTCGATCAGGACTACGACTTAGAACAGGCCGACAATCAGTTCGAGGAGCTCTGTTTGCAACTGATGAGACTTAAGATTAAGGACGATCCCAAAACTGAGTGAACTAATGGTGAAACTGACAAGAAGGATGACTCTGATAATGAGACCAGTGCTGGCGATCATGAGCCAGAAGACGATGGCGTTTGCGGCTATGATAAGACGAAATCGTTCTTCGATAATATTTCGTGTGAACCAGCAACAGATCGACCGAAAGGCAAGAAGCGTATAGTCTACCATCAGGAACACAAATTGCATATATAAACTTTTGACAAATCATCGATAAGGCGCGAGAATCCTTGTGCACGCGGATTTTATTTTAAGCGCAACATGAATATGCATGGTGGTAATGGAAGATATCCCTGGCTACGGTGGCGGTAATAATTATCAGAGACAATGGAGTGCAAGCACTAATGGATCTCTTCTGGAAAATTTGGCTACTGGAGTATCTACCAAAGTGAGTAGGAAGAAAAGGGGGCCCGGTAGCTCTGCTCGCTAAAGCATCAGGCCGAAAAGCGGCGTGCTACGGGGCCTGCGGGCTCGAATCCCACCAGTGCCATGGCTGTAAGTGTGAATGCGTGTGATTGTCTATGAGGGAGGCAAATGGGCCCAAACTGGTGGCCTAGAGCTGGCCGCGTTCCCGGCAGCCTTATTCATTAACCTAACCTAGTAGGAAGAAGTAAATGGACAAAAATAGAACCCATAGTTCCAGGAGCTGATGGCATAGTTCGACTGGGAGAAGTTTTGACACAAAATGGCATCTACCGTCACTCTGCAGCTAAAATCCATCGTCTGAATGTTTGTGTCGAACCAGAAGTCGACACGGGGGCTGTATGTCGATGAAATACAGGGAAAACGAGAAGGAGACAGGATCAAAAACAGGAGGTCGTCTCTTCCATTTTTGAATTATGTATGTGTTTTGCTTTAGAATATGGATTCAGTCTAAAATATACGGTGAAACAGCAACAACGTGTTTTTCTAAATAACAGACCTGTTATTTATACCACCTGTAGTATCTGTTGGTAAGAAAATAACGAAAAACCCTGATGCTGGCAATTTTTTGCTAGCACCAAGTTTTCTTCACGTTGAGGGCAAACCGACCTGTGAATTTCGTTTCGATCCGATGAATGCTTTGGAAGTTATAGGGGTTTAAAGAAATTGAAAGTTACCCGGTGACTTTAATATTGAGCCTATGATCCGATCGTGAGTTCTCGTGAACAGAATTTTCGAGAGCTCAAAATAGAGGTAGTTTGCTGATGGGTTACCGTTCTTGTGCTACACAGTAATTCGAAAATTTTAAATGGACAGGATGGAGATAAGACAAAAACTTATCAATTGTTTTCATTCAGGATAGGTGGATGATTTGAAGGATTTTTTTCACGTCCCTGCTGCAGCTACAGAATCAACTGCGACCTATTGTTCAGTCTGTGCATTTTCGGTAGTACATATAGCTATAGACTTCAAATTATCTTCATATTGTATCTATGTCCAGCTGAATTGCATGACAAAGCCAAAATTCATTTACAATCCAAAATACAAAACTAACTGGGTCTGGTTGTTGAAAAAGTAAAAAAGAAGAACTCAAATAAAGTCATTTTCACTTTTTATGCTTATCATCATCATCCTTCTATGCAATCTCGTAGCAATTTTCAATCTCATCTGTTCGTAGCGCATCATCATGAATTTCATTTCGACGCCCCAAGGTTTCAGATGGCTAGATAGTGTTTTATTTCAGAGTGCAAAAAACCTTAAGATACTCTTTGATTACTTTACCTTTATTCTATAGCGCAGCATGTTTATTGGCAGAAAATCTTCCAATTTCATCGATTCTGCGTCGTCGTCGTTTTTCCTTTAATTTCTTCTGATGAGAAATTGAAATTATGCGAAATTAGTCACTGGTCGTCGGAGATTTTACTGCAATAGCGCTTCCGGTGAATGTTTTCGAGCATGGACATCGCCAATTGAGTCTCGAAGTATGTACGGCTGATGGGCCGAAGACTACGAAAATGACCAATGGTCGGGCCAATGATGGTCAATCGAAGCCAATTGCTCAGATGCTGATATCGATGCATTGCGGTTTTTTGATTGCATTCGACAATTGCACAAAATCACAATCAGCTGAAGGTGCCGCGGTGGCATCAACTCACGGTCAGAGTTGTTGTTCGAAACGAGGAATCGCTACAAGGCTGGCGGACGAGCGAAGCAGCACATAAATCGATATGGATTGTTGTGGTTAATATATTCGGAATTAAAAAAAAACAATGTGTCATGCTCTTTGATTAAACTCCCAAAGAAATCTAGCGAGAGGGCTGGGGAACGATTGTGGGAGCTTCGAAAGAACTTTCTTTTTCGACAGGGTCTCTCGCAGGGACAGGTGCATGATGAATGGCGGCGAATGGTCAGGTAATTAGCTTCGCTGGTAGCAATTGCCTTGACATGGATATCGCATTGTTGATTCGAAATGCACTCTCAGCAGACGTTTCGTGTTCGATTTGTCTTCACCGTCGACATTTCGCGGTATCAATGCTTCGCCTTCGATTCGACAGCAGACGATTGAGTCGATTATTTCAGTAGAATTGCCGGCAAATGATGCGCTATTGTTGGTTAATGAAGCGTTTTAATAAAACATTGTTTGAATTATCGATGCTATTTGCAGATAATGGCTATTATTATGTGGAACAATGAATAACGTGCGAAAAAAATAAATGAGAATTGATGGGAAACGTGTAGTGTGGAAGCATGGGAAAGATATTTGTGTGATGTTGTTTGTTGCTTTAATGAAGACAAAAACTATGTTTGAACTTGTATTGAATGCTAAGAGATATGTTTCATTTAAGCCGCTGAAGTGTTTGATTTCGAAAAAAGGCATAATTTAATTAAAAGATATGAGTTCTAATTTAGCATTGTTTTAAAACAGCGGTTCGAACCTTTTTTTGTGAGTTTGAGGCAGAGCCACCGCAAGTGAGCATCACAAATACTGAAACACATTGATGCCACTAGCCTAAAACCACTTGAAATTAAATATTAAGCGTTAAATTTTGTGGCAAACAATAGCGAGGGAGATCTTCTTTGCCCAGGAGGAACAGCATTGACCAGGGCACTCACAGCTTAGGGATGCCTAATTGACCGATGTTTGGACTTATTGAGAGAAACCTATTTGAGGATATTGAAATGAAAACTTCTGCATATGATGATACGGAAAAAGCCTACCAAGAGCAAATTTTCCGGCATTTCGAGATGCAAGAGACCATCATAAGCAACATTCCATAGGTTTGGCCCAGTTTCTAGTGTGCAAAATTAAACGAATTGAAATCAATCTGATAGTTTTTATGAACATAATTCAATTTTTGCAATTGTTAAGGCATTTTTCGGAATAACCATGTAGAATTTACGGTGGCATCAATCTCGCTGATTCATTTCAAAATTTATTTTGGAAATGTTTCAATTGAATTAATCGCCATCGCTTTCGATTTGAAGGCATCGACTATATTATTTCGAAGTATTCACGATAAAAAAAACTTTGCAGCTGAAAAATCTACGAAGTGCTAAACGAATCAACAGAATAAGTTTTCAACTATTGCATCTGATAATTATCAGTTCTCTCCCATCTAACAAATAGCACAAAAGAAACGACATGACACGAAAACACAACAAACACCTTATTCAGTTTGTCTCGCCGAGCTTACCTTCTCAGTCCAAAATAGAATGCCAACCGCCCGCCCACAACATTCCAAGCAATTCCAACAATGCACCGATTGCGCAATCCACTTAATCACGAATCGATGCACGAAGCTGAGAAACTGCTAAGACCGTTTAGCGAAAAAAAGCGAAAATCTCCTCTTGTCTTATGTCTGGTTTTTTCCGATTCAAAAGCTTCGAAACACGCTTGGCCGCCAGAATGCATTAGATGAAACGTGCTAGACACAATCGAATCTGACGCGGCGGCATCAGCACCAGCCACCAAAAGAATCGAAGCAAATCCTCTTTGAATTGAATGTGGCACGATTATTGGGACGGATCAAGACTTGAATCGGACCAGCAACATGTACTCGCTTTTGTCCAATTGCAAGCCGAGGAGCAATCGCAAATGGTATGGAGTGGCCGAAATGGACGATAAAGTGGCGTGGGAACGCTGAAGTATTTTGCCTGCAAGATATCCGCTCCTACGACTCAGATTAACCGGTGCACCAGTGACGGGCCTGCTGTCTGGCTAGGTGGCAACATTCCTGCTGAGGAGATTAGAGACATGTGAGAGAAGTCCAAATGCTTCTCAGTCCGAATCAGTTACTTAATGTATGGAGGATGCTGAAATAATAACAGTGCCAGCGAGATAAGTAATAATTGCAACGGACATTGTTTATTTATCTGATATTGGCCAATGCAGGCCCACTCGCTAGGCAGTCGAACATTTAATAAAATGATTGCAGACTGGGTGAAGCACTTTCAATGAAACTCAAGGGGACCTGAGCCCTGCACGTTCCGAAATCGTCGTAGCTTGTATGGAGCTGCAGGCAGATTCCGATGAAACGTCATTTGACCCACGCATACGTTGGGCGAGTGGAAACTCTTAGGTGCATTACATTGGAGCAATAAAACGGGTCTTGAGGCATAAAAGCCACCTTGAAAGCAGTAAAAGTCTACTGCTCTGTGAATTAGTTCTAACCGTACCATTCAAGATTTGGTAATAAATCGTACTTTATGCACCGCCACTCTTACAATAAAACGTGTGAAAATAAATTCGCTTCACCGGTACACCACATGGCGTCTAGCGTCAATGCAGACGTTTAGCCATGGAAGGCTGACTTGGAAAATTGCCACCCAAATCTGAAATCTTTTTCAGACTCGTATCTCGCACGGTTTTTGAGTCGACGTCTGCCGCCAGTTGTTACTCTATTGCAAATTCTTGAAGATATTGAGCTCAAGGTAACACAAATTTGCATTTTGTCACTGTTTGCATTTTTTAATCAGTTCAGATGACGTTTCAGAGTTACTTTCGTTCAGACTAGCTTCTTCTTGGCAAAGCTGGTGATAGTTTTTGGATATCAATTAAACAAACCATTCCAGAAATGGCTATAAGCACCAACGCTAGTGTAACCGAGTTATCTTTAGACACATGAAATGACATTTGAGCGAATTAAATTTCGGGTTTTTTTGGAGACGACGTATCATTGATGGCGTTCGATATTTTATAATGCACTGTTGTTTTGCTGTCAACCAATAAAATTTACCAAATATTGCTCGATTGAACGACAAAATATCTACTTTTGGTAAGATTACAGATCAATAAATAATTCTACAGAGCCCAATTTTTATGTTTTATGTATAGCGCCCAGTGTGGGCCACAATACACAAATCTCATGATAGTTCTTATTATATATTATATTATAATCTTTTCATCTTCAGCGAGTTATACACATATATATATTTCATCATTTCAAATGAAAAAATTACACATGAAAATACTCGCCAAGTAACTTTGTAATGCTAGACATGCTAGTCGCTCGTCTAAAAACTGCGTATGTACTATAAAACTTACCCAGCCTGTCAACGTCAAGCTGCGAGAAATTCTACCCGATGACCAATATGGCAACATGAAGCTCAGTCTTGACGGATGCTCTATGAAATAATAGATTTTCCTCGATCGTTTCTTAATGCTCGGAAGTGTTTCAAGTTTCATTGGGAGTTTCCATTACGGTTTCAGTGTTTTCCTGTTGTTGAGTGATGTGACTGGTTTGCTCTTTTGTGGTTCTTGTCCTCGAGGCACTGTAACCGGCTTTAGAATGGTTGAAGTGCGATGTGACTGGACTTGACGCGCTAAAGTGCATTTATTGTTGTCGTAGAAATTGTTCGCATTATTTTTATCGTCGTCAGAGCGATTTAATCGTTTGAGGAAGCTTTGGTTCTGTAGTTTTTTTTAATTAGTATGTGTGTGTTAAATTTGATATTAAAAATGTGTGCTGAGATAATATCTCGAAAAAAGTATGAATATTTCTTTAGAATGAACAGTTAGTTATTACCTAATGTAAAAATATACTCAATTCTTTGCATTACATCACTGCTTACAAAAAAGAGCAGAAAGAAAGAAGGAAGATTTTGAAAACAGAACAAAGAAAAAATAAGCCGTTGGTTTGTCACAATCGAATTGAATAACTCGTTAAAAGACGAATTTAACAAAACAAAAACCAGTTTACCAGTTTAATAATTTTGAAATGTTAGACCATTCATTGCAATTATTTCAGGTATCCAAAAGTTTATGAAATGAAAACCATGATCGTAGATCTCATAAAACTTCATTTCGGTGACTTCATTTTTCTTGTATCTTCCGTTTCAGATTATTTTTATACTATCTCCAATTTATTATCGACGACATATACTTCGCTCAGGTAAAATAGCAAATGAATCAAGTAATGGAAATAACTAAAAAAAATTTAAGATCAAAGATAACATAGTCGTGAGTATCTATGAAATTATCTGAAACATTCAACTGACAATAAACATTTACTATTAAATTAATGCGGCATTTAAATTTTGCAATCGTACATGTGACGGAAACACGAAACAGATGGGAAAAAATAAAATGTGCACACGAAACAGGTGAATGAATTCATTTGTGCATTTGTATTATAATTATGCTGCACCACTTAAGAATGGAAATGTTTTTGAAAGATTTTGTCCACATGAATGTAGTCACTTAAGGAGAGATATCCACCTAGAATGGTCGGCAAAATCGATTTATTTTTTATTGCATTTTCGTGAAGATACAGGTCTCAAAAATATCTGGTGAAAACACCAAGTTAATATTTCTATAAATAAGCTAGTTACAGCCGATATAATCAAACGTGTTTTACGAAGTATGATACAATAGTTAATAACATTCATTAGGCTGCTTCAAGTATTGTTCAATTGGTGTTAAAACAAGCTGTAAAAGAAGTACAACGGGAAATAAAAGCAAAATTCGAGTGCTGGGATAACCAAACTAACCGTTTTTGGAGATAGTACGGGGCGAAAACGTGGTTTTACCTCATTGTAGGGAGTTGAGGTTCTCATTGGACAGTTTACAGGAAAAGTTTTTGATATTCTTGTAAAATCTTCTTATTGTGCTAAATGTAACTATAGGAATAAACTCGAAAATACTGAGCAATGTGAGGAATGGAAATCGAATCACAATGGAAATTGCCAGGCCAATCATGATGGATCGGCAGGTAAAATGGAAGTAGACGCTATGAAAGAATTGTTTTCACAATCTGCCGAAAAGTATAGAGTAATGTACACTAATTACGCTGGGGATGGTGACTCTAAGACGAACACGGGACTAGTGAATGCGAAACCGTATGGTAACGAGATTGAAATTACAAAAAAAGAATGAGTGGTTCACGTTCAAAAGCGATTGTGAACCCTTCTTCGCGAATGAAAGAAAAAAGTCCTCGAATCAGCAGCAAAAACAAATTGAGGGCAAAGTTGATAGATATACTGAAGATTTACTATGGCTTAGCTATTTGCAGAAACTGTGCCTCCAAGGATGAAATGAAAAAAGCGATACGGGCAACATTTTACCATTACGGCTCAACAGACAGCAAGCCTCAACAACATTTCTGTCCCGAAGGCCCCGAATCGTGGTGCCAGTTGCAACGAGCAAAGGCTAAAGGAGAACTGGAAAATGTTCGTCACAATTATTGAACATTGCAAAAAATGGTGTTAGATGTCATCAAACCAGCAAACGAAGACCTCAGCAATGAAAAATTGTTGGAACGCTGTGTTTGTCGATATACCCAAAACTGCAACCAACTTATTTGGACAATAGCCCCAAAAACGATGAACAGCGGGGCCAAAATCGTTAGCATTGCAGTATATCTTGCAACATGTACATTCAACAATGGTTTCACCTCATCGCTGGAAGTCATGAATGTGTTAAGAATATCGTTCGGATCGGGAGCGCACTTGTACGCAGCGCAAGAAGACGAAACTTGCATAGCGAAAGCCGAACTGCAAGCGCAAGAACAGACGAAAGAAGGTTGAATACGGCGTCGGCAAGACAATGTAGAAGCCATGAATATTCCGTAAACAGTAAAAGACTTACACTATGGGCCTGGTATCGATGATTCCATGTTAGTTGACAAATTTAATGATTTATTCAGTCCTAAATTTTCAAACGCGTTTTTCTTAAAAACACGTTTTTCAAATCGGTACCCAAAATTTCTCGGAAACCAATTAACTGATTACCTTAATTCTTTTTGTGATTATTTTATATAACATTATCTAGTACTTGTCATAGGATTTTTCTTTTTCGTTACTTAGTTTTTGTTTTATAGCCAAAATAATATCTAATTTTTGGTCAAAAATTCACTATTCATGTTCAAACGTCCGCCATTTTGTCATTAATCGATATTTTCAAAATCGGCTATGACACGAACTAGATTATAGTATCTTATTCAATAATTTTTTTCCATTTTTTTCTTCAGATAATTTTTGAACAAATGCCAGTGGGTACCGTTAACGCTGTTTTTTTTACAGCGCTACAAGGATCATACAATATCCTTGTATATTTTTTATATTTTTAAATAAAAAAAAATTAAGCATACTTTTAAATGTGTATACTTTTAGATAATTAAACTCCCAATCCGATATTTCAAATAGTTTTCCTTAAAAAAATGCACAAAAATGACCGTTTTATCCGGCTCCTAGGTGTATATCTCCCCTTAAGTATCTAAATTTTGCAGATCTAGTCGCTCCACAATAGACCAGCTCTTTATGGTTAAGCTAATTTTGCAAAAGTACTGGGAATAAAACGCCGACGTATACTAAGTCTTTGTCGACTTTAAACAAGTATACAACATTATGCTGCAATTTGATATGCCGGCCAAATTAGTGGGACTCATAAAGATGAACAGATTGAAAGATCCTTTCGAAACTCTTGTTGGCTAACTTGGCACTTGAGTTCGCTATTCGGGCAATGAATCTGAGCACCAGCGGCACACTACTCTTTAAGTTGACACAATTGGCAGCATACGCGAATGACATTAACATCATGGCTCGAAAACTGACTGATGCAAAAGAACTTCTGCTTACGACTTGACACCGTAGCAAAGGAAGTTGGACTACGAAGGACGCCAGCGCACTTGACCATCAACGTAGGGGACCTTAGCATCAAATTCGTGGACAACTTCGTTTACCTGGGTAGCAACCTATCCAATGACGCCAACGAAACTGACGAAATCAAGCGACGAATACAATTAGCAAATAAGACGTTCGTCTCGGTCCTCCCCCTTATCAAATCGAATTATGTACACAGAAATACTA
Source organism: Nemotelus nigrinus (assembly GCA_947369275.1). Classification (NCBI taxonomy): domain Eukaryota; kingdom Metazoa; phylum Arthropoda; class Insecta; order Diptera; family Stratiomyidae; genus Nemotelus; species Nemotelus nigrinus. The sequence goes on from OX376374.1 coordinate 3,865,961, forward strand.
AGTTCCGCGTTTATAAAACTATCATAAGACCTGTGCTCTACTACGGCTGCGAAACATGGACCCTGACCCAAGTCTTCGAAAATAGGATTGACACATTCGAACGGAAAGTTTTACGGCGGATTTTTAGGGCTGTTTGCGACCGAGATGGATGGCGCATCTGGTACAAAAATGAGTTGTACGATCTGTACGATGAGCTGGAAGTCTCCAAAATCGTCAAACTGCAACGTCTACAATGGGCAGCGCATGTGCAACGCATGCATGACGATCGCATGCCGGAACGAGTTGCGAACGGAAGACAAGTCGACGGAGCAAGACTACGAGAAAGACCGAGAGCTCGTTGGGAGAGCTCAGTATATGCGGACGCTGAGTAACTACTGGGATTCCAAGACTGGAGGACATGGTCACGTGACCGAGATAATTGGACAACGATCCAGGGGACGTGAGGCTGTTGTGCTACGATGATGATGATGATCTCCTATAACATACACTATGGAAATGCTCAGAGCTTGCAACACTTTAGCAGCACTGGCCTACCACAACTGCATCACGTCAAAATCAATCTACTCTGTGAATCGCGTTTTAATCCGATAACTTCATCGAAAACTACGGGAATGAAAAGGATGTTGGGGGCTGCCATCCAAACAACTTCCAAAACTTCATTGTAAATGTCTTCTATTTGAATATTTTATGGTAGCATCTGTTAGTACGATAATAACAATTTTACTGACATGTGATTATCTTCAAGACATTGGGGCAATATACAGTTCCTGATAGGTTTTATCATAACAATGTCACTGCGTCAGCTTTTCCTATTCATCTACGCCTTCACTGGGCGTGACTCGACGTCATAGATCTTGGGTCGATAATGTAGGAAATCAAGATAATGTCGACAATTTTTTTGAGCAAACTGTTACTTTTGCTACATCTGATGATTGTAGCTGCACCAAGCAAGCGGATAATAGTTGCACTGTATAGAGGCCAATATGATTTATAAAAAAAAAGCAGTCAAATGAAAAGTGCTTCATAATCAATCTGAAACGTTGGTCGATAACCCAACGATGCTGGTTAATCGACTAGTTGAATTCGATTAGCCTTATGAATCTATCTTCGCCATTCATCAAACGTATTGTCATATCCGAAAATTTCATCACGTAAATTCCAAATATATTTTGAATCTAATAAATAACATGAACACGGTCATATTTGCAAAAAAAATCCCGTATCTTCATCCCCAAAAAAATTATGGCTGTCATAATTTATTATGAATTCGCCATCCGAAAATCAGATAGATTCACCATAGAAAGGACCTTGCATTTCGCTAACAATGCAATAATGCATGCTGCGAAAATTGCGTAATTTATCATGTTATATTTAACTGAAACCTATTCGGGTCTCAAATGAAAAACTGGCAAGCGTAGATATGGCTAAAAACTACATTTTGCTACTTTGCATCATAATAGAACTCACTCTCACCTACCGTAAACCACAAGTATGGTCACGTTTCGAGTGATGATGAAATTTTATGACACTATTTTCTATCGGATCCATCTATCAACTAACTGATTTCTATGAAGGGATCCGTTGTAGCGGTAGTCGATAAATAATATTAGTAAGAAGACTTTTTTTTAGGATTTGAAAGAAATGTGGAACGTGCATGATGCATGTGTTGACTCAACTTGAAAAATTTATCTGAATTTGTGTAAATATGTCAAGGCGAAAGAAAAAGTAAAGTAGTGCTAATTTTTGTTCAGTCAAAATCTAGAGACAACATTTAGTAGAGTTTTTTGGGGGGAGGTTGTTTACATGCGGAAAATTTTCATCATTCACGACTTTGAAAATATTACAGTAAGAGATAGCTGAATTGGTTGTTTGGTGATTCAGGGTCGTTAATAGGCGCAAAACTCCATGAAAAACCAACATGAATTGAGTTACAAACATGAATGTATTGCGGAAAAGACTTTCATATCTATTTTTAAATATGGTTTCTCAGCAACAGTCTTGTTAATTTTTTCATAATTCCATTTAATTCTATTCAATCTCCGTCCTACTATATTTTATTCAAATATTTTTTTCAAAACAATCATGTTGAACAATTAAAATTTTTCCAGAGAATTGATCTTGATAGTAACTAGTGACGTACCCACTTATTTTCAAGTTTTATGGGGCATCATTAAACAACCAGGAAACAATTATTTGAAGCAATAAACTATGAAAAGATACGAGTAACTACCACCTTACTCATACATATCATTACTTCATGGAACAAACAACATAGTCTGCCCTTTGGTATCTTTTCGTCCAGAAATTCTGAGTGCCATAAAATCTTACATTCTCGCAGTTGAGATGCACATAAAAATCTCAACAAGATCTAGACAATTAAATCATGATAAAATCTTACCATCCAACATATATTTCGATGCATCTTCCTCGCCGGTGGCAATGCTTGCGCCAAAATCTCCATTAAACACGCTCATTTTCCTGAGTCCAATTACATCAAAACACTTCACTAGTTGAGATCTTGCCGTCTTCTTCTATTTGATTTATTTCTTGGAGTTTTATCTTGCTGGGTTTTTTATTCAATTTTGGATTTACTAACTAATTCACACACACATACACATCCTTTTCACCGCTTTCATTAATTGAAAAACTGTATCTTACTTACAAAATCGATGCATTAAACCCGATTATTAATTGAATCAAATTATTTTCACCACAGGAACCACGCACTCTTCACTGTAACATCATTTATTCGATTTGATTGAAATATTGTATGTTTCATTTTTGATGGTCTTAAGTATTCGCGAAGGGTGCTACGCATAGTAAATTTATATGTTCAACGAATGTAGCTGTAGAAGAAAGAATTTTCGCAACGTCTTGAATGTACAACGATTAACCGTTTTATTCAAATGAAACGTCGCCAGTGGTTTCAGCAATTTTTTTAAATACGTAAGTGGAATAATAAACGGAGAACAAGAATGACTAAAAACTATTTGTATGGTAACAAGATTGGGAAATAAAAATAAAAATAAAGGTTTTGGGAGACAAATCGAGCAATTGGGTGGTTGATTGAATCTAAGCGAAATATGTCCACATGTGCTCGTATCCATATGCATGTTTGATCGGATTCGAAATGTAAGATGTTGGCATCTGGCTTAAGTCTAGACTTATATTAAGCTTGAAAAGAATGACTCAGATTGTATTTTACAGAACAAGTTGAATGTCGAAAACAAGTCATGCAAATTAATGAAATCATCATGATCGTGTCATTGAGCGAAGCTTGAGAATGTCACTTGAAATAATGTACTCTAGACGGTCTCCTAAATTGTTGTCGTAGTTTGCAGTTTTCAAAAAAAGAAAAATAGAAATGACTTGTAATTTTTTTATTTGGCTTTAAACTCGAACATTCAAAGACTTCATGGTTTCGGAACAACGAAGTTTATGAGCCAGCTAGACGAACGTATCAAAAACGAGGTCAATCTGGAAAGTATCCGACCAATATTTACTTAAAAAATTACAAATATCTTAGCACTTAACAAACCTAATTTCCTTCAAAGAACTCTCCTTGAGAACACACATACTTGTTCCAGCAATGTTTGCACTTCTCAAAACATCGAGCAAACTCTTCTTAAGAGATCACCTTCGTCAAATTTTGTTTGATTTCTCCTAAAGATTGAAATCTGTTTCCCTTCAATTGCGATTTTATCTTTGGGAAGAGTCAAAAGTCGCAGGAGGCTATATCAATGCTATAAGGGGGCTGGACTACTTGAGTCATTTTGGTGTTTTGCCAAGAAACCTAGCAGAAGCCGCGAAGCATGGGCTGGTGCATTGTCGTGGTAGATCAGCCAGTCGCCACTCTCGAACAGTTGTGGCGGTTTCCTTCTCAATGCCTCTCTTAGCCGCCAAAAAACATCACGGTTATACTCTCTGTTTACTGTCTGTCCTGTAGTAGCGTATTCACGGTGAACGGCACCTTGATAATGGAAAAAACTATCACCATTGTCTTAACGTTACTTCGACTTTGGCGTGCTTTTTTTGCTCGCGGAGATGTAGGTGTCTTCCAATGGCTCGATAGAGCTTTCGTTTGTCAGGGTCGTAATTATAAACCCATGATTCATCACCAGCTATAATTTTTTAAGGAACCTCGTATCGATGTTCAGCGTTTCAAGAGAGTCCTGGGCAATCTAAACAGTAAAATTCGTTTTTTGTTGTGTTAGAATCCGAGGGATGAGCTTTGCTGCCGCTCGCTTCATTCCAAGGTTTTACGTTAAAATTTCAGAATCAATAGTTTTTGGTATTCCGAGGTCATATTCTAGCTCCCTTACGGCCAATCGACGATCTTGATTAATAGCTGATCTCACAAGTTCGATGTTTTGATCGTTGCTGCTCGATGAAGGTCAGCCAGACCTCTGCATCACTTTCAACTGAATCCCGACCTTCTTTGAAACCTTTGTACTACATTTTTATTTTTATTTTATCTGAATGCTCTTTGAATCATACGAAAAGCTTCCACCGAAGAATGGCCAAGTTTGTAGCAAAACTTGATGCAAACTCACTGGTCATCTCTTTCTTTCGCAGCAAAAAAAATGAATAAAAAAAAATCGCCGACTCCATAGAACACAATCTAACTATTCATTTTCTCGGGACCGACTGAAGAGATTACCAGACAGGGCTGGACACTCAGAATAGAGAGATATAAGGAAATGAAAGTGGCAGTGAAAATTGAAGCAATTTGCCTGAATCTGAGCGTTAGTAGTAGTGCGGGAATTTGATATTCATCTACTCGGCGAACAGAAAGATGGAGAAAGAGATGGATAGAGAAAAATAGTAAGCCATGTGTACGCGAATTTGACAAGGAACAACTCAGTAGCAACTAAAAGATCGTAGAACTTAGGTATCGGGGAAACCAAGAGGAATATCTGAGGTAGCAGTTCTCTCGATTTGTTACATTTATAGATTTTATCTTTGCAGTAAAATTGTTTCATCAAATTTCGTATCTGTATACGCTTGTTTCATTTCCTTAAATCTCTCTGTCCTGAGGCAGGACATGTTGATAATATACCCACAAGCGCTTTATACACAAAAAAAGGAAGCGATTGATAAATTCAATCCTTTGCCGTACAGTGAAATTAAAATTCATGCATTCATGGAAATTCATAGGATGTATTGGTCTTAAGGGGCAATAAATCTGTAGAGCGTGGAAAAATAACCCAATTTCAAGATTTTTTTCCGGAGAAACAACGAAAAAAATGAAAATTATGCTTCGAGGTCTTTATTGCCTGTACATTTAAGTGTTTATATTTATTTTCTCGGCGATCGAAAACAAAATGGCGGATGGGCAGGTGGTCGGAAAAGTTTCTCCTCCTCCTGGAATACAAACCCAAAATGTTTTCCATTTTACACACAAAAAGCCCGAGAAAAACGTAGGGCTTTTTTTATATTACTTTTTGCAAAAGTGGTGGAAGTTTGAAAAAGTGTTTTTTATCCCAAAAATATGCACTAAAAGTGTTTATAACAAATTAAATCTGCAATATACTATCAAAATTTCAAGCCAGTCGGTCAAGAAATGAGCGGGCTGAAAAAAGAAGTTTTGAGAAAAATGCGTTTTAAAGTTTTCTTGTGAAAAATCAAAGGAATTTGACGCAGATATATAGTGCACACAGTTAATGATGGGCTCAAAAACGTCAAACAGTTTGCAAAAAACGTTTGGCTGCAAAAAACGAACGAACATTTTTTCCAAATAGCGACAAACAGTTTTCCTAAACCGAAAGGCATTTCTAAAACGAACCATTTTTCTACAACGAATAGGTTTTCTAAATCTAATCGTGTTTTTAAAACGAACCGTTTTTCTCCGACGAATAGTTTTTCTACAACCAATCGCTATTCTAAAACAAACCGTTTTTCTAAAATAAACCGTTTTCCTAAAATGAGCAGCATTTCTAAAACATACCATTTTTCTACAATGAATAGATTTTCTAAATCCAATCGTGTTTCTAAAATGGACCGTTTTTCTACGACGAATAGATTTTCTAAAACCAATCGCTTTTCTATAAAAAACCGTTTTTCTATAACAAAACGCTTTTCTAAAACAAACCGTTTTCTTTAAACGAACTTCCAAAACGAATCGTTTTTTTAATACGAACTGTTTTTATAAAACGAACAATTTTTCTAAAGCGAATAGTTTTTCGTTTCTCTAAAACGAGTCGTTTTTTGTTTTTCGTTTTTCTAAAACGAACGGTTTTTTGTTTGTTAAAACGAACTGTTGACAGTGAAAAACAGTTTGCGAACGAAAAACTCTTTCTCAGCGGCAAATTGCTACAAACTCAAACTCGTCACAAACTTCAAAGTGGAGCTCCAAACCTTTATAGAATCATAGCCTACTTGACTAATAAAAATTCAGTTGGAGGGTTTCACTTTTTACAGATTAAAAGCTTAAAGAGCTGATAATTTACTTCATTTTTCGATAAAGTATATTTATTCAGGCTGCGTTCATGTAAATGGAATTGATTTTTTTACAGCGGAAACTCAATCACCAACTAGCAAGTCAACACCGATGGCATCATTAACCCACCATCAAAATAACACCTTTGCCCAATCAAATATCAAAATTTGGCGTGTTTCCTGTCGCGACTAGAATACTAGCACATATGATATCATCGACCCCTGATTTCATCGTCGACTAACAATTACTCGAATGTTTATGTCATACACACCTACCATTAGCAGTATCGTTAGCTTAACGGAGATTTGCATACTGAATAGTTTGCTTCAAACCCAACAATATGCAAATCATTCACAAATATGTAATAAACGTACGGAACATATGATTGCCAAGACGAAAACAAAATATTGTTAACACTTGTTCGCGAAACCCAATCCCGACAGGTTGATGGTTGGTAAGCGGTTTTCGTTTTTGAAGGTGAATGCCAATGGTGATGATGATAATGATATTTGCAGATAGCAGTTTAAGGAAGTTGGCGAAAATCATGTTTGATGTTATGTCAAAGCTAATTCCACCATGTATGACTGAGTTTGGTGATAAGTGCATGAGATGCTGAATTTAGATACGATCACAAGCTAAATTCGGTGAATAGCTTAGGCGACTTTCGTGATGCCCTTGAATGCAGCTTACAGTATATTTTGAGAAATACGTTTCGAAGATGGATGATAAAATCTCGAAAACAGCGACAACTTGACATGTTTACTTGTGTGTCGTATTTGAGTTTTCTAAATCTGAGTTTTATTTATTTTCGCAGATTTTCAGAATATTTTGAATATCACACGAACAGCTAGCAGGCCTCGATTGTCAGCAATTCTCAAATAGACATTTTTCATTTGGTCGTGCAGCAAACATTGACATCTTTCGAGTACAAAGAACTACAAACGACACTCATGTCAATGTTTTAGCGATCGGTTCTATTATTAAATCTGTTTACAGATATTCAAATACGTGACAGTGAGGTAGAAAAAACTCATTACGATTCTGTAGAGTGTATGCGTTAAGTATGATTTCGATACGGCGAATTATGCCTGGTCATCGGTTTTGATATTGTAATATTTTAAATTCATAGCTTAATTAGGTATATGATGTTGTAAGATTTCATATGAGGAACTACATTAAACACGCAATGTTATTTGTATGAACCCATTTGCACGAAAATACCGTTAATAAATCATGAATATATTCAGGTAGATAAGGAATGAAAGATATGTGCATAGATATAAATGGAATTTAATCAATCATACGTTCTTTTAGTGTTTACACACACATATACATCAGCTGGTTGATTAATTTAATCTTAGCTACTCATAAAATAAAATCTATATTCATAGTTTGATAAAGTTAGGCCCCGAAATTGTGGAAGGGAATTACGTAGGAATGGCTTTTGACAGATATTCCTTCGGGCTATCGTTTGTCCAGGTATTAATTTCAGATGAGATATTTTAGCGAGATAATTGCAGAGCATGATACTCAATCTAGATCACTAAATGAATTAGTTGTTTATGTAGCTAAACAAGTGATTAAATAAATGCATTTCGAACAAATAAAGATGGCTTCAACAAAAATGCACTAATTGTGTTAGTAGACATATACCTAACTATGATAGATGTTAAAACTGAAAAACACCTTTGTATGAAGGGTTTTAATTCTTAATTCATTTCGCATCTAGACATAGATTCTTTAGAATATTCGTGAAGGATATTTTAATATAGATCCGTAAAAATATTGGCTTTAATGTTGTCAGCTACTGGTAATTTTGTTAAACAACTTAAAACTTATTTGCTGTTCTTCGGAATAAGCACAACATGATGAAAGACATTGAAGCATCATACTTTCTTTGAGATGCAATGTTGAAAGCAACTTTACGGAGCACTTGTAGGTTCAATTAGTGGGACTCATTTAAAGCCTTTAAACTGAAACGGATCTTTGCATTTGAGGAGCTTCTACACAGATGAGCTTTTTTTTAACTCTGACCTTTTTCTTGTCATTTTACTGATCGAAAACCCCTCAGAGTTAAAGAGCACTTCTAAGAATTATACCTCTCAATAAACAAACTTCTAAGATAACAGTTAAGAAAATCATTTTTGTTGTGATGATACCTGTGTACATTTGGATATAATGATACCATTGGAATCATTGTTAAGATATCGCACAAGTATGAGTGCAAAGTGATGGGAGCTTAGAAAAAAAACTAAAAAAAAATCTTAGGTGTCTGGGGAAAAATTATAGGAACAGGATAAAATGGTATTCCCTAGGAAAAATTCCAGCAGTCTTAGAAAAAATCATGGAAGCTTAGAAAATATCAGAAGACTCTATAAAATACCCTAGGGGTCTGGGAAAAAATTATGGGAGCTTAGGCTATATCATACGATTCCTTGTTGAGTCATTCTTGCTTCTTAAGTTGCTTCGAAGGTATGAGCTAGCGAGCGTTTAACCCACGATTGGCATCTTGAGTTGATCTGTCCCAGACACAAGAAGAGAGACACTACAGAGTGTAATAATTATAAGAGTTTCATTTTGGTGAGTACAATCTATACGGCGTTTTTTCACTATCCTACAAGGTCTGACGCCCTCATTCACGCAGGAAGAAATCAACCCAACTCAACGACGCTTCACTTTAGGAAAATTAAGAAAAATATGACACAAGACCTGAAACTATTCGATTTTTTCATCGACTTCGAAGCCACCCATAAAAAAACAGTCCGGCTGAAACTTTACCTGGGCAAGAGAGATTTCAATATCGTAACCAAACTAATCACATTGACAAGGCTGACCGTGACGAACGTTTGAAACCAGACTAAACTAGATAGGTCCTTATTACGGCTATTTAGTATCAACAACGGTCTTCGACAAGAGGACACTCTCTCTTGCGTTCCCTTACAAAAAAAGTGATTCAGGATGACGAGATAAGCGTGAAATCTACTATCCACACAAAGTCCACGCTACTGTTGGCTTATACTGACGACTCAGAAACAATGTTTCGGAACGACCGGTCCATCGAGAATCTTTCCTTAAAATTAAGCAGGCGGCGAAGAATATATGTTTGCACATAAACGGAAGTAAAACGAAATATATGGTGACTGTGCTGGCACCAAAAGCTGCAAAATTCATCAAGATTTCGTTGAAAGCAGTAAAATACAAAACAACGTAAAGCCAAAGTCTGGAGAAAATCTGTGAATATAGATCCAAAGAAATCACAGCATTCGCCTATTTAGGATCGGAAATTATCCGATGATTCGATAACGATAAAGAAATCTGCCGGTCTGCCAGACTCTTTCAGAAGACCAAGCTTTTTCTTCCCAGTTTTCACGTAGAAACCTGGGTTCTTAAAAATTGTGAGCTCTTGTCGGCGTTTGTTGATGAAATTTTGGACCCTGGCATAAAGTTGGACAGTTCTGTTGCTTACAAAATAGCGAAATATACGAGCAAAATCGGTTGCTAATAAAATTACGCTCAATTGGCTGCAATGGGCTGGACACTTAGCTTCTATGGGTGAGGTAGAGTTCAGAAAGTCTATGAAGGCCGGATTATTGGAAAGAGAAGGCAGGGCTTATTTTGGATGTAGCATTGGTGTATGCCAGAATGCAAAAATGTTCAGGAAAACTAACTGAACCATGGAAGCGTAGAAATGAGACGTCTGGAATTCCTTTTTGTAGCTGGTCTAAACAATACGACCGGTAGTTGAACCATTGATGACGATGATGTCAGTGAGCCTTCTGCAGGTTTATTCTCATTTCCTTATCTGGATATTCGTGCCAAAGTCATCATGCAAGCTAAAACCATTGGCGAATTTGGGTTCAGTTCATGAATTTGAATAAAATTATCCACCATTTTTAACATGATTTCCGATCACAAATTTAACCTTAACTTCAAAGATCAATAGCATTTATGCTTTTATTGCCCAAATACGAAAAATAGCCGTAGTAATCCTTCCATTCGAACTACACTCAATCTAAACATCACCAAACTTCTTAAATTCAAAACACATCACAGCAATGCATTTCAATCACAATCGTTACATTTTTAGATACATACATATATCTAACGAATACACACACAATGCAAGAGACAGCTTAATTGTCATGAATCAGTCGAGACCTCGGCCTTATTTCTTCATCAATTAGTCGAGCTGTATAAGGTTATAGTCTCACCACAAAGTTTTTCACTTGCTACTAATAACACAACGAAAAATAAAATTTCACTGGTCACTCGAACATCTTATGCAATTCGCATGTAGATAATATTATTTGCACAAGATTTGCAACTGAAAATTTTCCGATAATTCGAATTATTAACACTGATAACACACAAAAACATACAAACTCAATTTAAAACTACATTCAATAACGCGAATCTTCCGTACACAAAAAAAAACAATCAGGCGTTCCCACCACTTCCTGTCGCATTAATTAGCAACATTTTCCGAACTAGCCCCAATTAGGATCCACATAACTCCTTTCGCAAACTATTATAACCAAAACACTTCGTTATCGTATTTCTATCGATATTGACAACGCCTAAAACCAGTACAGCTCGTTAGTTTTAATGGTCACCGCGAGAATTGACCACATACCGTTTCTTTTTCTTGATGTGTTTAATGTGCGTTTAAAAAAAAGTTTCTAAAACAATTCACCACTCGGAACCATCCCCCGCAAGCCAGATCCGACTAACGAAACCGGACGTGAACGACAACGTCGCTGGAAGCGAACCGAAGCCAAGTCACTTGATTCTCGAGTTACTGGTTGTGTCACATGTGCGTTTTGTTGTTTCTTATGACAGCTGATATCATTCACCCAGTATGTTAAGTATATGTATAAATAAATACACCAATAACGAAATCGACAATGTACAAGTTGTTTGCCCGAAGATATTTTTGTTACAGTGATGGTAATTAGTGTGTATTATTAGTAACGCATTTATGTTTATTTGAAATATATTGAGTGGTGAATTGTGATGAGATTTTAAGGTGTAAAGTGACAGTAGGTTCAATAGGATCTTTTATTCGGATATAACGGGAAGTGGAGCAAAAAATATTAATAAAAAAATTGAAACAATAAAATAAAACAATTCTAGTTTAAAGTTTAAACATTTAAATTTCAAATATTTCTCATAAGGAAGACACATTTTTTTGACAGGTGTGGTGGATTTTACCCAGCCAACATTTTGTATTTGCACGTTCCTTGGTGAATAAGAAAGCGGATGAAAATTGATGGAGCTGTAATATGAAAATTTTTTCTGGCCAGCAATTTTAAGCCATCACTGTTAATACTGACCACTCCACTAATAGTAACTGGACATTAAGAAATAGTATTGCAACAAATGTATGTAGATTCAACTGAATGGAAAAAAGAATATGTTTCAAAGTGCAGAAACATTTTTGATTTGACCACCATTTAATACGACAGGTAGGCCATATAACTACTGCACATATATAGATAGTTTTGGAACGCGCTGCGTACTTGGCCAGCAGCTGACTTGAAAAATAATACTCCGTAACGATATGGATCTCAGGTGCAACAACAGAGTCTCCGCTGCACACCTGCGTGTGAACTCGATGTAAGTGCATATTCAGTTACTGCAGTTTTTTTCTTTTTCCCGTTTTTTAACTTACTGACTTTAAGGCGATTTTTTAAGCAACTACATACAGAAGTGTTTTAAACCAGCCAGCAGCATCTTGTTGATCTTGACGAGTTGATCATTAAAGAGGCGATCAAGCTTGCGGTGACCGCACTCTGACATGTCTGATTACCAAGGCGAGCGGTCTGAAGGTAAACTGTAGGCATGAAAAGCCCATTTGATAGTGATTTCGTTTTTCTGCGTCATTACATTAATAACACCGTTTATTTGTGGTTGGCCGCATAGTGAAAAAAGATCGTAATTTACAAAACGATCTTCACATGTGAGTAGATATCAGCGTTCATTACTACAATAAGAATAAGTGATTTCAGGTACTATAATTTTCATTGAAGGTTTCTTCTTTTTCTTGTTCTTTGTTTTGTTCTTCTTCTTATTTTCCCGACTACATGGCGCTGAATAGAAGTCGTGACGCACAAAAAAACATGTTTTTCAGCAGGCCGGTGTATTCTCATCGTAACCGATTTTTTTTTTTGCAAAATCGAATTTTTTCAGCACGAAAGATGTAAGAATACGTGAGATGGGCTTTGAATGAGTGATCATGAAACCGACGAGCTTGAAGAACTCATTGATCAAAGTTCGAAATAAAACCAAATGAAAGTTGTCGAGAGAATTTGTTTTTGCGGTAAGGTGCTTGTACGCATAATTTAGTCGCTCTTGGCAAGAATACTAAAAGTAAATGAAAAATGTTGATACGAAACAAGTGTAGCGCTGAATGTTAATGACCGTTTAAGTAGTATTCGTGTGATTTGATAGGTTTTTGCGAATTTTCTAGCCGCCAGACAAGTCAATCAAATCTGATCATGGATACATAAAATAATCTCTCACCAGATCGTGACAGCTTGTGAATATAATTTAAGATTCGTAGATATCTTCAGATATTGAAGGAAAAAAAAATTGAAGAAATAGATGATATGAAATGCTCACTTCCAAAACCATTGGCTGTGGAAAAAAAACTCCGTGTGGAGCTTAGTTATGACATAAAGTTACAAATTATAATCAAAATCAGATAAATTTTATCTAAAGCAACCATAAAATACGAAATCATAGACAGAAATCATCGAAAGTGTACGTAATAGATACTGATTACGAGCTGGGTTCAGCAATGAGCTCTCGGGATCATTTAGTCCAATAATGAACCAGCCGAAATTCAATACCGACAACCTCGTTCAAGATACTTGAGTATCCAAACGAATAGAAAACATTGAAACCAAGCTACAAATCAGGCTAATGCATTCTATTTTTTTTATTTATGAATAATACCTACATGCCAAAAAGCATCCGCAATAATAAAATAATTTCCACTGGGGTTTCTCAATCAAATTCAATTTAAATTATAATATGATGTATTTTTGTGAGTAGTTTTCTGTTGATTGTTTCCTGTTAAATGCTTTCTGTTTCATTTCTAGCTCATCAATAGTTATTCTACTGCAAAAAAAAACAATTTCTACTACAAGGAAAACAGCGCCCAATGTGGTTTGTCAGCCATTACTATAACGATTTAAACGAAGTGACGTTTAGAAACTTTGTCACATCTTTCAACTTGCAGTGAACTTTTTTCGTTCAGGATTAAGTTAATGAGGCCTATAGTGCTGACAGCAGTCCAGGTGTTCCGGAAAAAATGTTTCAAATTTAGGCAATGGAGCCAGCGCCGCAGGAATAGCTTCGAGTACAAGAGCTTGAGTAGCCTAGTGGGTAGAGGACTGGCTTCTTGCGTGTGAGGTCCCTGGTTCGAATCCAGGTTTGGACGAGGGTCCGCGCACCAAGCTTTGAGTTCACCTAGCTCTGATTAGGTACCTGATTTAAATCAAGGGTAAAGTGAGTCGTGGAACTAATCACTCCACACTCGTATACACAATGATTAAAAAAATTGTAATGAAGCTCTCTACCAGCTTCAACCCCTAGATCCGTACAAGGGTTGTCGTGGGATTGCTTTACTTTACAAACACTTGCAGAGTCAGTATAAAAACGTCCGTGAGAAGCACCAACTTTCGATCGCGAAAATCAAGAGGGAGCACGTTATGAAGCTTTGTAGTGAGTCCAATTCCTCAAATCAAGTGTCCAAAGATGCTCCAGCAAATAATTACAACGCAAATCGAATGTAAAATGGGACCGACACTTTGGTTTTCAAAAAGGACAAAAATAAAAGAGACTAATTCGCTATGGTAACACTAGACGTGAGGAACGCCTTCAACTACGCGAAGTGGAGTCGTATTGTAGGCCCGTTGAGCGATAACGGAGTATCATGCTACTTAGCATGTTTCATCTTCGGATACTTCAGGGAAAGAATCTTATGCTACGACTTGGACGAAGGGTAAAAACTTCTTTTTATGTCAACGACGGGATTTCCACAGAGGTCTGCTCTTGGCCCACTACTTTGGAACATAATGTACAATGGAATAATAAGGCTACATGTAGCCGAATTTGTGGTTGTAGTAGGATTCGCCGACGACATTGACTTCATGATTCCAGCTCGTCATTCCGAGGAAGCCGAAATATACACAACCGAAGCAATCTGGGTATTTAAATCCTGGCTAGATTGCGCCGGGCTTGAATTCGCCGACAATAAGACGGAAGTACAGATCACGAAACGAAGGAAAGCAACAGTAGTACGGTTAAAGGTTGGCGACTGCATAATAGCCCGGCAGCCTGCTATCAAATATCTGGTCGTAATTATCGGCGATAAGCTGAGCTTCAAACCTTATCTGGAGATTGGAGCACCCGCTAGAACATTACCCAATATTTGCAGCCCAAAGCTAAGTCGTGGCGAAAAATGAAAGTGGATCATTGCACTTCGAACCTGCTGCGCCTTTCGAACAAAGTCCTATGAGGCGACATGAGTTATAGTCAGTATGCTGCCCATTGATATTCTTGCGAATGAAGCGTTTCCGCTTTACAAAAGCAAAGCACAGGCACCAAGCACGTATGAAATCGAAAGACGAGTGTCAATTTACACATCGCAAAGTAGTTCTGAAGATGTGCAAAACGGGCGTTGGACGCACAGATTAATCTCCAACTTGGTGCGATGGACTTCAAGGAGCCACGGAGAAACGAGCTATTACCTATATAACTCAATTTTTAACCGGACATGATGCTTATCGTAATTATCTGTACCGTTTGGGACACGTAAGCTCATCCGACCCTTCAGTTTGTAAAAATGTACCCGAAAATGCGGAACACGTCATATTCAATCGCCGCGATTTAAAGTATGCAGAAGTAGCATACGGACGGCACTAGCTGCAAGAATATCAGCGGAAAATATCGTTCACTGTATGCCGGAGTCTCAAACTGTGTGGAATTCCTTCAAAACCGCACTGAAAAATATTTACCGCAAACTGCGAAATGCAACAAGAAGAAGGACAAAAAAGATCGCGAGAACCAGCTACGGGCTGATCCACCCCGTGAAATATTGCTTTATAAGTAGTCCTGCGGGGAGTGTGGAAGAAGGAGATAGACCCGCAACGGGCTGAATTTGGATAGCTTTGCTTCAAAAGTTATGTGCCCTTCTTGCTTGACCAATTAACACTTTTAATATATACACAGAAACCAACTGCAAAGACTCGTAAGTATTCATGAAAGATTGCCTCAAAGCCTATTTGAGGTTAATTAACGATTTAATCGTAAAATAGTTTGCGTACTTGAAAAATATAATGGCTGCCTGTATCACTTGTATTACGTGTCTGCGCTTCAATTTGAAATGCCCGACCGATGGATATCTAACAAAAACAATGCCCAACCCACCCAACTCCTGTCAACAACAAAATAGACAACCGGCGACTATAAAAATCGATAACACATGTGAACTACGATTTTTCACGACACTGCTGAGATAAAACTATTGTTAAAATCGGTCAATTCATTGTATGATTGGTATGACTTCGACAACACAAATTTAAATACGAGCCTTTTTAACATCAAACTGAAGAGAAGACCGAAAAATCTAAATGGGGTAGCCAAGTTTTTCCTTTTCGGTTGTGTTTTTATGAAAATATACTGTCAACCTGGATCCACGTCTTCAACAAAAAAAAATCCAGACACAACCTTTCTAAGCGTAGGTTGCAGCTGAGTTTATTTTTATATACATATGCTGAGAGGACACAGAGGTATGCATTCAAATCTTTACTCCGGCGACGCAATACATAAAACAGCCTTTATTGGCCTTCAGTGCAGACGAGTTTATTTCGGAACGTCCTTGAACGTCATTGATTTTCATTCCTGCAGAATAAAACTCTATACGTAGCACCCATCCGAGTATTCATCCAACAAAATCAGTGCTGTACCAAAATCCACCTTTCGTATTATGAGAATCAATTTATTCCACAAATCACCATCACTTTCAAGAAAACTTGCTAATCACAACAGTTAACACTTGCACCAACACCCAATACACTTTTCATGAGACAAATCAATTTTCGAAACTTGCTCGAATCCCGGTTTTTGATTTTAAATAACACGCAACGCAAACAAAGGACGAAGACGATGTTTTTCGGCGACAGGATACACGACGATAACATACAATTTTGCAAGGGTGAGTCTGTTCCGTGCACATGACAGGAATACGGTACCTTGTTTGGGGAGGAAAGTTCGTTCTTGAACGCATAAAAACGATAGTGGTGCGCATGGTCGTAAAAAAGTGCATTCAGACTTGGAACGGTTGGTGCATACAGTTGGGGTGAACGTTACCAGATATATATGAATAGGTCAACCAGGCAACGATTAATAAATATATTCAAATAAGTTTTGAAATTGGTTTCGGATTCGGAGAATTTGAATTTAATTAAAATTATAATTTTCGATTAGACTAAGCACTTTAAATTAAATAAGAGTTTTTTATTTTGTCTGACGTAATAACATTTTCCAAGTTAAATATAAATTTTAGTGGAAAAAGTTGTTCTAAGAACTAAAATGTTCAGTGTTTTTACATTACCACGCATAATTTGAAAAATCCATACTCTTGATTCCAAAAAATGTTTACCTGAAAAATAAAAAAATAAAAATTATCAAATTTGCTAAAATTATTTTTAATATCAATAATTTTACCAAATCAGTAAAATAAACTTAGTAAAAAATTACTAACAATATTTATCTTCAGTAAATTATAGCAAAATAGTATTCAAATTCATTTTCTGCCTTATAAATAACAACACATTCAACGACAATGTTAAAAAACTCTAGCGCACCTGAACCGCTAGAAAACTAATTTTCGAAGAAATTGTCTTTGAGTGACAATGTGGAAAGACGTAATACACATTTTTGTAGAATCATATCAACCATTCCTCGTTCAAAGCAACAGAAATAAACTATAACACAAATGATGAAAATGTTCAGTGCTGACAACATTTTCCCAACGAAGCAGCAATAAGTTAACCTTCACAATCTCATATTTAAATCAACTTATCCTTTGAATTTCGTTCTCATCGGAGGATTTCGTCGAAAGCTTTAGCGGTTAACGTTGTTTGAAGCTGCCATCCAAAAAATGTTCAAAACTCGGAAAATTTAAAAATTGGTTTCTTAGTTTTATTGCAAATGTTTTGCATATGTGCATGTAATTTGAAGCATCTGTTGATGCAATAGTTACGAAAATGGCTAAAGCTCGTTACCCTGTGTCAGCAGCAAAGCAAAATATACACCAAATCTGCTTCACGTTAAACTAAACCCAACCAATAAATTTCGTTTCGATTGAATCACTGCGCTAGAAGTTATACGGGTGAAAAAATTTTAGGGTTGCCACCCTCAAAACTTTTCAAATTTTTAAAGCGTTAATATTTGTTGTTAATTTTCATTGCAGGATCGTTCCCATTTGCAAATCTAATGACATAATCGCGCAATAAAGAAATTCCAAAAATATACAAAAATGGTCATAGCTGGCAGCCCTTTCACGATTTTTGTACGAAATTCCTATCAAATTTGGCTCACATTAAAATGTATTTACTGCATAAACTTCATTTTGATATCATGACTGCACCGGAAGTTATAGGGAAAAAAGCTTTATTTTGCTGAGCAAATTGCAAGATTTCGGAGACAAAAATCACCATAGCTGGCTACCCTATTCTAAATTTTCACCAAATGTTATCTTAAGTAAGATCTAAATATTGTGTGAATTTCGTTTAAATCTGATGGCTGAATCGGAAGTTATAGGCCAAAAACCGGTTTTTTTCTCAGTGATTTTTCAAGATGGCACCACTGCCACAGGATTGCCCGTATTTCAAAATTATTTCTATCAGACCTGGTCCTAGTTAATATCAACATGTTCTGTGAATTTCATTATGATCGGATAATCCGGTCGTCAGTTCTCGTGAACAGAACTTTCGAGTGCTGAAAATAGAGGTAATTTAGTGATGGGTTGCCGTTCTTGTGCACATCGAAATTTTAAAAATTTCAAATTGACATGATTGACAAACGTTAAAATTTATCAATGATTTGAATTTTTTGTCAAAAATCAAAAATTTTTCAGCAGGTTCAATGATTTGAAGGATTTTTTTTCAAGAGCCTGCCGCAGCTACAGGGTTACCCGCACTACCTTGAAAATCCATGTGTATTAATTTTTGGTCAACATCAATACGCTCTGCAAATTTCACGATGATGCAATGTTTTCGTCAGAAATAATGACAAATCAAAATTTGAAAAAAATTCTTGCCTACTTTTAGGCACGCTGCACCCACACACGGCTCAAAATTTCCAATTCTTTACCATAAGCAAGCTAAGAACATAATAAGTTTTCATTCCCAATACTTTTTTTGAACAAAAATTTACACTGCTTTTAAATATAGGAGTACCTCAAAATTCACTAAAACGCTCGCCACCGCCAAAACGTTTAGGATATCTGAATTTTAGCAAATCGTGGACCTACCTACTAAATACATCTACGTTCTCCGAAAGTTCCAGCTCAATCGGATCGGCCACTCCAGAGATTATCTCCCTTAATCATTTTGATGATATATATATATATATATATATATATATATATATATATATATATATATATATATATATATATATATATATATATATATATATATATATATATATATATATATATATATATATATATATATATATATATATATATATATATATATATATATATATATATATATATATATATATATATATATATATATATATATATATATATATATATATATATATATAAAAAGAAATATGAATTTTCGGCGAAACGAGTTTAATACTACTTTTCTTCGAAAATTAGTAAAAAACAATAGTGCTAGTTTACAACATTAATTCAATTTTACATTGATTGACACTGACAAACATTCTAACAACTCCGAAGTCATATGGACACGAACTCGAAGTTCTTTAGCCTCGTAACCTTCCGGTTAATAGCTCCAACATTAAGCACGTATTTTTCTCTGTATCTCGCATCGAATTAATCGACGACAAGACTTGTGGGAACGCCGCAAGACTGTGATTCCGTTCAAATGCCAGTGGGTTCTCGCATTCAAAGTAACTAAATGTTTGATTTGCTTCACTCGAGCCACAAAGCCCATCTGTGCCTCGATTAGTTGGACTTTAGCCTGAAGCTAAGTATTCTATTTCTGCCAACTCTCAGTCCATATCTTTATCACAGTCATTTCACCTTTCGTCGTCGTAATATTGTGGCATTTCTTGGACAGTTGTGCTGTAATCGAGCTAACGGTCAACGAGATTATAGTTCGGAGTGCTCGAGCAGTAATAAACCCATCAACTAGGAAACAATCAAAAAAATTGAAATTAGCCATGAATAAGAAGTCGGTGATGCTTGGCTATGAGGGCCTAGGCCACCTTTGATCTAACGGACATTTTAACTGACTGAATATCATTTTTGAATTATTCAATTAGGTACGGAAACGGAAAAGAAATGAGAGAAAAAGAGAGAATAAATTCAATTATTTAATGAATTCGTTTGAATTTTGTTAAAATGAGATGCTATGAAAGTAATTTAGTGGAAGTGAATGTTGACATATGAATAGTTTGCAATTAGAGGCTAGAACTAATGAGCTCATTATTATTCCGAAGTTGAACAGTTTATTATCAGCCAACCTTACTTGTTCGATAGAAGATTGTAACTTTTTCTATTTAAAATCAAAAATGACACCCCACTCAGCCGTTCACATTTGGCTATATGCAATCTTGAAATCTACACTGATACACTTACGACACATACTCGTACGCATATTCACTATACAAAAGAAATTAACATCAATTCAATTTTTTCAAAACGATCATGGCGTATCATTTCAAAAATCGTCCTTTTTGCGGAAGACTACTACACACACATTCTCATTCAAATTAACATATTTCTCCGTTGGTTTGTTTTTTTTTTATCGCTTAAAACAATGCACGTATTGAAAAATCAATATCATGCTTTTCAGAGGATTCAGTCAGCTGTGGAAATGAAAAAAAAAATGCAAACGGTAGATTTTGCCGGGTGACAGTCGTGTGTGCACTAAACTTGAAAGAGACACATATTTAAGGGGAAATTACGAAGTTGAATTACGAATGTAATTTGAGTTATGCGAAATCGGCATTGCCAGGTTTGATTTTAATTTATTTATTTAGAAATTCATCTGACAGTTAAATGATTTAATTACAAAATGGACACTGAAAATATAAAAAGAATATGATGAAAATTTAGTCAAGAAAACTTAGCCTTTATTAGCAACATAGAAATAAAGAATGAGAATGGAAATTTAAAAGCTAAAAGTGATCAGCTCCATATCAAAGTTCGAACTATGTTGTTCTTAAAAATGTAGAAAAGCACCGGAAAAATCAAACTGGTGCTAATTATGACGGTAAATGTCTAGATAATGGGACCGTCGGTTGAGAGGAGTAAAAAAGAGTGAAGCTGATAGTGCTGACTTCGCTTAACAGTATAAAAGTGTTTTTGAGTGGGGGCGGAGCAGTGGAGGCGCAGGGAGTGGGGGTTAACATTGACTTTTGTTCTTCATATTTTTCAAATTTAAAAAGCAGCTATACCTCCCCGCTCTCACTTTCAAACAATCAGCAGGAAGTGTAATGCGCAGAGGTGCTAAAAATACATCGAAAACGTAAAAAAAATGTAATTAGTGACAATAACTTATTGGCAACCATAATAACAAATAAGGATAACAATTCTTTACCATAACTAGTTTCAAGTTTTGTGTCAATAGGAACCACAAACGCTTCTCTTGTCTCACGGCAAATACAATCCGACTGCGATAATTTTTTTGTTTGCCCAGTTTGCATTCGTCTATCTCCACAATAGTGCCGGGACTGCCGATTTTGCTTTTCTTCATGCTGATCCAAACACAGCATATTTCCCGATAAAAACTTAGCCAATCAATGACCGTTTGTCTCGGAAGCATAAATTCTTTCTCGAGTCTGATGACATGTGGCGGTGGTGATGTAAGATAATATGCAACAAAATGGCAAATGAACTCCAAATTTAAGTGGGCACTCGAAATCCAAGTTGATTTGAGTTGATTTTTGAGATTTGTTGCCACTTATGGTATCCAAGTTGCTTATAAATCGATCTAGGACACCTTAAAATCAAGGTGTCGCGGTTTATACTGACGTTTTTTCCGCACTTCCGGCACAAAACGGATTCTCTTAACACGCGAAACCGAAATAAAAAATCGAGAAACTCATCGCGATGGCAAATTATGCTCAAAAATATAAATAATTGCATCTTGTTTAAACTCGGATCATAACTGATAAGCAAAGACAAATAATGCACAACATTCGTATGGCGAAAAATTTAATCCCGTTATGATCATTCAACTGGTAACATCAAAATATTGCCTAGAATGTTTCTGTATACATTAAAGATTGAGAGCATTTCAAAGAAGCAGTTATGTCTAGATGATGAGACCATCGGTTAGAGCGCGTAAGAGAAGGTAGAATGACATCGTTTTGATCGTTTAAAAGTAGGAGCAGGAAGATGGAGGCTTAAGCGAGGGAGGATCGATTATTCTATTCTGATTAACTACATTTTGATGGTTAAAAAGTGAATGGAATCATTCGACCTCCCTCCACCCCCTGGGCGAAGGGTCAATTGCTTACGCACAGGGCCTGAAGAGCGATGAGGGTGGTTGGATGACTGCATTCAGATTGTTTAAAAGTGAAGGCGGGGAGGTGAAGTCGTATTTCATATCTGAATAATATGAAAAACTGATTTTTTACCCCCACTTTCCGCGAAACCACCTCTCCGCCCCTACCTTAAATCACTTTTGTACTGTTAAGCAAGGTCAGCCCTGCCAGCTTTCATCCTTTTTCACTCCCCTCCGGCCGACGGTCTCATTATCTAGACATTTACTATTACGACTTCTAAGCATCCTAAGCAATGGTGAACGAAAAAACTGAGATCTGATTAAGACGGTCAGAGATTCGTACAAAGTGAGAAACCGTAATATTGGACCGAAATAAGCCAACGTAAAGTTAATACAGATTAACTCCGGATATAGAACAGAGAAAAAATTAGAATTTGTAAATGTTATTCATAAGGACAGTAGCTCCAGGGGAAAAGGTCCACATACAAAACTTGACAGGTTACAGGAAAGTTATACTTTCGTTCTTAAGTTTGCACAAAGAATTTTCTTAAATAAAAATTTTTCATTTAGATAGGAATTCAGCTCGGAAAATTATGAATTTAAGTTACGCAAATTATCAATTTCGAAAAAAAATATGAATTTGACTCAAAACAATTATGTTGATATCGAAAATCTATGAATTTGATTTGAAAAGTAAGGAATCAAACTCGAAAACATTATGAATTTGAAGAAAAAATGTATGAATTAGACTTGAAATTTTAAAGCAGCCATTGTAAATATTTCAAGTTGAAATATTTACAATAGTTACCAGAAAATTCCTATTCAATATTAGACAATACATGATTTACCAAGATATCAGATGTCTTACGCTTTTAAACTGAATTTACAGTTAAATGGTTTCGGAAATTGGTGAATTTCAATTAAAAATTTATGAGATCACCTCAAAAAAGTTTTGGATTTTAATCGAGAAAAACTATGAATTTTTACTACAAACCTATGAATTTGACTCTATAGTTTTCATTCGAACCTGGTATATACTAGACTTTAGACGGGTAAAATAAAGTGCAGAAGTTTTCTAGTAACTGAACAATATATAATAACAGGAGTTTCATAAATATTTTCAAATAATTTTGATATTTCACCTTCATCCAAGAACGCTAACACTTAAATTGCAATATTTGCTAACAATAATGCAATTTAAGGGATCTAGTTTGACCATGAAGTTGCCTCTAGTTGCCAATTATCTCAAATTGAAATATAATTAAATTTCGGAAAATCATTCTGCCTTGATTTGAAAGACTGACGCAGTTTTTTCAGAGCCTGTAAACACAGCTTTGAGATTTCTTCTGAAAAACTACGATCAATAGTAAGAAGATTCTTAGTTTCGTAACTATTCTATCTATTATTGAATAAATTTTTGCCTTGCTTCACTACCAGAAAACCTGAAAAGTATCATGATAGAATACATTTTTTTACACATTTTGGGGCAACTGAATCGACAAAGTATTTTATTTATGAAAATACTACGTTTGCTCGCTTCAGACATAAATTGTTTGATAAGTATATACTGGGAATAGAAACCATACAATTTTTTGCCAGTCCGAAATTTCGGGTAGTTCGAATGTACTTACTTAAAGAATTCAGCATTTTTCTCAATGCTATAAACACATCTCAACCAAGACAATGGGAGGTGAAGTCATGTTGTTCCTGGGTGAAATCGTTCTAAAATTTCTCGCTTTCAATTGTGTTACTTTTATGTTCTACTTCTTTCACCAAATGATGAATTGGTCAGAGCACTCCGTAAATAAAAATACCACTGCACCTATCACCTACCGCAGTAGATAGAGAATACCGGTTCTGGACCAGGACAAGGAGCAATAGACAGGGAGCACAATGACGTCACTGATAAGGGAGTATTCCCCCACTGATAAGGAGGTGTTCCCTATGGTCCCTGATAAGGGGGTATTCCCCAAGGTCGCTGATGTGGATGATGACGCAAACGCGTGGGAATTACGATGATGTCATGTGTTTGTAACCTTGACCGTCTTACTAATATTGAATTTCGAAGCGCCAGTGATTATTGAATAGCGTGTGAAATAATTAGACTTTTATTGATAACAGCAACTGAATTTCACAGATGTTATTTTGTTGACGTTTTTTATAATCATATGACCTTAGCCGTCTTATTAAAATTGGGGTGAATGGCTAAATTTCGCAGCGCCAGCGTTTGAAATGATTAGAATTTGATAACAGCATATAAATTTCACATGAGAAATGTTATTATGTTGACGTTTTTTATAGTCATGTGCTTGTGTCTTTATTAAAATTTAATTATAGCCTATGGGGGGTGAATGACTTTGATGAATTTCGCAACAAGAGAAATGCTAGCGTTTTTATAGCGAAGATGGGGTCATGCGAACTTGAACGTCATAGCGCCGGCGATTGTCGTGTTTGAAATAATTAGAATTTTATTGAGCGTTTGAAATAATTAGAATGACAGCAAAGGAATGAGAAATGTTATTGTTTTTTATAGTCATATGTTTGTGCCTTTGACCGTTTTATTAAAATTGGGGTGAATGGCTTTGATTTATGAAATATGACAACAAAGGAATTTCACTTGAGAAATGTTATTGTTTTTTATAGTCATATGTTTGTGTCTTTGACCGTTTTATTAAAATTAGGGTGAATGGCTTTGATTTCGCAACATGAGAAATGCTAGCGTTTTTAGCATGCGCGTGATAAGAGAATAGGATATCCGGTGAATGAAAATATTTCAACAATGGTACAGCGTGTAAAAAAAAAGTTTCGTAGCGACAGTGACTATGAAAAAACTTGAGTGTCATTGATAGCAGCAGCAAACGAATTTCGCAATATGAGAAATGCGTTTTTTAGCATGTGCATGATAAGAGAATAGGATTTCCGGTCAATGAGAACTATACGACAATATGATACAGCGTGTAAAAAAAGTGTATTTGCGTGATAAGAGATTGCTTTAAAAGGAGGCTGTTTGCAAGCATCTACATCAGAAACGTTTAGTGTGAGTGACTGCAAAGTGCTAGTAACAAATATATTCAAAAGTGTTAAAGTGCTAAATTAATCAGCTGGTAAGTACCAATTTTCTATATATATAGAGTTAGTGAAAATAGAAGTGTAAAAAAAAATAATGTTGTTTAAATCGGTTAAAATTGGGCCTCTATAGGCCTCTATATAGCCATGTGTATATGGTTGTTTATGTGTGTGTGTGTGTGTGTGTGTGTGTGTGTGTGTGTCTGTATGAAAATAATTTGAGCCAGTGAAGCAGATTGGAAATAAAAGAGTAGTTTTCTTCCGCTTCCAGGTTTAAAACGCTCATTTAGCTCGGTAGGCAATAATCGGGACACTACTATAAAAAAAGCCAAAATAGAAGCAATACAAGCATTCAACGATATCGCAAGATATTTTAAGCCTTTTATTAGCGTAAAAGACTTGGTTACTAACCAGCCGTACAACGTGTTAAGCCAAGGCCCGAGAGGGGCTGTAGTGCTACGACGACGTACAAAGTGCTGAATGGTAGCGTGAAGAAAACAAAATTTGGCGAAAAAATTTGTCTTGAATTGGAAGAGAACGTACTGTTCTTGCCTGACCGATACAACAAGCTGATTGGGGAAACGTTGGACATTATAAGCAAAAGTTCGTTGTCGATTACATCGAAAGGTCTAGTCAAGGACGGTGGAGGCATATACGACTAACATCTTATAGATATTGGAAAATCTGTTGCGAAGAACCCAGTCGATGAAATAGAGAAGCCGGTATTATATGCGGACGAATTCGATACTATTGACGACACAATTTACTCGCAGTGGAAAACATTGGTAGCGCCGGGAGATACAACATCATCGCGACACATATTTTAGTTATTATTATATATACTCTTAATATTTAATTAAGCATATAATAAAATTTTATTATATATAATCTATAATGTTTGCCTGCCCCAGCTGCGCTAAAAGTTTTAGCCGATCGAATAATCTAAAGCGTCACATTAAAAATGTCCATGAAAAAAACGAATGCCTAAGCCTATGTAGTGTATGTAATGCTTGTTTTGATAATTCAGGCAATTTAAAAAGGCATATTAAGTTAAAACATAATAGAGAGAGCTCATCAAATGTAAAAGTGTTCCCAGCTAAAGAGGTAGATCGCGAGAGTTCATCGAATGTGGAGTTGAATGAGTCTATGTCCGAAAATAATCAAGTGGTGGAAGTTCAGAGTAGAGGTATCAAAAGAAAGCATGATAATGCTGATACTATGCATTGTCATATTTGTGAAAAAGACATTATAAAATCATATTTTAAAAATCATCTGAGAAGTAATTTACATAAAACAAATGTCGGTAAAATCAATAATGTTCAAGACGAGAAGGTGAAGAAAATTTCACAAGCATTTGCAAGTCGAATAGCTTCATACCAGATTAATAACGAAAATGAGAAATCAAGCATTGAAGAGTTTTTGAGAGGGGAGAATAATTGTTTCAAAGAACTATTGCAAAATCAATTTCATGAGCTTACTACGGTGAAAGTCAATGTGGAACTGTTTGCAATTTACATTAAATTCGATGTGAACAAAGAAAATAGCTCGAGTGATTTGAAATCGTTTAATACCAAAAATGTTGTAGTTACTATCGGATGCGACCTTGATAAAGTGTATCAGAATTTTTCGGCTATTATTTTAAAGAAAAGTGAAGAGTTTCAAGAGCGGGATAGTGGATGGGCATTCCAACAGGCTCTCTACTTACAAGTCAACATTAATAAATATGAGCCATTTCACGGGGGATCCTATTTACCACTGCCAAAAGAAGTTGCCTTGAAAAAAGCATGTGTTAATATTAAAAATCCTGATGACGCATGTTTTGCTTGGGCGATTGTTTCAGCTTTATATCCTGCTGAGCTACACTGTGACCGCATTAGCTCATACCCATCTTATTCAAGTGTTTTAAGCTTGGAAGGTGTTAGTATGCCGATTTGTTTGGACGATATCCCCATTGTTGAGCAAAATAATGGGATAAGTGTCAACGTTTATGGGTGGAGGGACGGTTCCATTATTGGTCCATTTTATTATTCTAAAAATAGACAAGAACAACACATAAATTTACTATATATTGAGAACGATAGTGGTACTAATGGTCATTACTGCTGGATAAAAAATCTGAGTCGATTGGTGAATAATGGGTTGTCCCGCTACGAGCATAGATCATATTTATGTGATGGTTGTCTCATAAAATTTACAACAATTGAGCGATATAATAAACATATTGAGCATGACTGCAATAAAATCCGCACAATTCTACCAACAGACGATGATAAAATTTTGAAATTCGAAAATTTCGGGAAGCAGCTCAAAGTCCCCTTCATAGTCTATGCAGATTTCGAAGCTATATTGCAACCTATTCATTCATGTTCACCTTGCCCTGAAAGTTCATTTACAGAGAGCACTCATCGTCATTTACCATTCAGTTTTGCATATTATATTAAATGTAGTTATGACTCATCCCTTAACAAACTAGAAATATTTCGGGGTGAAGGATGTGTTGATGTTTTCTTAGCTAGGCTGCAGCGTGATGCTGAGAAGATAATCAAAATCTTAAAAAACAACAAGCCGATGCAAATAACAGCTGCAGAGGAAACACAGTTTCTAGCCTCTATATCTTGTCATATATGTGGACAAAAATTTGGACCGGAAATTCAGAAAGTGCGAGACCATTGTCATTTAACTGGAGCATTTCGAGGTGCAGCATGTAATAATTGCAATCTTCTTTATAGAGTGCCCAAGTTCATTCCAATTGTTTTCCATAACTTGAGTGGCTATGACGCCCACTTCATATTTCCAAACTTTGGAGGAGATTCTAGTAATATCAGTGTCATTCCCAAAAATAAGGAGAAATACATTTCCTTTACGAAATACATGAGGATCGATGAACAAAACATTGCGTTAAGGTTTATCGACTCATACCGATTCATGAGCTGTAGTTTAGACCAACTTGCCCAAAACCTCAGCAAAGACAATTTTTTCGAAACCCGCCGATATCATCACGACGATGAGCTGCTTGAACTTGTCGTTAAGAAAGGTGTTTTTCCTTATGAGTACATTGATTGTTTCGATAAACTCAACGAGTCATCCTTACCAGCTAAATCATCATTTTATAGCACATTGCAAAATAGCAACATCACCGACGCAGAGTATGACCACGCTCAAAATGTTTGGAGAAAATTCAACTGTCAAACTTTAGGCCAATACTCGGATATATACCTGATCACAGATGTGCTGCTACTGACAGATATATTTGAGGAGTTCAGAAATGTATGCTTGCAGACCTATAAACTTGATCCGGCTCATTATTTCACAGCGCCCTCACTTAGTTGGGATAGTATGCTGAAAAGCACTAAAGTCGAGCTGGAACTGTTGACTGATATTGAAATGTACCAGTTTGTAAAGCGTGGGATAAGGGGCGGGCTATGTCAATGCAGTAAGAGACATGCAAGGGCAAATAACAAATACATCTCCCAATATGACTCAAATCTTGCTAGTAACTACATTTTGTATGTGGATGCGAATAATCTTTACGGGTGGGCAATGAGTCAGCACTTACCCATTAGCGACTTCCGCTGGCTAAATAGCCATGAAATTGAACGCTTGGATGTAATGAATATTGAAGACGATGCATCTAAGGGCGTCATTTTGTCTGTCGACTTACATTATCCGGTAGAGCTCCATTCGGCTCATAATGATCTCCCATTTTGCCCAGAAAATCAAGTTCCCCCTCTTGAAACTTCAAAATACAAAAAATTGTTGGCAACTGAATCTGATAAACAGAATTATATTATTCATTATAGAAATTTAAAACAGTGTTTACGGTTCGGGCTCAAATTAGTAAAGATAAACCAGGCATTAGAATTTACACAGTCACCCTGGCTAAAAACTTATATAGACTTAAATACCGAAATGCGTACAAAAGCCGCAACTGATTTCGAAAAAGACTTTTATAAATTAATGAACAACAGCGTTTTTGGTAAAACGATGGAAAACGTGGACAAGCATGTTGATGTAAAAGTTTCAACCCATTGGGAAAACATCGGCAAGAAAAAAGGGGCAAATTATTATATTAGTAGACCCTACTTTCACAGTAGTAAAGAAATCAATGAGGATTTGGTTCTGATTCAAATGAATCGGGTGAATGTCGAATATAAAAAGCCTATATATACCGGGTTCGCAATTCTTGATTTATCGAAAACACTCATGTACGATTTTCATTATAATTTTATTCAAAAGAAATATAAAGATCGGGCGCAGCTTCTCTATATGGACACAGACTCATTCATCTACGACATTGAAACATCCGATATTTATGAAGACATTAAAAATAACATTAGCTTATTTGATACAAGCAATTATGACATAGATAACCCATATAATATTCCACATGCAAACAAAAAAGTGCTGGGGAAATTTAAGGATGAAAGCCCTCTAGCTCCCATTACAGAATTCATTGGCACTAAAGCCAAATCTTATTGTATAGTTACCGATGAATCGTGCATTAAAAAAATAAAAGGAATAAAAAAATCTGTAGTAAATAGAGAAATAGAACCATCAGACTTTCTTAAATGTGCTCAAAATAATAAAATTAAAATGTTTAGCAAAATGTATGTGTTCAGATGTGATAAGCATCTTATTTATACTAGATTAGTGAATAAAGTAAGCCTATCGGGTGATGATGATAAAAGATTCATCATACCTAATTCTTGTAGTACATTAGCATGGGGCAATAGTTTAATAAATAAATATACGTAGCATTATAAGAAAAATTATGTTTATTGTAGATAAGTTCAACAAAATTGTTACAATAAATCATTCTTATTTATCCATGAATTGTGTTCTTTTGTAAATCCTAGCCATTTAACATAGACTTTGGATCCTTTCGCCTTCAAAACTTTTTCCACTAGGAAATCATTTGGGTATTTTGTTTTGCTCAGCTCCAGTTCATAAAAAAAGCCTCGAACCGGGTTTCCTTGGTAGTCGTCAAGTAAGTATGTAACTGGATTCGTGAGCTGCACTCGACGAATTTTAAATATTTCAGTTGTCCAGTTTGGTGTGTAGCCCTTCTCAAACATATACTTGTATTTACTGATGCGAACATACTTGCCAACTTTATATTTCGACCATCCATAAGTTTTAGTTTGATTGAAAGCTGAGGATAGTAAGTTGGATTCATTTGATTTGTTAACGTCAATAGGCCGCATCTTTATCGTACGATGATTAGTTTTATTGTACTGATTTGTTAAAGCCTTTATGTTTTTAGCCCATTGATATGTACCATTTGCACTGAATTGTCGCCAAACCAGATTTTTCAGAGTTCTATTGAAGCGTTCCACAATCGATGCTTTTTTTATGCTAAATGTTGAGTAGTGATTAATATTATATTTTTCCATCAGATGCTGAAAGATTCTTTTCCATCATCTGTTCGGCACTCTACCACCGCTACTATTGAAAATAGACTGCATGAGCTCAGACTGCCGTTCTTCCCGATTCTCATGATTTGATTGTATAGTGAATATTATTAGGGCTATTAACCTCTAACAATGCACATATTGGTGTAATAAAATACTAAGTTAGTTAAGAATATACATTTTTTTATATCATTCATTAATTTTCATCATAGGTTAGACTGACTGCTGACTCATTGTAACTTTATTAGGTCAGATCTTGATTTTAATGAATTCAAAGTTAGAATATTTACGGTATACAAATTATATTAACTAAACTATCAAAACATGAGAATCGGGAAGAACGGCAGTCTGAACAGGTTAATAACCATATTGAATTGATAAACATCGCTGTTTGGACAGACGCTCATGAAGGTCTTACACTATAATTGTTAGTGTTTATTTGTTATCAACAGCATATGCTATATTAATATATTATTTAATAGAATTGTATATAGTATTATCATAAGCTTATGAACATATGAAAAGGGATGATTAATAACCCTATTGAATTTTCATAAAGATCTCTGTTTGAGCAGATGGGTACGAAAAGTAAACCTTGGAAAAGCATATCTCTTGGCACACGCGTGGGAATAACTATGGCATTAGATGCTTGTGTCTTTGATCTTGGTAACGATTCTGTGTTATCTCCATGCTGTAGAACTATTATTGTTATCAGCATGATGCTTTTTAATAGAATTGTAGTCAAATTTCACCTTCCGATTAGATCTTTAGCCATAACCATGATTAATCGGATTGTTGTAGAACATAATTTTATTAGTTTGCAGCAATGAACGGTTTATTAATAGAATTATACAAAGTATTATCATACGCTTACGAGCATATTAAGAACATTTTTGAGACCGGCACTTAAGAGGAGCACGATGACGTCACAAAGAGGAGCAGGCCGACACTTAAGAGGAGCACGATGCCGTCACAAGTGGTGAAGAATATGAACGTTGGAATGAAAGATATGTGTCGGTTCTAACGCAAAAGAGGAGGAGCAATAAGGATACGGTGTCTGCGATTATTGGTTCGCGTATGACGTCCGCGTATGACGTAAACGATCTTCCTTGAACTGATAAACAGCTCAACAGGGCTATTTAAAAGCTAAACAGGGCTGTGATCTTCCTTGAACTGATAAACAGCTCAACAGGGCTGTTTAAAAGCTAAACAGGGCTGTTTATAAGCTCAACAAGGCTGTTTAAAAGCTAAACAGGGCTGTTTAAAAGCTAAACAGGGCTGTGATCTTCCTTGAACTGATAAACAGCTCAACAGGGCTGTTTAAAAGCTAAACAGGGCTGTTTATAAGCTCAACAAGGCTGTTTAAAAGCTAAACAGGGCTGTTTATTAGCTCAACAGGGCTGTTTAAAAGCTAAACAGGGCTGTTTATCAGTTCAAGGATGATCGTTTACGTCATGCGCGGACGTCATACGCGAACCAATAATCGCAGACACCGTATCCTTATTGCTCCTCCTCTTTTGCGTTAGAACCGACACATATCTTTCATTCCAACGTTCATATTCTTCACCACTTGTGACGGCATCGTGCTCCTCTTAAGTGTCGGCCTGCTCCTCTTTGTGACGTCATCGTGCTCCTCTTAAGTGCCGGTCTCAAAAATGTTCTTAATATGCTCGTAAGCGTATGATAATACTTTGTATAATTCTATTAATAAACCGTTCATTGCTGCAAACTAATAAAATTATGTTCTACAACAATCCGATTAATCATGGTTATGGCTAAAGATCTAATCGGAAGGTGAAATTTGACTACAATTCTATTAAAAAGCATCATGCTGATAACAATAATAGTTCTACAGCATGGAGATAACACAGAATCGTTACCAAGATCAAAGACACAAGCATCTAATGCCATAGTTATTCCCACGCGTGTGCCAAGAGATATGCTTTTCCAAGGTTTACTTTTCGTACCCATCTGCTCAAACAGAGATCTTTATGAAA
Organism: Nemotelus nigrinus; assembly: GCA_947369275.1. NCBI lineage: Eukaryota > Metazoa > Arthropoda > Insecta > Diptera > Stratiomyidae > Nemotelus > Nemotelus nigrinus. The sequence goes on from OX376374.1 coordinate 3,898,596, forward strand.
ATTCAATAGGGTTATTAATCATCCCTTTTCATATGTTCATAAGCTTATGATAATACTATATACAATTCTATTAAATAATATATTAATATAGCATATGCTGTTGATAACAAATAAACACTAACAATTATAGTGTAAGACCTTCATGAGCGTCTGTCCAAACAGCGATGTTTATCAATTCAATATGGTTATTAACCTGTTCAGACTGCCGTTCTTCCCGATTCTCATGTTTTGATAGTTTAGTTAATATAATTTGTATACCGTAAATATTCTAACTTTGAATTCATTAAAATCAAGATCTGACCTAATAAAGTTACAATGAGTCAGCAGTCAGTCTAACCTATGATGAAAATTAATGAATGATATAAAAAAATGTATATTCTTAACTAACTTAGTATTTTATTACACCAATATGTGCATTGTTAGAGGTTAATAGCCCTAATAATATTCACTATACAATCAAATCATGAGAATCGGGAAGAACGGCAGTCTGAGCTCATGCAGTCTATTTTCAATAGTAGCGGTGGTAGAGTGCCGAACAGATGATGGAAAAGAATCTTTCAGCATCTGATGGAAAAATATAATATTAATCACTACTCAACATTTAGCATAAAAAAAGCATCGATTGTGGAACGCTTCAATAGAACTCTGAAAAATCTGGTTTGGCGACAATTCAGTGCAAATGGTACATATCAATGGGCTAAAAACATAAAGGCTTTAACAAATCAGTACAATAAAACTAATCATCGTACGATAAAGATGCGGCCTATTGACGTTAACAAATCAAATGAATCCAACTTACTATCCTCAGCTTTCAATCAAACTAAAACTTATGGATGGTCGAAATATAAAGTTGGCAAGTATGTTCGCATCAGTAAATACAAGTATATGTTTGAGAAGGGCTACACACCAAACTGGACAACTGAAATATTTAAAATTCGTCGAGTGCAGCTCACGAATCCAGTTACATACTTACTTGACGACTACCAAGGAAACCCGGTTCGAGGCTTTTTTTATGAACTGGAGCTGAGCAAAACAAAATACCCAAATGATTTCCTAGTGGAAAAAGTTTTGAAGGCGAAAGGATCCAAAGTCTATGTTAAATGGCTAGGATTTACAAAAGAACACAATTCATGGATAAATAAGAATGATTTATTGTAACAATTTTGTTGAACTTATCTACAATAAACATAATTTTTCTTATAATGCTACGTATATTTATTTATTAAACTATTGCCCCATGCTAATGTACTACAAGAATTAGGTATGATGAATCTTTTATCATCATCACCCGATAGGCTTACTTTATTCACTAATCTAGTATAAATAAGATGCTTATCACATCTGAACACATACATTTTGCTAAACATTTTAATTTTATTATTTTGAGCACATTTAAGAAAGTCTGATGGTTCTATTTCTCTATTTACTACAGATTTTTTTATTCCTTTTATTTTTTTAATGCACGATTCATCGGTAACTATACAATAAGATTTGGCTTTAGTGCCAATGAATTCTGTAATGGGAGCTAGAGGGCTTTCATCCTTAAATTTCCCCAGCACTTTTTTGTTTGCATGTGGAATATTATATGGGTTATCTATGTCATAATTGCTTGTATCAAATAAGCTAATGTTATTTTTAATGTCTTCATAAATATCGGATGTTTCAATGTCGTAGATGAATGAGTCTGTGTCCATATAGAGAAGCTGCGCCCGATCTTTATATTTCTTTTGAATAAAATTATAATGAAAATCGTACATGAGTGTTTTCGATAAATCAAGAATTGCGAACCCGGTATATATAGGCTTTTTATATTCGACATTCACCCGATTCATTTGAATCAGAACCAAATCCTCATTGATTTCTTTACTACTGTGAAAGTAGGGTCTACTAATATAATAATTTGCCCCTTTTTTCTTGCCGATGTTTTCCCAATGGGTTGAAACTTTTACATCAACATGCTTGTCCACGTTTTCCATCGTTTTACCAAAAACGCTGTTGTTCATTAATTTATAAAAGTCTTTTTCGAAATCAGTTGCGGCTTTTGTACGCATTTCGGTATTTAAGTCTATATAAGTTTTTAGCCAGGGTGACTGTGTAAATTCTAATGCCTGGTTTATCTTTACTAATTTGAGCCCGAACCGTAAACACTGTTTTAAATTTCTATAATGAATAATATAATTCTGTTTATCAGATTCAGTTGCCAACAATTTTTTGTATTTTGAAGTTTCAAGAGGGGGAACTTGATTTTCTGGGCAAAATGGGAGATCATTATGAGCCGAATGGAGCTCTACCGGATAATGTAAGTCGACAGACAAAATGACGCCCTTAGATGCATCGTCTTCAATATTCATTACATCCAAGCGTTCAATTTCATGGCTATTTAGCCAGCGGAAGTCGCTAATGGGTAAGTGCTGACTCATTGCCCACCCGTAAAGATTATTCGCATCCACATACAAAATGTAGTTACTAGCAAGATTTGAGTCATATTGGGAGATGTATTTGTTATTTGCCCTTGCATGTCTCTTACTGCATTGACATAGCCCGCCCCTTATCCCACGCTTTACAAACTGGTACATTTCAATATCAGTCAACAGTTCCAGCTCGACTTTAGTGCTTTTCAGCATACTATCCCAACTAAGTGAGGGCGCTGTGAAATAATGAGCCGGATCAAGTTTATAGGTCTGCAAGCATACATTTCTGAACTCCTCAAATATATCTGTCAGTAGCAGCACATCTGTGATCAGGTATATATCCGAGTATTGGCCTAAAGTTTGACAGTTGAATTTTCTCCAAACATTTTGAGCGTGGTCATACTCTGCGTCGGTGATGTTGCTATTTTGCAATGTGCTATAAAATGATGATTTAGCTGGTAAGGATGACTCGTTGAGTTTATCGAAACAATCAATGTACTCATAAGGAAAAACACCTTTCTTAACGACAAGTTCAAGCAGCTCATCGTCGTGATGATATCGGCGGGTTTCGAAAAAATTGTCTTTGCTGAGGTTTTGGGCAAGTTGGTCTAAACTACAGCTCATGAATCGGTATGAGTCGATAAACCTTAACGCAATGTTTTGTTCATCGATCCTCATGTATTTCGTAAAGGAAATGTATTTCTCCTTATTTTTGGGAATGACACTGATATTACTAGAATCTCCTCCAAAGTTTGGAAATATGAAGTGGGCGTCATAGCCACTCAAGTTATGGAAAACAATTGGAATGAACTTGGGCACTCTATAAAGAAGATTGCAATTATTACATGCTGCACCTCGAAATGCTCCAGTTAAATGACAATGGTCTCGCACTTTCTGAATTTCCGGTCCAAATTTTTGTCCACATATATGACAAGATATAGAGGCTAGAAACTGTGTTTCCTCTGCAGCTGTTATTTGCATCGGCTTGTTGTTTTTTAAGATTTTGATTATCTTCTCAGCATCACGCTGCAGCCTAGCTAAGAAAACATCAACACATCCTTCACCCCGAAATATTTCTAGTTTGTTAAGGGATGAGTCATAACTACATTTAATATAATATGCAAAACTGAATGGTAAATGACGATGAGTGCTCTCTGTAAATGAACTTTCAGGGCAAGGTGAACATGAATGAATAGGTTGCAATATAGCTTCGAAATCTGCATAGACTATGAAGGGGACTTTGAGCTGCTTCCCGAAATTTTCGAATTTCAAAATTTTATCATCGTCTGTTGGTAGAATTGTGCGGATTTTATTGCAGTCATGCTCAATATGTTTATTATATCGCTCAATTGTTGTAAATTTTATGAGACAACCATCACATAAATATGATCTATGCTCGTAGCGGGACAACCCATTATTCACCAATCGACTCAGATTTTTTATCCAGCAGTAATGACCATTAGTACCACTATCGTTCTCAATATATAGTAAATTTATGTGTTGTTCTTGTCTATTTTTAGAATAATAAAATGGACCAATAATGGAACCGTCCCTCCACCCATAAACGTTGACACTTATCCCATTATTTTGCTCAACAATGGGGATATCGTCCAAACAAATCGGCATACTAACACCTTCCAAGCTTAAAACACTTGAATAAGATGGGTATGAGCTAATGCGGTCACAGTGTAGCTCAGCAGGATATAAAGCTGAAACAATCGCCCAAGCAAAACATGCGTCATCAGGATTTTTAATATTAACACATGCTTTTTTCAAGGCAACTTCTTTTGGCAGTGGTAAATAGGATCCCCCGTGAAATGGCTCATATTTATTAATGTTGACTTGTAAGTAGAGAGCCTGTTGGAATGCCCATCCACTATCCCGCTCTTGAAACTCTTCACTTTTCTTTAAAATAATAGCCGAAAAATTCTGATACACTTTATCAAGGTCGCATCCGATAGTAACTACAACATTTTTGGTATTAAACGATTTCAAATCACTCGAGCTATTTTCTTTGTTCACATCGAATTTAATGTAAATTGCAAACAGTTCCACATTGACTTTCACCGTAGTAAGCTCATGAAATTGATTTTGCAATAGTTCTTTGAAACAATTATTCTCCCCTCTCAAAAACTCTTCAATGCTTGATTTCTCATTTTCGTTATTAATCTGGTATGAAGCTATTCGACTTGCAAATGCTTGTGAAATTTTCTTCACCTTCTCGTCTTGAACATTATTGATTTTACCGACATTTGTTTTATGTAAATTACTTCTCAGATGATTTTTAAAATATGATTTTATAATGTCTTTTTCACAAATATGACAATGCATAGTATCAGCATTATCATGCTTTCTTTTGATACCTCTACTCTGAACTTCCACCACTTGATTATTTTCGGACATAGACTCATTCAACTCCACATTCGATGAACTCTCGCGATCTACCTCTTTAGCTGGGAACACTTTTACATTTGATGAGCTCTCTCTATTATGTTTTAACTTAATATGCCTTTTTAAATTGCCTGAATTATCAAAACAAGCATTACATACACTACATAGGCTTAGGCATTCGTTTTTTTCATGGACATTTTTAATGTGACGCTTTAGATTATTCGATCGGCTAAAACTTTTAGCGCAGCTGGGGCAGGCAAACATTATAGATTATATATAATAAAATTTTATTATATGCTTAATTAAATATTAAGAGTATATATAATAATAACTAAAATATGTGTCGCGATGATGTTGTATCTCCCGGCGCTACCAATGTTTTCCACTGCGAGTAAATTGTGTCGTCAATAGTATCGAATTCGTCCGCATATAATACCGGCTTCTCTATTTCATCGACTGGGTTCTTCGCAACAGATTTTCCAATATCTATAAGATGTTAGTCGTATATGCCTCCACCGTCCTTGACTAGACCTTTCGATGTAATCGACAACGAACTTTTGCTTATAATGTCCAACGTTTCCCCAATCAGCTTGTTGTATCGGTCAGGCAAGAACAGTACGTTCTCTTCCAATTCAAGACAAATTTTTTCGCCAAATTTTGTTTTCTTCACGCTACCATTCAGCACTTTGTACGTCGTCGTAGCACTACAGCCCCTCTCGGGCCTTGGCTTAACACGTTGTACGGCTGGTTAGTAACCAAGTCTTTTACGCTAATAAAAGGCTTAAAATATCTTGCGATATCGTTGAATGCTTGTATTGCTTCTATTTTGGCTTTTTTTATAGTAGTGTCCCGATTATTGCCTACCGAGCTAAATGAGCGTTTTAAACCTGGAAGCGGAAGAAAACTACTCTTTTATTTCCAATCTGCTTCACTGGCTCAAATTATTTTCATACAGACACACACACACACACACACACACACACACACACACATAAACAACCATATACACATGGCTATATAGAGGCCTATAGAGGCCCAATTTTAACCGATTTAAACAACATTATTTTTTTTTACACTTCTATTTTCACTAACTCTATATATATAGAAAATTGGTACTTACCAGCTGATTAATTTAGCACTTTAACACTTTTGAATATATTTGTTACTAGCACTTTGCAGTCACTCACACTAAACGTTTCTGATGTAGATGCTTGCAAACAGCCTCCTTTTAAAGCAATCTCTTATCACGCAAATACACTTTTTTTACACGCTGTATCATATTGTCGTATAGTTCTCATTGACCGGAAATCCTATTCTCTTATCATGCACATGCTAAAAAACGCATTTCTCATATTGCGAAATTCGTTTGCTGCTGCTATCAATGACACTCAAGTTTTTTCATAGTCACTGTCGCTACGAAACTTTTTTTTTACACGCTGTACCATTGTTGAAATATTTTCATTCACCGGATATCCTATTCTCTTATCACGCGCATGCTAAAAACGCTAGCATTTCTCATGTTGCGAAATCAAAGCCATTCACCCTAATTTTAATAAAACGGTCAAAGACACAAACATATGACTATAAAAAACAATAACATTTCTCAAGTGAAATTCCTTTGTTGTCATATTTCATAAATCAAAGCCATTCACCCCAATTTTAATAAAACGGTCAAAGGCACAAACATATGACTATAAAAAACAATAACATTTCTCATTCCTTTGCTGTCATTCTAATTATTTCAAACGCTCAATAAAATTCTAATTATTTCAAACACGACAATCGCCGGCGCTATGACGTTCAAGTTCGCATGACCCCATCTTCGCTATAAAAACGCTAGCATTTCTCTTGTTGCGAAATTCATCAAAGTCATTCACCCCCCATAGGCTATAATTAAATTTTAATAAAGACACAAGCACATGACTATAAAAAACGTCAACATAATAACATTTCTCATGTGAAATTTATATGCTGTTATCAAATTCTAATCATTTCAAACGCTGGCGCTGCGAAATTTAGCCATTCACCCCAATTTTAATAAGACGGCTAAGGTCATATGATTATAAAAAACGTCAACAAAATAACATCTGTGAAATTCAGTTGCTGTTATCAATAAAAGTCTAATTATTTCACACGCTATTCAATAATCACTGGCGCTTCGAAATTCAATATTAGTAAGACGGTCAAGGTTACAAACACATGACATCATCGTAATTCCCACGCGTTTGCGTCATCATCCACATCAGCGACCTTGGGGAATACCCCCTTATCAGGGACCATAGGGAACACCTCCTTATCAGTGGGGGAATACTCCCTTATCAGTGACGTCATTGTGCTCCCTGTCTATTGCTCCTTGTCCTGGTCCAGAACCGGTATTCTCTATCTACTTACCGCCCTGTCAACTTTTCAATCAGCAAATTGCTTTTTAGGAAATTCATATTCAGTTCACATGCTTACCCATGGTCATATTTCAATGTCAATTGCACAACATGCAATCTTCAATTCCCTTTCATACCAACTATACAAACTTCTGCTTACGGAAAATTTCCAAAACAAGATGCAATCTGTATTTTTCGAACAATCATGGGATTCACCCACAAAACTTGATACAGCTATTTTTAAACTGTCTTTTTTAGCTGTTATTCTGCCACCAAAATTGGAACTCAAAAACAAATCCAAATATGTCTCAGCAGCTCACCCGACTCAACCAACCATATTCGTCTTAAGTTGTGAATCTTCAACATATTTACGATCGAAACAAAAGTGAAATTCCCAAAACCGTACGCTATAACTGAACGAACTTCACACGAAACTAATAAACAATGAGACATTTCATTCAAGGTAGTTTATTTGGAGCATAATTTGTTTGGATTAGCGATAAATGGTGCATTTGACTCATGCATCATTCAATTGATTGTATCTTAATAATTTGGAGTTATAAAGATTGTGGGAATTTCGACATAGTGCAAGAAATTAAGGTTGGTACCGAAATTTTATGTAGAAAAAATTGAGTGCAGCCAAATAGTTGAACTTAATTCAACATCATATTGCGATCAGCCATCGAATATCATTAATTGAAAACAATAGCTGTACTACGAAATTGTTCCTTTCCCTTTCACGACCAGACATAATCGCAATCATATTATACTCGCAAATATTTCCCATTCTCCACATACGTTTGCGACTCGATCACTATCGAACCTCAAAGTCATTCATTAGTGATATTATTTGCATTATTATGGCCGCACGTCCGCCTCTACCACGCTCCGATCCTCGCTCGCAGAAAAGAAAGGCCTTCATTCATTCCGGGGCAATTTCGAAATTCGAATCCGAAATTGTAAAGCAAAAATCTTGACAGTACAATGGCAACGCGAAAACAATCTCCGGTAAATGCGAAATTATATCAAACTATCAGCGATAAGCGACATGGACGGCCGAGTGAAATGATACATCGACTCGCGCTCGCATTCGTCCACTGCACTGCACTGCACTAGCAACAACGACAATCGAAGAAATGCACTACAATTGCATCGTTTTGAATTTTATTGCTGCGATATAATCGCTCGACATTCGAAACAACATTCGAGCACGCGAAATGGTAACAATGTGGCGATATAAATCATCTCGTGCAGGGCGGCCGAGTCGATGAGCGGATTCGATTCGAACATGCATCGGAATTGTAGCTGTAGCAGAGAAGGTTAGTGCAGCGGAGCGAGTGCAACGGGCGAAATCCTCTTTCTTGCTAGAAAACTTTCCATTTCGATCAGAATCGAAGAAATGCAATCGAACAGAGCGGGGTTGGACGGGCTGTTTGCTGGTTAATTAAATTGTGTCTATGACCATAACGGTAATTAAGATTGAACAAGGGATTTCATTTTGTTTTGCCATAGAGTTGAGATATTTGAGGAAGTGGCTGGCGAAATTAAAGTTTCGTCGCACAAATCGGCCATTGTAGTGTGCAAAAGGAGTTTACTTTGTGGACAAGTGCAAATACTCGGCAGAGCAATCAATTCAGGCTTTCACAATCGTTGAGTTACCAAAGGAAAAGACTGTATCTGATGAAACTCATTAATTACAATCGTTTGTCGGTCGTTGATGAATAAGGTGTAATTGGTGCAAGTGTATGTTGTTTTAGCTTTACTGTTATTTGTATACTAAGCGAAACAGTTTCATACACATAAAAGGGTTCATTTTTAAAGGTAATTGAATTTGATCACGGTTCCCTTCTTGTCTATAAATCAGCATAGACAACGTATATCATTTCTACAGCATCGAAGCCGAGCATATTGAAACGGGAAACTCGATCGTTTTGCGGAATCAGCCTCCGAAAGCAGAATCAAATTGGAATTGTTTTTGCGGGATGATTAAAATTGAACAACTTTTTATTAACATTAAAAATTTTTATTCTACATTGAAAATTCTATTTCAGCTGCGAGTGGTCACGCCAGTCAAGTATGCACTGTGTGCTGGTGTCTGATGAGAAGCAGTGCATACTTTCGAAACCACTTTGTCAAAATAGAATTTTCAATGTAGAATAAAAATTTTTAATGTTAATAAAAAGTTGTTCAATTTTAATCATCCCGCAAAAACAATTCCAATTTCATTTTTAAAGTTTTTTTTTTTTGAAAATTCGTAAAATGTACGTATACGTTTTGAGATCGAAAAAATTCTTTCCATCGGCTGTAAAAAATGATTGCCGCAAAATTTAATTTTGTGTTCGGAAAATTCCTTAATAGTCCAACAGTTCTTTGATAGTTCGAAAGAAAAGATAGTTAACACTTAGATTATTTAAAAACTTAGTAATAGTCTGCACTTCCAACTCATTTTCAATCAACTTTAGTCAAAATCGCTGATGAAATCAGATGATCATCAAACCAGGAAATTATAATAGATAACCGGATTTGGATTTCGTAAGCAAATTAATTGAGCCGTTTTTCGATGAGATTAGTGAGCCAAAGTCACTAATTTCAACACAGCATTCATTGCCCTATTTTTAAAAATACTGTTTGGGGTAAATCTGACTTTAATTTATTTGTTCAAAAAACATAAATACAATACAATTTCCAATTCCAGATTGTTTTCAAAATATTTGAGTATCCTAAATTCAATAATAGCAGGTGCCATTCATCAGCAGAGCTATTAAAATCTCTGCACAAAGTTGTCTAGTCTCAAGAAATTATTTTGACATAGGCTATACATTAAATTCCACAAGATTTCAATTAAAATTGAATGTCTTCAATACCACACAATACAAAAAGATCAGCTTTAAATCAGAGCTTCTTGTATTAAGAAATAGGGTTAAATTGTATGGCGCCCAATGTGGTATTGAAGTCGTACAATCAATTTTAATTGAAGTTTAATTATTTATTTATTCACCAAACAAGCTACACAATCACATATACAAAACCAAATCAGAATGGAAAGTTAAAGTAAAGTAAAAAGTGCAAAAAAAAACAAATTAAATAAGTAACAAATACATTAACAAATAACAATCAATAAATAAAACATTGATATATAGTTTATAGCTTAAGGCTACGGGGTACGGATGGCATACAAAAAAGAGGATTTGAAGGATAATTTAGAAATCGTTGGGGAATATAGATTGCTTATGCTGTTGAATATCCTGCAGCATTTATTTACCAGCTCATTAGCTGCATATATGGTCGAATGTGGATATTCTTTTAGGATTTAACAATAACAAAAATTAACAATAGCCAGAAATGAAATGAAGAGTATAAATAATAATAATTCCAATAAAATTATACACTCCAAATAATAGATAAAGAAGAAAATAATTCATGGAATAAAAAAAATAGTAAGAAAGAAAAATTAATAGTTATCTAATAATTTGTGGTGGGGGTCTATGGGTACTCAACCCCGGCCGGAATTGGTTCACAATGGATCTTAACACATTTGAAATAAGAATGTTGTTAATAATAACATGCATACTAGAAATAATTCTCAAATAATAATGAATTAACATTTACAACGACTATAAAATCAAGCCAAAAGATATTATAGAAGTAATAATAATAGATATTTGATAGAGCAATAAGAAAAATTTGCGGATAACATTGCTTTTCCCCCACACTATTGAATTTAACGGTATTTGACTAATACTTATTTACTTGATGAATCATACTATCTGAAAAAAATCCGTTGAACGACCTGATGATATAGACTACTTCGACAATTCTCTGCCACTTCAATTCATAGACTACCAATTTTAATAAATTTTTTCTCATTGTTAGATTTCCTTCCTGAATATTACCACACTTGAGTACTTATATGGTTATCCGTTAATTTAATAAAATCCGTTGAACGACCTGATGATATAGACTACTTCGACAATTCTCTGCCACTTCAATTCATAGATTATCTGGTTATCCGTTAATTTAAAAAAAATCCGTTGAACGACCTGATGATATAGACTACTTCGACAATTCTCTGCCACTTCAATTCATAGACTACCAATTTTAATAAATTTTTTCCTCATTGTTAGATTTCCTTCCTGAATATTACCACACTTGAGTACTTATCTGGTTATCCGTTAATTTCCTCATTAGAGGTAGATAATGAATATTCATACGAAGCATCTCCCAAAATCGGTTTCGTTAATCCACTCCCAATAGTTTCATGAAGTTCTTAACACGATTGAACACCAAAAGACACTATCTCCGTAAATTCGACTTTTTTCCTCTTCGGTGAAATCTCTTCAGGTGAAATCTTAAACTCGTTCAGCACACAAACAGCATCCACGAATTGGAAAATATCTTTTATACGTTTTCGACGATGCCACTCACAACTTTTTACATCAAAGCTGATGCTTATCACTCCGTTTTTCTTTTTTTTTCTTATTTATCGGGATTTAGTCACTTTTCAAGTGGACTCGCAACTCAATACGCCAGAACAAACCAAAACAAACCCGATGTAAAAATCCAAAGAAAAATGATACTGAACTGCAATATCAAATCACACCTTCATCTCTCCAGTCTTCGAAACCGAATCTCTGAAGTTTTTTTCTTGCTTTTTGAAAAGCATACGGCGACAGCTACCGCTGCCGCCGCAAGCTCAATCCCAACTCCCCATGCCATCAGCATCTCCCAGCCTTCCTAGCATTCCGCCACGCACCGGTTCTCAAATCCGTTATCAGCTGTGCACCCACCAGTTGCACGTTATCAGCTGTGCACCTACCAGCCAGCACCCAACATTTCTAGTTTCGCTGGCCTGATAACGCAGCTGATACCAGTATTGTCGCAAATCAGCTGCGCTCAGGTCAGCGAACCCGTCGCGCCGCAATCAAACATGCAACAATCAAATGCATCAGAAAGTCTGTTTTGGCGAACAATGCAATACATTTGACCGTTGCATGCTCTACCGCAGTAGCGATGTTTGTGGGTGTGTGCGTATTAATTGGCGGCGAGGACCTGGTGTTCCTTACAGGGATATTTATCAACATTTTATTATTCATTTATTATTATATTATACACCAATAGCGCCTCTAATGACGTTGAATGTGAAACGGGCCGATATCACCATTCTTCTGGAGGCTAGTGTCGATCAGTTTGAATGACCCAGTCGAAACTCATAAGAGGGTAGGCTATTAAAATCATAAGAGTTGTACAGTTCTCTCAAGGCGAAAAGTAAGAATGGTGTTTGTATTGACTCGAGTCTGTCACTGTGGGTTTCAAAAGCGGGATTCCAGCTAATGCAAGCGTATTCAAGAATAGGACGTACAAGTGAAGTGTGTAATGATATTGTGACCCACAGGCTACGAAATTCGTTGTCACGTCTTTTGATGAAGCCTAGCTGTTTGTTTGCACGAGAAAGTATTTCATCATAGGGTAAGATGAAGCAAAATTTTTCATTTAAGATAACACCGATGTCAACAATGTTTTCAACTCGAGCTAGCATATTATTGCCGAGGAAGTACGTAATGTGTGTGACCGTCCATTTTCGGGAAAAACTAATAACAATGTTGAGAGAGAGACCTTGTTTATATGTGCAATGTAAACAAGGTCTCTCTCTCTCAACATTGTTATTATTTTTTCCCGAAATGATCAAGTGAATTAAGCTTGGATTGGAGAAAGAGGGCATCCGATTTGGATTCAATGGTCTGATAAAGTTTGAGATCGTCTGCATAAAGGAAATGAGGTATATTTGCAAGGATGTCAGAGAGGTCGAAAATAAATATATTAAAAAGAAGAACACCAGAGGAAGTAGTAACGTTTTTCGATAAAAATCCTTGAAATTTTACACATTATGTTCGATTGCGAAGGTAAGAAGTCAACCAGCTAAGTAAAGACCCGGCAAGACCGAATTTCTGAAGCTTTAGAATCAAGGAAAAATGGTCAACCTTGTCAAACGTCTTACTGAAGTCAGTGTAGACTGCGCCAATTTGGTATCCTTTTTCTATTTTGCATAGAACGTCTGAAATTAGGATAGTCTAATTCGTGGTAGTTGAGCGACCTTTTCTAAAGCCATGTTGCTGTTCGTTCAGACGGGAACCAACAAGCGGAGAAAGTTTATCGTAAACCACCTTTTCGAAAAGTTTCGGAATCGAAGACAAAATGGCAATGCCTCCGTGATTTCCGAAACAGCGTCAGTCACCATTCTGGAATATCGGTGTGACATACGAAAGCTTCCAACAGGATGGGAAAAATCTCGACGAAAGTGATATAATAAAGAAAATATGCAAGGGAGTTCTAAGCTGCCCAACACACTTGCACAGGAAGATCGGAGGAAGAAGATCAGGCCCAGGACCTTTGTTGCAGTCGAGTTCCAAAATCGCTTTACGTATTTCATAACGTGAAATTTCTAGATGGTTGAAGAAAGCTGTTGGAGCTGAATCGGAGGAAGAAAGGTGTGAGTTTGATGGGTCCGGTGCGTTAAAAACTTTTTGAAACTATCAGCAAGTAGATTATATATCTCTTTAGTAGCAGAAGACGTTATATTATTAAGAAATATCGACGATGGATAATAAAATCGAAGAATTTTTTTTGGGTTGCGGACTATATTTTCGGCGGTTGTCCTAATGTAAGTGTCATAAACCTTCTTGAGATTTCGCAAAATTTCCTTAGCAGCTTCATTATACTCTTCCTGAATCGCAGGACTGGCGAGGGTGGCGAGTAAATTAAAAGGGCATGATTTGGCGCCAAGGTATAATTTACTTAGCTTGCCTCTCATACCACCACAATTGTGGTAAAAAAGTTTGAGGCATTTCTGAGTTCGGTTAGGAAAAATGCCTAACAGGGTTGACTGATCTTCGAAGAGATTCAGATGTCATATTGGTATCATTAGAAGAATAATTTATATTGGTCATAGTAGGAGCTATGTTTGCGGCGGGCTGACTGGAAACCTCGGAGGAGTTTTTATTAACTACGTTGGTACACCTGCTTGAGGGAGAGGATGTCGTGTTAAATGCTGGGGGTATCAGTGCATTATTATTATTATGAGTAAAAGCATTGGAAAAGCCAGTTAAGGAAGAACTATCTGTTGTCACTGGAGACTGAGACTGAGAAGGTGATGAGAGTCTTATGTGTATAAGGAAAGTGGGTAAAAATGTGACTAGGGATACAATTTTTTCTTACAATTTTTTGTTTTTTCTTATTCCTAGTTTTGTCGGTGATGTTTCTCCAGGAGCTGAATGTCATTCCTTTTCAATTGATGTTGCTGTTGTTTCCACTCAAGCACGTAAAAACCCAGGTATATTTTATTGGGACAAAGACCTTACACCGTCTTGAGGACTTATTTTTGCACTGAGATAAAAATTTCACTTCGTAATCGTTTATGTGAAAATCAGCTTCGAGAATGTTTTCCCACCATTCGTCGTCAGCAGAATAAGGAATTCCTTTCACGAGGACGTACTCTTATTTAGAAAAATTTCGTTCGTTTTTTATTTATGTTTTGTAAACGATTCTGCCAATCATTTTGGGACCGAAAAGTACCGAATTTGTAAATTGTGGTTTCACAGTTGGGGTTGGAAAATTTTTGCAGAGTAGATGGAGTTGTGCTCTCAGCTAGATTCCTTATAGATTATGTTGCTTTGTCCTGCGTCCTCATATTCCTAACCGTTGTCTTGTTATTTATCTCCAACGTTGCGTTGAGGAGCTCCTGATGGATTGCTATTCACTAATAAATTTTCGTCTGCATTAGTTGTTGAAGTTTTGCAATGATGGTCTAAATCCTCCAATTTTCTCCTGATATAAGCTAATTTTAGTTGTTGCTCGGAAAAAGCGTTTGTGAGTCTGTCGGTTTGCATTTTCAACGTTCGTGAAAACTGTTGAAAATTTTCAAGCATATCTTTCTTGTTTGCTTGGCAAGAGTAATTAGCGCAATTACAAGTGGAAAAATTTGAAGCAATGGAGTGAAGTATTTTTACCAAGCAATGTATATTTTAGTTTCTTGGTAATTATTGATATGTCATTGGTGAAGTGCGCTTTTTTTAGTGTCTTTTGGCATTTTTTTTTAAAGATTTTTACCGAAGGTTTGAATTATATACCTAAGTCTTCTTCACAGTTTACAATATATATGAGAGTCAGAAGATCTTGAATTTTAAGATCGACAGAAAACAACGTATTTAATGTGACTATCTGTGGTAGACCAGGAAACAATAGATATTCATATTAAAATTATATTTTCGAAGTGTCGATATTCAGCGTTGCATTCGCGATTTATGGGAAAAGCTTGTATAATTGAAATTCCATCGTTACGAAATATATATCTTTTATGGCTGTGCATTGCCAAACGTTATTCAAACTCAGCTGGAAATACATATTAAGTGACTTCATTAGTTTTAATCTAACGTGTCGCGGCAAATATCGATGCCAATCAAGT
This sequence comes from Nemotelus nigrinus, assembly GCA_947369275.1. Lineage (NCBI taxonomy): Eukaryota > Metazoa > Arthropoda > Insecta > Diptera > Stratiomyidae > Nemotelus > Nemotelus nigrinus. The sequence goes on from OX376374.1 coordinate 3,914,234, forward strand.
TTTATTGCCATAATGTAACAATTTTTCATTTCATTACAACCATTCATCACACCTCTCGTACTGACGTGTCGACGCGTGACTTCCTTAAATAATGACTGGAATTCAGGACCCATACAGCAGCTTAACTCTAGTCATTATGAATTTGTTGTCGGCTTCCTGGATCAAAATTTATGACTCATAACGTTGCACTCTGTGTAATTGAAAAGGTTGATCATAAATTTGAAAATCGACTAATGTTTCAAGCTGTATGGGTAAATGTCTTGTCCACGTCCATCTACGTATCCAATCTCCGACCACGCAGTGCATTCCAGTTGCGACAAACGAACCAAACTTGCCGGCTAGAACCACATTAATCAGCTGGTCATGCGAAACAGATTGAGCGGGAGGAGCGATCTTGTCAGAGTAATATATTGGTCCAGTCGTGCTTAGTCGTCGCTGTTACAGCAGCGGATTGCATCAGAAGTGTGGGAGACGGAATATTGGATGAAAACAAGCAGATCGGATCACTTCAATTGCGCAACACCTGGTCCGATCGCCACCGTGCAACGGGTTCTTAAACTAAAGATAATCGGCCCAGAAGCAGCTAAATTACAACAAAGCGCGCAAACCATCGACTTCCTGACTTGATCATCACTCGTCGTGGTCGTCGTTGCTTGATGGAAAACCACAGATCGATTCGGTGAAATTGTACAAACTCGACTGACTCACGATCGGAAACCGACTTGCGCTGGCTTTTCCTCTGTGAACTTAACATATTTTCCTTGTCACGTTTTTGATTAAAACCGAAAGGAATGGAAGCCATTAACGATAACAAATCAAAAGGGAGCAAAAGTTTTCCCATCCATCCGAATCACACAGGGTCCAAAACGACGAATGATAATAGGCACGGTGATCAGATCATGATCGAGCTGATGATGATGACGAGTGTGATTGAGCAGATGATGGCAATCGCTGTAAATGTTGATTTTTCCACACAATCATGGTGTGGTCGGTATTTCGAACGAAGCGACAACATGTCGATCACTGATCTTCAGCGATGCATTTAGATTGTGGTTAGTAGTCGACTCAGCGTGATGCTGCGGCACTTTTCCTTTCTTTGCTGACGCGAACAAGCGAAGATCCATTCCTTGCCTAGGTTTTGTTTTCTAATTAACCGAAACAAATTCAGACGGAAGATAAGCGAAGAAAATACAGCACTTTACTAACATGCTCTTGGCTTGGCGATCGTCTGATCGAAAGTAAAAACTGCCATGATGACTCCAATGGCGGTCGTCCCGATTCGATCCGATACCATCTGGAGATCAATCATTACGTTTGATCTTGAATCCCGACATAAATTTCCATTTCGCAAAATATGTTCATCCGATCAAATCGATCGTAGTCCACATAGTTCATAACAACCAAAACAAGGCAATCACGTAGTTGCCGCTGTAAAACTCTGCAAGACGTTGCTACATATATTGTGTCTAGAAGAACAGATTGTATGACGATGGATGAACAAGAGGTTTACAGATCGTTGCAGGCGATCACATATTCTCCTGGGATGGGCACATAAATCAGATGTGACGGAAAGTCTCGGATATATTGATCATAGCTGGAGCGATTATAAGCATATTGCCCTCCCGGTTGCCGAGGAACGAACGGTAACATGTTGCCGGAGGATGATTCGAAAGGAATATTGTCGGAACAGCGAAGCAATCAATATTACATGATCGAATGAAAGTAAAAACTGATCTTGATCGTCAGTAAATACTTGGAAATATGTGTATGCGATGAGTTATCGATGATCGTGATTGTTATGGTATTTCCTGATATGCACTTCAGGTTGACATGGAAATGGATAAATGTGGAAGATCTATTAGGTTTTTTTTTCTATGATAATGCCAAAGCTCAGGGGATTGCCCTTTGAAGCGAATGCTTAGCGATGGCGGTAGGGAGACACATATGGGAGAAGCCGATATCAATTATTCCATTATTATTTTTAAGTACCACATTTATTTCTTATTTTCTAAAGCGCTAGTGTTATGCCTAGTCGCTACTAAAGCTTTAATGTGGCACTTAATTAATGGAACGCTGATATTATGCCCAGTCGCCGACTGTTAAGACAACACAAGACGAACAAATACAGCCCTGGGCACGGCGGGATTCGAACCCGCGGGCAGTAGATAGCTGCTTCGGACTGACGCGTTAGCGAGCTAAGCTACCAGTTAGCGAGCTAAGCTACTAGTGGTTCTGTTAAGCGGACAAGAGAAGTACACATTTGTACGCGCAAACGGAACAGTGATAAAGGACATTATATTTAGAGACTCGGGAGGCTTTAGCAGTGACTTCCGCAACATGAAAATTAATTTTTTATTTAGGATCAAAAGTCAAATCCTAGTCTCTGAATTGATTAACGGACGACAGATAGTTGTGGGAAAATGAATAAAAGAGTGAAATATGGGAGGATTTGAGGTTCGTTAGTTTTGATATGTTTATATTTGTGTATTATTAATTTTATGTATTGATTTTTACAGCATCACAACAACACATCATTTTGAAGAAGATTACAGTTGTTAACTGACCTGATGACTGGGAGCAGTTTTAAATCGTCAGTATGCAGTAAAAAAGAGGAATCGATAACGAAAGATCATTAATAAAACTCAAGAAGAGTAATTGACTAAGAATAGACCCTTGTGGAGCACCAGAAGACGGAACTTTCAAAGGAAAAAGAAAAGAATTTTGCGAAAATTTCACATATATCCTGCGGAGTTGAAGAGGTAGAGCCATTGAAAGTAACATGTTAGGGGATGGAAGTATTTTTGTTCAGAGAACGAATGTGTGACCAAAAAGGTTTTGTGCTGGAAGAAGAAATAGATGACTACAAACTGGCAAAGTAATGGTGCTTGCTTCATTATTATTTTAGCCGAGCAAGGCAGGGTCAGATAAAAGACAAGATCAGAGGTAGAATTCGATATTCAAAACTTATTCCGAGCAACATGTTTCAGTTGGATTGCCCTCAAAACTCCGAAGGTGAACCGAGGAGGATCTGCAGATTTGCGGTGTTTGAATAGGAATAATATTTGGAAAGTGCATGATCAATATTTAGCCCACGGAAGAAAGAACACTAGTTAATTTTTTTTTTCAAATGTCAACGCCATCGCTGGGTAATTAGTCTTGCAGAAATTGTTTTTTTCTAATTTGTTTCTTGAAAGAGTTTGTCAGCGAGACAAAGAAAGGTATTTTTCCTATAAATTAAAATAATTAGCAACTGAATCGAGGCTTTTTATAAAATATTATCACAAAAGAATGTTAAGTTAAATAAATATATATAAAATATGTAAACACTCATTCTTTGGATGTTACTCAAGATTGCGTTTTTAGATCGAACTGAAAATTTTAATCAACATTGATGTACACGATTTTTAAGGCTTTGATTTCGAATAAAATACCTTTAACTCTTAGGTGACATCGGTTATTGTAGTGAATTTCTTTATTTCTATGGAACAAGATATTTTTAAAAATGAGTGTAAGAATTGAGAATTCTTCAGATTTTTAGCTTGATTATAATAATGTAAGATTTTTAGCTTGATTATAATAATAAGTGCCCAAAAGTAGATAGATAATATTTGTAAATGTAATATTTGTAAAATTTCGAATTGCGACAGCTTCCTAAAGACTAATGAGATCATTACGAAATTAACAGAAAACATTTATAAACATTAAGCCTTGGAAACACGAGACAATTCAATGATTATTTCCAGGTTAATGATAATTACCTAGTACGTGTGTCATGGGGAGGTCCGACTAAATGCTCACTAATATCATCATTAATGAGGCTTTTCAAATGATCATTAGAATATGAATACTCATCAGCTCTAACATCACCTTGCACCATCTGGCGGAAGGAGTATGAGATTTCTTGGAATATTTGTAAAACTGTAGGACTTTCATCTGTCAAAATGTCCATGGATTTCTCGTTGCCTTAAAATTCTCATTAACGAATGTCATTGAAGTGACCATGTGTCACCAGCAAAACATGATAATGCGCGTTCAACGATCATTACGTTTAAGTAGCGTTTCCAATGATGGAGTGAGCTTTCGCCGAATCTCAGAGTAGAGCTGGCCTGTTCCCAATGATAGATTTTCGAAATTCGAAAATTGTGATGACATTTTGTGCTTTGAAAACTCAAAGCTGTAGCACTCATTGCTATTTTGGGGGCATTTTATGAAAAACTAATATAATCGGATTTTTTTCTAGATTTCTTGAAAACAAACGATTAAATCGATCAAATTAGCTAGTAATTTGTATAACATCTATAATAATTTTTAATACATATGTTATGTAAATAATAAATTTAGATGTTATATAAATTAATAATTTGAATGTTCGCTTGGAGTTTAAATACGATAAATTCACTTTTAGAACTAGGCCGTGTTTCCAATGCTGGCTTGAAGTGTAATGTATCTGCGTACGCATTAGCTATAATGAACTAAAGTTACCCTTTTTAAATTTCTTTACTTGTTGATCGTTCGATATCGACTGAACTTATCCTGCGAGATTTTGTATCAGGAATTTCTGTAGGAATAAAATGAGTGGACAGTAATCGGTGCTGCCATTCTTTATTATTTCGAAGCAATGATTTTGGGACAGGTTTGGGTGAAGGTAAAAGTACGTTTGGAGTTGAATGTGCAGATGGAGGTAACTGAGCTGAGCGTATTTATGTCATGGAAAATTACTCTTGGCCATTTACTAATTTCCAGTATTTTTGGTGAGCAAAAAGCACACTACGTCACTTTGAATCCAACATTTAGCTGTCAATGGCGCTTAAATGATGGGAATTACTTTGGATGAAAAAAAATTAAACCATGCCCAGATTACTTGGCTGGAATGCACATGACACCATGGCCAACAACTTTATTACAATTCGACCAAGAAAGGCCGAATCATTTACCATTTTGGTATGTGCAATGTACTGTAGTTTGCAAGGAATACTTAAGCAGATTTTCAAATTATCATTGATGCTGAACATTAAGTAGGTCTGTAGCAGATAGGTTTGATTTTCTTCGAAAGGCACGTAATAATATATGTTTATGTTATGTACTTTTATGATATATGGAAGTAATACAAAATTCTAATATGGGATAATCATGTATAACAATTTTTTTCAATCGATGTGTTATTGATTGTGTTTTATAAAGGCAAACTATTCTCATTTATTCCGTGAATTTAATTTTCAGCAGCATCATTGTCTTTATCAAGGACTAAATTGCTTCACCTTTAAATATCAAAAACTATGGTAACGTTAATAAAACGTAATAATTACAATATTTCACTCGAAATTTTGATGAGGCATTTTATTCTTGACCCCCAGGAGAAAAAAGGCAAATCGAAATCGCATACGCCTTTGGTTTGTCCATTTGCCGGCAATGCCTACTCCAACCTCACAACTTTGAACACATGAAATCATTCGAATTTGAATTTCGAAGGTACAACGACATCTGTCGTAACACATATTTGAATTTAATTTTCAATAACTATTTTTATCACAGATGGGTTATGAATTTGTTTCTTTATTGATTTCAATGCACAAATCATTCATCCAACTGTATTTTCTATGACGTTATCTATTTTTTAACGCGGAAAACAACACTTTACACTTCATTATAAATAGAGCTTTCAGCAACGCCTTCTATTGAAAAGTAGTGAATTTAAAAATTCGAAAATGTCCGAAAAGCTTCACGCTGTAGTTGAAATAGGTCCCACTCTAGAGTTCAACCACAGATTTTGGAGATTGATTAGAGAGAGAGGAAGATATGTGAAAGTGCATGAGAGCAAAAGTGTACGCAAACACATTTCACTCCAAGCCAGCATTGGAAACGCGGCATAATGAGCATTAAATCATGGACAGACGGTGCAATGTAATGCTTATTAACGTAATGATCATTGAACCCTAATTATCATGTTTTGCTGGTGACACACGGCCACTTCAATGACATTCGTTAATGAGAATTCCATGGCAACGAGTAATCAATATCCATTTTGACAGCTGTAAGTCCTACGGTTTTCAAATATTCCAACAAACCTCATACTCCTTCCGCCAGATGGTGCGACGTGCGGTTAGAGCTAATGAGCATTCATCTTCTAGTGACCATTTGAACAATCTCATTAAGAGCCTAGACAGACAGCGCAGCCTAAATGATCATTTGTCGTAAATTATCATTTAAGTGATGTGTGTCATGTGCTAATTTGGATTAATCACCACTATATACACCACTATATGACCAAATTATCAATCATCAAGCAAATTTCTAATGAACATCAAATTTATTCTTAAATGATGTAGAGTTGACCAATATATCACAAAATCTCCTTGTAAAAAGTTGTTTTTCGCATTGAAAAGGAAGAAGAAGACAATTTTTTCGAGATGTCGAAGATTTTTTTCGAAATATTTGAAGAATTTCAATGTAGTTCTTGCGCGGTTCGTACTTCAGCTTCATTAATTAGAACATAAAAAAAGGCAACATACACTTAAAACACTTTCAATTTCTCCATTTTTTCAAAACTAATTGCTTTGAGTGACAGACAGTCAGTGACAGTATTCATCATTAACGCAAGGGCTATGTGTCAGCAACTTTTAAATTACTAATTTAGATATAAATGATCATTAATAAATTAGTAATTTTAGTGCCTGTCTGTCTAGGCTATAATGATGACATTAATGAGCATTTAGTGGGACTTCCCCGTGACACACGCACAAGGTAATTATCATTAATGTGCAAATTATCATTAACTTGTCTCGTCTGTCTAAGGCTTTACACTGCACCGTCTGTCCATGATTTAAGGTTTTGCAGGTAACCTTGTAGCCACAGCAGGCGCGTGAAGAGCAATCCTTAATTCTTCGAGTTTCATACAATTTTTTTTTTAGTTTTTAGGAAAAACTGTAACCTTATTAGTCGTTCAAATTTTTTACTAAAAAGTAAAAAAAAAAAGGATTTCTGTTTACATACCTGCTTTGTCTACACAGTCAAACTGAAATTTGTTAAATTACTCATTACACAAGACCGAAACTCTTCACCAAATTACCTACTTTTAGCCCTCGAAATTTGTATTTGAAAAGACCTGACCACTTGATAATCAGATAGAAATGAAATTCACAGAATGTACATAGCCTTGGATAGGATCAAGCTTCAAAGAAGTTTAATGAATATGCTAGCAACTGTACGGCTGTGGTGAAATCTTGTGAAAACTGTCAACAACGTTTTGCCCTCTAACTTCCGATGCAGTGATTGCATAACTATATTCGTTGGAATTTTGTTCATAATATTCGGTTGGAAGTGCAAGTCTCGGTGCTTCAGATTAATTTTGTAGCAAGAAATGCTACCATCATCATGTTAAGAATAAGTAACAAATTTGCAAATTTTGAAAATATTCAATTTTTTGCGAAGAATACTTTCCAAAATCGTTTTGTCCCTTTAATTTCCAATGCAGCCTTTGTATCAAATAGATTGTAATTTTAGTCTTTTTTAGATGAACACCACTAGAAATAAGCAAAATGTATTTGGATTTGATAAAATTTGAGGCCTTTCTAAAAAAATCTTTCTACTCGCATAGCTTTCGATGCAGTCATCGAATCGAAACGAAATTCACATGATAGGTTGGTTTGAAAATAGGAGTAGGTCTAATAAAGTTTTAATGATGGTAGCTGAGCGATTTGACCATTTTCACTCTGAGAAATTCTAGTATTACATTTTTAGATGATAAATATCCGACGAAAACATGGAATTCGTAAAAATATCAACCGCATAACATCTACGAAATCTTCCCACTATTTTCGAAAATTAATCTTTCCAGCGGTTCCTATGCACTAGACTTTTTCTAATTATCATTTCTGTCTATTTAGTTTTAATGATTAGCATTGGGTTTATATAATAACAGGAAATATATGCATTTTACCGCTAAATAAATAAATGAATGGCATTTCCGGAGAGTAATCAAACAAATCACTAAATGTTGCACGCTACTTAACAGGAGCCTCTAAATAGGAAAGATCTTAAGGTATTGGCTAGATAGAAACCATTATAATATTATCTTTATATAGGTATAGGGTCCACCTGCACTGACCAAACAAACCATTTCAACCAAACATTGCACCGTCTAAGTACAATTATTCGAAAGTGAAAATGCATTTCACTTTACTTATTGAACATCAGCGCTGTCAGACCGAACTGTATTTCATTAGACAATTCCCAACACAGCCCATTCGAGGATGTAGCAGGCGTTCGATGTCCTCTCACTCTTTAAAGTAGACAACAACGTCCAGATTTGAATCAATTTTCGATTTCACCTGGCCCCAAAATGGTCTTGTCGTCCAACACCGCTGCACCGTTGTCGTTGCATAGTTACAGCTAGTAAGTGGGTGGCATGGGCGGATATGATCTTGCACCTTTCCTTCTTTGGTGCTTGACTAAACAAGCGCCACAGACAGATCGATCTGGGCGCAGATAAAACATGGCACCGCCGGCCACGACTGGCAAACTCGATTTGCGTTACGGCTAATGAATCAACAAATACTTTAATTAGTCATCTAAACGGAAATTTAATTGGTTTCGTCTTCAAGGGCGAAAGGAAAAAGTGCAAGTGAATTGCTAACAGTATCGAGGCGCAGGTACAATGTAGGCTGCTCCAGCAATCAATAAGGAGAGATCTTTCTGCAGGAGAAACGCTAATGAAAAGAAGAGTCTTATTATTGCTAATTGCTATTACAGACAGAAGTAACAGTTAGGCTGGACAGTAGCTTTCGATAGTTTCGAGACGTGTAATAGTTTATGTTTGTCGAAATCTTAAAATCATTGAGCTGTTGATTAACTGTTGATTAACAGTTTTTTGGTAATTGTAATCAGAAATTTTATTTAAATTAAGAAGCAAAGATAGAGGTAAACTAAAATAATAAATAAAGAAAACTATTCCAAATTTAAAGTGTATAGCAGATTCACTAAGATGGTGAAATAGCTGGCCGAAACAATCTTGCAATAATTACAGTCACCAAGTTACAAAAATAGTCAAAATCCATAAATATTTACAAAATTATTTCCAATTTCGAGTCGAACTAATTCTTTTGCTACTGTTTCTATTTTCAATGCGTTGTCCAAATCCACCAGCCAGCCAACCTGTCTGCCTCTGTCTGCTTGTCATCTGTCTGTAAGTTCCGAGTTCCCACAGATTCTTTACAAGCTGAATGCATCGTAGTGCGCCGTCAAAGTGAAAGGTTCTTACTTACTCTCAATATCGGCAAATGCACATTCGCGTTGAATAAATATGTTGTGTGGAAAGTGATCGACAATTAAACCGTGACGCGGAGAAAGGATTTTACATGTTCGTCGCGAAAATTGCGCTATCAGTAAGATGTATCTTTCGTCACTTGATCGCACTGAAACAGTGAATATGTATCTCTATGCAAATTCATACAAATTTGCAATTGGGCTGTTAAGATTTTAATCAACCTGATGTGTGAAATGGATATGGTTATTAACTAAAAAATTTCTGATGGCGGCAACAAATTGCTAATGGGTGTTTGAATTTTCTGAATTATTTATGCGCGAAAGTGAATTAAGATAATGTTGTTCCGAAACTGATATGATGATGAGTTTTTTGCTCACATGTGTGTTTCAAGATGGAAGTACTTGGTAAGTGAAGGTTGATATAATACTGTACCTAAGGCAAACGTGATTGCGATAGGAATGCATAAATCGGACTTTAAAAAATAAGAAAAATGTGGTGGATATGACAAGAGCATCAAGCTAAACTCTATGATTTTTTATAATGAGGTTGAACCTAAACATTGCTCAGGTGTCATGCTTGTATAATTTTTTTGTTTACATAAAAAAATCCTCTAAAAGAGACTACTGTTACAATAACATTGCAAAATACATAAAAAGAGCAGTTAAAGCTCAAAATCACAACTTCAAATGGATTTTCAAAAGCAAATCGGTAGTCCCTTCGACACCGTAGTACTTGTTTAAAAAATATAAACACCATCCACATAATTCGTAACGGCTATAGTGGAGATGATCTCAATCAAGCTACTGGCGAATGAGTATAAGGAATTCTTTTTGAATATCCCAATGGGAGAAGATTTTTTTCCCTAGTGTAGATGACCAAAAAAAAATCTGCTAACCAGATCCCGGGTGACCTACCACCACGAGGTATGTGAAGTTTGACTCACTAAAAAAAGACAAGTCGGCGTCATCAGCGTAACCTATCAAGAACACATCCGCATGTATTTCCAGGCGCAACAGATCATCGTGCATGATGTTCCAGAGATCAGATCCTAAGATCGACTCCTGTGCCGCACTTGAAGCGACAGGCCTCCTTCTAACTCCGTCATCGGTGTCGTAGAGCAACCATCGGTCCCTGAGATAGTCCCGCATCATGACTAGCAAGTAGCCAAGGATACGAAACCTCTGGCCAAGAGCCCGAAAGATGTCCGTCAACCTCGCCGATTTGAAGGCATTTTATACGTCTAGCGTTACCAGTAGGACCGATCTGGCTTGACGACATGCCTCCTCGGTTCTTGCTACAGCCCTAACTACCTCTGAGATAGCATCGATTGTTGAATGCCCTTTCCGGAAGCCATGCTGCTTGCCAGAAAGATCGCTAGTCGATCTTAGTGGTAACAGCAATCGTGATCTGAGTAACCCTTCAAGAAGCTTCACAGCATTGTCCAGCATGCACAGCGGACGGTACGCTGATGGATTCCCTCGTTCACCTTTCCACTTGTCTACAAGTACTAGTGGAGCCACCTTCCACCGCGAGGGGAAGACCCCGCGACTAAACATGAATTATACACATCCAATAATAGACGCGGTTGCTTTACTAATCGGGTCAATGAGGTTCCTGATGTTAGAGGCTCCCCTTCTAAGCTCGAGCGAGCGATGCGACCATCTCGTCCCTGTTAAGTTTAGCAACATTCCAGCCTAGCCACTTGCAGTGAGAGCGGCGGTGTCTTTGCCTGCTTTCAGCGATTTGAAAAGTGATATAATTATGATCACTCGCAGTGTAATCCTCCATTACCTTCCAATCCATGGCCATGGTGACATTCGGAATGTTGGTGTTGAACCCGTATTCAACACCAACAAATCCAACCTCGATGCCATCTCGACTATGCGCCGCTCGCGAGTGTTTTCGGTGGCCAGCCCCCACTCCAACGTCTTTGCAATGAAGCCACCCCCTATGCTGACACTGCCGGCGATGCCACGAAGAGAGTCCTTCAGTGAGCTAAGCTTGTCTCCGAATTCCTGCATTGAGTCATTCCGGGACAAGTAGCTGCTCACAAAGGTGATCTCTTCGTATGTGACCCACACGTGACCGTTGCCTGAGTCGCTGATACGGGCCCGCTGCCCGTCAGCGATCCAAATCGTCGCGTACCCCGTATCACCTGCCAGGCAAACGGACGAATTCCTCTCCCTATAAGGTTCACTGATCAGTACGATCTGAGCCCTATGCTCGCATACTAGCTACGTGAGGAGGTCGTCTGCAGCTCTACAGTCCTGCAGGTTATCTTGAAGGAATTTCATATCCTTCCCTGCTTTTTCTTGGCGTCAAGTGCGTCTTTGAAAACCCGACATGCACTGGATTTCATTAGATGCTTGGTGCCATGTTTTTCAGTACATAATAGAGATCTTTATGTAAAAGTGTCAGTATATACAGGATCGAAGGTCCGATCGATAAAAGAAAAAGGATGCTTGACACACTCTGGAAGCCCGCATAAAACGAAAACAGGCCAATGAGATACTTAAAGAGAGTTCGAATGGAAAATGTTTTTTTTTCTTCTTTTTTTAATACACCGCAATTGATTGGAAATGAATGAAAAAGCAGTAATGGTGATGCCGTTCAAAAAAGAGAAAGAGCTCATTAAACTGAGCATGTGGCAAACAACATGATTATGCCTCACGTGAAGGTAGAAACCAAAGAACTGCGTATATTCCCGCAAAAATCATTCGTCTATATTATTTGGATGTATTCGACGATATGGCGCTCTAAGCTGGTGACCAATTTAATTACAGAAAAAATCATTTTGCTACAGTTTAAATACCCATAAACAAGCTAGCAGAGTCTTTTTTAACCCAGTTAAGGATGTTTGGCACATTATCAAATCTGGCATTCCAGATGAAATTCGAAGATCAGAAGACGCAACTTGGCGTGCTATCATTAAACATTGAAGTGTGATTAGAACGAAGATCTGTAGAAATTTACTAGATTCTATGCCACGAAGGCTTGAAACTATAATCGAAACAAAAGAAGAATGCTCATCATATTCGGGAACCATTCTTTGAAACGTGGAATTAATGTAAATACAATTGATGTTTTCAATCCCATAGCTATTCCTTCAATGATGAAAAAAAATGTTATCTTTATCCATAAATTATCCTTTATCCCGAAATAGCTGCAAAAAACTATAATATTTGAAGAACTATAAAGGATATCTAAAGACCTAAAAGGCCTAAAATATTTGTTTTAACCACATTGCGAATTCTTGGAAATCCTGAAATTTTAAACAGAGGATTCGAAAAACATAGCATTCTTCGCTCAAGGAATTCGTTTTTTGTCCGAAAGATGGGGGAAGGTTATCGCTTCAGATGGAAAATACTTTGAATAAATTATTAATCATATTTTTATACATAAGATATGGCTTTTTTTCTATGTTAAAAAACATTAAAACTAATTCCTAAGGCCAATATTATTTTTCGAAAAAAATCAAAGATATTTTAGAGTTAATAATAATACATTTTTTTTCTTCAACACAACGCGTTATTTTCTTCTAACCTAAACCCGAATTTGAATAATTGCATACATGCACTACTGTGCCCAATTAAATAAAATCCTCCAAAGTCTTAATGACTTTTTCACTTCAACTCAATGAAGCCATCATATTAATTTATTTAAACATTATCTACAAACAGATAAAAGGCCACCGAACAACATTAGTAAAATGTTCAATTAACGTAACAAGTAAGCCCAACATTAAAGCCAACACTCTACCTGCTGTTTTCATAGTTAACGAACTGAACGGTCATAGGTGTGGTCATAGAAAAGACATAATACATTAAAATAATTTACATCATCGATCAAATACATCTTAAGCAAATGTCAGACTGCGGGGCGTGAAAGCCGACATTGATTTTTATCTTGAAGGTTTTGCGTATGTACTGGCATGGTATACGTTGAATCAGTCACATGGCCAATTGAGTTAGTACGATAAATCGTCCATTCATGCATTTCGATGTTGACTGGTTGATGTTTGTTTTGCTCAATATCTGTTTGTTTTTGTTTTGCTTGAATGCTTCACTGCTAGGATCGCAATGAACATAACATCATTACTGAAGGTATTATGATGTGAAAGAAATTCGATTTGTTTTTGTTGAGATCTTGAAATGATTTGTGATAAGCAAATAACTTGGTTGAAATCAAAATATATGTTTCTTTTAACACACAGTTTTTGTTAAATTGCTTGTTTAGCCGATAGATTAAAATGTTGCAACGTAAGATAAAAATAGCTGACTGTGCACAATTCTAATATTTTGCTTACAAGTTATTTTTGAGGGTAGTGGCCCACACTGGGCGCCTTGTTGATGTTATCAGCCCATTGCATAATTTCAATCGAAATTGGACTTAAAATGAAAGAAAAGTTCATTTTTTAGTGCTACAAATTGTTACCAAAAAGCTTATTTGCATAAATTAAACTTTATTTGCCAAGAATAGCTTCAACCTATTTCACATTCTAAACAATCAGCTTAAAATTGCTTCATGCCGTTTCACAAATTTTTCAATGGTCTAGTGATTCCAGATTGCCATTAAATTGGGAATAGCTGCAAATCGATTGAAAGAACTTCTGAAGTGTAGGTACAAAAGATATCCTGATCTATGTCTGATATTTATTGACAACTAGTATAGCTCATCCTTTCATAAAATCGCATACAAATGTAAATTTGATTTACATTTCGCTCCCGCCCTTTAAAGTCCTAGGACCCCAAGTGTCACATCTGTACTTTTTTTTCTTTTTAACCACTCGACTATAAGAACACTAAAATGTTCAATACATCCAAGATCTTAGCGAAAGCTAACTTCAACACTGACCGCACAAAATCATTACAAACGACATTTAACCGATAGCAAATGCGATTGTAATCGCTTTAACGCATCGCCACCATAAAATCAAGCCAACTGAACCGAGGACAGTTACAAAGTGCAAGCGAACACTTAAAATCGGCAATTTCAACAGAAGTTGATGCAGTGAAAGTGATAAATAGTCGCATGTTTACAAAAGACCAGATATCAAGCAGGTGCACACCAACAATATAACTGATAATGAATTTTGTCATAAATATCTTAAGCAGGCTCATCAACAGCTTTTTTTTTACTTCTATGTTTGGGAATCCGATTGTTCCGGTGGCTAATAAATGTTGGAATTACAACGACTAGGTTTTTATGTCTGGCATTGTGAAAGGCGGAAAAAGATACATGATACAAGCATGCTGCGTGCGTATTTAGATGCCTCTTCACGTACTTATTAATTTTCATGCGTATTGATAACGATTTATGCAAATTATCGGTTGTGTATCTTGGATGGGTATTTATCGGAAGAGTGTTGGCTACAAAAGATGTAATTATTAGTTGATCGTGTAAAAGATGTAGCAAATTGTTTTTTTTTCGAAATTTCGATGATAATTGGAAAAGTTTTGGTTAATATTGAGAGCTTTAAAATGTATAGAAGATTATTTGCCGCGTTGTTATCGGTTGGAGTTGAAACGGAATGGAAAATAGAAAAAAGATTGAATGTCTTAAGTAAATTTAGTATTTGTTTAAATGAAAGAGCAGTGCATGTACTTTCGTTTTTACAAGACGACGTGCGGTTACTTTTTCTCCAATACTTTTGTCCCGAAAGATGATTAAAATTTAAACTTTTATTTTTTCAGGTCCGATTAGCAATTATGGTAATCTACTAAAATATTCATGATTATGACTTAAGGGGGTATTCCGGTTTTTCGGTTTGAGAAAATCGAGATTTTTTTTTTTTTGCATTTTCTTATTCCACTATGATCATATAATCTTGCTTTAAAATTTTATCGCAGTATCTGTTTTCGTTTTGAAGTTATTCGCATTCCCACCAGTATCATCTCTGGAAAATCCCCGGCACGCTTGAGGCGAGAGTGTTTGAGATAAAACTTTAAACGCGATTTTCTCAAAACCATCTTTTCTCAACTTCTTGACAAGATTTCTCGAAAACGGTCTTACAGAATTTAATGAGTGATATATCAAATTATTCGCTATAATTTAACTAAAAAGATGAACTACGATTGTGATGATACAAAACAATTAACTATAATTTTTAATAAAAAAACTAAAAAAAAAAAGGAAAAATTAGAAAATTTTTATTTTATAAGCTGCCATTTTTTAACGAATAATTGGATATTGATAAGCGTAGTTCATCTTGTAACGGGTATTTTCTTGAGTAAAATGACACCTCATTTGCTAATTTCAGATAATTCAAACGGACGCAATCCTGCCAAGATTGATTTTCAAAGGTCAACTTCAAGCCCTCATAGCAACAACAATTTTCAACTTTTTTTTTTAAATCCAAGTTTTTTCTAAAGTTTAAATCCTGCAATAAACGCAAAATAAAACCATATCCATTGAGTATTTATTTTTATGTATTAAAATTCATATTGAAATAATGAACGATTATCGCGTGAAAAACCGGAATACCCCCTTAATCAATTATAATTTCTTGATTTGGTTATAACTATAAAATGAAAATTGTGTTTTGTTTTATGTTTTAAGTGATTAGTTCCGCATGGCGAGAAAGTAAATGATTAAAAATGATGATATGATTGCATAAACTCAAATTTTTAATTTGCTCATAGTTGAATTCGTTTTTATCCCAATTCGATCGAGTAAAATCAAATATTGCTATTAAGTTCTTTATAAAAATTTTGCCCGAATTAGGGTTTACATTAAAAAAATTAGTGATAGGAACATTTTCGTGATATTGATAAAAAATTAGTATTCTGAATAATATTTTACCTAATTGCTGCATTGATCTAACTGATAATTAGTTGAAACTCACCTTGCATTTACATCTCCTGCCTATTAAATAGCAATTTACATTGAGGAAATTCAATTTTTCGTCAAACATAAATTTCGAGACATAAATTTCGACAGGCAATAAATTTCGAGACATTCAATACAATAAGTGTAGTGTGCAAGCGAGGAGTAATCTTAAAAATTTAGAAAAGAATAACGAATTTCTTGGTTTGCTTCGAATCAGTTAGAATTTCGGCGGAAACCTGGAGGGACTGTGAAATAACTTTTTTTGCTTTTGTTTTTTTTTTGTAATAACTTTATTAAACTGTCACCTTCGCATAAGAAGCTTATGTTTGGGTTTAAATCTTACATGCTTGGACAAGGGATGTGCACCCCTCACAGTTGATGACGTGTACATTTTGATCGCAAATTACATTATTGACTTAGTAGTCCGGGGAAATCTAACATGGTGCTTCGGAAAAATTAGGGGAAAGCTGAATTTTGGTGTGAATCTTGGTACTGGCGTGTTGAACAAAATTTTAAAAGTCCCCATCGATCCGAGTGCTGGGTCACTTTTTATACGGGGTAAAAGGTCACCAAAAGTGACCTTTCCTAAATATCTCAGTAACGGTTAAGTCTTCAGAAAAACAATGTATCACGAATTTGTAGCTTAAAGCATTTCCAATAAAAAAGATTTTATAACTTTTTCCTGTAACCATAACCGTTTTTGAGATATATTGATTTAAACATTTGTTACTAACAGCATCCTATTTCTCACGGCATGTTAATATTATCCGATTTTGATTACGACTTGGCATGTTTGTGAGTTTGTTTTTCTATGTTTAAGAAGCGCATAAAAAAAACATGTAAATAAACTTATCTACCACACTCCAGGGTAGATGGAAAATTGTGCTCCGAAAAGTTCCCCCCTCCCCCTTTGCCATAACCGTTTATGAATTTGAGCTTCATTTGCTGATTTTTAGCTTCAATGTGCCGCTTCCAGGTGAGCCTCCAGTCAAGGTGCCTTCCGAGATACTTCACTTCGTTACTCCGAGGTATTGGTACATTGTTTAGATATACTTGAGGACAAGTCTGCTTAAGCAATGTGAAAGTAACGTGGATGCATTTGGATTCGTGCATTCTGATTCGCCATTTTGCTAGCCATTCTTCAAGAAGTGAAATGTGGGCTTACATTGTTTGGGATGCCATAACTGGATCTGAATCAGTACATAGAATGGTAACGTCATCCGCAAAGGTAGCTGTAGCTGTTATGTCGCTCATTGGGGGATCAGATGTCAAGATTGTGTAAAGCACCGGTCCAAAAACACTTCCTTGAGGTACACCTGCATGCACACGATGTTCTGCGGGAGAACAGCTTTTGTATTTCACCTGGAATGTGCGGTCGGTTAGGCAGGATAGTATTTCGTGTAAGCTTTTCCGGAAGCATTGATTTAATTTTCATGATCAATCCCTCATGCTAGACTTTATCGAAAGCTTGAGTTGCGTCTAGAAAAATTGCTCAATAGTACTTCTTGTCTTCGAATGCTATTTTAATGTCTGAGGCGATTCAATGGACCTGTTGAAAGGTGCTGTGATGTCTTCGAAATCCGAATTGATTTTTTTCGCATCTTCTTGTATAGGGAATCAGTATGATTTTGCCTGTTTTCCAAGCTTCCCGAAAATACGCGATTCGGAAGTTATCATTAAACAGATTGGAAAGCCAAGAGAATACGATTGGTGGCAACTGTTTGGGCATAGCATTGGTGATGAGATCAATTCCCAGCAGATTTGTTTGAGCATGTTTCCTGAATAATGATATCTTGGACTTCCTTAGCTAAAGTCTTGATTGGTTCTGAGTTCTGAGCATTGATATGGAAAGTCGCATGTTGCCGTGGTCAAAGGTGTGAGAACCTGTGAACCGTGAAGGCGGTGGCTTTCTCTGCGTCACTTCTGGCCCATTCCCCGTTGACTGTTCTTAGTAGGGCTTCCCTGATTGTAGGTTTGTTTATTTGTTTGACCGCTTTCCACAACGAATAGTCGCCATTCTTAGTGAGAGTGAGCTTCTCCAAGAATTAGTGGAACTTTAGCTCAAAGTCCTTCGCAAATGCCAGCCTGAGCTCCCTAGAAGCATTGTTTTATCGTGCTTTAGTTTGAGTAGACCTGTGCAGCTGCCAATTTCTTCGTGCCAGATTTTTTTCTGTACAAGGATTTTTATTGATGTAGAGATATCTGTCTGATACTTATATAAATTATACCATTCATGTTAACCTAATTCATTTTTCATACTGCTTATGCTTCGTGAAGTTTTTGATTTGCATTTTTTATACGTGTCAGCATATTAAATATTGAATTATTGGTGTTCAATAAGAATAGTAAGTAGTATGAGGAATAATCAAAGGTCATTTTTGATACAATGTAAAATTGTGTTGTGAACAATTCAGTAATTCAGTAAACAATTTCTAGTAAGCTAATGTAAGGTAAGCAAAATTAAGCTATAAAAAGAATGAATCAATGTAAATAAAATCAATCTTAGCGTGGACAAAGCCTATTATTTATGCTTGATGTGGCTGCTAAGGTTAGTCGAGTTCTGACACTGAGCTTGAATTCGGTACTTCTATTAGATTACCTAGTTTCTGGCACTAGAAGTAAGTGCTCTAATAGAATACTTCCAAAGGTTAGAATAGGTACTGAACTTATTCTACGTCACCTGATGGTAGTTGAAGTTGAGTTCTTGTACTTACTTGAGTTCAAAATTTCGCCTAAACCACCTGGTTTCTGGTATTGCACTAGAAACCAGTGACCTAAAACCACCCTTTTTGAAAGCTAGAATAAATACTGTACTTAATCTACGCCCGATCTACAGCAAGGGATTGATATCAGGTGCTCGGACTATATTAACGACACATGTCAAGAGCGATTCAAGAAAAGCCTTGGTCGCTATATAAAAACATAGAGTATGCTGTTTTTCGAGTTGAGGGATGCAGTTCAATTTTAGGTGTTGCGGTGTGAAATGCCTCCAGAACTTGCTCATTGAAAAGAATAACAACAGAATTGACCTCTACCGGTGATTTGAGTCATGCTGTTAGAAATATTCAATTGGTGAGATATCGTTCAGTTGATTTTGTTCGTATATCTACGCTTACAGCAAGCAAAGTGGGATGACATATCCAGAGTCATGATGAAAGGAGAGTGATATGAAGACGAATCAACAACGGCTTCTGATTTTGCGAAGTTTGGAGGTATTCCCTTGGAGATTGCGAAGTCTATGAGGTCCGAAATTTCGTTGGTGTCTGACGGCCAATACGTTGGCTAGTTGGTTGAAATATGCCTCAAACTACACTGAAAAAAATCCACATGGCGCCCAGAGCCATGTAACATAGTGCATTATTGATGGCCCCATACGCTATGTACATAGTACTCTGAGCCATGCAATATGGCTCCCAGCGCCATAATGTCAGAATCTACATAGCGCGTGGTGCTATGTAACATGGCGCAGCATTTATGGTCCCACACGCTATGTACATAGTGCACTGAGCTATGCAGTATGGCTCCCAGCGCCATAATTACATGGCACAGAAATTATGGCCTCACACGCTATATTACATAGTGCCATGAGCCATGTAATATGGCTCTTGGCACTCCAATTATAACTCGCAGCCATGCTGTGTGAGGGAACGTATAAATGTCAGCAAGTGACATTAGAGCTTATGTCTACATAATTGACTCATTTTGAACTGAAGTACTGACTGCGATATTTTCGATACTTCGACCGGTGAATTTTCACACTGTAGCAGGAACATTCAATAGTGAGTATGTTGACTCGAATTTATCGAATTTATATTTGGTGGAATTTATATTTGGTGCACTGAAAAAACACATAGCGCCAGACGCCATAGTTTATAGATTTCTGGCGCCATGTACATAGTCGATTTCAGTCGATTTGTGATAAAATATAGCGCCACTCGCCATAGTACATAGGAGCAGACGCTATGCTTATAGCCCTCCACGCCATATACAATAGTCCTCCACGCCATATACTAGTCCTCCACGCCATATACTATAGTCCTCCACGCCATATACTATAGTCTTCCACGCCATATACTATAGTCCTCCACGCCATATAGTATAGACCTCCACGCCATGCAGATGGCGTGGAGGACTATAGTGCATGGCGTGGAGGACTATAGTACATGGCGTGGAGGGCTATAAGCACAGCGCCTGCTCCTATGTACTTTTCGCCATGTATTATGGCGTGTGGCGCTATATTTTATCACAATCCCCAAATCGACTATGTACATGGCGCCAGAAGTCTATAAACTATGGCGTCTGGCGCTATGTGTTTTTTCCGTGTATAGGTTTGTACTATATCGAACAGTGCTTTGACCCTAGGTGTTATGAGTAGAGATCCCCAAAATGTGTGTTTCGCGTTAAAGTCGCCAGCAATAAATAATTTTGTTCCCAGTGATGAGAAGAAGCTTTCGAATATAGCCTTTGAAATGTTGTGTCTCGATGAACAGCAGATTGACGAAATTACAATCTCATTCGACTGTTCACGTGGACAAGTGGATGTCGCTTGGATGCCATCTTCGCTGAGTTCTTCCAAATGATGATAGAGCAGATGTTATTTAATAAGTATTGCAGACCCGCCTGTAGCCTTAGTGTCATTTGTGGTGTTTGGCGTCATAGAAGATGTAGCTAGGGATGTTGACTCTATTATTTTTTCTCGTGAAGTGGGTTTCCGATATGAGGAACACATCAATGTCATGAGTTGATGTAAATCATGCTACTTCCGTTTTATGCTACACAATGCCATTCGCATTCCAATGGGCTATCTTGAATGAATTAATTTGCTGTTAATAAGAAATTGGAGCAACATGTTTTGATTTTTAAGTAATTCTTGCATCATGTTACTCATCGTCGTCATGAACCGATTCATATTGTCTGAAAGCATTGATAAAATAGAAGTGAGTTCGTTGATCGAGCTGCTTTGAGTAGTGGTTTCCGCAGAGCCGTGTGCGTTTTGTTTGATTGCGTCGGAATATTTGATACCAGGTGTTACTAGTGATTAAGGTTCAACAGTTTCCGGCATGAAAACTGGTCTATTTGTGAATATATTCAAAATCAGTTGATATACCTGTTGCCTAAATAAATGTTCATACTTTCAATTCTAAAATCAATTCAAATCCAAAGTTTCGTATGGTCACGCATATAGAAAGTAGTCTACCCAAACATGTAACACGCAAGCAAACTGATCTTGCATACCCATAACGATGCAAAACTTATTGAATTATTCAAATGCCGTAAATTGATTATTTTATGTTCAGAGATCAATTGAAAGTCTTTCACAAATGGAACGAAAACGCAAACGTATCCGACAAAAAACGCACCTCCTCGACTCGTTACATTTCCAAGGAATCGTGCCCTATCAACATGTCTTGATCTTGTAAGTGATTATCATAACTAGCTACCTGTTGCACAGCTCGTAGGCACTTGTCTGCACATTTTTACAGAAAAGTGCAAAATAAAAGTGAAGTTAGGCTAAACAAGTGTGTAGTGTCTTGGAGTAAAGGTCCGTCCTGTTAACATGTATCTAATGAATTGAATCGATAATGTCGACGCGACGTAAATATGCCGTAATAAGATTGTGCGGAACGGTTCGTTGACGCCGAATCACTAGCATCATACATTTCTTGCAATTAATTGAGATGACAATCGGTACAGACAGCAGTGTCCACAGTCTAGCAGACATGAAACGCGACACGGGAAAAACGAAATCGAAGGTATCACGCGTTGTGTTGAGGAATGCAAGAAGTTACTGTACGTTGACACTATGTTTCTGTTCGTGTACATGGAGTCTAATGACAAAACCGTTTTCTTCTATTGCTATTTGATGATAAATTCCTGACGTGGGTCGATGAATTAACGGCAGTAGACTTTTGTATTGAACATATAATGACATATATGTCAGACAATTCCGAAAAGTAAAGGCATTTGACACCCTTAGCTTCTTTCTTGAAGTGCATTTTCAAAATACTTTCCTATTCTACCGCATATCCATTTCTGAGGTGATTAAAGTAGTAAAATCCACGGTCTCGACACTGTCCGCAATCATCTCGCCAATTCTAATGATCAGTCAGTCAGATGATAGACTATCCACTTCACTTTTACTCTCCACCAACTCTTGTTTTTTAGGGAAAGTATCATTTTGCTGGAGTCCAATACCCTTTTTTCCTTTCCAGTCCTAGCTGGTACATTTAT